>CM042383.1:12940806-14140806 GCA_023634145.1 Thymallus thymallus | reverse complement strand
TAGAACTTAATGGGAATCTTAGCTAATGTTCTGGGAGTGTTCCTAGTTAGTCGTCTCTAGTTATGTTGCCACGGTGCGACTTGCCTCTGGTGGAGGCATCATTAACATACACTAGAATGAACATAGATTGAAGAGAGAAAGAGAAAAGACACAAATCAAGGACTAGGAGGCAGAGGAGATCTGAATATCAAACCCAATGTGTAACCACAATGGATCTAAGATCTAATATCTTATGGCTCATAGAACCCCATTAACTATGGTACCCCATGTTCCATTTCCAATGTTCCAATGAATGACTGAGGGAAGATGTGGGACACTGGGAATTACCTGTCTGACACTCCTCCACTAATCTAATGGGAAACTAAATGTGCATCCCAAATGGAACCCTATTTTCTGACCAGATTCCCCATGGGTGTACTATATAGGGAATAGGGTGTCATTTGTGACACATCATAACAGTAATATAGCAGCAGAGCCCACTCTTTCTCAGGATACTGATAAGAGAACTAAAGCCTACATGAGGAGCACAGTGTTAGCTCTTGAAAATATATATGGGAATGGCTGTACATAATGCCTCAATAATCTAATGGCAAAGACAATGGTAGAGACATTTAATCCTAGTAAAAATTCCCTGTCTTAGGTCAGTTAGGATCACCACTTTATTTAAAGAATGTGAAATGTCAGAATACTAGTAGAGAGAATGATTTATTTCAGATTTTATTTATTTCATCACATTCCCAGTGGGTCAGAAGTTTACATACACTCAATTAGTATTTGGTAGCATTGCCTTTAAATTGTTTAACTTGGGTCAAACGTTTCGGGTAGCCTTCCACAATCTTCCCACAAAAGGTTGGGTGAATTTTGGCCCATTCCTTCTGACAGAACTGGTGTAACTGAGTCAGGTTTGTAGGCCTCCTTGCTCACACACGCTTTTTCAGTTCTGCCATTTGGAAGACCCATTTGCGACCAAGCTTTAACTTCCTGACTGATGTCTTGAGATGTTGCTTCAATATAACCACATCATTTCATGATGCCATCTATTTTGTGAAGGGCACCAGTCCCTCCTGCAGCAAAGCACCCCCACAACATCATGCTTCCACCCCCGTGCTTCACAGTTGAGATGGTGTTCTTCGGCTTGAAAGCATCCCCCTTTTTCCTACAAACATAACGATGGTCATTGGGGCCAAACAGTTCTATTTTTGTTTCATCAGACCAGGACATTTCTCCAAAAAGTACGATCTTTGTCCCTGTGTGCAGTTGCAAACCATATCTGGCTTTTATGGCGGTTTTGGAGCAGTGGCTTCTTCCTTGCTGAGCGGCCTTTCAGGTTATGTCGATATAGGACTCGTTTTACTGTGGATATAGATACTTTTGTACCTGTTTCCTCCAGCATCTTCACAAGGTCCTTTGCTGTTGTTCTGGGATTGATTTGCACTTTTCGCACCAAAGTACATTCATCTCTAGGAGACAGAACGA
Source organism: Thymallus thymallus (assembly GCA_023634145.1). Classification (NCBI taxonomy): domain Eukaryota; kingdom Metazoa; phylum Chordata; class Actinopteri; order Salmoniformes; family Salmonidae; genus Thymallus; species Thymallus thymallus. The sequence goes on along the minus strand of CM042383.1, from coordinate 14,139,330 downwards.
GTCTCCTTCCTGAGCGGTATGACAGCTGCGTGGTCCCATGGTGTTTACACTTGTGTACTATTGTTTGTACAGATGAACGTGGTACCTTCAGGCGTTTGGAAATTGCTCCCAAGGATGAACCTCAAAATGTTGAGGTCTTGGCTGGTTTCTTTTGATTTTCCCATGATGTCGAGCAAAGAGGCACTGAGTTTGAAGGTAGGCCTTGAAATACATCCACAGGTACACCTCAATTGAATCAAATGATGTCAATTAGCCTATCAGAAACTTCTAAAGCCATGACATCATTTTCTGGAATTTTCCAGGCACAGTCAACTTAATGTGTGTAAACCTCTGACCCACTGGAATTGTGATATAGTGAATTATAAGTGAAATAATCTGTCAGTAAACAATTGTTGGAATAATTACTTGTGTCATGCACAAAGTAGATGTCCTAACCGACTTGCCCAAACTATCTTTTGTTAACATGAAATCTGTGGAGTGGTTGAAAAATGAGTTCCAATTGACTCAAATTTGACTCAAATGTCAATTAGCCTATCAGAAGCTTCTAAAGCCACGACATAATTTTCTAGAATTTTCCAAGCTGTTTAAAGGCACAGTCAACCTAGTGTATGTAAACTTCCGACTTCAACTGTATGTTATTGGACTAAATCACCAGGCCTACAACTCATCTCTCCTTGACCAAGTCGTTTCATATGAATCATTTTCACTGCTCCTCAATACATAATATAAGTCTAATGTCATCGTTTGAAGGGCTCTCATACAGTATTGCATAAGTGGTGCCCTCTCTTTCATAACCATGTTTATTACAAAGTATAATCTAAACCACAGCATCCATAGTGCACCTGTAGGTAATATTGAAAACAATATATATAAATGTACTCTTTAAAAGGTACGTGGAGATGCACATTTTGGTCTGCTACTTTAAACAAAGGTTATTTGGATAGTTTGCATAATTGACTGTAATCAATTCAAATCATATTGAAAAGAGAAACTCATGTTAGTGCATTTGTTCCTCAAAAGGTCAGATATTCAGAACTGGTTATGTGATGGTTACGTTTAAGGTTAAGGTACAGTTGACCAACACGGAAGGTTATTTGTTAGACCACTGCAACTGAAGATGTTCTGAACTACCTTTCCACTCTTCACTCAAGTTTTGAATGTAGATGGACCAAATTAACAAGCCTGGTAGGAGGCCTTGAAGCCCCATAAAAAGGATGAAACATTGAAACTACAGCAGTAGGAACTTTAAAGAATCCATCAATCAGCATCAAATACTTTAATTAACAAGGCAGATGCTGCTCATACTGAGCCTGCATCCCAAATGGCACCCTATTCCTTATATAGTGCACTACTTTTGAACAGAGCCCTGATCAAAAGTAGTGCACTAAATAGGAAATAAGGTGCCATTAGGAACAGAACCTGAGTTTCTAAAATGGTGACACCCTTTACATTTTAGCATTGCTGAAGGTAATGTAGGAACTGTCAATGTCTCATAAACTATCTCCCAGATACCTCTGTTCTTTAGCGGTCATTAGGCCATATGCTGTGGCTTTAATTGAGAGGGACATGGGGAGAAGGGACTCAGGTGTCGCAGTATGAATCACTGCCATTCTGCTTGCGTCAACAATCAAACCACCAACCATCAGTTCAGTTCGCACCGAGCCCTCCAAATAAGTATTTGTAGCCTACTACAATTCTGACACTAGAAATAAACAACCATCTCTAACTAGACTGTAGCGTCAGTCAGTATACACTTCTGAGAAATTATTTCCCTGTTTTCTGTCATGTCTTACAGAGACTGAGATCTCTGTCGGCGTCTCCTTAGAGGAGGCCTGTAGATCCCAGAGGAACAGGTGCTCATCATGATGGCAGTCTTTGTGAGGGGCCACCCTTAAGGTCCTTGCTCCCATGCTGGGCCTCCACTATATTAATTATCACATCTAATGCTGTTAGTTAATTAATTGACGTTTACCGCAGGAAATGAGTCAAGCAATTCTATGCGATTAATCAGTGTCAAAGAACAAATTAAACCCCAAATGTGATTAACATTGAGAGCTGCATCCAACGGTGAATTGTAATGAAGCTTGGCTTTTTCATGTACACCAGAAATTAAGTTTTACTACTCACAGGCGGAGCGTACAATATGTATTCATACAATGCTGTTGTCATGTAAATATATCCATGTAACTATACACCAGGGATCATCAACTAGATTCAGATTTTTTGTTGAGCGGATGGTCGGGCGACCGTAACATAATTACAAATAATTTGTAGACTGCAAATACATTGACCACACTGATATAACGTTTAACTAAAAAATTATAATTTCAAACCTTGCTTATATTTGTATGCAATCATGTGTCTCTCTACTATACGTGGGAATACTTTGGAACAGATTTATTAAATACAAATTACTTGGAGCTGATTTCCTGGTGTTTTTACAGACTTTTATGTCAAAAAAAAAAAAAATGTTTGCTCAGAAAACTTGGAGGGAAAATGAAACCTCCCGGACCGCTAGTTGGGGAACCCTGCTGTACACCTACAACTAGTAGATTACAGCAGAAATGTGACCTATTCAATTTTTAACGTGTGAGCTCAGAATATCGGTCGCCCCAGCGTGAGTTTTTTTTATGCATGGATGTCAGAAGGCACTCACTGTTCCAAAATGTGATTGTTACGCAACAGGAAAGTTAACCCGAACTGCCCTCAAAACTGCTAATTATCTATAGGCTGTGTTTCAACTCGTCAATTTCAAATTATTTTCTAACTTGTTTTATTTTCTAACAACAGTTTGAATTGAGGTGTGTTCCACCTCCTCATTAATTCACATAAGAATTAGCACATTTCACTGTTGCGGACAATTTATGTTGGAGACTTTACTGAGCCGGACAAACTTATCTCTTCAATGAGAGCCCAAGCATTTCCCCAGTGTTTAAGTATAAAGGCATTGTGCATCTCTAGTCAGAACAAGCCTTGCACAAACATTTTCCCCCTGGCACATTTTCTGGCTTGCGCCCCATTGCCTTCATTGTTGTTTTCCTTACACATGATTACTTTGGACATGTGTGCGTTCCTGTCACGGTGAGTGTTGAGGGAACGAGGCGCAGAACGAGAGGTCGGTGCAAACAAGGTTTATTTAAGAATAAACTGAAAAACAACAAACGTACAATACCGTGAGCACCGTGAACTGTGTAGCACACAGACTACGTACTAAACAAACACACACACAAACAATGATCCAAACCCAGGTGGACGTGAAGTGCAATTAGATAGACTCCCCAATTAGAGACAACTCAAGACAGCTGTCTCTAATTGGGGATCACCCAAAACCCAACACCAACCTAGTGAATGTAAGGACCTGACTGTGGCCATTCCACTCCCTCTAGAGGGAGCCAGAGACCTGGCCTCAGTCAGGACCTTACAGTTCCTATCAAAGTAAGTGCCTTATTTTCTGTATATCGTACTGTCATTTTCAATGTAGCATACCTATGTACAGTGCCTTCAGAAAGTATTCAGACACCTAAAGTTTACAGCCTCATTCTAAAATTGATCAAATTTTCCTCATCAATCTACACACAATACCCCATAATGACAAAGCAAAATAGTTTTATTGAAAATGCTGCTAATTTATAATGAGAAAATTATACTTAAAATATCACATTTACATAAGTATTCAGACCCTTTACTCAGTACTTTGTTGAAGGACCTTTTGCAGCGATTACACCCTTGAGTCTTCTTGGATATGACGCTACAAGCTTGGCACACCTGTATTTGGGGAGTTTCTCCCATTCTTCTCTGCAGATCCTCTTAAGGTTGGACAGGGAGTGTTGCTGCACAACTATTTTCAGGTATTTAGAAAGATGTTAGATCGCGTTCATGTTCGGGCTCTGGCTGGGCCACTCAAGGACATTCAGAGACTTGTCCCGAAGCCACTCCTGCGTTGTCTTGGCTGTGTGATTAGGGTCGTTATCCTGTTGAACCTTCGCCCCAGTCTGAGGTCCTGAGAGCTCTGCAGTAGGTTTTCATCAAGGATATCTCTGTACTTTGCTCCGTTCATCTGTGCCTCGATCCTGACTAGTCTCCCAGTCCCTGCCACTGAAAAACATCCCCACAGCATGATGCTGCCACGACCATGCCTCACCGTAGGGATGGTGCCATGTTTCCTCCAGATGTGATGCTTGGCATTCAGGACAAAGAGTTAAATCTTTGTTTCATTAGACCAGAGAATCTTGTTTCTCATGGCCTGAGAGTCTTTAGGTGCCTTTTGGCAAACTCCAAGCAGCCTGTCATGTACATGTTACTGAGGAGTGGCTTCAGTCTGGCCAGTCTACCATAAAGGCCTGATTGGTGGAGTGCTGCAGAGATGGTTGTCCTTCTGGAAGATTCTCCGATCTCAACAGAGGAACTCTAGAGCTCTGTCAGAGTGACCATCAGGTTCTTGGTCATCTCCCTGACCAAGGCCCTTCTCCCCCGATTGCTCAGTTTGGCCGGGCGGCTAGCTTTAGGAAGAGTCTTGTTGGTTACAAACTTCTTCCATTTAAGAATGATGGAGGCCACTGTGTTCTTGGGGACCTTCAATGCTGCAGAAATTTTTTGGTACTCTTCCCCAGATCTGTGTCTCGACACAATCCTGTCTCCAAGCTTTACAGACAATTCTTTCGACCTCATGGCTTGGTTTTTGCTCTGTGCCTTCCCAAATCATGTCCAATCAATTGAATTTACCACAGGTGGACTCCAATCAAATTAGAAACAATTTCGAGTATCATAGCCAAGGTTCTGAATACTTACGTAAATAAGTTATCACTTTTTTATTTTTAATACATTTGCAAACATTTCTAAAAGCCTTTTTTCACTTTGTCATTATGGGGTACTGTGTGTAGATTGCTGAGGATTTGTATTCATTTAATCCATTTTAGATTAAGGCTGTAACGTAACGAAATGTGGAAAAAGTCAAGGGATCTGAATACATTCTGAAGGCACTCTATGTATTTTTATTTTATTTATTTTTTTACCTTTATTTTACTAGGCAAGTCAGTTAAGAACAAATTCTTATTTTCAATGACGGCCTAGGAACAGTGGGTTAACTGCTTTGTTCAGGGGCAGAACGACAGATTTTTACCTTGTCAGCTCGGGGATTCGATCCAGCAACCTTTCGGTTACGGGCCCAACACTCAAACCACTGGGCTACCTGCTGCCCCTGTATGGAGCATAATGTATTTACTGCTTTCAAGTACTGGTGACAAATGAATTCAGATTCTTGCAAATATTTCAAAGGACACATATGATGTGTGTAAAATACTTATAATGAGCTAATGCTAAGCTATTTGCAAGCTATGCGTAGCGCCATGTTTGTTGACATCATAAAATGCATTCTGGTTGTCAGGTAAGCATCTGTCAGACCAAAGATTCTATAACACGGGATAGTTCACTCGACTGACTTATGGTGCTTTCAAGACAACTGGGAACTCAGAAAAAATACGAGGTCAAATCATGACATCAGTGATTTTCAGGTTGGAACGCCGGAGCTCTAGAAAGAGGCCCGAGTTCCCGAGTTGGAATTCTGAGTCGGATGACCATTCCAAAATATTTTTTCTGAGTTCCCAGTTGTCTTGAACGCACTGAAGTCGGAAGTCTGAGATTACCAAGTTCCCAGTTGTTTTGAACGTAGCATCAGATTGTAACTATGGTACCTCAGGGTAGCCACCTCAGACCCCCTTTCCAGGGATTTAATTTTTATTTAGCGTATAAACTTCTCCTGTTTGCCCCACATTTATTGATAAATCCCCCATCATAGTAATATTTCCTGCTCATGCCCCCCCATGATATCTCCCCCCCCCCCCACACATACACACACACACACACAATTCCCCCTAAAATGGTTACATCCCTGCTTAGCTTTCGCGCTACAGTTAGGCTAGGCATTAGGCTTGTATTTGGGGTGATGATCTGGGAGGTGATAACATTTTATTTGCTTTGTGATTTGTCAAAAACGACTTGTCAAGTCATGTGCTCCGGTTCTTTTATACACTTTAATAAGCTATCCAACCTGACTGGTGTGTTACAATGTATGGTATGTTTTAATAAACCTTTTCAACTTAATTATAAGGGTGGCATTTATTGGTACATTTTAAAAAAGGACTGATGCAAACAAATCGAGCCACAGAAGGGTTCTGTGGGAAAGGAAATACTCAAAACACCCTCTGAAAACAGGCACAAAACCTGAGACAATGCACTTGTAGTACTGAACGGTAAGTAAGCTGACAGGAGTTGCTCATGGGTCGTGAACCTCCCAGTAGGGAACTGCAGCAGAACAGAAGTCTATTAACACTGCAGGTCAAACCATGGCCAGCCAAGGAATGACCAGATAATATGGAGAAATAAGGCGGTGAAAACCTACTCCACCAGCTCAGGAACCCTCTTGACATGGGAGGAAAAAACAGCCAGTTGAGAAGCCCAATAGGAATTTAAAAATGAACTTTTTAAGGCTGAAATGCAAGAGTCTAAAAATATAAAATCATTAATTAGACCGCCTTAATCTAAAGCTATACCCAGACACAGAATCATATTCTATAAACTGATACAGTAATAGTTATATGCGGAGGTGAAACTGAAATGCATTGAACACCAACAAAAGCCCCTGAAAGCATGACCTTCCTTTCCTGCTACCAATTTCGTCAAGCTAATAAAATATAGATTATGTGGCGTCTCAATGCTGACACATTTAAAGGCAACCATCGTCTGGAGACACTGAGGTTGTTACACCCCTGAGGGATGGCTAGAACAGATAATATGAAAAGAATATAACTTCTCTTCAGTTGAGGGTGTAACAACAAACATATGACCTTGACAGCTACAACTTATCTCCGTATTGCTTCATTTTTATAGATCAATTCTAATTAAGCCTCTTAATGTTAGGCTGAGAAATTAATTTGGTTGAATGTCATTCCAGATTAATGATTATTGCTATGTATTAATGAATCGTTTGCTTGATTTGGTTGGGCTGGGATTGACTTGTAGGCTACTATTTGTGCTTTATCTTTCTAAGATATAGGTCAAATAAAGTAATGAGAGAATAATTCAGGAAGGTTACTCAGAACTGTACTGAATTCTTAGAATTTATAACGACAGATTGTGAGTCTAACTAACAAAGTGTGTTACTCTGGTATACTGTTGCATGTACTGTAATCAACCTTGTGTTATTTCATCAAGATGATGCCATCTGTCTGAGCTTGATAAACTTTGTGAGATTTAATGTTTACTTATCAGTCGAAGGAAGATATAATTGGCTTCCAGACATGAAAGCAAGAGGACAAGACACACTCAGTCACGCACACATGCGCAAACACACACCTCACCCAAACACTGAATCACAAAGAAAATAGGTAAGCCAGCAGCCAACCCTCCTCTGATGCTATCAGCTTAGTGAAAAAATCTTGTCAATAACAATTGACCTAAGCCATTTGTATGGCTCTGTGTGAGCCATTCATATTCCAAATTGCTATTGGAATATGAAAGCTATATTTCAGCATGCATTACAACCGCTTTTGGGCGAGTTTAGAACAGTGTATATAAACTAATTTTTCTGGCCAGGGGGTCTACTAAACTAGATTGTGAAGACCTGCCTGCACTGCAACTGGAAATGTCGACATTCTCTCAAGCTTCTGAGAGATTGTTGGGTTATTACAAATCTGAACCTGTCACTTTTGCTTTTCCTTTGAGATTTGACTTCTGGAGATTGCCTGTGCGCAACTAATAACACAAAGGAGATAAAAACTCAGTGCGTCAACTCCTGTGTCAGACATTTTTCCTAACTTGAAACAGTACCCAGTACCCACTCCTTTGATGATCATGGGAATCTAATCTAGTGCTAGAGCACATAAATGATTGACACTGTGGACTTTTTCACCTGTGGTGTTTCCCATTCACTGTGGACTTTTTCACCTGTGGTGTTTCCCATTCTGTTCTACCTCTCGGAATTTACACTTTCACTATACTCATTCAGACATTTAGTCAATCTGAGCATTGAGAACAGCCACTGAATTCATTAGACAATCGCTAAAAGCCCAGCTGCCTTCCGAGCCCCCACAATAGGTACCATGACTGCTGGTCATTCTTTTTGCTTAAAGAAGCTAAAAAGACTGCTCCCTTTCTCCATCTTATGGGACATCTGCTTAGTGGCAGTGAAAGCAAATCTGCTTCCTGCTTTCCAATTAAATCAAGATGTATTTGCCTTTCAAAGCCTCGCCTCCCTCTCTTCCCCATTGGAATCATTGATAGAGCCCTCTGGCCTATGATAAATGACTTCCAACCCAGAGATGAATAGGAAGATGAATGCATTTCCCTGCAAGGGTTGGAGAGGTAGTGCAAGGAGTGCTGACATAGTGACAAATATACTGACCATGGCACCAACCTGCCTAAATCAGCAAGGGAGGGTGGCAACCGCTCAACAGCACCGCCAGATACTTCCTCATAGCCTCTGTCCCTGTCCCATGGACTATTAGCTAAGTTCGCAATGAAATGCCAGGTGCAGTTTATTCACTGTTTCTGACATGATACTATCAAAGTGGAAGGATGCATATACTGGTATGCACATTCAGGACTGTGTATGTTCAGTAAACTGCTGATAAAGGATAATAGTCCTTGTTATGATATACATTTCATGTCATTTGAAAGATCAATACTACTGTGTAGTATAGCATAAGGAATTCGCTCCGTTATAAAACCTAAATGACATTTGCAATGAATCACTCAGACATTGGCATTTACAGTATATATTCCCAGTGGGCAGAACTGTTTGAAATGACGTAATTTCAACCAGTTTTTCCCACTGGAATTTTTCTTTATGACACTGGAGAGGCCAATCCTGTTATTTTTCTCTTGACTACTCTGCATTTGACTATGCTATGAATCATTGTACCTGAAAGGACTTCAGTGCCAACACACCCTGTATGTATAAGCATGTATGCTACACAGGTGCACGTTGGAACCAGATAAGATTATTGAGAGCGAAGCCATAGGGGAACCATTTTAAGGTCTCTGAAGAACCATAAATGGGATGGTTCTTTGAAGAACCATATAAAAATCCAAAACAATGAATGTTTAGGCCCTCCAGGACCCGAATTGAATAGCCCTGCTGTAGGTACCATGAATGTGTTTACTAGTGACAGAGGCATGGTTGTTGCATTCATTCATTTTCAGTCCTGTGGCCTTCACCAAGTGAGATCCTAAGTGAATATGTGTTATTATTTAAGACAATAGAATACATAATTCATAAGGCCTTCTTTTTAGGGCCTAGCTTTACCCTAATATCGTAGCCTGAAACCCATAATTTACAGGTGTCACGGTTTGTAGAGAGGATCCGAGGTATAATGCAGGTGCCTCTAATTGGGGACCAACACAAAAACCAACAGCATAGAGTCGCCTAGACAACCCTACTATCAGGCCCTGACTGCAACCCCAGGACAACATAGAGTTGTCCAGAGGACTCCCTACAGTCAGGACCTGACAAAAGGCCACATCAAGCCTGCAAGTCATATTATGCTGGCTTGCAAAGTGATGTCTAACTCCTATTGGATTCCAGCCAGAGTGGGGATATCTAACATTTAGCATTTTTATTCACCCGCAACCTGCATTCAGAATGACTGCCAGGGCTAGGAAGACTAAGATATGAGACTACCTTAAACTGGAACAACCATTTCAGTAACAACTGCAATAACCAAGTAACAGATTGTAATAGTTTCAAAAATGTATGTTATTTATATTTGAGTAGCATAAGATTATTCTATCAATCATAGATATTGAAACAAACAATTCAAAAATATATACCTGCAATAGAGCATGCTGGCAAATACAATAATGATGGATGTGGTTTTGGTTAAACTCTGGTTATTAACGCCAACACTGGGGTTCTTCTACCACTGAGTGTTAATTTAACTATTTACAGTGTTAATTTAACTCTTGAATCAACACTAGATAACACTGGCAAATGTGTTGTGTGCTATGAAAGGGACACATATGCATGCTTCCATACATTTCAACAACTTCTTAGAATTCAGAAGAACTGCTGATGTCACGTCAAGAACCCCACACTTAACTCAAAGGTTCTTTATCTGCAAGAGTTCTCCAAGGAACCTTAAGAGCTGAGGAAGAACCATTCAAGAACCTTAATTATTTTCTGTGTCCTGTGTGAGATAAATTCTATTAGAACTGTAGCTATAGGACTATTACGCAATTATATTTAGCATCCCAAATTACACCCTATTCCCTACATTGTGCAATATTTTTTTATCAGATCCTTATGGACCCTGGTCAAAAGTATTGCATTTAATAGGGAATAGGGTGCCATTTGGAACACAGCCATTGGGCACAGTAAAGTGGTGATGGGATGCTGTGCTGTGGCTCTCCTCCAGCCCCACGGCAACGACTGGATAAAAAGGTTTATACTCCACAGAGGGACAAGGCCCTGGGATGTGATGACAGCAGACGATCCATTAAGATTAGATTTTTTTTATATGCTCAGAAGTTTCCAATAAACGTTAAAGTTTAACTGATGCCATTCTGTCTTTGTTGATTTTCCATTACCTTAGAAATAACCTTGTAAATGTGGTTTGGAGTGAGGCGTCCTGTAGTGTCTACGCCTTCTTTGAGAGGTCATATAAACCATCCAAATCTGGACTTTTGTTGCACCACTGGACACATCAGGCCAGTTGCATCTAAACATAGATACAATTACCACAGGCATAAGTAATAATACCACAGGTACCTTAATAATTACCACAGGCATAAGCAATAATACCACAGGTAACATAATAATTACCACAGGCATAAGCAATAATACCACAGGTACCTTAATAATTACCACAGGCATAAGCAATAATACCACAGGTACCTTAATAATTACCACAGGCATAAGCAATAATACCACAGGTACCTTAATAATTACCACAGGCATAAGCAATAATACCACAGGTACCTTAATAATTACCACAGGCATAGATAGATAGGTAGGTAGGTAGGTAGGTAGGTAGGTAGGTAGGTAGGTAGGTAGGTAGGTAGGTAGGTAGGTAGGTAGGTAGGTAGGTAGGTAGGTAGGTAGGTAGGTAGGTAGGTAGGTAGGTAGGTAGGTAGGTAGGTAGGTAGGTAGGTAGGTAGGCAGGTAGGTAGGTAGGTAGGTAGGTGGGTGGGAGGTATTTGGGTGGGTGGGTGGGTGCGTGGGTGGGTAGGTAGGTAGGTAGGTAGGTAGGTAGGTAGGTAGGTAGGTAGGTAGGTAGGTAGGTAGGCAGGTAGGTAGGTGGGTGGGAGGTATTTGGGTGGGTGGGTGGGTGCGTGGGTGGGTAGGTAGGTAGGTAGGTAGGTAGGTAGGTAGGTAGGTAGGTAGGTAGGTAGATTATTCAGATAAAACGAATAAACTAGAAAGTAAAGATGAGTCTTTACATTTCCAGTAAATAGAACAGAAATAGATTTCTCTATGGGAGATGTGAATGGAATGATGAACGATGCAACACATTGAAGCCTGAGTCATTTGGTGGAGGGATCTTTTCCTCTGCTAATGAGGGTGGTTTACATTGAACCTCTGTATTCTGTCTAAACGCCACGGCTGGCACCATGTGCTGTGCTTGTATTGTGGAGAAGCACCAGACAGAATTCAGATCTGAAGACTAATGAATTCTGACAGCAGTGGCACAATCCAAATCAGCCCATTTTGTCATGAAAAATGATTTTGTTAATATCTTCCCCCATTTCCTTCCAGTTCATTATTTACTTGGATGATCTGCTTGGTAGCATGGCGTACTCTGTGGATGTGGATTGTGAAGTGTGCTGTAACTTCAAGAGAATTCCATTTGGATTCAATCACACATGTTTTAAAAAGGTTGTTGAAGGTGGATGTGGATGGTTTGCATGTTTTATGAAAACACAAACAAGGTTATTTGACAATGCAAGTATCAGGAGGAAAACACGTTCATTGTATAGATTAAAATGAAAGACAAACTACATGTTTTTTTAGATTACAATTTCTACAAAATTTGAAAGAGCGACAAAATGTATAATTTTTTTGGTCAGCAATCAGGGACAGACATAACCAAACTCATAAAAAAATGCTGGTGATAACACCACAGAAAAAACAACACTATAGCAGCAATGTTCAATATTGGACAATAGCCAATTCAATTTAAACCCACACAAATAATGGGACCCGTTGGCTCTGTTTAAGGCAAAATGTTAGCCTGACATGTTAGTCTTAAATTCTGAAATAATCTGGTATGTTTCTTCTTGGAAATTGAACCTATGGGTTTATTGCCTGTGTTTTCGTGCTACTAGCCAATCAAATCAGCTGCACTTTGCTGCCTCTGACCTCCCTTCTAGAGGGTTTTCTCCACTTTAAGAAAAACTGATATTGCACAATTTACAAAGCTTTTTGGTATACGTCAAAATCTATAAATTCCAAATAGCAGTGGTTCAAAAGCACTGTTATTTTTTGGGTGAAAAACTAACAATTAGCCATCTTACAGCAAGTCATGCTTCACTTCAGTACTTGTACCTTATCTATTTGCACAGTTTTAATGTGTTCAACAACAAAAACATACAGTATATTACTAAATGTACATAATCATATCATATTTTGATACTGTAAACTTCTCTTACCTGTGAGATAGTCTGGGTCAGGGACTGGGTCTGACAGCTCTTACCTGTGAGATAGTCTGGGTCAGGGACTGGGTCTGACAGCTCTTCGTGGCATTGCACCTCGGTTGGAACTGATGCCACAACCATGCCATCTGGGAGCTGCTGCTCGATGCCTCGGGCAAAGTTCTTCTGCCTGGATTAAGAATGAGACAACAGCCTATTTAGAGACCCACAATTACTCACCCATCCAACTAGGCCTTATGAGGGAGAGAGGGAATAAGGCAGAGAAGAGCCAGTGTCAATCGTGAACACATTGCAAAGCAGTATCTTCTGAAGTGAAGAGGAAATTCAGGAACTCTTGGAGGAGAGTGGTAGTTGATAAAGAGTATTATTTATTGTTTAAACCAACACGTTTCAGCAAGTATCGTTCATCAGGGTTTTTTTTTCTCCAAACCAGCATCTTCTGGCAGATCGTTAAGAATATCCATAGGAAATACTGTATGTGAGCATGCAGGGAGAATCAGAGACTTTTACATCAAACATGTAATTTTTAACTATGTTAAATGTCCTTTTATTCTGTGATTCTCCTCTAGTTCCTAACCTAATATGCTAATTGTGTTCATGTTTAAGGCCCCCCCTAAAGTCGATTGACGTACACATGAGAGGATCCGGAAAATCGTCACAAAATCGTCTGTAAAACCAGAACCATGTGAGCTACAAAATAATATGTCACCAATATTGCACGGGGAGACTCTCATGAACATGACAGTGTCGGTTGTTTGGCTCTATGACTTCCACAAGCTTTACGGAATTCGTCGGAACTCTCTGTCGCAGACGTCCTCATTTCGAAAAGGTCTTCTCACAAAACCGACTCTCCAGAAGAAACCATTGGAGCTACAAATTAATATGTCAAAAGAGGAGACTCTTGTGAACACGAAGGTGTCCGATGTTCTGTTCTAGGATGCACACAAGCTTCAAGGGAGTCATCTGAAGGTAACCCAGTACCAGGTTGTAGACATTTCTAAAAGTGCATAGGGGGTAAAATGTGCAAAAAATAACGAGACCAAATATGGGTCTATATCTCTCATATATAGGACAGACACTTCAAAACCTTTTTCCTTATGATATATTTTTTGACTGCCTGTTTTGCCATTTATGAATGTGTTATTCAATGTGTTTCTAAGGGCTATAACAATAAAGGCCAAATTCAATGTTTCATCACATAACTTTTTAAATATATATTTTTATACCTACAGGGGTCAAATGGCTAAATGATTCATTTTATGACCATCTTAAAACAATTCCATATGTTAGCTTAGTAGATATTGCGATCTAAGGGCTTAGACCTACAGGGGTTAAGGCCAGGCACCACACCCTAATAGGGATTTTTTTATTCTCCCTTAATCATATCACAATCAACTTTTACCAGTTGAATGTAAATAAAAAATATATATATTTTTGGGATAAAAAAAATCTAAAATATTGTATAACAATATCTCATTAAATATGTGTATATTAGTATATCTCACAAATCCATTTTTCAGGACACTGGATTAAGTCAGCCTAAATATGTTTGTTTCATTTTGTTAAGACACTTCAGGACCGAACTTACTTACAGCAGATTGTGGATAAATACTTGTGCCAAAAATGTAAAAAGCAATTTTTCTAAGTAAAAGGTATCTAGAATTATACATTTTTAGTGTATTTTTACAACATATCAACAATTACCTCAGGGCAAGTCTGAAGCATATATCTAAGGATAACCACACACAATTTGGTGAATGTGTTAGAAGAGACAAGAACACTGAATTTAGACTTCCAAACACCAAACATCTATTTAGACACAATCTCTTCAAAGTAAGTTGCTACATATAGTACAGTCCAGTTTGTTACATTCTCTATGATATGGGCTTTTAAATTACAGTGGGGAGAACAAGTATTTGATACACTGTCGATTTTGCAGGTTTTCCTACTTACAAAGCATGTAGAGGTCTGTAATTTCTATCATAGGTACTCTTCAACTGTGAGAGACGGAATCTAAAACAAAAATCCAGAAAATCACATTGTATGATTTTAAAATAATTAATTTGTATTTTATTGCATGACATAAGTATTTGATCACCTACCAACCAGTAAGAATTCCAGCTCTCACAGACCTGTTAGTTGTAGACCAGCAAAAGGCTGGGATGGGCTACAGGACAATAGGCAAGCAGCTTGGAGAGAAGGCAACAACTGTTGGCGCAATTATTAGAAAATGGAAGAAGTTCAAGATGACGGTCAATCTCCCTCGGTCTGGGGCACCATGCAAGATCTTAACTCGTGGGGCATCAATTTTTATTTTTTTATTTTATTTCACCTTTATTTAACCAGGTAGGTCATGAGGAATGTGAGGGATCAGCCCAGAACTACACGGCAGGACCTGGTCAATGACCTGAAGAGAGCTGGGACCACAGTCTCAAAGAAAACCATTAGTAACACACTACGCCGTCATGGATTAAAATCCTGCAGTGCACGCTAGGTCCCCCTGCTCAAGCCAGCGCATGTCCAGGCCCGTCTGAAGTTTGCCAATGACCATCTGGATGATCCAGAGGAGGAATGGGAGAAGGTCATGTGGTCTGATGAGACAAAAATAGAGCTTTTTGGTCTAAACTCCACTCAGCGTGTTTGGAGGAAGAAGAAGGATGAGTACAACCCCAAGAACACCATCCCAACCGTGAAGCATGGAGGTGGAAACATCATTATTTGGGGATGCTTTTCTGTAAAGGGGACAGGACGACTGCACCGTATTGAGGGGAGGATGGATGGGGCCATGTATCGCGAGATCTTGGCCAACAACCTCCTTCCCTCAGTAAGAGCATTGAAGATGGGTCGTGGCTGGGTCTTCCAGCATGACAACGACCCGAAACACACAGCCAGGGCAACTAAGGAGTGGTTCCGTAAGAAGCATCTCAAGGTCCTGGAGTGGCCTAGCCAGTCTCCAGACCTGAACCCAATAGAAAATCTTTGGAGGGAGCTGAAAGTCTGTATTGCCCAGCGACAGCCCCGAAACCTGAAGGATCTGTATGGAGGAGTGGGCCAAAATCCCTACTGCAGTGTGTGCAAACCTGGTCAAGAACTACAGGAAACGTATGATCTCTGTAATTGCAAACAAAGGTTTCTGTACCAAATATTAAGTTCTGCATTTTGATGACGATAGTATGATAAACTAAGGAAAACATCAATTTTAATCAATATTTTTACATTTTTATGTTTACTATTTGAAAATACTAATATGAATGGACCAAAATACCAACAAATCAAAAAATTGTTAGGTACTGTAGATGCAAAAACGTCATTTCAGCCTGTGGTGCCTGGCCTTAATCCTGCTCTTCCTGGTATACTCATCCCTGTTTCTGCTCACTGCATTCATTCATTATAATAGTGATAATCTCCACTCCAAAGAGTCCATTTGAAATGTTAGAAAAGAGTGGATCTTAAAGGGCAAATTACTTTGAATTGAATATGAAAAAAACTACTGTCGCTAAAGCTTTCACTCTCGATAAATGGACCAGCGAGGTACCTAAAAGTTATAAGAAAGCACCTTCTTCTTTATGCAGACTTTTCTGCATTCATTTTCTATGTTTCTGGTAAGAGTCGCTGATGAAGAAGATTTGAGTTTGAAAGGTAATCCTTAATCCAAATTCTCCTCAAAAGCCTGAATCATGAATAACCACATGTATGGAGATACCAGTTAGAAAGATTTTAGAACAGACAAATAATGGCACCCAATCCATACAATAATGATATAACTTGTGGCGACAACTACAGAAACCAGAAACAAAATAACACCATGTAGCTGAGCAATGGCTCTGTACAGCACATCTACAGTATACATCTACTCATATTAAGTTGCGTTCTTTTGACTTGAAGGTTAACAGCCACAGATGTAAACAAAATAATAAACAGAATTATCTTTAAATACTCAAAACATAACTTTCCAATATTGGGTTGAAACAGGAAAAAGGTGGGATGCAGTTACAAACCCCTCCTATTATTCATAAAAGTAACTGCTTCTATGAAAGGACCATTATGTTATTTCCACGTTTCAACCCAATATTGGAAAGTTATGTTTTGAGTATTTAAAGATAATTCTGTTTATTATTATTTTGCCTGACTCATAGTCAATGATTGAGCATCACACTCCCATTAGTTAATATATTCTTACAACCACCTCTGAAATAGTAATTTATCCCTTCAAAGTCAATTACATAAGGTTTTCATAACTGTAAACAGCAATAGTCCTATAGATATTTAATATCTATAAGCAGTGTCTAATATACTTTAGCTTTCAGGCACTTAGACGTAGCAGGAACTGGATGTAACTGTAAAATGGCTGTCCATATTAGCTAAAATCGCCCCCTTGGGGTACTGATCCTCCATTGGAAACACTGAAATAATGCCATTACATGCCATTTCATTTGTATGGCCGTTTCATGACCGGGGGTAAGGAAGAGGAACACATTGTTAACAGTCATTAAAAGCATGGAAATTAGACTCATACATATCAAATATGTTGCTTTAGGCATAGTATTACAATGGTTATCTCCTGAGCAAAGAAAATGGAGAAAAGGGTATTTATAATGCACCTTAGGCCTGGAGGGTAAAATGGTTTGAATGTGCCATTGTAATTAATTTGTATTGTCAAGAAGAAGTTATGCCTGTATGAAATAATACATTGTTAAACTGGCTTAAAGCCAAATCCATATTAACATAGTCAATTGCCAAACTTTATCACAAATTACAGTTCCTGTGATCTCAAAACGTAGAACCAAAAGTTTAATTTAGTGAGTTTTCTGTGGACTTTGGAATCTAACAAAAATAATTTACTAGTCAGTTAAGAACAAATTCTCATTTACAATGACGGCCTACCCTAACCCGGACGACGTTGGGACAATTGTGCGCCGCCCTATGGGACTCCCGATCACGGCCTGTTGTGATACAGCCAGGGATCAAACCAGGGTCTGCAGTGACGCCTCTAGCACTGAGACGCAGTGCCTTAGACCGCTGCGCCACTGTGCATATTATTCTTATTTTGAAAGTCTAGGTCACTTTGAAAGAGTTTATGTTTATGCCCATGTGCCCCTTCTTGAGAAATATCTGGGAAAGGAGAAATGTAACCTCCAACTGTTTCAGGGTTTTAGCCAACTTCATAATTTTAACTTTGACATACCTCAGTGATATTTTTGACCTATTGACTATAATATATATAATTTTTTTATTCCCCTTGCTAATATCAGACGACAAGTGATGGAATGGGGCTGGGGTAAGAACTTTACAACGTCCAATAATTGAGGCAATGCCCTCTGGCGTTTAAATTAATCAATCTAGCTCAAACAGAAATGGTATATTTTAATTAAGCGAGTAGATAAAGGTGTTCCTCCTCTGAGGGGGGGAGAGAAGACACCCCACCAAGTAGTTTGGAAATGTGGTCTAAATCACGATCCCAAGCAATCCTAATGAGACTAAAACACTAAACTATTCATTAAAACCTGCTCTAATCAGAGAGAGAGAGAGAGAGAGAGAGAGAGAGAGAGAGAGAGAGAGAGAGAGAGAGAGAGAGAGAGAGAGAGAGAGAGAGAGAGAGAGAGAGAGAATGTGCAAGGAGAGTGAAGGACTTGGAGCCAAAGGGAGGAAATAATGACAAGAGGTTGCCTTTTTAACTCACATTATTCTAATGGACTTCACTGCCTCCCTCAGAGACATTGAGATCGACCAGTGGGACATAGCGTCACTGCAAAGTCTGTAGACTGCCTCCCTCAGAGACATTGAGATCTACCAGTGGGACATAGCGTCACTGCAAAGTCTGTAGACTGCCTCCCTCAGAGACATTGAGATCTACCAGTGGGACAAAGCATCACTACAAAGTCTGTAGACTGCCTCCCTCAGAGACACTGAGACATACAATATAGCATCAGCTAAGATCCTATCCCATCTCTCTCTATGCTCAAGAGAAAGAGAAAGAGAAGAAAAAATATCCCCTTACGTGCTTTTGTTATAAAACTCTGTGTCCAGGCTGGTCTCTGCCCACATAAAACCTCAGGCTAAGATTGTGCGACACCTCTTATTTATCTCCAATCCTCCACAGAAAACTCGAACTTTTGAAATAATAATTACCAAGCCGACTCTGAAATTCAGCGGGAGAGATTCAGAGAACGACAACTACCTTTTTAAAAAACATGAAAAGTGTTTCAGAGGCTGGTGAGCATGAAAGCAGGGCCCACATCCCTGTGTGGATAGAATCAGACGCAGCTCTGTGGCACAGCCTGGAGCCTGGCCATCCAGCAGACTCTGCTCCCGCTGAGTGGGTACAGGCTAGCCTCATCTTATTCCAACAACACCGGCTGTGAAGAGCCAGTGGGCACCTTCTCACTCTGCTAGATGGGTCCTTTAATTTCCTTCCTTTTGTTGTTCCAGCCAGACTAAATAAAAAGGTAGGGGTGGGATGCCTCTTTTTCAAATGAATAAAAGATCAACAGTCAAATTTGACTAGGAGGAAATGTGCACATTTTGTCTAGTTTGTGAAACGTTGTGTGTACAGTAGAGTGCGGTAGGGGTGAGCTTGGGATTTTGGAGAACCAAGTTTCCGTTTCTATCCAGCAGCTATGTGTGGTTTCTGTACTTCTCACAATTTTTTCAGGATAGTTGAAGTTCCCTTACTTTTTACATGCTACGTTAATGATTAGACAGTGTTAAAATTTGACTTCTTTGCCTTTCATAAGTTTACTGTCAAAGAGGGAAACAGATGCTTTGTGACACTCCAGAACCGTGGGGTGGGGCTTTTGAAGAAGCGCCAATGAAACTCCAAGCACCAGGCTGGTATGAAACAGAATAATATTTTTCTCTCCTTTTGCTCCAGGACGTCTCTCACGGTGATTTTCAATGGACAACAATTGATTTCTGCAGTTAAATTTGATTTACCTGTATAATGTTAAGATACATTTTGACGTAAGTTTGGCCATTTTGTCCTTTAAAATAATCCAATTAAAATGTCACAAATTAATTAATAAATCCCAGCATTTAATATCAGCATTAGCAAATGTTTTTTTTTATCATTGAGAGAATGTTTATTAATAATACTTTTCTAAATTAAGTTTGAAGTTCCCTGCACTACTACATCATCAGCAGTATTCTCTACTTCCCAGCACTATTCCTCCTGTGTACCAAAGTTTTGAATATTTTCTTTAGTTTCCAATTAATTGTCACATCAGTATGGCATTCTTGTGAGGCTTAATGAACCCAAGGTGGGCACCAGTGCAGCAGCGCAGCAGACCCTTTGTTCATTGCCCATTCAAAGTCTCATCTGCTCCAATTACGTTCCATTACACCAAACTGCCTCCTGGTCACTTTTAATTCACTTCTTGCCATCTTGTATAATTAGGGTTTGCATTAAGCATGGCTCCCCAAAGAGGCTTTCTCCAGCACCATGTCTGGATGCACTCTGCACAGGAGCATTTTGTACTTTTCAAAGTCTGTCTGAAACCCTGGTTGTGTCTCCCGGTACTGTCAAAATGAGATCAGAGCATTTGAGATTTAGCTACTTGATGATATTAACTTTCCCTTGTTCGCCTTCCTCTAGCATTCACGTGACATATTGTAAGTGGATGCACTGCCTCCGGCTGAGGGATCCATGTGCACCCAAATTACATTTTCAGGACCGTAGATGATTTCCGTGACCTGACTTCCTGACTTCAGCGGAAAGGAAGCATTGTGAGTGGACGATGGTAATTAAGCAGCCCACAAAGCATGCTGCCATGGAACTCATATTCACAAAACAGGGACTGCTATTAATATGTATAGCATCTTCTGTCCACAATGAAAATTACCAAAATTACGTAAATATAAATGCATATTGTGAATGAGGATCTCAAACAGATCTTTAGATCCTCATTCACAATAAAAATTGCATTTATATTTACATAATTTTGGTAATTTTCATTGTGGACAGAAGATGCTATACATATTAATCTTCTGAGTTCATTAGTGTCTCACCTTGCTTTAGTCTACTATACATCTCTACACGTTGTATACTGTCACACCCTGATCTGTTTCACCTGTCTGTGTGCTTGTCTCCACCCCCTTCCGTCTTCCCCATTATCCCCTGGGCACTTTAACGGGTGTTCTCTGTGTGGCTGTTGCCAGTTCGTTTTGCTTGTCAAGCCTACAAGCATTTTTCCCCTTTGCTCCAGCCTTGTTATAGTTACTGTCTTCTAGTTTTCCAGATGTTGACCATTCCTGCCTGCCCTGACCCCGAGCCTGCCTGCCGTCTTGTAACTTTACACCACTACTCTGGATTTCCGAACTCTGCTTGCCCCTGACCTGTCTTTTGCCTACCACTGTTGGTATAATAATAAAACATTGTTATTCCGACACTGTCTGCGCCTCGGTCTTACCTTCAAACGTGATAGTATACATTCATATACATTTTTCATAAATACATTTTATCCTCTACCTGTGGACCAATTAAACAACCACGAATCAACCACGAATTAACCATGAATCATTCCTATTTTGTACATGAGCTATAACCCATGACACAACTCATACATTACCTGAAGGTAGCTTTGAGGATCTGCCCAGAGGTGATCTCCTTGGTGTGGTTGTTGTAGCCATAGAAGAGGTCCCCGAAAACTGTTTGATTGGCTGGGATGTCAGCTGTCTCCCCACAGTCCAGTCCCTCTGTACAGGCTTCAGACAGGGGCTGGCAGGAACGACCATCTTGACCTTTCTTGTAATCCTCAATACAGCTACAACGGCAGCCATTAAAAGGGGAGCAGTGTGAGCTGATGTGCTCTTACATCATATTCAAATAGATTTTGTTTAATCTACATTATACAAGTAGCTTCTAATAAATAAAGTAATTTTCAGGGTTTAGACCAAATTCTGTTTGAATTCAAGTCAATACTGGAAACCAATTTAATTGAATAGGTCCCATTGGCTGTATTCACACAGGCATCTCAATTCTGGTATTTTTTTACCAATCAGATCACCTCTGAAAAATATCTGATGTGAAAAGATCTGATGTGATTGGTCAAAAGACCAATTAGCGGAAGAAATATCAGAATTGGGCTGCCTGTTTAAACATAGCCTTAGTGACTGACTGAAGAGTGCATGAAATTCCATCTTGACATTATGTAAACATCACTATGGCTCGGTGTCAGGATTACAGATTTATTTTACTTGTGTTCATGGTTCACTATTTACTCAGAAGTGCACCCCTTTATACCCGAGTTCAAGGGGATTCCTCATGATTCAAGTGTGCCGATCAATTCTAGCTTTGTTGTATGGGGCTATTAATTCAATTCAGAGAACACAAAACAGCCAATTTATTTTCAAAAGGTAACAATCCAAACAGTGAGAGTCCTCTTGACTCTTTCATATTTATGACATTTTGACATTCCAGTGTCTAGCGAGCTCTGTAAAATATATCAAAGACAATAGGTCTGGGATTAAAGTGAAAGAAGCTTTCTTCATGATGACACTTCTTTCTACAGCAAAGTGTCACTAAAAAGGGTTAGATATATTGTGTCCATAATGCAGTCCTAATGCACACCGCATTTAAACTGGTTCACTTTCCCTGTCATATTATCATGTTTCATATGGCAGACAATTAAGCACGTTTGTCGCCTACAGAAATACTTTTGTGTCAGGAGAAGACTTGACATTAAAAGAGAGGGTCGAGAGATCTTTCACTTTTAAGAGACAACCTCTCCAAGGGGAAGAGACTCTTGAGTGACTCACGCACTGCGCAGCTGACATTTAAAAGACATACCGGTGCACTTTCCTTTCGTACTAAAACTATGTCACGACAATGCCATCACCAGGAATCTACTGAAGTGAAAAAGCAGGCAATATCAGTACTACACATTTTGGTAGAATGTGTTCATTTGTGCAACTGATTAGATATCCCCTTTCCTTTCCCTCCCCTATAATCATGGCATTGTTAGAATTTCCTACAATGTAAACTTCTGTCCTCCTTTTTAAACACTTTAGGATATGACAATGTTATATCAATTCAGTGCCACGGAGACAAGGCCTGCGTACCAAATGGCAACCTATTCTCTACATAGTGCCTACTTTAGTGCAATGACAAAGTAGTGCACTATGTTGAGAATAGGGTGCCAATTGAGATGCATCCAAGTTCAGTAGTGCTCTCTCACCCGCAGAACATCTGTATGTTGTAAAGGGTGGGGTCGTCCTCCAGGGGTGCGAGTTGCTGGAGGCACAGTTGTTCACAGCCTCCGTTAAAGCCGTCAGAGCAGTCGATGCCAATGTGGTGGTCGTAGCAGCCTGTGCCATCCTTCATGGGGCTCAGTCCAGGAGGGCACTAGAAGTAATGGGAATAAAGGATACAGGATGTCACAGATTGTCAAAAACAATAGGGGCACAGATGAATCAACTAAAATACACTAGGGAAGTGATCTGGTTTCATATTGTCAAATGTAATAATTTCACAAATCTTTAGTTCACACAGAAATAAGGAGAAATCAGACACATCCAGATCCCATGTTCATGTACGAATAATAGAAAAGTGGGCAAGCAAAATGAGAGAAAATCAAGGTAACTGCTTTGATTATATTTTCCCAAACAACATTCGGTGTCACACCACAAAAGATGTGCTTCCTGACCAAGATATATGAGGCATAAAAGTATAAATTCACAGAGGCATCTAGAACTTCTACAACTCTACACCTGCTTCCAGAGTTACAAAGACTCCCGTGCTACCCAAAGCAATTTTTCAGAGGCCGGTGAAGCCAAATCCATAAATGGCAAAAAGGACAGTCAAAAAATAAATAATAGGTAATATGGCTTTGAATATATATATATATATTTTTTTTACACATATTTAACCCCTTTTTTGTGGTAGGCACAAAACTACCTTCATACTTCCATTAGTTTGTTTAAACCGGTACCGGTTACCTTCAGACAAGTCCTGTGAACTTGTGGGGGTCGTAGAGCAAAACGGAGAACACCATCGTGAACACCATCGTGTTTGTGTTCATTAGTTTGTAGCCCAAACGGTTCGGTCCGCTGCCAAACAGAAGTTGGCACATGGACGGTACCAACTTCAGACAAATCTCCTGACACTTGTGGGGGTCGTAGAGCAAAATGGAGAACACCATCGTGTCTCCCCTTTCCATATAGTGGTCATAATAGTGTGTAGGTCAAACCGTTTGGACACTACTTACGTTTTCATGAGAAGACCAGTTTTCGGGATTGTCTCATGGTCTAACAAACACCGCTCTAACAGATATCTCTAGCTTAAACTGATGGATTTTGATGGTGATTTTGTGCGTCAATCGACTCTATGGGGTCAAACATGAATTGGAACTTCATCAGTTGAGTCAGACAGAAGCTCTGAAAATCCAGAATTGACCTACATCAGGCCCTGTAGAGTTTTCAGTATTAAAGGTAGACTGACTCAGCGATATGACGTAGATACAGCATAGTGGATACATTTTTGCAACAACTAAGAGCGTTGAAGTGTGAGGTGCTCTGGCTACGACGCTCTGAACAGCGTCATGCAAACCCGTGCACATGTGCAGATACTGTGTGTGACTGTGTGAGAGCGAAGTCTGGCATTTCGCTAATCTCTATATATATATTCGCTGCTACGATATATGCGTGGCTAATATTTCAGATTGTGAGCACCTATAGATGTTAGGTATGTGTTTCCTGACAAAATCCCTCTCTTTACTGTAGATCATTATGACCCATCCCACCACTAGCAACAATGTAGCAAAGGGCAGCTAAAGATACACTTATGTCGTTACACCAAAGCCTTGTTCACATTGGCAGTTTGACTCAAATCCAATATTTTTTGCATATCCAATTAGAATCTGTTATTTTTCCTGCATTCTAAACAGCCCAAAAGCACATTGGAAATTTCAAGCCACATTAAAAACCACCTTCGAAGGTGGTTTGAAATCAGATACAAATCTGATTCCTGAACAGTCAAATCTGATTTATTTGCCCTCAAATGGTTTTTAGACTGTTATTGTCAGGCTCTGGCCATAGAGAAGCCTATTTGCTTCTCTATGTAGCTATGGTCAGAGTCTGACAGTGCCTTTCTTTTCTGTTTCTGTGTCGGGTTGGGGTGGATCCCTAATTAGAGGCAGCTAATTAGGGATTCCATTTATGTTGAGTCCCTCACTCGGGTGTGGGTTGTTATCGATGTATGTCGCAGTCACGGTGAAGTAAGTGTGTTTCTGTACGTCCGTTAATTAGTGTGTTTTCTTAACGTGACGTTTTTTCCCTGTAGTGTTTGTTTTCGTTTTTGTATAGTTCGTCGTAGGTTGTGTCTATACATAGCTTTATTATACTATGTATAAAATAAATACTATGTCGAACTATTATCCCTGTGCTGCGTCTTGGTCTCTCCATACACCCACTCGTGACAGAACAACCCACCGTTACGAGACCAAGCAGCGCAAATGGGGAGAGACGGAGAGTGAGATAGCCCCGCGTCGGTTTACCAACACCGAACTCCTCGGAGGGTTCGAGTCGGACTCGTCGGAGGAGGACGATGAGGAGGACGTGCTTCGGTTCCCTCACCCGTGGGGGCTCCTGGAGGAGCCAACTCCACTCCCCATGTGGACCATGGGGAGGCCCAGGTACCAATGGGGGGCTCAGAGCAAGGAGCAGGAGGAGGAGCTGGAGGAGCATTTTGGGGAGGTTCTGAGGGAATTGGTGGAGATAGAGGAGGAGGTCGAGAGGGAGATGGCGGAGTGGGCCAGTCCAGGTCCGGTCATATACTCCCCTCCCAGGCCGGAGCAGTCCGCTCCACCGGTGCCCAGTCCGGGTCCGGTCGTCGTCTCCACTCCCAGGCCAGAGCAATCCGCTTCACCGATGTCCAGTCCGGGTCCGGACCTCTGCCCTACTCCCCGCACCCAACCTCCAGTGCGTGCGTCTAGCCAGGTGCGTCCCGTGCCAGCTCCACGCATTCGACCTCCGGTGCGCCTTCCCAGTCCGGTACGACCCGTGCCGGCTCCCCGCGCTGAGCCCCCAGTGAAGGCCAGCAACCCTGAGCCTCAAGTGAGGGTCAGCAACCCTGAGCCTCCAGTGAAGGTCAGCAACCCTGAGCCTCCAGCGAAGGTCAGTAAACCCTGAGCCTCCAGCGAAGGTCAGCAACCCGCCACCTCCAGCGAAGGTCAGCAACCCTGAGCCTCCAGCGAAGGTCAGCAACCCTGAGCCTCCAGCGAAGGTCAGCAACCCTGAGCCTCCAGCGAAGGTCAGCAGCCCGCCACCTCCAGCGAAGGTCAGCAGCCCGCCACCTCCAGCGAAGGTCAGCAGCCCGCCACCTCCAGCGAAGGTCAGCAGCCCGCCACCTCCAGCGAAGGTCAGCAGCCAGCCACCTCCAGCGAAGGGCCACAATCCGGGTCCAGCCGTCTGCTCCGCCTCAGGGCCAGAGCAGTCCGCTCCACCGGTACCCAGTCCGGGTCCAGCCGTCTGCTCCGCCTCAGTGCCAGAGCAGTCCGCTCCACCGGTACCCAGTCCGGGTCCAGCCGTCTGCTCCGCCTCAGTGCCAGAGCAGTCCGCTCCACCGGTACCCAGTCCGGGTCCAGCCGTCTGCTCCGCCTCAGTGCCAGAGCAGTCCGCTCCACCGGTGCCCAGTCCGGGTCCAGCCGTCTGCTCCGCCTCAGTGCCAGAGCAGTCCGCTCCACCGGTGCCCAGTCCGGGTCCAGCCGTCTGCTCCGCCTCAGTGCCAGAGCAGTCCGCTCCACCGGTGCCCAAGCCGGGTCCAGCCGTCTGCTCCGCCTCAGTGCCAGAGCAGTCCGCTCCACCGGTACCCAAGCCGGGTCCAGCCGTCTGCTCCGCCTCAGTGCCAGAGCAGTCCGCTCCACCGGTACCCAATCCGGGTCAAGCCATCTGCTCCGCCTCAGTGCCAGAGCAGTCCGCTCCACCGGTACCCAATCTGGGGCCCAGTCCGGGCCCGGTTGTTTTCCCTGCTCCATGGCCGGAGCCGTTTGTCCCACCGGTGCCCAGTCCGGGCCCAGTTGTTTTCCCCGCTCCAAGGCCGGAGCCGTTTGCCCCACCGGGGCCCAGTCCGGGCCCGGGTGTTTTTTCCCGCTCCATGGCCGGAGCCGGTTGCCCCACCGGTGCCCAGTCCGGGCCCGGTTGTTTTCCCCGCTCCATGGCCGGAGCCGTTTGCCCCACCGGTGCCCAGTCCGGGCCCGGTTGTTTTCCCCGCTCCATGGCCGGAGCCGTTTGCCCCACCGGTGCCCAGTCCGGGCCCGGTTGTTTTCCCCGCTCCATGGCCGGAGCCGTTTACCCCACCGGCGCCCAGTCCGGGCCCGGTCAAATCTCCCGCTCCTTGGCCGGAGCCGTTTGCCGCACCGGTACCCAGCCCGGGTCCGGTGATAAAAAAGGGGCATGGGACAAAACTGTCCAACTCACCGGAGCCAGAGCCGCCCCCGAGGGACTAGTCTTCCCTCCCATTTACCCCCCTTGTTTTGTGTGTTTGTTTTTTGTTTTTTTTTGGCGTCCGGGAGTCCGCGCCTTGGTCCTAGCTAGCTAGTTGATTGCTGTAGCTAGCCAAAAATGACTTGTTTTGAAAGTTAGAGGCTTTCAAAATGTTTATTACACTAGTATTTTGAACATTCAAAGCAACTGGGAAACATCCAAGGCAGGCCTTGCTGTCACCTTAGCTTGCTACATAACTTCTGAGTGATAGGAAGAACGAGCACGACCACCAATCAGCCTTCACCACTGTGCATGTCACCAAATCAGTTGTAATTTTGTTTGGACAATCAGTATTTTAAAACGGATTTGAAAAACAAAAATGATTTGAGCCTGCATTGTGAGCAAGGCTCAAGAGGTCTGGCTGGCCCTCTTACGAAGTGGTTAAGCATTGTGTTAATGGCTAATGTATCAATGGTCAGTGGTGCATATGTCGTAACAGCAGTCCCTCGTCTCGTCTGGACACATTGCTATTGAGTTTGTCGCTTGGCTATGGGCAGTGTGACAACTGATTTATCACCTGGAATGTAAAGAGCATGGTACATTGAATCTCCTAACTCATCTGTAGCAGAGACTCTTTAAATCACTGGACCTCTGCAATCGATGGCAATGGGTAAGTGTGGCAAAGGGAAGTCTGAAAGGAATTCATGTATTGACGGTCCTTGACGGTCCTGCTTGGGAACCCCACATGTCTCTCCTTATTGACTGCTGTAATAGACCTCCGTTCACTAAGCCAAATTCTGTGTATGTGTAAATATACTTGGCGAATAATGGTGATTCTGACTGACATGCAGAAATAGGAGAATTTTCCCACTGCCAAGAGAATGATAGTCATTAAAGATGTGCTTGCTTTCAGCCTTGCCTTATACTGTTTGAGGATTTTCCATACAGTTCTATTTCCATACAGCTTTCTATTGAGTTCTACTGATAATTTAAAACTCAACAGTTTAGGAATTCACAATACATAGGTCAACGGTTGAGTAAATGCTTTGAAATGATTCAGATGAAGTGAAAAATGGCAAAGGTCCTGTAAAGATCCATCCCTCCGTGAGAGAAACAATAGATAATGTCAACATATGTCTCCTTTAATAGTATCAAAATATGTTAACTTTATGCATATTTTATATTTTTCCATATTTTTGGGGAGTTGCTAGGTAGAATAACAAATGTAACACCACAAAATAAACAACATCCTTCACTGGCAGTTTAAGGAAACAAGACAATAAATGATAATATTGTACCGGCTTGTGAAGCTTTTGTATTTAGGCTGAACTGGAAAAACCCTTGAACCACTGTGCCTTTTAATCCCATTTCCTAATGGAGATAAATTCCTCCTGCTCCTTCCCGTTTATGGGAATCAGCCATGTGGTGTTGCCACATAGCAAGAAATCCTTTTTAGAGAGTTTGATAAGCTTTGCAATTTTCAAATTCGCCAAATAGGCAGATTGGAGAAAGTGAACAATGGAGATTGAGTAGGTCTACTTATCCAGCAAGCAGCGTCTCAGGAGGAAAGGGGAGATATATTCTGTCATGGTTAAGGTTATCAACGTATATCAGGTAGTCTTAAGAATTGCAATATTATCCAGAGTACAGTAATATAATAACCCCTTGGGAATACATATGTAAACTTAAAATTGTACAGTGATTGTATAGACCTTCTATAACGCCCTGTCCAAACCATATACATCTTATCTTTATAAATCACCATTTGTTGGGGCGGCTTAGCGTAAAAAATATTTACCAACATCTCCCCTGGTCCTAGCCAGTCATATTTCATAGGTAGCTTTAGGGATTACAGTGGTGCATTAACCTGCTCTGGCATCTGTCCATGAAAGACTGCAGCAGATTTTTTCCAAAAGAGGATGGACTACCTTAAATCCCCCTATCGATCCTTAGAGGAAAACATCAGTACTGGCAGGCTGCTGAGCACCTGCTACTCTATGGGAGTATGCTCATAAAATACCTTGGCCAAATATCGACTCAGCTCAGAACTGCTTAGTGCCCAAAATGGGATCCAAGTCAGAGCTGGTTGCAGCTGAATGTGACAAAGTGCATTGGCTAGCATGAGAAGCATGTCATGGTGGTTGTACTGAAGTTAAATAAGGTTATGTTTGACCCTGGACAGCTCAGACTTTGGAACGATTGAGCATTGCGTTAAATGTGAGGTATATCTATATGTTTTTGAGGTATATCTATATGTATTTTTGAAGGAGGAGTTCTCTGGGGGAAAGTGTATGTGACTCCCAAACGGCATACCTCATTTTTTCAATGTAAATTTGACAATTTGAATAAAGTTCAGTTGTAGTACAGGCCAGTAGTACTGTAACTACGTGATAAAATGTCTTCACTAATGGAACATCAAATGAAATAATAAATGTCTATATACCAATTACAAAGGCCAATTAAGACATTGGGGAATATTTCCACCCTGGTCATACTCAGTGCAGGGAGTCTGTAAGTGTGTGATAACAGTCCTAATGTCTGCATCATGTAAATACTATGTCGGTAGGTACACATCCCACACCGCAGGCCGACACGTTTTGTTTGGACAGGGACCAATTTGTTCTAGTGGCAGGCAGGCTGGACAGTCGGCCTCACATTTCCCCTATTCTAGCAGGAGGAGACGAGAGTTAATGAATCGCATAATAATTAGGTGATTATTAGACTTTACTTCCAAATGATTGCACTGTATCTCCTCAGGAATGTCATACATCAGCCAAGACAGAGCGGGTCAGGCGGCGTCGGCTCATGCTAGGAGAGATATTAAACACGACGAGACTGGCAGCATGGACTCAGACAAGGTGTTAATTGATTAGTGGAATCAGCCTCTGGGTCCCAGCCAGTTACCACTATGATTAGACGGATGAAAGCATCATTTATATACCTAGTCACAAGGTAATTACAAAATGCCAAGTAATATATGCAACAGATGGCACCATCCTGGATATCTTGCTGTAACAAGCGAGGACACTAAGTAGGAACTGGTAGGAAAAAAAGGCAAAAATGTGAACCTTTTTGCAGATTTCTGTGCATGTTAACCATTATTTCTAAGCTTGTAAATGTAATTTTTGTTTATAAATGGAATGTCCATATTTAACCTTAAATTACCATAAACATAAATACAGCGCCTCAGGTAGATCTGGATGATGCAGACAGTAATCCATATCACAAACGGTTATCTCCATAAAAGCATGAGGAATGCTAGGAAATGTTTTGAAAGAAAGACCAACGATGCATATCTATTAATATTCCTTTCAGTATAATCAGTTGCTGAAAATATCAGGGCTTTTGCTTCATGACAGCATTAAGGGAGAAAACAAATAGAAAATTACAATATGATGCTAATTCGATGATTGAATGTATTTTGCAGCTGCATAAACTGGGGGCTAAGTATTTCAGAAAGCTTGAGCATGTTAACAAATACTTTCTGAGACTGTTGTCTACTGTACTTCAGAGCTTAGTGGTAGAGCTGCTATTATTGACTAATTAATTAACAGGACCTCTTAATTCTGTTCTCATGTCCTCCGGATCTGACGACACCTGTATATAGCTTTGTTTGTTGTCTGTGTTCTATGTCCTGTGTTTGCATTGTTTTATTATTATTATTATTATTATTATTTGCACATTAGGTGTGAGAAATATGCTTAACAAATTACATGAATAATAATTATTATTATTAAACTTATAATAAAGAATAAAGAATAATTTCCACAACATGACATAGAGTTTGTGCCATCTGATATTGCAATGCTCTTTCCTTTGTT
The DNA here is from genome assembly GCA_023634145.1 of Thymallus thymallus. Taxonomy (NCBI): domain Eukaryota; kingdom Metazoa; phylum Chordata; class Actinopteri; order Salmoniformes; family Salmonidae; genus Thymallus; species Thymallus thymallus. Next base: position 14,108,449 of record CM042383.1, on the reverse strand, counting down.
TAAAAGTCAAACCCTGCATTATATTTTGTAACTAATCAATACATTTAGTCATGACTTTTAGATACTAGAAACCATTGATACTATAGGTCAAAGGTCATGTACATCTATTATAAGAAGTGCAATGTCAGGGACTCTGCACACTGTTGGTTGTGAACTCTGTGACAGCTGCATGTACAGTTGAAGTCGGAAGTTTACATACACTTAGGTTGAAGTAATTAAAACTTGTTTTTCAACCACTCCACAGATTTCATGTTAACAAACTATAGTTTTGGCAAAGTCAGTTAGGACATCTACTTTGTGCATAACACAAGTCATTCTTCCAACAATTGTTTACAGACAGATTATTTCACTTATAATTCACTATATCACAATTCCAGTAGGTGTCAGGCTCTGGCCATAGGGAGTACCTTTTGGCCATGGTCAGAGCCTGACAGATCTAGATATCTAGATCTATGTGTTTTTCATTTTGTGTTGAATCCCCAATTGGAGACAGCTGTGATACGTTGTCTCTGGACAAAGTCAAGGTATTGGAGTGGCCATCACAAAGCCCTGACCTCAATCCTATAGAAAATGTGTGGGCAGAACTGTAAAAGCGTGTGCGAGCAAGGAGGCCTACAAACCTGACTCCGGACTCTACACCAGTTCTGTCAGGAGGAATGGGCCAAAAGTTACCCAACTTATTGTGGGAAGCTTGTGGAAGGCTACCCAAAACATTTGACCCAAGTTAAAACAATTTAAAGGCAATACTAGCCAATACTAATTGAGTGTATGTAAACGTATGACCCACTGGGAATGTGAAGAAAGAAATAAAACCTGAAATAAATCATTCTCTATACTATTATTCTGACATTTCACATTCTTAAAATAAAGTGGTGATCCTAACTGACCTAAGACAGGACATTTTTACTAGGATTAAATGTCAGGAATTGTGAAAAACTGAGTTGAAATGTATTTGGCTAAGGTGAATGTAAACTTCCGACTTCAACTGTAGGTCTGTCCACCAGCACCATTAGAGAAGAAGGAAAAGGATCTCAGCGGGGGCAATAAATTGTTTGCTAATTCTAATCGCTTGGCAAGGAAATTACATTTTCTTGAGCAGCAGGATTGTGACATTTACAAGCCTCAAAGAAACAAATGAGGTGATTTTCTACGCATTTGTTTCTGAATGAACAGCAAAGAATGTCAGGCCTTCTAACAAATAGCAAACTTAATTGCACTGGTGTAGAAAACGGATGTATTTTCAGATGATGCTAGGGACACCAAAGCTGTGAAAGAACACTTACATTGATTTCCAAGTATGGCCTCTGTCCTCAAATTGCAATTGTTAACTGTGACGGATACAATTATGAACGTTTGTTGTCGATTAAAATAGTGTCTGCTCATATATAATTAACATTCAAGTGTGAAATACAGTTCCTACACAAACATCTTGGTCAAAACCAGTTTAGCCATTACATACAGCCCACTGCTGAGTCAGTGAATGGTTTTGATAGCCATGTCAAACCAATGTTATGAGAAAGTCTTCTGATTACTAATGTTTTTTTGCAATGACAGTCATGTTTTGAAAGGTTCACTGCAATATTGCAAATGTGACATTTTATCAATACAGTGCAGACATTTGAAACTGAAATGCATAGAAAATGTGCCTTAGATCTGTCCTACTCATGCACCGAATGTATATTCTCTATCTCATTCTAATATCATGCATTGAAGGTGGGAGGGCATAATATTGGGGAAATGTAAATCAAGAAATTATTATCATTTGAGGAAGATTTGATACTTCCAAAAAATGTCTCTTCAAACCAAACAGAAAGATAATCTGATCAGAAATGCTGGATCATCTCTGATCTGATTAGAAATACTGGATCACCTGAAACTCATGTCTTGAGTGCATCACATTATAGCACTTAAAAAGCAATTCAATTGAGCTTGAGTTCACCAAATATCAACAAACACTAGGCGTACAGCTTTTTAGTAGGATAGGAACCATGGACAGATGGTGAATGAAATAGAACATGCCTGGTTCATTTCATGGCCTCTAACCAAATATAAAGAGGCAGTACTGTGAAGGGGGCCATCTCCAGGCGGTACAGTGACTCACTCACCACACATCCACTGGAATCAAGCTTGCGGTCAGAGACGCAGCGGAAGTTTCGGCTACAACCACCATTGTCCTTTGAGCAGTCGCGCACTGGGCCAAAAGAGTCCAGCAAAACCTCCAGACTGTCAAAGGATGAGGAGATCATCAGCTCTTCTCTGGCAAAATAAAACACAAACATAAACATTATAATCTTCCCCCTCAGCAAAACACTAAATCATCAGTCGCTAGCAATCAAATGGCCCTCTTTGTTTATTGTCTGTTGATTGAAAATGGGTTCAATGTAGCCCTCATCAGAAAACAACGCACCAAATGCATCTTTAATTTTGAAACTTTATGATGAATATGCTTCAGTCAGAGCAGCCAAAACCTGAATTTCAAAGCAACTCTGCTTTGCAAAGGGTCTAAGATCTGTTTGATGAAAAGCACTGGGTTTACGGTATATTGCTATAACCTTGCTCCAAGCCTTCTGTTTTGTCTCTATTAAGTGAAATAGTTCAAAGACTTGCAAGGTAAAATATTCCAGATCATCCCATTGAAATATGAATAGAAAGCGTGGATGAAGAACAAAGCTTGGGCGTACATTCTTATTTTCAGGATGCTAAATCACCATACTATTGAAGAGGAATATATATGATAAACTGAGTATTTTTATAATAAAACTGCCATGAACCTTGCCTAGGGGAAAGGAAGAATAGCCTCTCTTGTTTTGCAGATAATATTTATTTGCTCCCTCACCCACTCCCAGAACGCTTCCCCGGAGATTGCCTGAAAGAAACATATTTGATATTTCAAGATTTTATCAAACTAGCCAATTTTCTTTTATAATTGACTGTGGGCATTGTCTTTATACAATTTATGGCAAACTAACCCAACAGGTCACACAGATAATGATGTATTTAAACAAATAAATGTAGAGGGTTTAATTGTTATGCTGAATTTAGGCAAAAAAAGTGTATTAAGTACATAAAATAACCTTTGTATTTACTTGACAGAAATGTTACTTGTCACATGCTTCGTAAACAACAGGTGTAGACTAACAGTGAAATGTTTACTTACAGGCCCTTCCAAACAATGCAGATAAATAAAATAGAGAAATAATAGAAAAGTAAAACATGTCATAATAAAAGTAATAGTAAATACACACTGAGTAACGATAACTTGGCTACATACACGGGTCATCAGTACCGAGTCGATGTGCAGAATACGAGGTCATTGAGGTAGATATGTACATACATATTACTAGGAATAAAGTGACAGATAGCAAACAGTAGCAATAGTGTGTGTGATGAGTCAAAAAGTTTGTGCAAAAAGGGTCAATTGATAGTCTGGGTAGCTATTTGGTTAACTATTCAATAGAAACTATCACTGTAGATTTCAACCTTAAAGCTTTCTATGCCGAAAGACAAGCCCATTAACCTTCAATTATATATATATGACGAACAAGAACATTTAAGCAATAGGAAAGTTCTCTCTGCTCAAAATTCAGAAAAGGCACAAAGACGAGACATCCATTCAGGCTATTAGCCATTGAAAAATAAAGGCTGGCTAATTGCTTCCCATTACCTTGTAATTTGCCTTGCATTATACTTTACGCTTTATAGGTGAGCCACAGTTCAAATGTAAGGTAATACTGTATGTTGTGAGTATTCTGATTCCAAGTTTGCACTCTAGATGTATCTATGAATACTCTGAGCTCTACATAGCTTAACTAACAAACCTTCCCTCCATCACATTTATGTTGCTATATAGGATAACAGTATAACAAGGAGTAGAGCAAGTAACTACATCTAACCCTCTAAATGGTTCATTAAATGAGGAGAGAAAGGTGAACGCTGACTCTTTGAAACACACCTTTAATGAAAACTGGTGCCCAATGCAGTCAGAATAAACGTGTTCCTGTGTTCCAGCTGATAAAACTAACACTGTAAAAATGTGAAAAAAATGTATCAGTGTTATTTCCTGATAGTTACTGGTTGTAAATAAAATTGACCCAGGGCCTTCTAATCAGCAGGTTTTGCATGGGTGGAATTCCGGCTTGCCTGGTGACATCGCTAGATTGTAAATTAGGTAATAGACCAATAACAAAGAGTTCCCAACCTCTCTGCCAATAACAGCTAGTTTTCTGTTTCCACTCCCCACTCAGACCACTCCCAGACAGCCTTAGCAAAGTTCTTGCTTGAGACATTTTTTTGTTGCAAAAAAGCTATTTTTGACAATTTTAATTGATAAAACTATTACAGTAAGATACTTAATTGTGACCCAGAAATTATTCAATATTGATATAAAAATGGCTGCATTGGGTCTTTAAGAAAAGTTAAGTTTAAAGATCTTTTGTCATCGCTTTTTGTCATTTATATGAAGTCAATTATTTAAGGCACAGCCACTTTTAGATCAGAGCCTTTTCCTCCTTGTGTTCTTGCCAGAGAGTAAGACGTGGTGACAAATCATTTTCAAACAAGGCCTTAGAGGGAGCATGCAGCTCCAAAGCAGAGTACATTTGCAGCATCTAGAGGTGGTAGGTAGCTGTGGTGTGTGCTACTGCCCTGGGGGGACTCAACGTGAGCGTTCATCACATCATAAATCACAAGACATGGAGTTTTTTACTCTGTTTTCAAGAAAGCTGCCAAATGATACATATTATATAAAAACCCAGGAAACAAGTAGGATGTAATGTGATACTGTATACTATGGGAGAATAGTTCACATTATTGCAATTAAAAGAGAGATGTGCACACAGAAGGTGTACTAGGAGAAAGAGGACTGTGGTAGTCTACTTCTGAGAAAGCAAGACTTAAAGGGATACTTCAGGATTTTGGCAATGAGACCCTTTATCTACTTCCCCAGAGTCAGATGAACTGGTGGATACCATCTGACTCTGGGGAAGTAGATAAAGGGTCCCATTGCCAAAATGCTGAAGTATCCCTTTAAGGGAAACACATTATCAAAATTATATTCATTGTTTGTGGTTTTACATGAGCAGTAATGTTTTTTTGTTTTTTTTTGCAGGTGCAGACGTTGTTGGCTACATCATTACTGTTCTGAGTTCAGTTGAGAAAATAGATTTCTAACTATTTTAGTGCTTCACAGAGAAGAATCCAAATGTCTAAAGATTAATCAACTTCTGTAAAAGCCAAATGAATGAGAGGAAAATCTGCCACTTAATGGTATTCGAGCTTCCAGTAAAAAGCCATCCTCCAACTAATATAGAGCCCGGTTTTCATGATCACCCATTCAAAGATTCAGGATAAAATAGATTTGTATACCTACTCCATAATAATCCACCCCATGTTTTCTCTCTTGTAAGGTTGGCTCCCAATTTACCATTGACTTTGGTACAGTGCCTGCAACGAACTGAATGACGATTTGTCGGTGCATGGACTCTACAAGGTGTCAAAAGTGTTCCACAGGGATGCTGGTCCATGTTGACTCCAATGCTTCCCACAGTTGTGTCAAATTGACTGGATGGCCCGGCCCAACACAAATGAATTCATAAATGATTAATGTTTTCTTTCTACTAAATGCCTTGGTAAGTCACGTATTTAACGAACTGTAAAGCACTTTTTTAGTAGAGTGGTCTGTGCTTAGGCATTTGATTGACAGTTGAAATGCATTTCACAATTTAAAAAAATGTTCTGCTTCATATTCATCATCTCCAGCATCATCAACATAAACGTATCTGAAAACGGTGGTTCTGTAGCACAGGAGGCTGTTGAGGGGAGGACGGCTCATAATAAAGGCTGGAATGGTGTGAATGGAACGGGATCAATCACATGGAAACCATGTGTTTGATGTGTTGGATACCATTCCATTTATTCCATTCCAGCCATTACTATGAGCCCATTCTCCCCAATGAAGTTGTCACAAGCTGCCTGTGTTTTGTAGTAAAAAAAGATAGAGGAACATAAGTGTTTCCAATGACATCATCAACCAATTAGTAGACAATTAGTAGACAATTAGTAGACAATTAGTAGGCAATTAGTAGGCAATGCCTACTCATAATTGGTTAAAATCATACGATGCACACAGATGATGTCATTGGAAACACTTATCTTCCTATATTTTTTTTTACTACAAAACATAGAAACTAAGTTGATCGTTAAAACCTTTATAGGAGCATGGCTAAATCTCTGAGAAAAACTTAGGAACAAAGTTGACTACAAATACAAAGTTAAGAATGTCTTCGCAATTGATTCAAAAAAGCAACGTATAAAAAGATGCTTCAAATTAAAACTGATAATGGTATTCAAGCTTCCAGTAAAAAGCCATCCTCCAACTAATATAGAGCCCGGTTTTCATGATCACCCATTCAAAGATTCAGGATAAAATAGATTTGTATACCTACTCCATAATAATCCACCCCATGTTTTTTCTCTTGTAAGGTTGGCTCCCAATTTACCATTGAATTTGGTACAGTGCCTCTAATGACACTCCGATGCTGAACAGAGTGGTTGTGACTGCAACGAACTGAATGACGATTTGTGACATCCAGTTAACATGGATCATCATCATCATCCCCGTTCAATATCAGCTGAAAGGGATGATCTTGTTATTCCCTTTCAACTTTGACTCAGTAACCTAACATTGTGGTACTGAGAATTATATGTTAATACCAAAGTGAATTCCTCACAGTCTGCTAGTTTTAAAGCTTTTCAACCTCAATAAGTCTTGGATATGCTGACATGATGTTGAAAATCATAACTGATTTTGAAATTGTGTTGTTTATGAATAATAAGATATGGATATTTCATTAATGAAATCAGGAGCATGCATCTCTTCACTGCTCCCCAAAAGATATCAGGGCTACACATGCCAAATCATGCCCAGGAGACTGTATAAGGATGAATATTTTTAAAAAATCATCTTTACACTCAATTTGACAAGACAAATCCATAGAATAACTCAACAGGGCAGGACATGTCATTACAGGACTAAAACAGTTACACGATGACTGAGAGGGTTGAGTTGCCTCCCCCCCAACCCTTTATTTGCCATCAGAACAGCCTCGATTCGTCAGGGCATGGGCTACAAGGTGTCGAAAGCGTTCCACATGTTGACTACAATGCTTCCCACAGTTTCAAGTTAGCTGGATGTCCTTTAGATGGTGGACCATTCTTGATACACATGGGAAACTGTTGGGCGCGAAAAACCGCAGAAAACCTCAGAACAAAGTTGACAACAAATACAAAGTTGTCAACAAAATTGAAAACCGCGGTCTCTACATGAAAATATGAAACCAGTAGGCTATATGCCTATTTTAATCATATTGAAATACGTTTCATGTTCAATCAGTTGAGTTCTATTTTGCTACTTCTAGGCTACAGTCTATAATTTGTTTCTATAACATATTTCATGATGTGTGGCCTAACATGTGTGCAATGATGTGCCAAATCTTGATTTAGTGCATTATTATAGGATAAGGAATAGAACAAGCCACCTCAATATTTGCAGCCATAGGTGGTAATATCTTTCTAGGAGCTGATCCGTCGTCAGAATTGTGGAATAATTATAATGTTACGGTAAGAGTTGAATGGAGAAAGCTGATCCGAGAGCAGCGCTGCCTTTCTTTCAATTCTATCAGTATCGACACATGCCTCAACGACGAGATAGGCGAACGTTCTCTCTGCGTGGTGTTTTGTATACCCTTATAGACTAACAAACAAGCTGTAGCCGAGGCGCTTTCAAGGGTATATGACTGCGGTAATTGCCCGGCCCTAGCGGCCAAACGTAATATGACCATTATTCTGCATTGTGAATTGACATAGAAGTTTTTGATTTTTTTCTTATAATTTTAATGAATGGCCATTTAAACGTTAAGCAAAATGTTATATTTCTCACATCCCTAGTTAGGACCATCAACTGGAAGGATTTAAAAGCTCTGATACAAAGGATAACTTTGAACTGCAGTCAGTGTGAGCAGCCAGGTGAGCTTGCAATAAAAATGGCTTGCATACTCAGTGACTATAATTTGTGTTTCTCTAAATGTCATAGTTATAATGAAACTACCCGCACGTAACGAATGCAATCAGGGATATGGCTAAATAGATGTAGCTTCAAAGTTGAATTTGTTGAAGTGTGTATAATATAAGTTTCCGCACAACAAAAAATATCTATGTGCAAGCAGTACATTTCCTTTGGAGAGGTTATGAACCATTTAACAATTCAATTCAACTACACTTTTATGGTATTACAAATGAGTTTTGTTTTTGCTGTTCTCTTATTGATTTTTTGCTAAACTTTAGTGTTTCATTACTCTTTCAATCATGATCAATGAAACACTTGCAATGTCTGACATCAACCTTATAACGAGTGAAAGAATTCTCCAGAACAGTGTATAGGGAATCAAAATGCGTTGATATAGACGATATTCAATGGTGATTATGATGGAATGAAAAAACGATAGGCCTATGTAGCCTCAAGATATTACTTTGTTTATAGCTAATATCCCTCCTTGTAAAACCTACCTCATGAAACATATGGAAAAGTTTAATCTCTCACCTCACATCCACAGCATCCTCCATGACAGTCATATCAGTCTTGCACTTGGCTGAAGGGTTGATTGCCAGCTCAGCAGGTGGAATGACAAAGCTTTTACTTAATGGTAACCACATCCCTTCCCCCAATGTGTATGTGAATCTGAGGAGGAAAAATACACAGATTTCAACACGTTATTGTACTAATGGAACAACATCATTGGAAACAAAGCGGAAAGAACAACGCCTACTTTTGTCCACTGAAGTTACTACCGCTTTGCTGATGCTTGTTGGTCTGAAATATGCTGAATTCCAGGTCTTCTGGTGCTTTGTTCAGCGGTAGCTCAGAAGATCAGTGTGGAGAACATCAGTGGTTGTTTACATTTCCCACAGAGAAATACAATAAAACTCATGGGCTGCCTGCTGCCCATATAGCCTTGGAGACTTTTGTGCCTTTGAGCATTTGTTTGTCTGTCTTTCTCTGGATAATCACAAGCCTATCCTCAGTTGTCTTCAAAAACCTTTTACACTCACTTAAACTAAAGGCTGATTGGACTGAGGAGTAGCACGTTAAGTTTTTTTTTCTGGTATTGCAAGTTCAATAGCTTTAGAAATCTATATCTGGCAATGGTTCATTGAATTCAATCAAAAGTTCTCAAACTACAATTATAAACACAACATGTAAAGGTCCCATGTTTCATCAGATGAAATAAAAGATCCCAGAAATTATCAATACGCACATAAAGCTTAATTCTCTCAAATTTTGTGCACATATTTGTTTACATCCCTGTTAGTGTGCATTTCTCCTTTGCCAAGATACTCTCTCCACATGACAGGCATGGCATATCAAGAAGCTTATTAAACAGCATGATCATTACCCAGCTGCACCTTGTGCTGGGGACAATAAAAGTCACTAAAATGAGCTGTTTGGTCACACAACACAATGCCACAGATGCCTCTCAAGTTGTGAGGGAGCGTGCAATTGGCATGCTGACTGCAGGAATTTCCACCAGAGCTGTTGCCAGAGCCCTCCCAGGCCCATCCATGGTTGCACCCCTGCCCAGTCATGTGAAATCCATAGATTAGGGCCTAATCAATTTATTTAAATTGTTGCATGTTGAGTTTATATTTTTGTTCAGTATATTGTCATTATGTTATGTCTCTTGGTGAACATAGTTACAACACATACAGACCTACAACTCACTTTAATTATTAATTATTACAGAAAATTGCACAGCAACACGTTAAACAGCATCCAAGCCATGTGACCGACTTTTTGTGTGTATGTACTATGTAATTGATAGATGCACACACACACACACACACACACACACACACACACACACACACACACACACACACACACACACACACACACACACACACACACACACAGAGACACATTACATGTTCATGTTTTTAAATGTATGCAACTTGTTAAGTACTTTGTCTGTAATGTATTTTTCATTATGTGTCTGACCCCAGAAAGACTAGCTGTCGCCATTGGTGTCAGATAATGGAGATCCTAATAAAAATCTAAATCAAGCCTAATAAGAGCTAGGCATTAGTCAATTACAAATCTCACAACACAGAAGACCAGAGCAGATAAAATAAAACAATTAACGCCTCCCGAGTGGCGCAGTGGTCTAATGCACTGGAAGTCCAAGCATTCTAGAGGGATTATTGATATACCTTTCAACTTAATTTAGAAAGTTGATCGACACCAGCACATTTGATGTTCTGCATAAGAAATGAATGTATTCCTCAAACAGGGTGCTCTTTTATTTGACACCAAATGTAGCAGTATAATTTCTTATATATTATGCATCATTGTAGCATAAAAAAGGGACTTGTTGATTAAAAATGGTTAACGACCATTTTTGCAGACTTAACACATTTTGCATTTCACATTGTTTAATTTGCATCAAATAAAATGCTAACTTAGCATAAGAAAAGGGCACCCGATCACAGGCACTGCATGCATTACTAGTCACTTTAGGAAGGGAATGATTAAACTGCTGTAAAAGAGAGCATTAATTATCTCACTACAATTACCTCCCCTTTTTCTAACTGGAGTGTTATATGAATCAAACTCCCTCAGTCTTACCATTTAATATAATGCACTGGATTCTGGGCAAGCAGGCAAGTCTACTAAAACAGTATTCTTCTCCTATTATTTCAATGGAAGTCATTGCTACCAGCCCCTACCAGCCCCTTATCCAGGGGTGGGTTATATGGGTTTCAAGGAAATATGCATATACTGTACGTTGTGGTATGGGATGATGCCAATCTGAAACTGAAGACTATCAACAAATATTCGATAAAAGACAGTACTGTGCAGCCGTCTTCATCGACCTGGCCAAGGCTTTCGACTCTGTCAATCACCGCATTCTTATTGGCAGACTCAACAGCCTTGGTTTCTCAAGTGACTGCCTTGCCTGGTTCTCTAACTACTTTGCAGACAGGGTTCAGTGTGTCAAATCGGAGGGCCTATTGTCCGATCCTCTGGCAGTCTCTATGGGGGTGCCACAGGGTTCAATTCTTGGGCCAACCCTTTTCTCTATATACATCAACGATGTCGCTCTTGCTGCTGGTGACTCTCTGATCCATCTCTACGCAGATGACACCGTTCTGTATACATCTGGCCCCTCTTTGGACACTGTGTTTACTAACCTTCAAACAAGCTTCAACGCCATACAACACTCCTTCCGTGGCCTCCAACTGCTCTTAAACGCTAGTAAAACTAAGTGCATGCTTTTCTATCGAACGCTGCCACACCCGCCCACCGGACTATCATCACTACTCTCGACGGGTCCGAATTAGAATACGTGGATACCTACAAATACCTAGGCATCTGGTTAGACTGTAAACTCAACTTCCAGACTCACATCAACCATCTCCAATCCAAAATTAAATCCAGAATTGGCTTCCTATTTCGCAACAAAGCCTCCTTCACTCATGCTGCCAAACATGCCCTTGTAAAACTGACTATCCTACCGATCCTTGATTTCGGCGATGTCATTTACAAACTAGCCTCCAACACTCTACTTAGCAAATTGGATGTAGTCTATCACAGTGCCATCCGTTTTGTTACCAAAGCCCCATACACTACCCACCACTGCGACCTGTATGCTCTCGTTGGCTGGCCTTCATTATATATTCGTCGCCAAATCCACTGGCTCCAGGTCATCTATAAGTCATTACTAGGTAAATCCCCGCCCTATCTCAGCTCACTGGTCACTATAGCAACACCCACCCGTAGCATGCGCTCCAGCAGGTATATCTCACTGGTCACCCCCAAAGCCAACACCTCCTTTGGCCGCCATTCCTTCCAGTTCGCTGCTGCCAATGACTGGAACGGATTGCAAAAATCACTGAAGCTAGAGGTTCCTATCTCCCTCACTAACTTTAAGCGTCAGCTGTCAAAGCTGCTTATCGATCACTGCACCTGTATATAGCCCTTCTGTAAATAGCCCACACTACTACCTCATCCCCATATTTATTTTTGTTATTTTTCACAAATCTTGCACTCCAGTATCTCTATTTGCACATCATAATTTGCACATCCTTCATTCCTGTGTTAATGATGATAATCTGTAATTTGTCTCACCACTATGGTCTATTTATTGTCCTACCTCTTAACCTTACTGCATTTTGCACTACATTTTGCACTCTGTATATAGACTTTCCATTGTGTTTTTGACCATGTTTGTTTACTGTGTAACTCTGTGTTGTTTTTGTCGCACTGCTTTGCTTTGTCTTGGCCAGGTCGCAGTTGCAAATGAGAACTTGTTCTCAACTGACCTACCTGGTTAAATAAAGGTGAAATAAAATAAATAAAATAAAAACAAGAAATCCCTTCAGCAACAGAAGATTATGGAACAGTAGCAATGGAACACTCCTCAGTGGAGTTGGTGAGCACAGGAAGGAATAACAAGAGAAAACAGCCTTTTTGAGGGCGAACCTCCTCCATCCATTCAGGGCAGGGGTTTTAAGTGATATCAAGACGTTATTTTCTTCCGGTACTTCATCTGGTTTCTGCCCAAGCCATGCCCTGGCACTGTGACAGCTTGCCAATGGCTTCAACTAATCGAACTCAAACAAGTTTCTTATCTAGATGCTAGAATCTTCTTTGTCCAAGGGACACACGTTATCAGATATTGTTGACTGACTAATACGTATGGAATCAGATTTTTAATTATCATGCTGATCCTGATTTAGATTATCCCCAAGCTCAGCAAACAACAAAACATTGTGGTTTTATATTCCATTTATGAGTGCAATACTGTTTTGTTGAATTGTAATACGCGGATGGGTGACTTGGCAAATGGGCAGCCCCTAAAAACATTCATTATGTGTACACGATTTGAACATAACTGTCTGAGTGGGGGGTTCAAGGTTCAAAGAGGAGCCTGAGACGTTTGAATTTTGGATGGATGTTGGTGTGAAATGCTTGAGCACAAAGTTACTTTAAACCTGACGCTGGACAGAATATTGAGACAGACCCCCTGCAGATTAACATTCCAAAGAGGCAAACAAATGTATCAAAGAGCCTCATAGAGATGTTTGTATGATGGCTGCTCTCAATGACTAATAAAGACAGTGCTTACAACCATTAAGGAACTAAATCATCTGTGTGAAAATATAGCGTCCCAAATGGCACCCTATTCCCTATAGGTCCTGGTCAAAAGCAGTCAACTATATAGGGAATATGATGCCATTTTGGACGCAGACTATGTTCTTTGTTGAGAGCAGTGGTAAGCAGCGTAATCAGTACTGTTGTTGTGTCTTTGGCTTTTGAAGAGGCATGTCTTATACAAAAAAGGAAGCATACGTATACTGTATCAAGGATTTTCCCTACCCAGTCTTTCTCAGTATCCAATTGTAAAATAAATTAGAAAACAACAGTGATGGTGAATATCTTACTGTTGACCAAGAACATTGTGTGATAACTTTTTTCTGTTATTTCATGTTTTCTACAAAAAGCACATTCTCATTCATTTCACTGGGCATACAACATCAGTACGATAACAGAAAGATTTTATTTCAAATTGATTACACATGATTAATGCAAGGCTCAAATGTATGTACACCAAAGCAATATCAGTCAAATGAGAACTAGAGAACTAAAGTGAAACTATTATTTCAGAGCTGTGTGTGAATGTAGTTAAACTCTTAAAATCTATTTTATGTCTCTTAAAACCCTTGATGAAAGACGATTCTCTTGGTAAACATACCCCCAGTAGATCTCAAAAGGTAAAAAGTGAAATGCTGATTTGTGTGGATTTTCATGCTGTAAAGAGCGATGAAATTCAATGATGCCAGCTTTCCTTCTCCTAGTTTAAAATCTACAGATCTCACTCCTTTATATACTATCTTTAAAAGTGACACTCTGTCGTGCTATTATGATAAAACATTTTCCTATTGTAAAAAAAAAAAAACTTCCAATGGGTCGATGTCAAATAAAAATATAATATCATGCTGTTTCAAAAAGCGTTACCCATAGAAATGTGTTCAGATTAATAGGTGTGTACCGTCAGTTGTTACCTGAAAATGCGATCAGATGGTTGTTCTCCCATCACCAGATCAAAACCACGCTGGAAAATAGTGTAAGGCCAGGGTCTGGTGACAAAAAGAGAGAAGAGAGTTCGACATATATTCAGTCAAAACCATTAACCTGGTTTCCGAGACAAGAATGAAATGACTGAGAAGCATGTTTTACTACTTTAAGTACAGTGGCTTGCTAAAGTATTCACCCCCCTTGGCATTTTTCCTATTTTGTTGCCTTACAACCTGGAATTTGGGGGGATTTACACAACATGCCTACCACTTTGAAGATGTTTTAATTATGAAACAAACAAGAAATAAGAAAAAAAAAACTGAAAACTTGAGCATGCATAACTATTCACCCCCACAAAGTCAATACTTTGTACAGCCACCTTTTTCAGCAATTACAGCTGCAAGTCTCTTGGGGTATGTCTCTATAAGCTAGGCACATCTAGCCACTGGAATTTTTGTCCATTCTTCAAGGCAAAACTGCTCCAGCTCCTTGAAGTTGGACTGGTTCCGCTGGTGTACAGCAATCTTTAAGTCATACCACAGATTCTCAATTGGATTGAGGTCTGGCCTTTGACTAGGCCATTCCAAGACATTTAAATGTTTCCCCTCAAACCACTCGATTGTTGCTTTAGCAGTATTCTTAGTGTCATTGTGCTGCTGGAAGGTGAACCTCCTTCCCAGTCTCAAATCTCTGGAAGACTGAAACAGATTTCCCTGTTTTTAGCGCCATCCATCATTCCTTCAATTCTGACTAGTTTCCCAGTCCCTGCTGATGAAAAACATCACCACAGCATGATGCTGCCACCAGCATGCTTCACTGTGGGGATGGTGTTCTCGGGGTGATGAGAGGTGTTGGGTTTGCGCCAGACATAGCGCTTTCCTTGATGTCCAAAAAGCTCAATTGTAGTCTCATCTGACCAAAATACCTCCTTCCATATGTTTGGGGAGTCTCCCACATGCCTTTTGGCGAACACCAAACATGTTTGCTTATTTTTTTCTTTAAGCAATGGCTTTTTTCTGGCCACTCTTCTGTAAAGCCCAGCTCTGTGGAGTGTACGGCTTAAAGTGGTCATATGGACAGATACTCAAATCTCCGCTGTGGAGCTTTGCAGCTCCTTCAGGGTTATCTTTGGTCTCTTTGTTGCCTCTCTGATTAATGCCCTCCTTGCCTGGTCCATGAGTTTTGGTGGGTGGCCCTCTCTTGGCAGGTTTGTTGTGGTGCCATATTCTTTCAATTTTTTTATAATGGATTTAATGGTGCTCCGTGGGATGTTCAAAGTTTCAGATATTTTTTTATAACCCAAACCTGATCTGTACTTCTCCACAACTTTGTCCCTGACCTGTTTGGAGAGCTCCTTGGTCTTCATGGTGCCGCTTGCTTGGTGGTGCCCCTTGCTTAGTGGTGTTGCAGACTCTGTGTGTCAGGTTCTGACTGTGGCTTGATCTGGCTCCCTCTTGTGGGGGAGTTGGAGAACCGCAGTTAGAACTTGACAGCTCACGGGGTGTTGGTGATGGGTGTTAATTTCTAACCTCAATTAGAGACAGCTGTCTCGTGTTGTCTCTAATTGGGGATTCTATTTAAGTTCCTGTGTTTGTCACCTGGGTGTGGGTTCTAGAGTGTGTCTATGTCTGTTTTATATTCACGCCAGTTCTCTCTCTCCTTTGTTATTTTGTTTAAATGGATTAGAACAAAATAAAAGGAATGTCGCTCCACCAACGCTCTGCTTCTCGTCCCGTCTCTACGAACCGTGACAGAAGAACCCACCACCATGGGACTCAGCGCGGGACTGACATTGGGAGATATCCTCCTCGGTATGGGGAAGATTACCGAAGAGGAATTCTCCCATTACTGTGCGTTGGAGGAAGGCTGGTGTCCGGAGCAGCGGTGCCGTCGTCAGGGGAAACGTTGGCGGGCCAGAGAGGTGACGGACCAGCTTGGAGCCCAGAAAAGCCCCCCACAGCACGGAGCCTCCAGCGACGGCCCATAGCCCGGAGCCTCCAGCGACAGTCCAGAGCTCGGAGCCTCCAGCGACGGTCCAGAGCCCGGAGCCTCCAGCGACGGTCCAGAACCCGGAGCCTCCTGTGACGGTCCAGGGTTCGGAGCCAGCACAGCTATGTGGCTGGAACCCTTCTCTGCGTCGGTGCCCAGGCTGGGCACGACGTTCAGTCCCGCTTTGGAGCTGGAGCTCCTCAGCGTGTCTGTGCCCAGTCAGGGGCCGGCAGCCAGCCCAGCTACATGGCTGGAACCCTCTTCTGCGTTGGTGCCCAGGCTGGGCACAGCGTTCAGTACCGCTGGGGAGGCAGAGCTCCTCAGCGTGCCGGTGCCCAGTCCGGGGCCGGTAGCCAGCCCATCGAGTTGGCTGGAGACATTCTCTGCGCTGATGCCGAGGCTGGGCACAGCGTTCTGTACCGCTGGGGAGGCGGAGCTCCTTAGCATGCCGGTGCCCAGTCCGGGGCTGGTAACCAGCAGCGCCATGTGGCTGGGAGCATCAGCTGTGTCGGGGCCCAGGCCGGGCAGGGTGGTCAGAACGGCTCCAGTGCCGGAGCAGTCCGCTCCACCGGTGCCTAGTCCGGGTCCGGTCGTCTGCTCCGCTCCAGTGCCGGAGCAGTCCGCTCCACCGGGGTCCAGTCTGGGTCCGGACGTCTGCTCCGCTCCAGTGCCGGAGCAGTCCGCTCCACCGGGGTCCAGTCTGGGTCCGGTCGTCTGCTCCGCTCCAGTGCCGGAGCAGTCCGCTCCACCGGTGTCCAGTGGTCTGCTCCCCACACCAGGGTCCGGACTGGACTTGGTGCATCAGGGGAGTACTGGGGAGGGATCCATCGCGCCGGGGTCCGGACAGGACCGGGCGAGCCACGGGGACGCAGGGAGGGAGCTGCCCTCATTGCCTGCATCACGCCCGACGCCGGATCCTGAGCCTCCACCAGCAACCTCCCCAGTGCTCCACTCTGTACCCTCTGTCCTTTTTTGGGGGGGGTTTAGTCTATGTGGACTCTTGGTTTTGTTGAGAGGGGAGCAGCGCGGTCGGGAGCCCACGCCTTAGGGAGGGGTACTGTCAGGTTCTGACTGTGGCTTGATCTGGCTCCCTCTTGTGGGGGAGTTGGAGAACCGCGGTTAGAGCTTCACAGCTCACGGCGTGTTGGTGATGGGTGTTCATTTCTATCCCCAATTTGAGACAGCTGTCTCGTGTTGTCTCTAATTGGGGATTCTATTTAAGTTCCTGTGTGTGTCACCAGGGTGTGGGTTCTTGAGTGGCTCCTCTATTTAGCCATGGTCAGAGTCTGACAGATCTAGGTTGTCTAGTACTGTGTGGTGTTTTGTGTTGGGTCCCTAATTAGAGGCAGCTGCTAAGCGTTGTCTCTAATTAGGGATCCTACTTATATTATTTATGTTCTACACCTGGGTGTGGTTCATTGTCTTCCATGTCAGTCGATGTCAGTAGTGTTTGTAAGTACCTGTTCTTGTGTTCTTTGTTAGTTCTATATATTTATTAGTTAAATGGATATGTCGAACAACTACTGCGCTGCGCCTTGGTCTATTCATACACCCAGTCGTGACAGAATGAACCACCACGCTTAGACCAAGCAGCGTTCTACTGGGGAGAAGGAGCAACAGGAGATGCGAGGCGGACAGCGTCATCATCGTGGCTCAAGACGACGATCAGGCCGAAGGCAATCCCAAGTGAATTTTGGGGGGGGGGGGGCTATGGGGGTGGTCTGGCCGAGAAGAGGAACAGTCAGTACCACTCTCCATGTGGAGTCGAGAGCAAGAGGAGCACCGATGGGGGACTGATCCGGAGGAAGAGGAGCAGTACCTGACTGGAGTTTTCAGGAGCATAATGGAGCTATGCAGGCGTAATTGGGAGGAGGTCGAAAAACGAGAAGACGGAGCTGCCGTTAATGGTGCCCACGGTGTGCATCCCCAGTCCGGGTCGTTCGGTGTGAACCTTCCACGCCGAGTCTCCAGTGCGCCTCTCCAGTCCGGTACGCCCCGTGCCGGCTCTCCACACTCGCCCTGAAGTGCGTGTCACCAGTCCGGTGCAACTTGTGCCGGCTCCACACAAAAGGCCTCCAGTGCGCCTCTCCAGTCCGGTACGTTCCGCGCCGGCTCCCCGCACTCGTCCTGAAGTGCGTGTCACCAGTCCGGTGCAACCGGTGCCGGCTCCACGCACCAGGCCTCCAGTGCGCCTCTCCAGTCCGTTATGCCCCGTGCCGGCTCCCTGCACTCACCCTGAAGTGCGTGTCAACAGTCCAGTGCAACCTGTGCCGGCTGCACGCACCAGGCCTCCAGTGCGCCTCTCCAGTCCGGTACGTCCCGTGCCGGCTCCCCGCACTCGTCCTGAAGTGCGTGTCACCAGTCCGGTGCAACCTCTGCCGGCTCCACGCACCAGGCCTCCAGTGCGCCTCTCCAGTCCGTTATGCCCCGTGCCGGCTCCCTGCACTCACCCTGAAGTGCGTGTCACCAATCCAGTGCAACCTGTGCCGGCTCCACGCACCAGGCCTCCAGTGCGCCTCTCCAGTCCGGTAGGTCCCGTGCCGGCTCCCCTCACTCGCCCTGAAGAGCGTGTCACCAGTCCGGTACGCACCGTGCCGGCTCCCCGCACTCGCCCTGAAGTGCGTGTCACCAGTCCGGTGCAACCTGTGCCGGCTCCACGCACCAGGCCTCCAGTGCGCCTCTCCAGTCCGGTACGTCCCGTGCCGGCTCCCCGCACCCGACCTCCAGTGCGTGCGCCCAGTCAGGTGCCTCCAGTGCCGGCTCCACGCACCCGACCTCCTGTGATGGTCCACAGCCTGGAGCCTCCTGTGATGGTCCACAGCCTGGAGCCTCCTGTGATGGTCCACAGCCTGGAGCCTCCTGTGATGGTCCACAGCCCGGAGCCTCCCGTGTTGGTCCACAGCCCGGAGCCTCCCGTGATGGTCCACAGCCCGGAGCCTCCCGTGATGGTCCACAGCCCGGAGCCTCCCGTGATGCTGTAAGGCCATCGCAGTTCTGATATGTTAATGTTTTTTTTCACTATACATCTGAAATTCGTCACACATTTCTCTTCCTCCCTATCTCCCTCCCTTCCCAAGTGATTTATCTCTCACGTGCAGTCAATCTTTGACAGGGAAAGCCTACAGCGACAACTTAAATGTTTAATGACTGGCCCCTCTGGCGTGAGGACGTTATCAGGTTTTGGCTGCCCTTTTTCCTATAGCAACATCTTACTCAGAAAAGCAGCTCCTTGTCACATTTTCTCTCACACTGTAGCAGATTCAAGTCCCCAAGCAGCCTGTGTCTATTAATCTCCATCATTCTTCCCCTCTCCTCTCCAGGCTTGAGTAAATAGACACAAACCTAAGCCACATTCCATCTCAGGCGACTGAGGAATACATTTTTCTATCAGTGTGTTTACCTGCAGCATCTGTCATAGTGCTACTTTTGATCTGCCGAATTGTGGGGGATCGGTTGAAATGTTGTTGTTAGATGCAGTGCTGAAAATATTCCAAACGTATTTACTATCTGAGCAGAATAGATAAATAAATATTTTTGTGAAAACTGAAGAAAAACAAAAACTATACTTGTGTATTGCAGTGTAACGTGTTGTGATTACTCATTGTTACACTGTACAGTGCCTTGCAAAAGTATTCATCCCCCTTGGGGTTTTTCCTATTTTGAACATCCCACGGAGCACCATTAAATCCATTATTAAAAAATGGAAAGAATATGGCACCACAACAAACCTGCCAAGAGAGGGCCGCCCACCAAAACTCATGGACCAGGCAAGGAGGACATTAATCAGAGAGGCAACAAAGAGACCAAAGATAACCCTGACGGAGCTGCAAAGCTCCACAGCAGAGATTGGAGTATCTGTCCATATGACCATTTTAAGCCATACACTCTACAGAGTTGGGCTTTACAGAAGAGTGGCCAGAAAAAAGCCATTGCTTAAAGAAAAAAATACGTTTGGTGTTCGCCAAAAGGCATGTGGGAGACTCCCCAAACATATGGAAGAAGGTACTCTGGTCAGACGAGACAAAAATTTAGCTTTTTGGCCATCAAGGAAAACGCAAACCCAACACCTCTCATCACCCGAGAACACCATCCCCACAGTGAAGCATGGTGGTGGCAGCATCATGCTGTGGAGATGTTTTTCATCGGCAGGGACTGGGAAACTGGTCAGAATTGAAGGAATGATGGATGGCGGTAAATACAGGGAAATTCTTGAGGGAAACCATCCAATTGAGAATCTGTGGTATGACTTAAAGATTGTTGTACACCAGCAGAACCCATCCAACTTCAAGGAGCTGGAGCAGTTTTGCCTTGAAGAATGGACAAAAATTAGATGTGCCAAACTTATAGAGACATACCCCAAGAGACTTGCAGCTGTAATTGCAATACTTTGTAGAGGTGGCTCTACAAAGTATTGACTTTGTGGGGGTGAATAGTTATGCACGCTGAAGTTTTCCGTTTTTTTGTCTTATTTCTTGTTTGTTCACAATAAAAAATATTTTGCATCTTCAAAGTGGTAGGCATGTGTAAATCAAATGATACAAACCCCCCAAAAATCAATTTTAATTTCAGGTTGTAAGGCAACAAAATTGCCAAGTTGGTAAATACTTTCGTAAGCCACTGTAATGTATATGGGTAATAAAATTGGGTAACATTCTGGAATTCTGGGAAGGATTTAAAACTATCTGCTTGTACTCCATCTCAAGTTAGACCCAAATATAGTTTTCACAGTCCGCTGTTTGACACAAAGCTTTTTAACTTGGGAGTCTGCATCTTAGTATGTTATTTAGCAGGTAGGACCATTAGACACCATATTGTCACTTACCCTTGATTTGGACCCCACTCGTTACGAATACAGAGATGCTTGTGAACAGGGTCCTTCATGTAGCCATCTAAGCAGAGACAGTCACCTGCAATGGGAGTACATTAAAACAATGGCATTGTTAAAAAGTGATGTAATGACGCACTGAGCTCCTCCCGGGCATGAGGCGAGTATTGTGTTTCCACTATCCCATAAACCTTGTAAGCATTCTGCAACTGAGCTGCAGGATCTGACACAGTCTGTTGCAGAGATATCCATTTACCTGTCTCCCTAATACGACTGTGATTACTTTCTACTTACCAGCAGAATGAACAGACCAAGGCTGTGTTCCAAAATGGCACCCTTTATAGTGCACTACTTTTCTTGCACTATAAAATAAATAGCGTGACATTTCGGACGCAGCCCAAGAACTGTGCAGCATGGCCAGCCAGGCCAGTTCCTCTCCAGCAGCTTGCTGCTTATTACTGCCATCAGAAACAGGGGAGCTGCTATTTTCTGCTGATGCCTTCTGTCAGCACACAGGAGGAGGGATGTCGCCCTAACCTGATTCAGCCAGATTGATGGGGATGCATCTTGAGAGTAGGGACTAGCTATTCTACCGATGACAGACATGCCCTGAGTGTGTTGTACAGGGGATGGGAAGGGGTGCTCCTGGTTCTCACATATAAATGTTAGTGCAAAGGTTAACTGTCAGAGGGTAATCATATCTAATGTAGCTGAGCATTTACTATACACAACTTGATGAATAACTTGAATAACTTATAATATATTGAATAACTTATGATATATTGAATAACTCATGGTAGGCCTAGCATGTAACCCAGCAGTTGTTTTAGGGGTTTAAAAAAATCTAAGCATAAGGTATTCAGAAAATGAATTCCAAATGGGATTCTTTAAGAACTCTTCCGTCATATTGAGTGGAAATGTTCTCCCTTGATAGCTGGTGGGTGTATACAAATATTGATTAAGTGAAAGGATGAGTCATACCAATTCAAACTTTCACCAGAGTTAGCTTTAAAATCCGACCAAGTACAATTAGGGGTGACTCGAGGAACCCTGCATATCCTCAAGGAACAATTGCAGTCAATGGGTTCATATTTGCACATTTGATTAGTTCAGTGGTTCCAATGTAGCAAAGGGTTCCTGGAGGAAACTTTTTGCTGGTGTGTGCTGATCAATTTAAATGCATTTAGCTGTTGGATTTGTTGCGCTGTCAGTCTCAAAAGAAGATGAAAATATGTGGTTTTCTGCAATGGCTTTATGCTATAGCTAGCAACTTGTAAACAATTACCCATTCCTATATGAGTACTATTTCAATAGCAATGTTGAATAATACAACATTGGCTGCTGTCAAGCCAATAATATTATATAACTATAGCCTCTGTTTTGATTCCGAAAGGTTTGTTAGGTGTTATTATTAGGTGTTGGCTTAGGTCGTTCGCTAGCTACAGAATCTTCAACCTAGCCTAGCTTTTAGCTAGCTAGCTGCTCTGTGTAAGAGTAACATTAATCATATTGTAGCGGCGGAAGCCTATCAGAAGATTGGAGGCGTGGCTTATTGGAGGTGTGGCTTTCAGATAGTTGTTTTCGGCCACCTGTGAACGTAAATGGCATGCCTGTTCATCTGTTCTGTTGCATTGTCATTAAAGATTAAGCTTGTACACAAATAGCATGATACAAATAGCATTTCATTGTTCAGATGGTCACCATTCCATTACACTAGTGTCAGAAGTGGCATAGCAATGCATCCAAGCTGTCACACCCTGATCTGTTTCACCTGTCTTGTGCTTGTCTCCACCCCCCTCCGGCCATTTCCCCCATTATCCCCTGTGTAGTTATACCTGTGTTTTCTGTTTGTCTGTTGCCAGTTTGTCTTGCCTCGTCAAGTCTACCAGAGTGTATTTCCATATTCCTGTTCTCTTTAGTCCCTGTTTTCTGGTTCTTCTGGTTTTGACCACTCTGCCTGCCCTGACCCTGAGACTGCCTGCCGTTCTGTACCTTTTGACACTGACCTGGATTACTGACCCCTGCCTGCCCTTGACCTGTCATTTGCCAGCCTGTTTTGTAAATAAACTTCTGTGATTCGAACTGTCTGCATCTGGGTCTTATCCTGAGTTCTGATACAAGCAGTGACTATCTGGACAATAGAATCTGATTTAGCTATTTAGTATCACATTCACATACACAAACTGTACAAAACAGTAAGAACACCTTCCTAACATTGAGTTGCAACCCCCTTTTTGCCCTCAGAACAGCCTCAATTCGTCAGGGCATGGACTCTACAAGGTGTCGAAAGCGTTCCACAGGGATGCTGGCCCATGTTGACTTCAATGCTTCCCACAGTTGTGTCAAATTGGCTGGATGTCCTTTGGGTGGTGGACCATTCTTGATACACAAACAAACTGTTTGCAGCGTTGCAGCTCTTGACACAAATCGTTGCACTTGGTACCTACTACCATACCCCGTTCAAAGGCACTTAAATCTTTTGTCTTGCCCATTCACCCTCTGAACGGCACACATACACAATCCAGGTATCAATTGTCTCAAGGTGTCAGGCTCTGGCCCATTCCGGGTCCAGCCGTCTGCTCCGCCTCAGTGCCAGAGCAGTCCGCTCCACCGGTGCCCAATCCGAGTCCAGCCGTCTGCTCAGCCTCAGGGCCAGAGCAGTCCGCTCCACCAGTGCCCATTCCGGGTCCAGCCGTCTGCTCCGCCTCAGTGCCTGAGCAGTCCGCTCCACCGGTACCCAGTCCGGGTTCAGCCGTCTGCTCCGCCTCAAAGCCTGAGTAGTCCGCCCCACCGGTGCCCAGTCCAGGCCCGGTTGTTTTCCCAGCTCCAGGGCCGGAGCCGTTTGCCCCACCGATGCCCAGTCCGGGCCCGGTTGTTCTCCCCGCTCCATGGCCGGAGCCGTTTGCCCCACCGGTGCCCAGTCCGGGCTTGGTTGTTTTCCATGGCCCCAGCTATAAGGAGGGGCCATGGGAAAAAACTGTCCTCGTCGCCGGAGCCAGAGCCGCCCCCAAAGGACTAGGTTTCCCTCCCTATTAACCCCCCCTTGTTTTGAGTGGGTTTTTTTTTTTGGCGTCCGGGAGTCCGCGCCTTGGGGGGGGGGTACTGTCAGGCTCTGGCCATAGAGAAGCAATAGGCTTCTCTATGTAGTTATGGTCAGAGTCTGACAGTGTCGTTCTTTTCTGTTTCTTTGTGGGTTTTGGGTGGATCCCTAATTAGAGACAGCTGCTACCCTTTGTCTCTAATTAGGGATCCCATATATGTTGAGTCTGTCCTTCACTCTGGTGTGGGTTGTTATCGTTACATGTTGATGTATTTCGCAGTCACGGGTGAAGTAAATGTTTTTTGTTACGTCCGTTCAGTCGTGTTTGTTTTCGTGAACGTGACGTTATGTCTTTCGTGTTTGTTTGAGTGTAGTAGTTCGTTTGTTGTGTGATATTATTACATAGTAAAATCTAAAATAAATCATGTCGAACTACTATCCCTGCGCTGCGTCTTGGTCTCTCCACATCCCCTCTCGTGACAGAACAACCCACCAGTACGAGACCAAGCAGCGCAAATGGGGAGAGACTGAGAGCGAGAGAGCCCCGCGTCGTTTCACCAACACCGAACTCCTCGGAGGGTTCGAGTCGGACTCGTCGGAGGAGGACGACGAAGAGGACGTGCTTCGGTTCCCTCCCCCGTGGGGGCTCCTGGAGGAGCCAACACCACTCCCCATGTGGACCATGGGGAGGCCCAGGTACCAATGGGGGGCTCAGAGCAAGAAGCAGGAGGAGGAGCTGGAGGAGCATTTTTGGGAGGTTCTGAGGGAATTGGTGGAGATAGAGGAAGAGGTCGATAGGGAGATGGCGGAGTGGGCCAGTCCAGGTCCGGTCATCTACTCCACTCCCAGGCCGGAGCAGTCCGCTCCACCGGTACCCAGTCAGGGTCCGGTAATCTACTCCACCTCCCTGACAGAGCAATGCGCTCCATCCGTGCCTAGTCCGGGTCCGGTCGTCGTCTCCACTCCCAGGCCAGAGAAATCCGCTTCACCGATGTCCAGTCCGGGTCCGGACCTCTGCCCTACTCCCCGCACCCGGCATCCAGTGCGTGCGTCTAGCCAGGTAGCGTCCCGTGCCAGCTCCACGCATCCTACCTCCGGTGCGCCTCCCCAGTCCGGTACGACCCGTGCCGGCTCCCCGCACCCAACCTCCAGCGAAGGTCCGCAGCCCGCAACCTCCAGCAAAGGTCCGCAGCCCGCAACCTCCAGCGAAGGTCAGCAGCCCGCAACCTCCAGCGAAGGTCAGCAGCCCGCAACCTCCAGCGAAGGTCAGCAGCCCGCAACCTCCAGCGAAGGTCAGCAGCCCGCAATCTCCAGCGAAGGTCAGCAGCCCGCAACCTCCAGCGAAGGTCCGCAATCCGCAACCTCCAGCGAAGGTCCGCATCCCGCAACCTCCAGCGAAGGTCCGCATCCCGCAACCTCCAGCGAAGGTCAGCAGCCCGCAACCTCCAGCGAAGGTCAGCAGCCCTGAGCCTCCAGCGAAGGCCAGCAGCCCTGAGCCTCCAGAGAAGGCCAGCAGTCCTGAGCCTCCAGCGAAGGCCAGCAGCCCTGAGCCTCCAGCGAAGACCAGCAGCCCTGAGCCTCCAGCGAAGACCAGCAGCCCTGAGCCTCCAGCGAAGGCCAGCAGCCCTGAGCCTCCATCCACGGCCCGTAGCCCGGAACCTCCAGTGAAGGTCCACAATCCGGGTCTTGGTCTCTCCACATCCCCTCTCGTGAACAAGGCTTAATAATCCTTATGTAACCCTTCTCCTCCCCTTAATCTACATTGATTGAAGTGGATTTAACAAGTTCCATCAATAAGGGATCATAGTTTTCACCTGGACTCACCAGGTCAGACTATGTCATGGAAAGAGCAGGTGTCCTTAATGTTTTGTCCACTCAGTGTATGTAAAAGGTTATTTATTTGGTTCTTAAACCAAAGCCTAAAATCACCATGTGCAATGCCAAGCACAGGCTGGAGTGGTGTAAAGCTCGCCGCCATTGAACTCCGGAGCAATGGAAACGCGTTCTCTGGAGTGATGAATCATGCATCCCCATCTGGCAGTCCGACGGACAAATCTGGTTTCGGCGTATGCCAGGAGAACACTACCTGCCCGAATGCATAGTGCCAACTGTAAATTTTGGTGGAGGAGGAATGGTCTGGGGCTGTTTTTCATGGTTCGGGCTAGGCGCCTTAGTTCCAGTGAAGGGAAATCTTAACGCTACACCATACAATTACATTTAAGACGATTCTGTGCTTCCAACTTTGTGGCAACAGTTTGGGCGAGGAGAAGCAGAATTTGGCAGTAAGACGAGCCATAAACAACAGCCTATAGCACCTTCAACACTCCCCTCACACAGACGTATGTTTAAAATGCATAATATTTTTATATGTTTGCAGAAACACAGTTATTGTCACAACCCATCCCTGTTTTCATCAGTATCTTCTCCCTGAGAAGGATTGAGCCCGTCTTAAAGCTAGCTAGTATCTGGAACCCTGCAAGAGGGGGTTGCAGTAGAGGGTTGCATTGAGAATGCATCATATGAAAAACACAGTGCAATTATTGAGGCATTGCACCAGGCCACCTATTCTATATTTAATTTTAATGAGAGGGGCTTAAATGATATATTCAATTTCAAGGAATCCAGGCAGTGTGTCTCCCAGTGGTCCAAATTTGTATTCATTTAGGTCTGACAATTCACACAGTACACCGGAGACACCAGTCCGTCTTGAATTATGGATGCAAACATGGAGAAAACTCCTTTTCCCAAAAGTCATTAACATGGGATATGCTTTCTATACTGATCACTAGCATGGTACACGCTTTCTATACTACACTGTTAATTAGAGATTCAATTACATTCTGCCAGTATTCTGTGTATTGATACAGGTTAACGCTTTAAACCCCAAAATAATGATAGAACACAGCTGCGGATTACTGAGTTTTTGCCTAAAACAAAGCTTTATTTTTTAATGTCTACAACAGAGGTGAATAACTAAACATCTAAAGAAAATTTTAAATTACAAGTTTATTTGTTTGTAAATATGAGAGGCTGTACTTTATGTTGATACCATCTTCCCCTCAGACTGTTTATATAGCATTACAAAATAGCAGGCTTCATTGGTGAAAACCAACCCAGTATAATGAAATATCTAGCTGGAAAACAACAACAAAACCTGGCAGTATTAATAAATATATATATATGTACTGTACAGTATATACAGTACCAGTCAAAAGTTTTAGAACAACTACTCATTCAAGGGTTTCTCTCTATTTGTACTATTTTCTACATTGTAGAATAATAGTGAAGACATCAAAACTATGAAATAACACATATGGAATCATGTAATAACCCAAAACGTGTTAAACAAATCTCATGGAATGCATTTCAATTAGCAGGTGTGCCTTCTTAAAAGTTAATTTGTGGGATTTCTTTCCTTCTTAATGCGTTTGAGCCAATAAGTTGTGTTGTGACAAGGAAGGGGGGTATACATAAGATTTGTATTTTTTTAAACATTTATTTAACTAGGCAAGTCAGTTATGAACAAATTCTTATTTACAATGACGGCCTATACCGGCCAAACTCGGACGACGCTAGGCCAATTGTGTGCCTCCATATGGGACTCCCAATCACGGCCAGTTGTGATACAGCCTGGATACAAACCAGGGTGTCTGTAGTGACACCTCTAGCACTGAGATGCAGTGCCTTAGACTGCTGCGCCACTTGGGACCCCTTGATAGCCCTATTTGGTAAAATACCAAGTCCATATTATGGCAAGAACAGCTCAAATAAGCAAAGAGAAACGACAGTCCATCATTACTTTGGCAGTTACCTGTACTTGCTCAAATAATTGTCCAACGTCTATCATTATTGTTTTGTGTATCTATAACTTCAGTTTGAGTATTTTAAAAACAGTATGTGAACTCAATTCTTGAACATAATTGCAAGCTATTTCAAAAGACAGAGAATCGCTTTTCAATCTCATCTCTCATACCCAGCTGTGTTTGAAAAGAGCTCATGTTATTATGACTGGCTTTAGATGTAGCTTACTAAAAGTATGACTGTGTCAACACAAACAAGTTGGTGTGGGTGGGGAGGGTCAACTGTTTTGCTGGCGAAGCAGAGCTCTATTGTCAACAACTGGCTGTGGGAGGAAGGTTATTGTTAGGAAAAATTATAAAAAGGGTCCATGGTTATCAAAATGGTAACAGTTGCCAAGTGATGCTAAATAATTTTAATGAACTAATCAATGGACATTCAACCCAATTGAGGATCAAGATATTGGTCCTTACAGTATGGATATAATGTACAGTATAATGTATCTAGGCTTTGCTGCAATTTTAGCTAGCGACTCTGTCACTCACCTGTGATACAACAACAAATACATTACTTTATCTTTTTTTTTCTGTACATTCATATACACTACCGTTCTAAAATTTGGGGTCACTAATGTTGCTAATGTTGTAAATGACTATTGTAGCTGGAAATGGCAGATTTCTTTATGGAATATCTACATAGGTGTGCAGAGGCCCATTATCAGCAACCATCACTCCTGTGTTCCAATGGCACGTTGTGTTAGCTAATCCAAGTTTATCATTTTAAAAGGCTAATTGATTATTATTATTAGAAAACCATTTTGCAATTATGTTAGTACAGCTGAAAACTGTTGTTCTGATTAAAGACGCAACAAAACTGGCCTTCTTTAGACTAGTTGAGTATCTGAAGCATTTGTGGGTTCGATTTCTTTGCAACTCTGCCTAGAAGGCCAGCATCACGGAGTCCCCTATTCACTGTTGATGTTGAGACTGGTGTTTTACGGGTACTATTTAATGAAGCTGCCAGTTGAGGACTTATGAAGCGTCTGTTTCTCAAACTAGACACTCTAATGTACTTGTCATATTGCTCAGTTGTGCACCAGGGCCTCCCACTCTTCTTTCTATTCTAGTTAGAGCCAGTTTGCGCTGTTCTGTGAAGGGAGTAGTACACAGCGTTTCTTGAATGGAATAGCCTTCATTTCTCAGAACAAGAATAGACTGACGAGTTTCAGAAGAAAGTTATTTTTGAGCCTGTAATCGAACCCACAAAAGCTGATGCTCCAGATACTCAACTAGTCTAAAGAAGGACAGTTTTATTGCTTCTTTACTCAGCACAACAGTTTTCAGCTGTGCTAACATAATTGCAAAAGGGTTTTCTAATAATCAATTAGCCTTTTAAAATGATAAACTTGGATTAGCTAACACAACATGCCATTGGAACACAGGAGTGATGGTTGCTGATAATGGGCCTCTGCACACCTATGGAGATATTCCATAAAGAAATCTGCCAGCTACAATAGTCATTTACAACATTAGCAATGTGTACACTGTATTTCTGATCAATTTGATCTTATTTAATTGGATTTTTTTTTAGCTTTTCTTTAAAAAACAAGGACATTTCTAAGTGACCCCAAACGTTTGAACGGTAGTGTACATTTGAGGGCCACTTTGGTAACAACTGTTTGAATGGATGCATTTAAGTGCTATCCTCTGTGGATCCAATACACATCTTGTTGTATTATCTCCCTCCAACCCCCAACCCCATTTTAAAAAATACATTCAATTAAATTCAATATTGAAGTTCAGTAAATGCACACAGATGGAGTATAATTGGTTCCCAGAGTTAGAGTGGGAGAATCGGTGATTATGCAGTATAGTACCTGTCTCTGGATCACACTGGTGTTCACAGGGGTCCAGAATGCGGCGGCCACACAGCTCATTGATCCAAGGCCCGCTGGCATTCTGCTGGTAGTATAGTAACACCTGGGCCGGGTTAAGCCAATCAGATGCATCCAGTTGACTGCCCTGCAGCAAAATGAACCTGGACCCTGAGGACAAGGGAAGGGGTTGTTGGTTGTTGGAAAACACACTATTTGGGTACCTACCTGGTCAATTAAAGGTTCAGTACATCAGTATTACTATCAACGTTTCTATTCAAAAGTCCATAGAGTACAGACTGTTATGACAAGGCAAAAAAATATAACATTTGTATTTTTCCCCAGATGAAAAAGGCAGAAAGATGGATAGGACACGATGTTCTGACAACTCAATACAATATTTTTGAAGACGCATAGCATACACTGCTGTGGCATAAATGTAAGGTTCTCTCAGGCACAAACCTGTATTGTTATCAACATAACCATGACATTACATTTAGTCTGATAAGATTATGTAGACATTTATGGGCACGTTCTAAATCGATCTGAGTCCCTGCGATTCAAAAGGAAAATTCACAATATTTCATCTCTTTTCAAAGTTGCTTCTCCTGGATGTCTTCTGGAATGATAATTCCACCCGGAGTATGTGTGGAATACAGTGGCAGGTATGAATCAAATCAAAGCCCTGAATGATAGATGATTAGGGGAAGTCACACTCCATAATATATCTGGACTGCCAGCTCCCATGATGGCTGAAAAAGTTACAATGAGCCAAGAGTGAATAATTGGCCTGCAGTGCTTTTCTGCAGGTGCTAGCTACCCTGAAATTCATTAGCGAGTTAGCCCAAGCACAGAGAAAGTGGAGAGAGAAAGAGTGATGATACAGAGGGTGGTCACCACAACCTGGCCTGATTGTGCTTTGATGCTTTGAGGGCACATCTGTTGTGGTGTCACATGGGAAGAGAGAGAGGTGGAATCAGTCTAGTGACATCTCCTAATTTCCGTTTGTCTGGGAGTGGGTTAGCTGGGAGGCATACAGTTATGCCCCTGTGGTTTTCAGGAGGGCAGGTGCCCGCCCCTTACCGTCTGCGATGAGGTGCTCAGGCACATGGAGGATGACCCGGACGTTGAGGCCACAGGAGAGGTGTGAGGAGTACACCAGGCCTATCACACAGCTGACAACGCTGATTAAAGTCAGGGTGGTCTTATTGATGGGGCTTCGTGGGGAACCTGCTGGTAAAGAGAAGGACACAGACAACAAAGAGGAAGCACGTGAAGCTGTGACCACACTGTGGCTATGCACCAAATGGCTCCCTATTCCCTTTATAGTGCACTGCATTTGACCTGGGCTTATAGGGCTCTTGTCAGAAGTAGCGCACTATAAAGGGAATATAGTGCCATAATAGGGAGTGGGGATGCGCCCTTTATTGCCTCGAGCACTTCCACTAAGGGAGTCGCTTACAAACAAGTCCTCACTGGGCTTACTGCCTATGAAAGGGACCTCTGTACCAAACCGGTAGCTTTGGGAGATTTGGCTTGCCAAGTCTCGCTGGAGGGGTGATAAGAGTGTACTTTTGAAGGATGCCAACCAGCCACCAACCACCATTATGTGCTGAAAAAAAAAAAAAAAAAAAAAAAAAAAAAAATAGAGCCCAGAATGAGATCATTTCAGATGTTGGGATCTTTTCCTTTCCTGCCAACTGCTTGGGTACATCCCCACCAGAGATCATCATTAATTCATTTTAATCAAGAGTGGGAAGTCTCCTACATATAGTATGCACAAACACACACGTGCGGACACACCCCAACCCACAACAATCACACCTCTAATATAGAAAGCCAATAACAGCATCCAGCTCTGCTATAAGTGATTATTTATCCCTGTCCAATGTTACTCATTTTCTGTCCCTTTTAGCATTCCTAAAATAGCTCAGAACTTCCTAATTCAGAATGTCTTAATGCAATCCTTAAAAACAAAATACTACAGAGTAATACCAAGACCTAACATGTAAAACAAATTAACCCAATATTGAATCTTTTCATTCCTATTCCCTTATTTGGAATTTGACACAAAAACAGCAGGATTGAAAAACACATCCAATCATTATGGCACTCTCCCTGCACATATTATTTTCAAATCTATAGATCGGTAGTCACCAACCTTTTCTGAGTCAAGATCTAATACCCCGATTTTGTTTTATAACATGACTCAAAAAACGTAAGCCTATGCAACATTAACCTATTAAAAAATGTTCTGTAGCAATGAGGTTTGTTCAGTAGGCTATAGGCCCAACACATTATGACTGCATATTGGCTATGCTTGAGTTGCCCTGCCAATGTTGTTCTTCTCAGACCAATTTGAGATATATAATCACACAGGTAATAGATCATTTGTTGTATTACTTGTGAGGCACAGCTGAGTGAGCATAATAATTTGCTTTTTTTGTTTGACTGGACTGATGGCCTGCATCTGATGGTCCGTCTGAGAGGAGGGAGGGACGGAGAGCAGAGAAAAGGGGACACCGTCTTCCATCTGATGGTGAAACTCAAGTCGCACTGCATTATTTTTGCTTCGTGCACCAACTCATGCTGTTAGTCCTATGACCAGAAAAAGTAAAACATTGTTAAAAAAGACACAAGCCACTAATAATAACAACACAAGCTTATCGAAACACTTTGCTATACTCATTCATTGCAGCTGCAGTGCTGGTTGCAGCACGAGTGGAAGTAGGCCTAGGGAGAATGTGCATTTGATGGCTTCTAAAAGTGTTGAACAAAGGGTTGACAGTGCTGAATAACAACTTAAACATGAACTTACTCATAAACACAGAAGTTCTTTGCTGTATTCGTTGAGTCTCTCTCTAGTCATGGTTTTAAAAGTTTTGAAATCTCAGAATATGTACTTTGCTGTGTGCTTGAGGCTTAAGGCTTGAGGAAACTGTGCAGACACGGCAATCTGAGCTATCTGATTGGACAACGGTAGGCCTATAGGTGCACTTGATTTGCTCGACCAGTTGGTGACCACTGCTATAGATGGTATTGCGTTTCGGTAACATAATTTCAAGTATCCAGATAAAAACCCACTAACCAAAAAGAAACAATGTACTGTCTGATCAAATGTACATTTATTTTGATCAGCTTCGCTGTTCTATTCTTAACCTTTTTGCTAATTAAAGGTGTTGGTTACTTGCTGTGTTTGTGACACCTGAGCAGATAACAAAAGCTTAACTGGTTGGAGGTGCTGTTGAGGATGTTGTGGCAGGCATGCTATTTTCGGTCGTTCAGATGCTTGTAGGCTCACAGCTCAGTGTTAGGGGCATTTGGTTCCCCCACATCATTACTGTACATCATAGCACCAAGGATATATAGCATGCTCACAAACATACTGTTGACCCCATGCTGTATTTACTGTAACACAACAACCAGCCAATCACTTCCTTTACGTCAAACATTACAATGCTAGACATTGTCTTTAGTTAGGCATATAGCAAAACCGTACACATACTCACATGGGTTAGAACACAGCACATTGTTTACAACAACCATGATTACTAGCAAAGAGAGAATGTTTGAATGCATGTGTATTAGTGATGCACGGGTTGACTCATAACTCACAGTCACCGCGGTTATATCTGCGGGGCGGACGGGTTTAGGATCATTATATATTGTGTGGTTGAAGGGCGGTTGGGCGGCGGGCGGGTTGAATAAAGAGAAAACAATACCTCAGAAAATCCATAAATCTATCATTCTAGTGCAATTTATCTATAGGCTACATTTAGGTTTTTCTTCAATTATTTGAGGCTATTCAACATTAGTGCATAAGCCTAAGTTTTAGGGCCTTAACGGTACACGCACCAAACGTCAATCGCCAAATGCTTTTGGGAATAGGCAGAAAATGTCATCAATCCACTGAGGCAAAAAGGACAACGTCAGAGTTTATTTAACTCAATAACAGAAAAGCTGTGAAAAGACAGTTGAAAATAAAGAGAAGGGAGGGCCAGAAAAGAAATGTTTGGTAAAGATTTAATATACTGGTAAAAGAGGATTATAGCCGGCATATTATATTATGCCGGCTATGTTATGTTTGGTGATTGTGAGGCGGTATAGGCCTACAGGGACAGGGACTTCAAATAGGCCTATGGCACGTCAAGGGAACTGTAGCCTACTGGTCAATGGGGTTAAATGTAAACTGAACTATAGGTCTATAACTCGCATGGCCTTAATATTAACTCCAGCAGAATATAGCAATATAAGGATACACCAAATGTAGGCAACATTTTGACTCGGGAAATGGAGTGGAGAAATATAATTTCTTTCTTTAAGCATCTTGTGAGAATGTGAATGCTCTGTTAGATACCATCTGTAGATCTTTATCAGCATCATAAAAGCTCGTAGTATTTTAACCATATAGAATATACATCCAAGTCAAACTGAAATCTTATCAGAAACATGTTGGGTCGTTTTCACAGCTTTCTATTTCCTTACAGCCGGTCAAACTGATATCATTTGCACAGAAAATATTTTTCCCGATCCTAAACGTCTTTTCACGGCAAAAGAAGTTACAATCTAGTTACCGATGTCAACTAGATTGAAGCATTCATTCTATCGATTTATGACATTATTCTGGTGAGCAAGGGTTTATTTCGTCTTCTAGGGCTACATACACTGAGAGCAGAAAACATGCTCTTTCCAAGACACAGGTGACTCCATGTGAAAGTTAGGATCCCTTATTGATCCACTTCAAATCAGTGTAGATGAAGTGGAGGAGAATTAAATTATAATTGTTAAGCCTTTAGACAATTGAGACATGGATTGTGTATGTGTGCCATTCAGAGGGTGAATGAGCATGTCAAAAGAAGTGCCTTTGAGTACGGTAGTAGGTGCCAGGCGCACCACTTTGTGTCAAGAACTGCAACGCTGCTGGGTTTTTCCACACTCAACAGTTTCCCATGTGTATCAAGAATGGTCCACCACTCAAAAGAACATCTAGCCACTGTGGGAAGCATTGGAGTCAATATGAGCCAGCATCCCTGTGGAACGCTTTCGACACCATTTTCTAAATTTTGCGGGTTAGGGTCGGGTGCGGGCTTCACTTTATTACATATAGTCGGGCGGTTGTGGATGGGTTATTAGCATTTGCGGGTGAACAAACAGCTGACCCGTGCACCACTAATGTGAATGTGTACAGTATGTGTCTCAAGCACTGTAAGCACATACATTTGTTGTCCATTCATCTACATCTCTAATGTATGTATTTTTCAATGTCATGATGCAGATGATGTATGTACAGTATAATATTCCTTCCTTACCCCCTGAGCCCCACGCGCTGTTGGCGTTACCATTTCTCATACCTCGGCTGCGGCGCCTGCTGCGATTGGGGTCAGTGTAAAAGGTCAGCTGAGGTTCGCTGTCAGCCTCCGTGCCGGAGTCCCCATCCGGGTTCAAGAAGGTTGAACCCGCTGCAGAATTCACAACAAAAACCTCTCATCACAATAATTCTGTCTCCGCTGTTCTGTTTGTATGGCAATGCATGGAATGTCGATCTACACACTCTGCACTTGATTTTGAGCAATTTATACAGCAAGGTTGTTCAGTCTTTTTTTTCTACATCACCATATTACTTGCCCTATGTAATCATACTCAATTAGTTGTTTAAAAACGGAAAAATAACAGACATTTCGGTTAATCGCTCAGCACTACATTTAATTTCTGCCAGAGGGCTGATTTGAGCTGTGAGTTACACAATATATTGTTCTGCTTGTAGCAGTATTAGCCATATTGTACATGCAAAACATAAAGGCATGTTTTGGAGTCTGTTAAACAGCAGATTGTTGTTCATGCTCTGGTACCAATGGAAAATAATAACTGGAGCTTTACATCAGCTTTTATAAAACATGTCTATCTTCAGTATATTCTATACAATACATACAGCTAGCTATATACTCTCTCAGGAAGTAATGAATAAATAGTTCATGAGGCGGAAGGGTGGAAAGTATGAAAGTCACAATAACAACAGCATACATCCAATGGTATTCTGTCGCAATAAATTAAACCAACATGACTCTAGCTAAGTCCCAAATGGCACCCTATTCTCTACACAGTGCAGTACTTTTGACCAGAGTCAAAAAGTTGTGAGCTGTATAGTCAATAGTGTGCAATTTGGGACGCAAACTCTGTTTACCCTGCCCAGCGCAGCACAGGACAAATGCTTTGATTATGTTGTATGAGGAAGAGAGATGCATGATAAGACCGGGCCGTGGAGTGGTATGCTCAGTAGGGGGATAATACAGTTTTGTGTCAGTCCATATTTCGACATTAAATCCACTATCGGTTACAGAGATGGACGATGGTCCTGTTCTGGTACAATGCAGGGGACAATAAACTGATAGATGTTGACAATCATCTCATTGATTGTCATTGATTGATTGCCACTGTATCTTAGTCCAATGCAGCCCTGACATATTCTCAATCCATTCCTTACTTAGATTAATGTGTATTTGGGTATATGTTGTCAAACTGTTAGATATTACTTGTTAGATATTACTGCACTGTCGGAGCAAGAAGCACAAGCATTTCGCTACACCCGCAATAACATCTGCTAACCACGTATATGTGACCAATAAAATTGTATTTGATTTGATTTGATTTAAAAGATTTGGGCATTGTGAACAAAATATATCTAACAGGGTATTGTTTTGAATAGGCAATACAGGCAACATTGGAATGACTGTGTTTCGGTAGAAGAATGAACATTGAAACCTATAATTTAATGAGGATTTGATATAGCTCCTCTTACAAGTTTTAATGGTCTTGCTATCACAAAGTAAGCAGACAAATCCAATCCATCAAAGCTTAAAGCTATGCTGGCTCAGCTTGAAATCCTAGCACCACTTACTTCATTTTGAATTGACAATAGCATTACAAATCCAAACCAAGACATTGCATTCAATTAATCCACAAAAGGTTTCTCCAAAAAAAGGGTGAATAAAAATGTGTCTGTCAAATTGGACAACGTGGAAGCACTGTCTTGAAAAGTACTGTAAAGAACAAGGTGTTTCATGTACAAGATGGCATTACTACGGCATTGTTTGAGCAGAATTAAATTGACTTGATAACAATATGCAAAGGGAACGCTCAATTTGACAACTAGAAACTACAAAAACAATCACAACACCATTGATAAACTATTTAACATTTATGCCTTATAACAATTTCTGACAAAACAACATTTACATAATTATTTTCATCAAGGACAAAAACTATAATTGTGAAAGAAGGTGAAACAGATTTCCAAATGACACTCAGAGGATACAATGTGTTTTTGTCTAGGTTACAAAGAAGATTTAAGGCACCTTCAATTAATTAATGACCTATCACACACAGCAGTTTGAAGAGAATGTGTTCGCCTCAACAATTAGGCAAGGGGCCAAAGGTCCAAAGCTTTGGGCTCTTTTAAATATTCAACACATTATGTAGCTTAGCACTCAGCGCGCGCTGCAGGTGCAAACACGTCTTACAACAAAGTTATTTTGTTCTGAGCTGTCGGGGGCCGGATCTCAATAAATATATACTTTTGGCAGCAGCGACAATGATACTGGAATGACAATCGCTCCTGAGGAGAGCTGCAAGAACCCACAGGAGTACTACCAAAATAAATCTGACAAAAGGCTTGTAACCACAACAAATGTAGAGAGAAGCACACAAGAGTGACTCCAAAATGTGAAAATAGAGCAGGTGATTGCATGAGAAGTACCGCTGGGACACAGATGAGAATCTTGAACAGTGTTAATATCCCAAAACTACTTTGACTTCTGACTCCAAATTCAGACACAGCTTAATCTTTGGGCTTGTTGTTACAAAAAAATGTGTGGAACAATTTTATGTCAGGATCCCTATTGTATGCTACAATTAAAACGGTAGACTAAGGATGCTTTTAGTCTAACACAATTTACCGTTAGGAACAACATCAGACTGAAGGGTTCTGTACAAAAAGACAAGGGCTCCTGGAAGCAGGCAAACACCAAACAGACAATAGCTGTGACAAAGACTCTGCCCCCCTCCAACCTCGCTGTTTGGCTTGCCATACACTTTGAACAGCACATTTGAAGGAAGCATCAACATTTGAGGCATAAAAGCTTTCCCCCAGTCCTAAATGCTGTTAAATGTCCACTGAGAATAGCAAAAGGGCCTTACATGTGTATGTACATGTGCATATTTTATCACTTGGATTAAAATGCAAGTCCAAACAAAAACAATATATGAAGCAAACAACCTTGGGCTTAGTCATTCAGATGTACTGGCCTGTGTACACTTTGTACATAGAACCTCAGAGGATTTTGTTGTGGAGAAAAAAGCTGTCACAAGGGGATCCGCTTTTCACAGTTTTAAGCAGATAAACACATAGTGAATTTACAGTTTTCCTCCATTGTGCTTCCTCCTCTAATATACCAAATAAACAAATTGAACTAAATGAATAAAAAAATATGTTTAATTCTATTCTATTTTAGAGTGAGCCGTAGGGCTGTCAGAGATTCCTTTCAGAGAGCAGAAGACCAAAGGCTGCTCACAACTCTGAGAGACAGATAGGCTTTTTTGCAGACATGGTATGCTTTTATTTTGTCATTGAATTAAGACCAAACAGATTGGATTTTTAGCATTTTCTGTCCTGAAAGTGATCAGCTCATTTATCTTCTGTTTTGCCTAACTTCCTGGAATACCAAGTGAAAATGTCATTAGTGTGCTGTGTTGAGTACACTGCTCTCTCTGTTCTCAGTCTATTATTGATAAAAGGGTTTGTTGGGTTGGTTTTTTTCTTCCTCAGCGAGCTTTGATTTAAGTTCTCATTATGGAGCAAAAACCATTGCAGGTGCATATTCACTATACAGTTTTTCAACCAAGGTCAGAAAAGGGAACATTCTCCTAGGCTAGGAGAGTCACAAAGTACCTGAGGATAGGAACACAAAGGAACAGTATCTGAAACCAGTCGTGTTTGTTTCTCACAATTACCCAAATGAGATGGAAATTGTATAATGGTAGACACTATATAACTGCAAAATTACTACACAACAGCTCTTTAATTCACTAGCTACCACTGAATGCTCAGTTAGTTGGTTAGCGTGACATTGCCATTTGTACCTCCCCATAACATCCCACAAGACTAGAATTGCTTTTCTAACCTGAAAATAAACCATTCACACTAGTCAGTCATGGAGCAAAGTGGATTATGATCAGGGTCAACTAAACGAACTGGTTTCTCATTTCAGAATGACATGCCCTCTTTTTCCAGTCTTTTTCTCTTTCATGGTCTGCATCCCAAATGGCACTCTATTCCCTATATAGTGCACTACATTTGACTAGAGTCCTATGAGCCCTTGTCAAAAGAAGTGCACTTTAAATGGAATATAGGGCGCCATTGGGACGCAGATATAGTATTTTACTGGTACACGTGACAATGGTCAAGAATGAGAGTGGATATGGATCAAATAGATGGATGACTCACCTCGAGTTTTGCTGGACAAACGTTGTTTGCGTTGGCCAGTGGAGGTGTTGTGGGGGAGGAGAGTGTTCTGCTGCAGGTGATTGCTGTCGATTGGGCTGGTGGCGATGATGTTGTCCTTGTACTTGTTCATTAGGGACAACTTTGTATTGTCACTCCCTGATGATGACAATCATAATTTGGGAGAGAAATGAGACAGATGAAAATAAACCCAATAAAACAAGACTAATGTGAAAAAGAAGCTTGTCTGACAAGACGGAATAGATTTAATGCAGAATGGTTGAGGTCAGTGTCAAGTCAGTCTTCTTATAATAGTATAGGTATTGAAACGGAGTATAATAATTTCCTGTCACAACTAAAGAACATTTTATTGGCTGTTGGGATGGTATTTCTTAAATAACTAAAACCAGATATAAAGTGTATAGGAAATATAATGGACCTACTGAGTATACTTTTACTCCTTTTACCCTCAAAACAGCCTCAATTTGTCAGGGCATGGACTCTACAAGGTGTCGAAAGCATTCCACATGGATGCTGGCCCATGTTGACTCCAATGCTTCCCACATTTGTGTCAAGATGGCTGAATGTCCTTTGGGTGGTGAACCATTCTTGATACACACAGGAAACTGTTGAGCATGAAAAACCCAGCAGTGTTGCCGTTCTTCACACAAACCGGTGTGCCTGGTACCTACTACCATACCTTGTTCAAAGGCACTTAAATCTTGTGACATTAATAAGGGATCATAGCTTTCACCTGGAGTCACCTGGTCAGTCTATGTCATGGAAAGAGCAGTCCTTATTGTTTTGTACACTCAGTGTATATTGCCCTAGAAGATTAAATAAACCCTTGCTCACCAGAATGTTCCTAACGTTTTGTATACTGTGTATTTTTAAATAAGATCATCTTTGAGAACTAACAGTCACCCCAAAAAATCCTAGACAGTCAGGGAGAATAAAAAATGCATTCAGGATGCATTCAGGAGTATTGTTGTAATGGCATGGGGCCCCCATTGATTTTGTTATAATGTTTGAGCCACTTAGATAGACATGAGCTATTGCAAAATGTGTAAATTGGTCAGCGACCGCACCATTGACCATGTCCAATGCCACACACCTTAGCGCCATTTTGATCCAGAGAAAAACGCAGTTGAGAGGTTTTTACTGGAGTATTTTATTGCATTATTGAAATTAGTTTAGCATTTAATGTAAAACGCATGAAATTATTCCACTTTAATATCCTCCTGGACGTTTTATTTAGTCTTCGAAACATGCAATCTCAACAATCAGCTAAATCTGGAATGTCATTTCCTACATTTGGAAAAGTATGTCTTGGGCTGATTGAAATTACGTGGGTGTTCCAAATCATTGCTGTTCCACATAATAGTGTGGGGGTGTTCTCAATTATAAGGCCCACTGATTACAAATAAGGATATTTCCAAATGATTGGGAATGAATGAGTACAGTACGAAACAGACAATAAGCCCCACTTGAGTATGATATTATATTTAGAGAATACTTTCTATCTGATGCATTGTTTGTATTGTAACCCTCATATTGGAGGCAGACAGTCAGAGCCTACTGTAGCAAGTGTGATAAATATAAAAAGTAGAACATTTGAGGAGACGTATCCTTTATCAAGGTCAGGTAGATGATTAAGCTGTTTAGTAAAACACTCATGCTCAGACCATAGCCAGAGTCTTTACACGATTAGCACTTTGATGCTGTATTATCCATTACACTTTTACAGTAGCAGTTACTGCATAAGAGAATTACACCATTCCTACTCTGCCAGAAATACATTGAATTTCTCAAGTGATTTTAATTTGGAAATCTGTTCCCAAGTATTCCCACGCCTAAATATAGAGGCATATGTGACCCATTTAAGGAAGCAAAGTGTATGTCGAAAGACACTACTTAACAAGAGAGGCATTTTAACTTTTTAAAATGTTATTTATCAAAATAAATGTTTTGGGCAGAAATGCCTTATGGAAAATTTGACCTTTCATATGCCTTAATAACAAACTTGTAGTCCATCTGTAAATACAAACAAAATGGTTAAATTACGCGCCTAGTTGGTTTAGCCACGGAATAAGACATGAAGCTTCCCGCTAGCCATGATTGGCTGAGATAATGGATGGGCTGGACATGCCAGGAGATTAATTTGGATTGGTCTGCCATGTAGCATGCTTCTGTCTATAACTTGAGCTGCTCAGTATGTGTTGATAGTCCTTTCTACCGCAATGTTTTTGAAAGATATAACGTTAGCCATTGAGAACTACAAAAGTTGTGCTACTTTTCTCAACAACATTGATGACCTGAATTTAGCAGATTAATCGCTATCGACAGATTAGTTGGAAAAAGTTGTGATGGGCTACTTTCTAAATACACCACGTGTCACGTTCGGGTGTGTAGAGAGACCAAGGCGCAGCGTATCGATAGTTCGACATATTTATTCAATGAACTAGCGAACTATACAAAATAACAAATGATAATAATAAAGAGGACACACGTAGCACGACACGAGACAATATACAACAATGAACCACGCCAACGGAGTGGAACACAGACATATAAGTAAGATCCCTAATTAGAGGTAATGCATAGCAGCTGCCTCTAATTAGGGATCCCACACACACAACACCACACAGACGTAGAAATAATAGATCTGCCAGACTCTGACCATAGAAATATAGAGAAGCAAAGCTTCTCTATGGCCAGAGCCTGACAGTACCCCCCCCCAAAGGCGCGGACTCCCGACCGCAAGAAAAACAAACACATAAACATGAGGGAAGGGTCAGGGAGGGAAAAACATCAACCATAAACCATCGCCGGTGGCGGTTCCGGCCCTGGCGAAGTGGATGTCCTCCTCCTTATTTCTACTGGGCCCGGACTGGGCCCCAGTGTGGCTGGCGATTCAGGCCATTTAAAGGGGCAACCCACCGGTCCTGGAAATGACCATGGTGGGGCAAAAGGCTCAGGCCATGGAGCGGGGAAAATAACCGGGCCAGAACTGGGCACCGGTGTGGCAGGCGACTCCGGCCATATAAAGGGGCAACCCACCGGTCCTGGTAACAACAATGGTGGGGAAAAAATCTCAGGCCATGGAGCGGGGCAAATAACCGGGCCAGGACTGAGCACCGGTGTGGCAGGCGACTCCGGCCATATAAAGGGGCAACCCACCGGTCCTTTAAATAACAATGGTGGGGAAAAAAGTTCAGGCCATGGAGCGGGGCAAATAACCGGGCCAGGACTGAGCACCGGTGTGGCAGGCGACTCCGGCCTTATAATTATCACGAGAGGCTCCGGGCTGTCGAGCTTCACGGGAGGCTCCGGGCTGTCGAGCGTCACGGGAGGCTCCGGGCTGTCGACCGTCACGGGAGGCTCCGGGCTGTCGACCGTCACGGGAGGCTCCGGGCTGTCGACCGTCACGGGAGGCTCCGGGCTGTCGACCGTCACGGGAGGCTCCGGGCTGTCGACCGTCACGGGAGGCTCCGGGCTGTCGACCGTCACGGGAGGCTCCGGGCTGTCGACCGTCACGGGAGGCTCCGGGCTGTCGACCGTCACGAGAGGCTCCGGGCTGTCGACCATCACGGGAGGCTCCGGGCTGTCGATCATCACGGGAGGCTCCGGGCTGTCGATCATCACAGGAGTCTCCGGGCTGTCGATCATCACAGGAGTCTCCGGGCTGTCGACTATCACGGGAGTCTCCGGGCTGATGAGGCGCACCGACGGTCTGGTGCGTGTAGCCGGCACTGGAGGTACCTGGTTGGGCACACGCACTGGAGGTCGAGTGCGGGGAGTCGGCACG
Organism: Thymallus thymallus; assembly: GCA_023634145.1. Lineage (NCBI taxonomy): Eukaryota > Metazoa > Chordata > Actinopteri > Salmoniformes > Salmonidae > Thymallus > Thymallus thymallus. Next base: position 14,065,489 of record CM042383.1, on the reverse strand, counting down.
GGACGTACCAGACTGGAGAGGCGCACTGGAGGCCTGGTGCGTGGAGCCGGTACTGGAGGAACCTGGCTGGGCACACGCACTGGAGGTCGAGTGCGGGGAGTCGGCACGGGACGTACCGGACTGGAGAAGCGCACTGGAGGCCTGGTGTGTGGAGCCGGCACTGGAGGAACCTGGCTGGGCACACGCACTGGAGGTCGAGTGCGGGGAGTCGGCACGGGACGTACCGGACTAGAGACGTGCACTGGAAGCCTGATGCGTGGAGTCGGCACTGGTGGCACTGGACTAATAACACGCACCTCAGGGCTAGTGCGGGGAACAGGCATAGGACGTACCTGACTGGAGACGCGCACTGGAAGCCTGGTGCGTGGAGTCGGCACATGTGGCACAGGACTAATAACGCGCACCTCAGGGCTAGTGCGGGGAACAGGCACAGGACGTACCTGACTGGAGACGCGCACTGGTAGCTTGGTGCGTGGAGTCGGCTCATGTGGCACAGGACTAATAACACGCACCTCGGGGCTAGTGCGGGGAACAGGCACAGGACGTACCTGACTGGAGGCGCGCACTGGAAGCCTGGTGCATGGAGTCGGCACTGATGGCACCGGACTGGTGACACGCACCTCAGGGCTAGTGCGGGGAGTAGGCACAGGACGTACCTGACTGGAGACGCGCACTGGAGTGTAGCAGACGGCCGGACCCGGACTGGGTACCGGTGAAGCGGACTGCTCTGACACTGGAGTGTAGCAGACGGCCTGACCCAGACTGGGCACCGATGGAACGGATTGTTCTGGCACTGGAGTTCTCCCACGTGAAACCGGCATAGGACATACTGGAGTGGGGATGTACACTGGAGACTCGGCGCGGGATGTAGACATTAAACGACCCGGACTGGGGATGCACACCTTGGGCACCTTTAACTCCAGCTCCCTCCGCTCGTTCTCACACTCTTCCATATTACGCCTACACAGCTCCATAATATCACAATATACCCCCTTCAGGTATTCCTCTTCCTCCTTCTCCACCGTATTCCACATGGAGAGTGGTACTGGCTCGTCCTCCTCGTAGCCAGACCAACCCCATAGCCCCCCCCCGAAATTTTCTTGGGGTTGCCTACGGGCTCCGTTACCTCCGTTTACTCGATTACGCCGTTTCTCTCCTTTTTTCTCCTTAGCTCCAGAATAACGCTGCTTGGTCGGGTGGTGGTTCATTCTGTCACGTTCGGGTGTGTAGAGAGACCAAGGCGCAGCGTATCGATAGTTCGACATATTTATTCAATGAACTAGCGAACTATACAAAATAACAAATGATAATAATAAAGAGGACACACGTAGCACGACACGAGACAATATACAACAATGAACCACGCCAACGGAGTGGAACACAGACATATAAGTAAGATCCCTAATTAGAGGTAATGCATAGCAGCTGCCTCTAATTAGGGATCCCACACACAACACCACACAGACGTAGAAATAATAGATCTGCCAGACTCTGACCATAGAAATATAGAGAAGCAAAGCTTCTCTATGGCCAGAGCCTGACACCACGGTCAGTGTGATCCGGAGTGACTTTATGGGTAAGAGTCTAGCTACATTTTCAGATATTATATGTTTCTAATTTAGTCAGAAAGTAGTTTTCATTGCAAGTTAAAGGGTACTGTTAGCTAGCGAACGTTAGCTTGCTGGCTCACTGGCTAACGTTCAGTGTATGATCAGTGTAGTAATATTATTAGAATCAGAAATCCATTTACATTGCTAGTTACAGCCTAATGTTAGCCAGCAAGCTAACATTCAACCTAGTTGGTTAGTTTTAGCTACCTGCAGATTCATACTACAGCTATGACAATCAATTTGTATTGGTGGTAGTTGTATGAGTTGGGATTATGCCGGTTCATTGTTTCTAAACAAAAGAGACGACCCATCACGTTAGTCAGGTGTGTCTGGGGGTGATTATGGCCATCTATTGTAGTTCATGAACATGTGTACATGTCTCAACAAGACACTGACGTCTTGCTTCCGGACAAGCTAAACACCTTCTTCGCCCGCTTTGAGGATAATACAGTGCCACCGACGCGGCCCGCTACCAAGGACTGTGGGCTCTCCTTCTCCGTGGCCGACGTGAGAAAGACATTTAAGCATGTTAACCGTCGCAAGGCTGCCGGCCCAGACGGCATTCCTTAGCCGCGCCCTCAGAGCGTGCACAGACCAGCTGGCTGGTGTGTTCACGGACATATTCAATCTCTCCCTATTCCAGTCTGCTGTTCCCACATGCTTCAAGATGGCCACCATTGTTCCTGTAACCAAGAAAGCAAAGGTAACTTAACTAAATGACTATCGCCCCGTAGTGCTAACTTCTGTCATCATGAAGTGCTTTGAGAGACTAGTCAAGGACCATATCACCTCTACCCACTTCAATTTGCTTACCGCCCTAATAGATCCACAGACGATGCAATCGCCATCACACTGCACACTGTCCTATTCCATCTGGACAAGAGGAATACCTATGTAAGAATGCTGTTCATTGACTATAGCTCAGCATTCAACCCCATAGTACCCTCCAAGCTCATCATTAAGATCGGGGCCCTGGGTCTGAATCCCGCCCTGTACAATTAGGTCCTGGACTTCCTGGGCCATCCCCAGGTGGTGAAGGTAGGAAACAACACCTCCACTTCGCTGATCCTCAACACTGGGGCCCCACAAGGGTGCGTGCTCAGCCCCCTCCTGTACTCCTTGTTCACCCATGACTGCGTGGCCAAGCATGCCTCCAACTCAATCATCAAGATTTGAGGCGATACAACAGTAGTAGGCTTGATTACCAACAATGACGAGATAGCCTACAGGGAGGAGGTCAGGGCTCTAGGAGTGTGGTGCCAGGGACAAACCTCTCACTCAACGTCAACCAATCAAAGGAGATGATGGTGGACTTCAGGAAACAGCAGAGGGAGCACCCCCCTATCCACATTGACGGGAACGCAGTAGAGAAGGTGGAAAGCTTCAAGTTCCTCGGCGTACACATCAGTGTGGTGAAGAAGGCACAACAGTGCCTCTTTAACCTCAGGAGGCTGAAGAAATTTGGCTTGGCACCTAAAACCCTCACAAACTTTTACAGATGCACAATTGAGAGCATCCTGTCGGGCTGTATCACTGCCTGGTACAGCAACTGCACCAACCGCAACCACAGGGCTCTCCAAAGGGTGGGGCGGTCTGCCCAACACATCACTGGGGCAAACTAACTGTCCTCCAGGTGTCACAGGAAGATCATCAAGGACAACAACCACCCGAGCCACTGCCTGTTCACCCCACTATCATCCAGAAGGCGAGGTCAGTACAGGTGCATGAAAGCTGGGCCCGAGAGACTGAAAAACAGCTTCTATCTCAAGGCCATCAGACTGTTAAATAGCCAGCACTAGCACATTAGAGACTGCTGCCTATATACATAGACTAGAAATCACTGGCCACTTTAATAAATGGAACACTAGTCACTTTAATAATGTTTACATATCTTGCATTACTCATCTCATATGAATATACTGTATTCTATACTATTCTGCTGTATCTTAGTCTATGCCCCTCTGACATTGCTCGTCCATATATTTATATGTTCTTAATACTATTCCTTTACTTAGATTTGTGTGTATTGGGTATATGTTGTGAAATTGTTGCACTGTCGAAGCTAGAAACACAAGCATTTTGCTACACCCGTAATAACATCTGCTAAACACATGTATGTGACCAATAACATTTGGTTTGAATTGATTTTCTGTTTTTGATATTGCTACTATGCAAGTAACAATTTCCCTGTACCATTGTGAAATGGTTACTTCTGTAACCTGAGCAAGTGACGAATAAACATATTTTATTTGATACAGCGTGTGTTTACCAGACACTGTAATGTGAAGAACAACCTGACCTGCACTAAAATCAGATAACTATATAGGCCAAGGACTAGATAAAATTGAGTTTTTCCTTATTGTAGGCTACTACTTTTACAACTTTTAGTCTTAAAATCTTTGGTTGTTTACTACACTACTCACTCTGTTTAGCACATGGCCTCACATGTGAATCCTTAAAGAGATGCGTGATGCTAAGGCATAAGAGGGTGTGAACAATGCTGAATGGGTGTAGACAAAGTAGGTGTACCAAAACATTCAAGGGCCATTTTCTCAAAAGTGGGGTATCAACTTTCAAAGCAGAATTACTTTCCCATTAGCTCTGTCTCTACTTTTATCCAATGTAAAAACACAATTTAAAATATTTTGCCACATAGGACTGAATCCAGGTGGTGGATCACATACAGTATGTAATCAAGGTTTGAAATTATTCAGTTTTTGTCAAATACTATATCTGTTTAGGATTCTTGCTGTTAATTTGCAGTGTACCAATTATTTATATATATGTTCCGGCCACCCAACCACCCGCTCAAGAAAACATAACGTCCCGCAGCTGAATTTAATTGGGGACCCTTGCTCTAGAGTGTGTCTCTCTCTGTCTGTGTGTGTGTGTGTGTGTTTGTTTTACTATACTTATGAGTACCAGACGTCCTCACAAGAACAGTAAACCAACTACATTTTTCCAGGCCTCACTTGTAAAAAGGTTATTTTAGGCATAGGGCTTAGGGTCAGAATTAGGGTTAAGGGTAAATGGAGAAAGTTCAGCACTGTTGCTACTCTCCCTAGGAATGGCCGTCCTGCAAAGATGACTGCAATAAGGTTAAGAAGAACCCTAGAGTGTCAGCTAAGGATTTACAGAAATCTCTGGATAAATCTAACATCTCTGTTGACGAGTCTACGATACGTAAAACACTAAACAAGAATGGTGTTCATGGGAGAACACCACGGAAGAAGCCACTGCTGTCCAAAAAATGTCATTGCTGCACGTCTGAAGTTCGCAAAAGAGCACCTGGATGTTCCACAGTGCTACTGGCAAAATATTCTGTGGACAGATGAAACTAAAGTTGAGTTGTTTGGAAGGAACACACAAAACTATGTGTGGAGAAAAAGAGGCACAGCACAACAACATCAAAACCTCATCCCAACTGTAAAGTATGGTGGCGGGAGCATCATGGTATGGGGCTGCTTTGCTATCATCGACAGAAAAATGAATTCCCAAGTTTATCAAGACCTTTTGCAAGATAATATAAGGCTATCTGTCCGCCAATTGAAGCTCAACAGAAGTTGGGTGATGCAACAGGACAACGGCCCAAAACACAGAAGTAAATCAACAACAGAATGGCTTCAACAGAAGAAAATACCCATTCTGGAGTGGCAGATCAAATTGTATGACCTATTTATGCAGAAATCCAGGTAATTCCAAAGGGTTCACATACTTTTTCTTGCCACTGTAGCTGTGTGTATGTGTGCGCTTGTACTTACACTCACCAGGTGTCAGGTCCATGCTAGCCTTGTCATTGCAGCCCTGAAGGGAGTCCAGGGTGCGTGTGACCTGGCTGGCAAAGTCCTCTCCTCCGTTCATGCACTCTCTCTGCAGGTGGTGTCTCAGGTCAGTGATGTCATACTCGTAGCCATCCAGGATGGGAGTCTCTCGGATACTGAGCGTGCCACTGGAATTGTGGCCCTGGCCCCTGGAGTTTCTCAGGCTCTCCCTGGCCTGACCCCCCATCAGCACCGAAGGGATGTAGTGGATCTCATTGGCCGCCTCTGCACTGGCGCTCTTCTGGGGCTGGGGCACACGGCGGCGTTTGCACCACCGCCTGCGTGTGTAGAGGATGAGGACCAGGCAGAGGAGAGCAAGGAGCAAGGCGATCATGCCTCCCTGTGAACAAACACAAGGGGAAGGAGAAGGATGAATGATGGCCGCTCTCCACTAAGAACTCCCCAAAGTCTCCAACCAACGTAAAAACACCACTAGTGCATAGCAGAGATCCTTGAGGAAATAACAATAGATCTTAACAACAGCACTGAGAAAACATCAAACAAACTCAAAATCCATATAATCACAGAGCACATGATGCAAAAATATGAAGATAATCTCCAAAGCATGGTGTATAAGAACAGCAGTACTGGAGGAAGCATCATAGAAGAATAAAAACTGAAACCATTTAGAAATTATACCCTATACCAAGACAGCATCTATTAAAGCTGCTATCAGACTATCTATCAATAAAAGACTCTACTCTAGGGTTCAGTGGGTTCAGCGCTAGTAACGGTCTGATGAAATCTTCCACTTTGTTGCACATTTTAGATCTCAGCTCAACTATCTAATGAATGATGAAAAGATAAACAAAACATGTGAGGACGGCGACAGAGATGACTCAACCGGAAATTGAAATTGAGAAACCCTGTTCAGATGCAGACTGATATCCGAGGATCATAGAGAGAGTGCTTCACCTCGCATAAATTTGAAATGGCAATTTGCATAAGTTGTTTGCCTATTCTGCATAGTCAAGGACATTAACAAATGACCCCTTAATATAGGTCACTTATCCAGCAAATCTGTATGCAGTGTTGGGGGGGAAATGAAAGTTAAAATAATTTATTTAGGATTGATTACTTTTTTAGTACTTTCAAAGTCATTGAGCTATTCCAAACTCGAACGAAGCAGATAGATAACTAGGCCAGAGAGTTACCAGGAGATATACCCAACAGAGTTCCCACTCTAGTGCATAGCACAGAACAACTCAATCAATGGGCTGGTACATAAGCAAACACATTCTTCAGAGGTCAATTGAAAATCTGCCACCAAATGCAATTAGGCCCATCCTTTGCATTAGCCACAATGCAAAGCTTTAGGTATGGGAAACTTGTGTAATGTTGTACATTACAGGTAATCAAATAGTGGACTATAAGGGCCTGTCTCTTTTTATGGAGCCAATAAAGCCAAACCAAACATCAAAGGATGCCAGTATTTCAGCATGTAATCCACTTATGTAAGGGTGGAAATTATGCTTTAATGGAATACTATAGTTTTAATAACATATCATTCTATAATGTAACTCATCCTGAATAGGCATGGTATTTTGTATACAAAAGACAATATGAAGTATATAGAGCCAATATTGTGTCACAACCCCGCCTCCGTGATTTCTGTTTTGCTTGTCTGTGCGTCTTGTGCGTCTTGTTTATCTCTTGTCCATGTCTCTGTGTTTGGTTCCGGTTGCCCGGGTAACAAGTGAGGAGGCGGGATTACCATGCCAGGAGTAATTCTCTCACCCACCTGATCATCATCTGGAATCACTCACCTGTTCCTGATCAGGCATCCACTACACTACTTAAGTCACCACCTGACATCCAATCCACGCCGGATTGCTAAATCACCTCGGTAGGTCGTTCTAACTAACCAGCCTTTTTGATTACCAGTCTAAGTTTTTCCTGTTTGTTGTTGATATCCACCAGTTTCATTACCCTGCTATCTTCCTCTGTCTAGACAATACCCGCCTCAGAAACCAACCTGCTCACCCACCTGGAAATCGGAACCATCTGCCTCACCACCCGTTCACTCTCCTGTACCGCTCACTGGGATTCCTGGATCTTCCCCTCACGACCAAACTACTCAACCCAATATCCACATCACAACTATCCTCAGTGGAGTTTCTAAATAAAAAATCATAATTTTAATCTTCGTTGTCCGGTCTGCTTTTGGGTTCGATCCCTGATTCCTGACATATTGATGAGACAGGAGTAGGCACCATAGCATAGACAACCTGGTCACGTGTCTTTTTCATGAGATATACCTTTGGAACCATATTAACATAAACATAACCCTAACCTTTAACCATAACCCTTAAGTTGAATTCAAAATTATAAGACCCCCAAGGAACTTTAACCGTAACCAGTAGGACCCTAACTGTGACCCTTAAAAGTTTATTTTTTTATTTAACCTTTTTTTAACTAGGCAAGTCAGTTAAGAACAAATTCTTATTTACAATGACGGCCTACCCCAAACCGGAAGACACGGACAATTTTGTGATATTTTTCCGATCACGGCCGGTTGTGATACAGCCCGGGATTGAACCAGCGTCTGTTGTGACGCCTCTAGCACTGAGATGCAGTGACTTAGAAGTGCTAACATTGATTTAAAAAGAGGGTTTGACTTAAACACAACATATACGTGCCATTTTAAAATATAATTTGAGTTCATCCAAATCGTCTAACTTGTCAGTGAAATATTCACTGTTAAATACTTACAAAGCATATTTAAGGATGTTTTAACGGTTTATGATCCATTTCTGATTTTGACATTGAACATTTTTAAAACAACAGAGAACATAAAACATTTACTAGCTTAAGAGCAAGACTGTCAATTTCTTTCAAAACTAGCTAGCTTCTAGTCCAGTTTAATTTGCTATATGATTAGGTGAGAATTAGTTTGATTGACAGACACCACTGTGACATTGGTTGCTAATGTAGGCTAGCTGATACAACAGAGTTTAGAGCATACTTTAAAAATCCCCATAACCTCTTCAATTGAAAACCCACATCCATCCAAAAACCGTATAAATTGAGTAAGGCTTTTCCTACACATACAGTACATACATTTGATAAGGTGTGATAAAAAAGTTAGCTGTGATTTGTAGCAAGGCCTTGACATTTTTTATGGCTGTTCCTTTGGGAAAAATATTTATGTGGTTACTACCCTACGGAACAGGCGGAAGAGAGACACGAAAAAATAAACTTTAGCCTTCAAAACTATAAACAATATTTTATTCAATATTTTGGTTTAGATTACTCTAACTGAATTTCCTCTTCCTTCCTTCCTCCCGGGTGGATATGTGTGGTATATCATTACAAACCTAACTTTTAAGATTTTTATCATTCATCTTTATTGTGTAGCCAGTAAATCTTCAAGTTCAGGGGATTGTGCTTGCATTAATGAATGGGTCACTGCATGTCTGCTTGCCTTATCTGATCTGGATGGCATTTGTGGAGTAAATGAGAGTGGAAAGAGGAAATAGTCTTTCCTTTCAAGGGTGTGAGTGGCCATAAAACAAGGTATTATCAGGCACTTAAACCAAAAGTGCAAGGGTCTGAGGGGGTGCCCAAAGGAAAACCGTTGCTAATGTTGTAAACAACGTCTTGAGTCCAGGCCCTGGCCGGGCCAATTATTTCTGAATTTCTCATGTGATATTTTATTATAGAAAGTATGAAATGTTTGTTGCTGGAGTTATTCCTTCTGCTCGCTTTGCTCTACCATATCAAACAGCAAATGATGAGTTATAGTTACAATGTTTAGAGGTTTTTTTGTTACATTTTAAGTATTGTGAGTGATAGTCTTTTTTGCACATTTCAGTGGTGTTTAGTGGACAGAAAAAATCCTCCATAATCTCTGCCTGCTCTTAATATACGTCTGACCAATAAAAAATAAATCGATTTCTTCTGCTCCCGTCTATATCAAATTTCTTAATGCCATGCCATCGCAGTTTCCCCAGAAACTCAAACCCCCTTAATTCCCATCTTATTAACCCTGAATGTACAGCAACAAGATGGAGCAGTAGCATGTTTACTAAACGCTATACTGGCAAAAGGTGAAAATGTATACAGTGCCTTCGGAAAGTATTCAGACCCCTTGACTTTTTCCACGTTTTGTTAGCCTTATTCTAAAATTGATTCAATTGTTTTTTTCCCTCATCAATCTACACACAATACCCAATAATGACGAAGCAAAAACAGCTGTTTAGAAATGTGGCTAATTTATAAAAAATAAAAGGACCTTGACGGACCTTTGGCAGCAATTACATCCTCGAGTCTTCTTGGGTATGACGCTACAAGCTTGGCAGTCCTGTATTTGGGGAGTTTCTCCCATTCTTCTCTGCAGATCCTCTCAAGCTCTGTCAGGCTGGATGTCTTGTCCCAAAGCCACTCCTGCGTTGTCTTGGCTGAGTGCTTAGGGTAGTTGTTCTGTTGGAAGGTAAACCTTCGCCCCAGACTGAGGTCCTGAGCACTCTGGTGCAAGTTTTCATCAAGGATCTCTCTGTACTTTGCTCCGTTCATCTTTTCCTCGATCCTAACTAGTCTCCTAGTCTCTGCCACTTAAAAAAACACCCCTACGGCATGATGCTGCCACCACCATGCTTCACTGTAGGGATGGTGCAGGTTTCCTCCAGACATGACGCTTGGTATTCAGGCCAAAGAGTTAAATCTTGGTTTCACCAGACCAGAGAATCTTGTTTAGGTCTTTAGGTGCCTTTTGGCAAACTCCAAGCGAGCTGTCATGTGCCTTTTACTGAGGAGTGGCTTCTGTCTGGCCACGCTACCATAAAGGCCTGATTGGTGGAGTACTGCATAGATGGTTTTCCTTCTGGAAGGTTCTCCCATCTCCACAGAGGAACTCTAGAGCTCTGTCAGAGTGACCAACCAGTTATTACTCCCTAACCAAGGCCCTTCTCCCCCGATTGCTCAGTTTGGCCGGGCGGCCAGCTCCAGGAAGAGTCTTGGTGGTTCCAAACTTCTCCCATTTAAGGATGGAGGCCACTGTGTTCCTGGGGACCATCAATGCTGCAGACTTTTTTTGGTACCCTTCCCCAGATCTGTTCCTGTCTCGGAGCTCTACGAACAATTCCTTCGATCTCATGGCTTGGTTTTGGCTCTGACATGCACTGTCAACTGTCATCAATATATAGACAGGTGTGTGCCTTTCCAAATCATGTCCAATCAATTGAATTTACCCCAGGTGGGCTCCAATCAAGTTGTAGAAACATCTCAAGGATTTGCAAAAATTAATAAAAACCTGTTTTCACTTTGTCATTACAGAGTATTGGTTGTAGATTACTAAGGATTTTGTTTTTATTTAATCGATTTTAGAATAAGGCTGTAACGTAAAAAAGAATAGAAAAAAAAATGGAAACGGGCTGATTATACAATGAGGTATCAGACCCAGATTTTATGCATTCCACAGCCTTTAAAAAATATATATTTGTGATGTATTCTCATTTCAATACATTGTAAATTATTTTCCTCTCTCCCTCTCTATAATGTAAATGAGATTACAATATTTTGAAATGTACTGCAATGACGCACTTTGCTGCTTTACTAGGGATCTGGAGAATTTGTAAACATACAAAAGTTTTCCAACGCTGTGACTCCTCTCCTTTAGCATTAAATGGGCACGGTAGAGGTCTTCCTGCATCCGGAATGTGTGTCTCTCTAAAAGGATGGCTCCATGGGTGGTGGTGGTGCACAGCGTTAGAGGTTGCTTGTTGTTCCCTCTGCCTCTGGGCCAAAAGAGAGCTGAGGACATGTGTCTCGACTTGCAGGATCTCACCTGCGGCTGAACATGGAACACGAGGTAACTCATCCATTATGGATGATGTTCAGGCAGAGAAGCAAAGGGCACTGTGGTCACCTTGTGGCAGAGGGAGCACACCAGTACCTTGAAACTTTGAAACACAATTGTAAAACAACTATGTAATGCATTAAATAATTGTGGGAGGAAAAAAACAAGTATTTCCATCACATTTACCCCTTATCACTTCAGCTGGAATGGCCACTAGATGAGGGAAATCCCCGTTCTGGTGGCAAAACTGAGTTTGGTGCAGTTCAGTGAATTTGCTTCTCCATGAGATTTAGCCCAGTTATAGCTGGCCTCTTTTCAAGCCTCAGGTTGGACTACATTCATCCAAGAGTTTTAAACTGTCCCATGGTGGGCCTGGTGGCAAGGCATTGAGCTGTGCATGACAGGCCGCGCTGCTGTGTAGAATCCTGGCTAGAATCGTTGGCCATCGAGCCATACTGGTGGCTGTGGCATATGGGGGAACAATTGAAATGGCTCAATGACAGGTGTGGTGTGGGGAGAGAGTGGCAGTTGGTGGGAGAGAGAGTGGTGGGGCTGCACGTACCCACAAGGAGCTAACGAAGTGATGTGACGCTGGATTTATAAGGCCGCCCTCCAACCGAGCCACAAGCTGTAGAGAGGGAGGCCGGAGCGGGAGCACAGCGCAGCAGCCATCTGTTGCTAGGTCTGTCCTATCTGCATGCTAATCCTTTTACACCTCCACAAGAGCTTTGGGACTGTATTGTAAAGCAGCTTTTAGCATGAGGAGATAGTAAGGGGTATAGAAACAACGACCAAATGGATGATACATTTAGATATGGAGGAAAATATGAGATGGTAAAAACAAGGTTACCGGCGGACCACCGTTGCACAGAAGAAATTAACCGAAAATAAATATGAAAATGTTCTCTTTCAGTCTACTTTAACATTGTGTACTAATGCATGCAAACCATGTAGAGGAGACTCAAGGTCAGTACATGATTTGACATTCAGCTAGTGTCTGTGCAATAATAACAATTTTGTATTTGTTCAAATGTCTAGATGTACTATGTATTGGATGTCTGTCATCCATCTATGTAGCTATTCAGCCCAAACCTTTCATTATCTCATGTCCACATGTACCAGGATGATGCCCCCCCCCCACCACGCCCCCCCAACCATCGCAGTACCGTACCGTACCATGACAGAGATGTGAAGGATGCGTAGCTCCTCCTCGGCAGAGTCGCTGGCAGGGTCAACTGTGGCGGAGAGGCCGGGGAGGTTCTGGCTGCCATCTTGGTGGTGGATATGAAAGAGCAGCGTGCCATTCTCCAGCCACTGTTGCCGCCAACGCACCAGAGGAATGTCCTCAGAGTTTCCCGTGATCTCTGCCAGTCAAACAGGACACACAGATAAAGGATGAGTCAGTGACAAGGCTTTTTCAACAATTCATTTCACAAGCTTATCATATGAGTGAGCAAGGAGTATGGGACCTGGGTTAGGAAGCATATTATGCTGAATTGTCAGTGCATAACATTTTCTGAAATCGTATGCCCTTTTACGAAGACCCATTACATTCTTTGCCAGCAGGGTAATAACTATTACTTGTGTAGCTATACACTGAAACATTCAGTTCCTTAATTGTGATCTAATTGAATGCGTTTAATTGTGTGAGTGTACTGTAACTAGGTTTATCTGGCACTGATTACTGATGGTACTGTGTCGCAGCAGAATGGGACCTCCCGGTAAATAAGATTTAGGGGCTAGCTTTAACCTAAATGCAAATTATCTGACTAAGTGACAGGGCTTTTTTTTTTTACAGCAGAGAGTTTCCTCCAGGGTCTGGTTCAGCATGAGAGTGTTATTAATGAGCCCATCGCCTCCCACTCTGCATGGGACCACCAACCAACCAGCACAAAAAGATATTAAAAGTAAATTGATTACTGCACACAATTAGTGTACCACTATTATTTGTGTACCTCTTAATGCACCATACTAATAATAATAATAATAATAATAATAATAATAATAATAATAATAAGAAGAAGAAGAAGAAGAAGAAGAAGAAGAAGAAGAAGAAGAAGAAGAAGAAGAAGAAGAAGAAGAAGAAGAAGAAGAAGAAGAAGAAGAAGAAGAAGAATTGGTCTGATTACTTTGATAGACTACTATATCAACCTTATTACTTTGGATTGCAGGGCAGTTAGATCACATAAATGTCTAAACTACAGTAGATGTGTGTGAAAACTGAAAGAAGAAAGACATAGGACAAAGAGATCTTCAGGATCACGTGGACAACACTCTTAGGAAAGCAAAGCAACTCTGAATCGTTCAAGCTGTGGATTTTAGTTGAATTTTAGTTGAATGATGATGTGATGATTAGAAAGTTATAAGCTATAATTTGGGGAGTGAAATATGATGTTGAATCTATTGATGACAGCTCTTTAAAATGACTTTTGTGGTAGTTAGATAGATAGATAGATAGATAGGTACTTTATTGATCCCCCGGGGGGGAAATTTCATTGTCAAGCAGCTACAACAAAAACACAGGGCAGGTGCAAAATGCCACAACGAAAGTACACAAAAGACAGATACACGGTACATGATACATAGAGCGGCAGTATGAAAAAGTATAGAAATACAAGATATCTGGAGTGCAAAAAAAAGCTATAAAAGGACATTGCATAGTATGAGTGGTTGGCTGAATATGTACACTATACATTGGTGGATGTTGGATGGTTAACTATACTATACAGGTCGATGGCAGAGAAATACTTCAGTAGCTAAAAATGCGTATGATATGAGCGAGGGTAATAATTGTTTACTTAATAGACAGACTGGGTAAATGAACAGGTAAGTGAAAATTTTGCATGGTTAAATTAGCTGTACAGTTAGGTATACAGTTATATTTACAGATAAGTGAATACTTGCATGTTTACACAAACTGTACAGGTAAATGACAGGAAGAGATACTTTAATAGCTAAATGTGTGTATGATATCATTTGGGGTAATAATAGTAATTCCCTTAAAATACAGTCCTTAGTGCGCAGGGTTTAATTACAGACAACTGCACTTATTGCACATTCGATATACTAAAAGCAATGAGAAAAGGTGCAACTGGCAGGATACTAATATGCATTCCTGAGTGAATGCCTACGTCCAATAATTACTTACAATATTGCATGTGATATAATATAACAACTGTACATGAGTATGTATATACAGACCTGTATGAATAAATAGGTCCTGAGTGGATGAGTGCTGACGGACCAGAGTTACTCACGGATGGATGCATAATTGTTAAACTAGGTCCTAGCACCCCAACAGTTCCAGATCTATGTTGCCGACGGCACGGCACCCCGGTGAGGCATTATATAGTCTCATAGCCGCCGGCAGGAAGGACCTCCTGTAGCGCTCTCTGGCACACCGTGGTGGGATCAGTCTGTGACTGAAAGTGCTCCTCTGCGTCATAACCATAGCGTGCAGAGGGTGGGTGACGTTGTCCATGATGGCCAGCAGTTTGGCCAGGATCCGTCTCTCCGCCACCTCCTCTAGAGTGTCAAGGCTCATCCCCAGGACAGAGCTAGCCTTCCTGATCAGCTTATTTACCCGAGAAGCATCACCGGCTTTGATGTTTGCTCCCCAGCACACCACAGACTGGTAGAAGGTATGCAGTAGTTTACTGCACACGTTGAAGGACCTGAGAAAGTAGAGTCGGCTAAGGCCCTTTTTGTACAGGGCCCTGGTGTTACCAGCCCATTCCAGCCTGTTGTCCATATGGACACCCAGGAACTTGTATGACTCAACCATTTCCACATCCATCCCCTTTATAGGGACTGCAGTCAGTTGTGCCTTGGTTCTCCTGAAGTCCACCACCATCTCCTTAGTTTTGCTGATGTTGAGCTGAAGGTGGTTCAGCTCACACCACAACACAAAGTCACTGATTGTGCTCCTGTACTCCTCCTCCTGCCCACCCCTGATGCACCCTACAATAGCAGAGTCATCCGAGAACTTCTGTAGGTGGCATGTTTCAGAGTTATATCTGAAGTCTGAGGTGTAGAGGGTGAACAGGAAGGGGGACAGGACCGTACCCTGGGGGGCCCCTGTGTTGCTAACTGCCCGTTCTGACACACAGCTCTGTAGTCGCACAAATTGTGGCCTACCGGTCAGGTAGTCCGTGACCCAGGAGACTAAGGGTGCTTCCACTTTCATCCTCCTCATCTTCTCACCCAGTAGCAGGGGCTGAATGGTATTGAAGGCACTGGAGAAGTCAAAAAACATGACCCTCACAGTGCAACCTGCGTTGTCCAGGTGAGAGTAGGCCCTCTGCAGAAGGTAGATGATTGAATCATCCACCCCGATGTTGCGCTGGTATACAAACTGCAGGGGGTCCATTGATGAACACACCAGGGGTCTGAGGTGAGCGAGGACTAACCTTTCCAGGGTCTTCATGATGTGGGATGTTAGCGCTACAGGTCTGAAGTCATTCAGGACAGTGGGGTGTGCCTTCTTGGGCACTGGGACGAGGCAGGATGTTTTCCACAGCACAGGGACCCTTTCTAGGCTCAGGCTAAGGTTGAAGCGACGCTGGAGTATTCCACACAGTTGGTCAGCACAGACCCTCAGCACCCTTGGGCTGATGCCATCAGGGCCCGCCGCTTTCCACTGGTGTAGTCTCTCCAGCTCTCTCTTCACTTGGTTGGTAGGTGGGGAGGTGGGGGGAAGGGGGGTGTTGAGGATCAGTCCAGGGGGGGCAGGGGCGGAGGTGGGGTCACTGATTGTCTCAGCAGAGGTGCTGTGAGCAAAGTGGGGGTGGGATAGCCGTGAGGGTGTGTGGTCTGGGGAGCTGGAGGGGAGGTGGACAGGGCCAGTATCGAACCTGTTAAAAAATTGGTTCAGCTCATTGGCTCTGTCCTGGGTCCCCTCCGTCTGCCCACTGTTTGACTTTTTGAAGCCAGTGATATTTCTCATACCCTTCCACACCTCTCTCACCTGGCTCTGCCTCAGCTTGTCCTCCATCTTCTCCTTATACACTCTCTTGCCCTCAGCAATCCGCAACTTCAGCTCCCTCTGGACGCATTTCAATTTGTCCTTGTCCTTCTCCTTGAAGGCCCTCTTCTTCTCATTCAGCAGGGCCTTCAGGTCGCTGGTGACCCAGGGTTTATTGTTTGGGAAACAGCGTACCTTCCTGGTGGGTACAGTGTTGTCTACACAAAAATTAATATAGTCTGTTATGCAGTCAGTGAGTCCATCGATGTCCTCCCCATGAGCCTCACAGAGCACATCCCAGTCAGTTGTTTCAGTCCTGTAGGGCCTCATTCGCCATCTCCTAATAGTCCTGGTGGTTGCAGGCTGCTGTTGGACCATAGGCCTGTAGAGTGGGGTGAGGTGGACAAGGTTGTGATCCGATCTACCGAGGGGAGGGAGTGCAGTGGAGTTGTATGCATCCTTCACATTAGCATATAACAAGTCCAGAGTTTTATTATTCCTGGTTGGGCACTTCACGAACTGTTTGAACGTGGGCAGCGTTGAAGAGAGAGATGCATGGTTAAAATCCCCCGAAATGGCAAAGAAAGCACTGGGATGTGCTGTCTGTAACCTCGCGATAACAGAGTGGATGACGTCACACGCTGCGTTTGCGTCAGCAGAGGGCGGGATGTAAACAATAACAGTAATGGCCGCCGTGAATTCCCTCGGCAAATAGTAGGGTCTCAGGCTAACGGCTAACAGCTCAATGTCCGGGCTGCAAAACTCTTCCTTAAGAGTAATATGTTTCGGATGACACCATCTGTTGTTAACTAATAAAGCCAGCCCACCACCCTTACTCTTACCGGAAGGGACGCGATCCCTGTCCGCTCTGATGGTCTGGAAACCGTCGATAGTGACGTTCTGTATGGGGATGTTATCGTTCAGCCAAGTCTCAGTAAAAAGCATTAGGCACGTTTCCCGATAAATCCTTTGTCCACGAACAAGTCCCGCCAACTCATCCATCTTGTTATGTAGAGCCCTCACATTGCCCATAATAATAGACGGTATAGCCAGCTTGTACTTGAACTTCCTCCGCTTTGCCTTACATTTCAATCCCGCCCTGCGTCCACGGCGTCGTCTTTTCAATTCGTCCGGAATATCAAACTTTTCCCTGGGGAGCAGCAGCGCTGCGTGGGCTAAATCCAGGAGCTGGGCTCTGCTGTAAACAATAACAGTTGACGACTCCTGTCGACGTTCAGCTGCGATAAAATCCATAGGTTCATACTATGTACACCTACTGATAAACTCTTTAGGCTAACAGTGATCACTGAAAAGTACATTTCCTGAAAAAAATGTGGTCTGCTTGGTAGCTTGTTTTAAAGTATGTATGGTTTTAAAATAAGTTATAGTAGTGGTAGTGACTGCAGTAGCAATGGTGGTGACTGGTTATAGTTTAAAAAGTAGGTAGATTAAAGATTTATTGATTGATTGGTTGGTTGGTTGGTTGGTTGGTTGGTTGGTTGAAAAGATGCCGGAACATGTGGTATTATGTTGGTATTATATTTAAGTAGTTATAATTTATAGTGCAGACCAGAGCTAGACCAGAGATAGTGCATACCAGAGATAGCTAGCTATGCCTAGGACCAGAGCTGGACCAGAGCTAGTGCATACCAGAGCTAGCTATGCCTAGGACCAGAGCTGGACCAGAGCAAGCGCAGACCAGAGCAGTAGTTGTGGTCAATAGTTATGGTCTGTAGTTGTGTGGCTCAGTATTTGTGTGGTCAGTAGGGGTCAGTAGTTTTGTAGTTGTGGTCAGTGTCTAAATTGTTGTGTGTGAAAACTGAAAGAAGTGCGATGAAAAGTGATCAGGTGAAATATGAAGCGAGTGAACGGAGACAGAGCAGCAGGATCAACGTACAGACTGCCCTTCTCTTTATAGACAGGCAAACTAGCTAGTTGAGTTATTTAGAGCACGGGGCACTTTCCTGAGAAAGAGGACTTTTGCCTTGGATGCCTCACCCTCTTCACCGTCGTCATCATTTTTGCCTACTCTGCCACATGTGCTCCTCTGCATCAGTGAGTATCCATAACAATGGCTCAGTTTGGGCTGCTTAATGATGAGACATTACATTAGAGAGCTGTTAGCTGACGATAGCTAGCTACATCACTCTAAACTTTGATAAACAGATATTTATGTTCTGATTTTGGATTTAAATAGTAGAGAAGTAGACAAAGATTTCATCTGCTTTAAGTTTTAGTCTTGTTGGGGGAGTGGTCAAAACCGCAGTTGTTTCTAAGAGTTTTTATTTTATTTGATTGAAACTTTATTTATACAGGTTTTTCTCATTGAGATAAAATCTTTTTTTCAAGAGAGACCTGGTCCAACAGTAGCAGGGGGAACAACGTTTCAGACAAAACAACTTACATACACTAACACAACATTGAACAAAACTATACACACATACAGAACAACAATTACATATTACGTAAAGAAATACGAGTGTCATAACTAAAAAACAGCTGTCCTAAAGACAATTAAACTCTTCTATGTTATTTACATCCACCAAGTGTTTAAACTCCACCAACGTGACTAGATCATCAAATTTTAAAATGTTCACGAGAGAATTCCAGGACCACGGAGCTGAGTAACTAAAACTATTTCTACCATGACCTGATCTAATTCTTGGTACTGTTAAAAGTAAGTATTTATTTACTGACCTGATTAAAAAAGAACAGAGATAAAGTGGCATTTTACCCAGTATGGCCTTATAAATCAGTGTATACCCGTGTTAAAGACTACGCAAGGTCAAGGTAATGAACCTGAGGGCTGCATGATATTCTGCATCAAGTGCTCTCAGGGTAGTGGTTGAGGCCTGCATATACAGTTGAAGCCAGAAGTTTACGTACACTTAGGTTGAAGTCATTAAAACTCATTTTTCAACCACTCCACAGATTTCTTGTTAACAAACTATAGTTTTGGCAAGTCGGTTAGGACATCTACTTTTGCAGACAGATTATTTAACCTATAATTCACTATATGTCAGGCTCTGGCCATAGAGAAGCCTATTTGCTTCTCTATGTAGCTATGGTCAGAGTCTGACAGTGTCTTTCTTTTCTGTTTCTGCGTGGGTTTTGGGTTGGATCCCTAATTAGAGGCAGCTGCACCGCATTGTCTCTAATTAGGGATCCTATATATGTTAGTCTGTCATTCACTCTGGTGTGGGTCGTTGTCGATGTATATGTTGCAGTCACGGGGGAAAGTAAGTGGGCTTTTCGTTACGTTCGTTCATTCGTGTTTGTTTAGTGAACGTAACATTGTTTCGTTAGAGTTTTGTTCAGTGTTGTTAGTTCGTTCATTTTGTAATAGTTTTATACAACTACTATCCCTGCGCTGCGTCTTGGTCTGTCTCTGCACCCGCTCGTGACACTATATCACAATTCCAGTCGGTCAGAAGTTTACATACACTAAGTTGACTGTGCCTTTAAACATGTCATGGCTTTAGAAGCTTCTGATAGGCTAATTGACATCATTGTACCTGTGGATGTATTTCAAGGACTACCTTCAAGCCACTGTTCCAAAACCACCATAAAAAAGACTATGGTTTGTAACTGCACATGGGGACAAAGATCGTACTTTTTGGAGAAATGTCCTCTGGTCTGATGAAACAAAAATAGAACTGTTTGGCCATAATAACCATTGTTATGTTTGGAGGAAAAAGGGGGAGGCTTGCAAGCTGAAGAACACCATCCCAACTGTGAAGCACAGGGGTGGCAGCATCATGTTGTGGGGGTGCTTTGCTGCAGGAGGGACTGGTGCACTTCACAAAATAGATGGCATCATGAGGAAGGAAAATGATGTGGATATATTGAAGCAACATCTCAAGACATCAGTCAGGAAGTTAAAGCTTGGTCGCAAATGGGTTTTCCAAATGGACAATGACCCCAAGCATTCTTCCAAAGTTGTGGGAAAATGGCTTAAGGACATCACAAAGCCTTATATAAAATTTGCGGGCAGAACTGAAAAAGCCTACAAACCTGACTCAGTTACACCAGTTTTGTCAGGAGGTATGGGCCAAATTTCACCCAACTTATTGTGGGAAGCTTGTCGAAGGCTACCAGAAATGTTCGACCCAAGTTAAAGGCAATGCTACCAAATACTAATTGAGTGTATGTAAACTTCTGACCCACTTGGAATATGATGAAAGAAATAAAAGCTGAAATAAATCATTCTCTCTACAATTATTCTGACATTTCACATTCTTAAAATAAAGTGGTGATCTTAACTGACCTAAGACAGGGAATTTTTACTAGGATTAAATGTCAGGAATGGTGAAAAACTGAGTTTAAATGTATTTGGCTCAGGTGTATGTAAACTTCTGACTTCAACTGTATGTATATTCAAATATAGTAAGTTCTAGAATATGATCTATGTAGAGCAGAGTAAAACGAGTAAGCTTTCACATGGCCATTACGAATCCGCCATAGGTCTAATCAATTCAGTTCTACAATAAATGTTATCAGAGCAAGGGAAGAGACAGGATCTATCTGATGCTGGGTTAATCCTTGCACTAATATCTCCCGCCACTATGAGATGACTGTCATGGAACTGTAGCAAATAGTCACTGATGGAAGCCAAGAGCATGTTGTTATACTCATTTTGGGGCGTAAATTCAAGCTAAAATAAGTTCAGCATGATTCACGGTCACCATTACATAAACAAATTGCCCACAAGAATCATTCCCTGAGACATCGACAGAGATCTGGAATTTTCTATCCACCAAGATCAATACTCCCTTTGACTTATTTGCAGCGCATGAATGGGTGATTATGTTATAGCGTCTGTTTTGGAATCTGTGCACATCTTTATCCAACAAATTACTTTCCTGAATCAATGCAATGAATACTTGCTTGCGGTTTAAATATTCTAAACATCGAATATGTTTGATTGGCACATTTAAACCCCTTAAATTCAAGCTCATGACATTCAAATCAGTCATTGGAATATGTACAATAGATTGACATCAGTAAGTAGCAGGCATGGCGGTGCAAACAGAGGGAAGTGGAACATTAGGTGACCAAAACAAAAGCCAAACTAAAATATGCATTGGCTGTAACGATTAAAGGGATACTTCAGGATTTCCGTTTTTTACTTCCCCAGAGTAAGATGAACTCATGGATACCATTTTTGTCTCTGTGTCCAGTATGAAGAAAGTTAGAGCTATTTTCACAAGCCAATGCTAACTAGCGTTAGTGCAATGACTGGAAGTCTATGGGTATTTGCTAGCATCCAAAATAAACTATTTATCCATATGGTTCAGCAATGTTCTTCAAACAAAACTACTCGCCAGTTACTTCGTAATCTCGGTTGTGTGAAGCTTAGAGCTGTAGCTAGCTTAATTGGGAATGTAACTAGTTAGCTAGGTAGCCGCAAGCCAGTGGCTACCACTCCATCCCGGGGTGAAGAGATGTCCATCTCCGGTGCGACTATGTCTTCTACATGATCCAACCCAGGACGAGTGCTGCGGCCTGGGCCGGAACCCCCGCTCGCCTCTAATGTTTATCGAAGGAAGTCCTCTGCCTCCCTGGGTGAGTTGAAGATAAGCCTTTTGCCTCCATGCATTAGCATGAGCAGTGCAGGATACTGCAAAAATGGTTGTAGATCAAGCGTTGTCTTCTTCTTTACCGGAGTGAATGCAGTCCTCTTCTTTACGATCTCTGCACTGTAATCCAGGAAGGAACTGCCATGCTTGGTGTTTGTGCTTGATGGGAAAAAACGCCCCTCGCCCCTTGCAGGATAGCATGGCGGTCGGTGTAATCCAGCAGTTTAAAGATCAGGGTGTGAGGCCGCTCAAGCCCAGGGTTCTTGCTGAATTGGAATTGGTGGTGAACCCTCTCGATGCGGATTTGCCGGCCTACCAATAAAGGGATCTAAATTGGCACACTTTTTTTTAGGAACCCAATGGCACACTAGGAACCTAGCCTGGTTTAGGAACCTTGCTAAGAATTGTTAAGTACCACCAATCTCAAATTTGACATGGCATTTCTGTCCTTCAGTTCTGTCACTTTTAGCATTATCGTAGTCTGTCATCTTTCGTTTGTTCTTGCGCACCTTAGAGTGAAGCTGGTCATTCTTCCCCTCTGTATGTTTAAGCGACTTTCTCAATCCTTCCATGCCCATGGCCAAGGCATTGACTGAATCATTGGTTTTAGTCACCTGGACCTGCAAAGCTGCAATATTTGGTGTTTAAAAAATAATAATAATTCACCTTTATTTAACCAGGTAGGCCAGTTGAGAACAAGTTCTCATTTACAACTGCGACCTGGCCAAGACAAAGCAAAGCAGTGCGACAAAAACAACAACACAGAGTTACACATGGGAATAAACAAACATACAGTCAATAACACAATATAGAATCTATGTACAGAGTGTGCAAATGCAGTGCAAATGTAGTAAGGTTAGGAAGGTAGGACAATAAATAGGCCATAGTGACGAAATAAATTACAAATTAGCATTAACACTGGACTGATAGATGTGCAGATGAAGATGTGCAAATAGAGATACTGTAGTGCAAATGAGCAAAAATAATAAATATGGGGATGAGGTAGTAGGGTGGGCTATTTACAAAAGGGCTGTGTACAGGTGCAGTGATCGATAAGCAGCTCTGACAGCTGATGCTTAAAGTTAGTGAGGGAGATAGGAACCTCCAGCTTCAAGGATTTTTGCAATTCGTTCCAGTCATTGGCAGCAGAGAACTGGAAGGAATGGCGGCCAAAGGAGCTGTTGGCTTTGGGGGTGAACAGTGAAATATACCTGCTGGAGCGCATGCTATGGGTGGGTGTTGCTATTGTGACCAGCGAGCTGAGATAAGGCGGGGATTTACCTAGCAAAGACTTATAGATGACCTGGAGACAGTGGGTTTGGCAACAAATATGTAGTGAGGGCCAGCCAACGAGAGCGTACAGGTCGCAGTGGTGGGTAGTATATGGGGCTTTGGTAACAAAACGGATGGCACTGTGATAGACTACATCCAATTTGCTGAGTAGAGTGTTGGAGGTTATTTTGTAAATAACATTGCTGAAGTCAAGGATCGGTAGGATGGTCAGTTTTACAAGGGAATGTTTGGTTTGGTGTTAGAATGTTGCCCACAGCCTTTCCCATCGCTGTGGTAATAATAGTGTCCAGGCTGGAATGTCGTTCCTCCATAGCCTGTCTAGAGGCCTGAAAAATGGCATTGAGCCCTTCTTTAGAGAGGCCCTCAGTTTTCCTGAATTTCTTCTTCAACGGAGAGCTTGCTCCTTTTCTTTTGAGCCACCTTTGTACGTTGACATGTTACAAGGTTGTTAGTAGTACTTTAACCAAGCTTGAATTGTTGTCAAAGGTCATGTGGCACTCCCCGCAAAGACTTGCTTTGAGCTTTGTTCATTTCACACAATTTGTGGTTGCTATGGCAAAGACACATTCAAAATTATTTTTTAAAGGTTTTCAGAGAAACATCACCAGGCAATCACAGGTAACAGGGCTATGCTTGATGGACATTTTCTGGAGCTGCATGTTTAATAGGAGGCCTGTTTCCCAGTGGGAGAGAGCGCCATAGAGAGGGCTCTAGTCTGTTTTGTACTGAGTTTAAGCAGCAGTGACCTAGCTGCTCAAGAGGCCAGAGGGATTCAGCTCACATCTTCCTGCAGTGTCAGAAGCTGCCCTCTTACTTTCATAGCTCCTGGTTTCACTGGGCTTCTGGCCAAATATATTTTTTTTTACTCCCTACGTTTGTTAAGTCTGAGAATACTAAACTTACAATTGCAAACTGGATGGACCTCTTCAAGATGTAAATATGTCAAAAGTCCTTCACGGCAAAGCTCCCATAAAGTCTTAATGTATCATCAAGACATATTTCAATATATTAGAGTTTTTGTCTACGATTTGAACATGAAACGTGAAAATTCACAGTAGTGCTTTCTGATTACATTAAAAACAGATGTTCTAGCACTGCATTCGGAGCAATTTATTTGGTTTTTCAACATAGACATTCCCATAATAAGATACTTAAAGTATGAGAAAGTATACAGGTGTAGGATCTGAATTCGATCACCCGGTTGCATTCATGCAATGCAGGAAATAAAATCTAAAATAATTCAATGGAAAATCAAGTCTGAAATTTCAAACTGGAAATTACAAACTTCAAAAGCCTTTTAAAACCTCAAATACACTACAGTATTTCAGATTTAAAAAGGCTTCAACCCCTAAAAAGATGTAAATTAATTATAATCTACATAATAGTTCACATTTCATGTTGCTGCAGGATTATTGTCCTGCTGTAGCAAACGGGCTCAAATTATAGACTGGGAGTAGACAGAGACCTTGAGGTTACCAAAAAGAGTTTATTGGTTAATCAGGCCAAAAGTATGTGAAAACAATATGCCCGTGGAAAAATGAAAAGAAAGCAAACATGCTTTACAAAAATAAAATACGGTTGCAGTTCTAGATTTTTACAGCTCAATGCCCTTGATGGTATGTGGGAAGCAGGAAAAAACATATTTTGAAAATGTAAAAGCATAAAATGTACACATCTAAAGGTCTTTTGACTATGCCAATTTTCTACATGAATAGGATTAAGAAACTGAGTGATCAATCAAAGTCAGTCTTATTTGAACAAGCTATCCAACACTCACCGTATTGAACATGATGGCTGGCAAATGGTCATTGGTTAGAGTTTTAAAGCCATGTTAAATATTTCATGTTGGATGATTAGGCATGCGATACAGTTTAGAGGACAGGGGAATGGGCAACTTCAAGCTGAGGAGATCACAGTCCTTGCCTGGAGTTAATGTAAAATACATGTCTCGGTTTGATGGTTTCAACACGATCAATCCGAGCTCCAATTGTGATTCAGCATTTGACTTCAGTAAAAGTCACGCTGCCCGGGGGGGCCCATGGCAATGACAACTGATCAAATAATGTCTCACACTCGGACAGCGGCACATTACATAACGAAACGAATGGAAGAAAACGTGTTGGGATAATTGTTTAAGAGGGTGAACCTGTCCCGGGCTCTTGGCAATCACCCAAAAATAATTAGAGCCACTATTGTTAATGTACTGTAGGCCTAATCTTGACGTTGTGCTACAAGGTGTGTACTTGTGCGCATGTGTGTATCTCATCCCCCCCACCTTCACACACCTTACAATGCCCTTCAGGAGGGTTTTCTCTTCGTGTTTCAAAGAGGTGCTTTTAGCATGGCTGCCAAGGACCTACCAGTACTCTATTTGAATACATATTTCTTATTGTGGGGTAAACTCTATCTAACAAGCTCTTTTACCTTCAATGTCACCTGATATTTTTCAGCCACAAGATGTATTAAATAATACACACAGAAGTAAACACACCCTTAATCTCTGGAGAGAATGGTTCATGTTTCTCAGGTTCAATGACAGTGAATTAAAGGCATTTTAACCATAATCCTTTTAGCAAGAGGTACAGAGAACTAATGTAGTTTCAAACATGCTATTTTCTCATGTTCAACGGTAGTTGGTAACATATTCCAGGTTATCACTCAAGTGGAATAGAGCAAACATTCCATAACATCTACAGTTGAAGTCGGAAGTTTACATACATGCTATTTTTCCATGTTCAACGGTAGCTGGCAACATATTCCAGGTTATCACTCAAGTGGAATAGAGCAAACATTCCATAACATCAACTGTACATGAGGATACACTGATGTCAAGCTGCGGGAAAAGTAAAGGAAAAAATCCCGAATATCCTCACAGAAATAGACCTGTACCAATAGAGTCCAACTACAGCAATTAGACATGGTCAGCCATTTGTCGACTTGGACGCGACAAGAGATCAATAGTATGGATCTTTAGACAGAACCTGGAATATTGGGCAGGCAAATCTATATGTAGTCATCTTTTAAAAAAATGCAGGGTGTTCGCTGTAATCAGTGAGAACATTAGAGACACCCTCAGAGGTCCAACTGACAATATGTCACAGTCCAGCTGTTCATCCATGCAGAACCAGGCTAGAGAACTGCTGTGGACACAGACGGAGGACTTGGTTGCAGGGCCTTATCAGAAACATGCAGAAGGCACAACAATGAACTTATCAGCCAGTTACTTCGCATGATGTAGGATGTAGAATTAATGCTGCTCTCCACTGACCGCAAGCTTGCTCGGTTCATTGATCACATACAGCAACAGAACCTAATCTGAGGCCATTGCTTTCAACTCCAGGCTCTAGCTAAATGTAGTTTTGCCAGGTAATCTAAAAAGCAGGCACTGTTAAAATAATTCAATAATGGATACCTTTAGCACCTGCATGTCAACTAGTTCCTGGGTTTCAATTCACAGCCTGCGAGAAATCAGCAGTACGCAATGGTGTGACAGGGTTCAGACAGGCATATGCAAAGGACAGAACGTAAATGTACACTGACAACAGGATTCTAAGGATTCTCTCTCCATGTGGCACAAAGTCAGGAATCAGGCCACGGAGAAAAAGCCTATAATAGTCTTTATATCAATCCTCAGGAAGACAAACATGAAGACGAGACTAAGGCAGGAAACACAGAGAATTATACTTTTAACTGCAGAGCAAACATCTGTCTTGCTTTCAGCAATGAATATCAAATAGTTGATATTGAAGAAAATGATCACAGAAAAGTACTGTGGTGTTTTCAGCATTAATTGCACCCTATAGGATATTAGGAGATAGCTAGGCCTACAATCACGAAAAGCTGTTTGCTTTAGTTGAATTCCTTAGTTTGGAAAATTGTGACTTGCCAAAGAAATTAGAATGTACACCAGGGCTGGTACAATTACCATATAATTGTGTAACTGACGGTTATGGATGAAAATAAAATAACCGTCATAACCGTAATGTTTTATACTTTTTTTACGAACAGCTGACTGAAGACCGGGAATTTGTGTGGTTGAGTCAATTTCTGCAGTAACAGACTTAACGTGATTACATTTTGTTGCTCCAAGCAACAAATGAGTCGTTGGTTGCCTAGACAACACCCCCCACAATGCAGCAGCAGCACATATGAATAGAACAGGCATGGAACCTCTAACCAATGATTTATATTTACACTAGATGACTGCATCTCGGCACTCCACCACTATTGCAAAAAATATTTTGGAAGCATTGGAAATGCAATTATAAATGTCTACATTCCTTTTTGCCACATTTATTCTATTACAGACACCTTAATGCATATGTTGAATTTATATTATGTGAGCTAAACATTAAAGATATAATGAAAAAATATATAAAAACATTTTCCTTTTGTCCTTGAAACATGTGATTGAAATACTGTAGAATTCCATTCATTCTTATGGAGGACTGTGTCACGACTGGGTGTTAAAATGACCAAGGTGCAGCGCAGTGATAGTTCGACATATTATATTTAATGATAAAATACTAGACGAACTATACGGACAACGTAGACAAACGTAAATACACTTACTCTTCAGACTGACATGGAAAACAATGAACCACACCCAGGTGTGGAACATACAAACATAAGTAGGCTCCCCAATTAGAGACAACGCTTAGCAGCTGCCTCCAATTGGGGACCCAACACAAAACCCCACACAGAACTAGATAAACTAGATCTGTCAGGCTCTGACCATGGCTAAATAGATGAGCCAAAGGCTTCTCTATGGCCAGAGCCTGACAGACTGCTCCTACTGGGGAGTGCCAATATGTCCGACTTGTGGCTTTAAAGTCTTTCAGGGGCCAAAAACATAGCATCAGCAATCCAGAGTATATATACAGTACATCACTGCCTCTAATTCTGTCAATTTGAATGGTAAACAAATGGGTACACTCGCAATGGCTGCCTGGTATTGTGATGAAATCATTTCCATGGTAATTTAGAATGTTCATTCAAATTATGTTAACTGATGTAGCTCATAAAATGGAATCTCTTGAATCAACAAATCACAGCACATATAGAGCCCCACAGTGGCAGTGTAATAATACCCATAAAACATAGCGGTCAAACAGGGAAATAATTCCAATAGGGGATTTTTTGAAAAACTTCAAATAAGGGCTGTGTTTTGTGTTGGCTTACCTCGGCGTGATGTTTTGATAGCCATGTAAGTCTCTCTCGGACAAGGTGACTTTTATCAATATATTAATCTCTATTTTCTCTCAGATTCGAAAAGGCTAATTAGTATCAAAGTAGACATCATGCAAAACTACAAATCCCTGCAAGCTCCTGCACGTCATCGCTAGCTGACACCTTTGCTAACAGGTATTATGTCAATTTAAAACTTGCACAAAAGAGTTCACAGAATTGTCCATTTATTAAAGAAATGTTGACAATTTATTATTACTACATTTTGTCAGGTCCTGACTACAGTAGGATCTCTAGGCATCTCTATGGTGTCTTGAAGTTACTGTCAGGGTTGTCTAGGCGGCTTTATGTTTAGTTTCTGTTGGTCCCCAATTAGAGGCAGCTGCCATACGTTGTCTCTAATTGGCGATCCTATTTAAGTTGATTATTGTGCCCACCTGTGTGTGGTTCTTTGTTTGTGCATGTTTCGTTCTCTCCTTTCTTTTGTTATTTTGCTCACAAATAAAGGAATGTCTTCAATCTACTGCTCAGCGCCTCGGGTCCTTCATAAGAACCATGACACATTTAACTAACAGTAGATAGTTCATCCAGAGAAAAAAAAGTATATGAATGACCGCTGTCATTTGGTTGGCCAATTACCGTCATCCAAAATTTCATGACCATGACATCATGGAAAAGTTATTCTTTGTTGCCTGTTTTTGGTTCATCTGAATTCTTTGAGGGTATTTTTCAAATTTAGTAAAACAAGAGGATTTTGACACTATTCCATGTCTGCTGGAAAGAGTTAGGGATCCTACTTCAAATAGTAAAAACACTGTGTGTTCCTTTTGAGACAATCTACACTGAACAAAAATATAAACGCAACATATCAAGTGTTGGTTTCATGAGCTGAAATAAAAATTCCCAGAAATGGAGCGTGCAGTTGCCATGCTGGCTGCATGAATGTCCACCAGAGCTGTTGCCAGAGAATTTAATGTTCATTTTTCTACCATAAGCTGCCTCCAACGTCGTTTTAGAGAATTTGGCAGTACGTCCAAGCGCCCTCACAACCGCAGACCACGCCAGCCCACTACCTCCACATCCGACTTATTCACCTGCGGGATTGTCTGAGGGGGGGTGGGGGTGGTGCTGAGGAGTATTTCTGCCTGTAATAAATCCCTTTTGTGGGGGAAAACTCATTCTGATTGGCTGGGCCTGGCTCCCCAGTGGGTGGGCCTATGCCCTCAAGGCCCAGCCATGGTCATGTGAAATAGATTAGGGCCTAATGAATGTATTTCAATTGGCGTATTTCCTTATATGAACTGTAGCTCAGTAAAATCTTTGAAATTGTTGCATGTTGAGTTTATATTTTTGTTCAGTGTAGATTTCAGCAGCCATTTTCAATTCATGCTGAACCGCCCAAAATAGGCATATCAGTGTTCGTCAGTCGACAGAGAGTAATGCCTGGAGTAATCTGAGTGGTTCTGATCTCTGACTAGCTCAAGGGGATGTACAGTCATTTTTTCCCCCAGAGCAGCCTTGGGTTTAGTATTTTTTTAGAAATTTAATCCAGGGGAGGGTCATGTAATTTTGTAATTTGTAATCGATTCAATTTCAATATTGCCCGATGCTGCCCTCATCCCTGATTCTCTGCTGGACGCACAATATCAGGTGTGCATGTGGTCTCAATCAAATTATCCATAGTCTATAGCTACACCATAGGCCTAGGCCAGGGTTTCCCAAACTCGGTCCTTGAGACCTCAACGGGTGCACATTTTGGTTTTTGCCCTAGCAGCTGGCCAAAATATTATATCACAGTATTTAAAAAAACATGTTTTACAGTATGAAGGTATTTGACTGTATTTTATGTTTTTTTATAGTATATAGTTCAATATAGTTCAACATTTGCTTTATGAGTAGTGCTTGAACATACTGTGGCAACACATACATTCTAAGTAATTTCAATGGGTGTTTCTCCATTCTGTTTTATACTGTTCAATTAAATAATTTCCTGCATTTCCATCAATTTCTGCATTTCCTGCACTCATTTGAGATCATTTATACACTGCCACGTAGGGCTGCACGATATGGGCAAAAAAACTAGACCTTATTTTTAACCAAATGTTGCAATTGTGAACACTTGGGTGAACTGTTGGAATCATGGAAATAGAATGTTTATTACAATTCTATAGTTAGAATATAAATAATAGTGGGCACTTTGAATACAGTGTTGTTTGACATGACAACAAATGAAATGCCAAGGAGGAGTTAGCGGCATGGAGAAAGAGAGCGGAGAGGGATGACTCAAGTAGCGTGTAAACTATAAAAATGGCATATCTGATTTAACAAACCAAACATTCACATACCGTTGAAGAAGGTAAAGTAAAAATCCAAACCGGTCCGTGCATCAATACCGATATATAGTCAAATATGGTATATCGCCCAGCCCTACTACACAGCTGATTCAAATAATCAACTAATCATCAAGCTTTGAATCAGCTGTGTAGTGTTAGGGCAAAAACAAAAATGTCTATATCTGAATAAAAACAATGTGTTTCGTTTCCCATGATGAAGCTATTTATCAGAGTTATTGACCTCGTAATAAGCCAGATTTGAGTAACTTAAATAACTTACGTTACACTGAAGCGGAAGCTGTGGCACAATCAATCGTAGATGGACAGCGCATGGGTGCTAAAAGTAGGCTAATTTTAGAAGGCCTAATTCATTTAAACAGTCTTCATTTTAATTTGACGTTACTAACAACTGGGCTTTGTGTTGGAGCCTATTTCTTCCTTTTTAAGAAGAGAATAAGAGGTAGGCCTACTTGTTTGACACACTAAATTATAAGCTACTATCCATAGATTTTGCTAGCCAATTCCTTCAGTCATCATGCGTCATGAATAGCTTTTTCTTGGTCAAATCATATCAACATCTAGGGAGGCTAAATACATACAATAGAAGAATAGGCCTAATTAAAAGATGAGTGATAAAGGAAGCAAAATATGCTGGGTAGAGCGTGCCCAGAGCTCATTGCTTAGCGGTACCGGAGCGAAGTTGGAGCAGGAGAGTGGGCCTAGGCTCCAAAAAGTTTTAAATCCGCTCCACGCTCCAGTCAAATTATGCAGGTGTGGCTCCTCGCTCCACTCCACTCACATGCTCTGGTGTGGTATTAAAAAAGCTTCTGCTTGTTTCCAGTCATGTGACATGATGTAGAATCACATGAAATGTGTTTTATGAAAGGACATATTTTCTAACACCTACCAATACACTGATAGATTCATGCAATGCTTTTATTATAAAGGAAATATTTTCACCCCTACCTTTGTCTAAGGCATTCTGCGAACCCACAACCTTCTGGCCAGCAATCCTGCGCTATATCAAAATTGCTACGTTGCCATATAATGCTTATGGGAGGAGGAACAGTTTTTAAAACCGCATATCTAAGGCTCTGGTCTGTCCTAGGAGTGAGGTTAAACGGTAGGCATGTTCTCTGCTATCCACTTTTGTGTTTTAATGTTTGAATTATTATTTTGAGTATAGGGGAGGGTCTTTTTTTTTTTTAAGCGTTCAGGGAGGGTCGGGCAAAAATAGATTTATTTTCATTTCAGAGAGGTCTGATTTTCTCCAGGTATCCCTCATTATAAATAATGTATAATCCCTAACATACTTTCACACAGATAGAAAGGAGAAATACCAGGCAAACTAAAATAAACTTTTATTTGGACAGTGAAGCTAAATGGTAAAACAGATATGTTTGAAAATACCCTCAAATAAAAGGTGACATTTTATACTTTCATATAAAACATTTGATCTCAAATACAAAATGCTGGAGAATAGATCCAAATGTTTTTGCTTCACTGTCCAAATAAATACATAGGGGAGTGTACTATGTGCGAGGAAACAATCAATGTTCCATGTCTAGCACATCTAGGAATGATTGTAAAGAAAGGAACATATTTTTGCTCCATTATCATTAGCGACATCTCCTTCCTCCCTGATTCTTTACAACCTTTCATCGATGTATCAAAGCTTGATAACCTTGGTTTTCTTTGCTAATGTTCTAACAGAGATACTTATTGTTGAATATACACTGAGTGTACAAAACATCAGTCTATGTCACCATAGCAACACCCACCCGTAGCATGCGCTCCAGCAGGTATATTTCACTTGTCATCCCCAAAGCCAATACCTCCTTTGGCCGCCATTCCTTCCAGTTCTCTGCTGCCAATGACTGGAACGAATCGCAGAAATCTTTAAAGCTGGAGACTACTTTCTCCCTCAATAACTTTAAGCATCAGCTGTCAGAGCAGCTTACCGTTCACTGTACCTGTACACAGCCCATCTGTGAATAGCCCACCCTACTACCTCATCCCCATATTATTATCTATGCTCATTTGCACCCCAGTATCTCTAATTGCACATCATCATCAGCACATCTATCATTCCAGTGTTAATGCTCATTTGTAACTATTTAGCAACTATGGCCTATTTATTGCCTTACCTTCCTAATCTTACTACATTTGCACACACTGTACATAGATGTTTCTATTGTGTTATTGACTGTACGTTTATTTATCCCATGTGTAACTCTGTGTTGTTTTTGTCACACTGCTTTGCTTTGTCTTGGACAGGTCGCAGTTGTAAATGAGAACTTGTTCTCAACTGGCCTACCTGGTTAAATGAAGGTGAAATATATATATATATTTTTTAAATGACATAGACTGACCAGATGAATCCAGGTGAATTCTATGATCCCATATTGATATCACAAATCTACTTCAGGAGACAGGTTAAATAAGGATGTGTAAGCCTTGAGAGACATGGAGACAGGATTGTGTATGTGTGCCATTAAGATGGTGAATGGGCAAGGCAAAGATTTAAGTTCATTTGAACAAAGTATGGTAGTAAGTGCCAGGCTCACCGGTTTGAGTGTGTCAAGAACTACAACACTTCCGGGTTTATCACGCTGGGATTATCACGCTCAACAGTTTCCAGTGTGTATCAAGAATGGTCGACAAACTTGACACAATTGTGGGAAGCATTGGAGTCAACATGGGCCAGCTTCCCTGTGGAATGCTTTCAACACCTTGTAGAGTCCATGCCCTGACAAATTGAGACTGTTCTGATGGCAAAAGGGTGTGCAACTCAATATTAGGAAGGTGTTCCTAATATTTTGTACACTCTGTGTATATCATGGCAACTAAATTTGCAAAGCAAATGCTTTGGTTTTTCGTCAATGCTGGTATTAGTCAAATACGGTATTGCATATGATGCCTTAGTACACATTGTATTGCATGCAAAGCTCCTCTCTACAACAAATTGCTAACAAGCTAGCACTATGTTTGCCTTCTGGCTCCCCTGCCTGTTGTTGACCAAACATGTGGCAGTGACAAAGGCTACACAGCAGGTAGTGGCTATGGTGATGTCACATGGAGCTGCCTCCTACTGTGTCAAAGTCACACAGTTACAGCAAGCAACAATGTGTGTAAATTGTACATTTTATGTACATTTTGTACTGGAAGTACTAGTTAATTGTGACATTTCCAAGCATTCCTTTGAATTACAAAAAAACATACTCAAACTCTCTTTTATAGTAACATAACAATGAAGTACAGAATGTATGTTCATTCAACTATACATCACTCTAATGACAACAGAACAAGATAACAGAAGCACAACAAGGATAACAACTCAACAGCTGCAGTGTAGGTGGAACCCAATAATTGTGACAAAAGGATAACATGATATATTTGCCTTAGTATGGATCATTATGCACATTTTCACTTTTACTATGTACAGGTAGACTGATTTACTTGTTATCAATAATGATGCTGATCCGTCTATAAAATCAAGATGCCGATAAATTATGCAAATAGCCCAGCTGTTTTCATGCAAACGAATCCCCGTGGAAAATTGTGCTGTCATCTTAAAATGAGACCCATCACCAGGTGTCACTTATAGTAGGGTTGCACATTTTGGGGAATATTCAAAGGTGGAAACTTTTAGTGGGAATTAACGGGAGTGGAGCAGACGGCCGGACCCGGACTGGGCACCGGTGGAGCGGACTGCTGTGGCACTGGAGTGGAGCAGACGACCGGACCCGGACTGGGCACCGGTGGAGTGGGCTGCTCTGTCATTGGAGTGGAGCAGACAACCGGACCTGGACCAGGCACCGGTAGAGCGGACTGCCCCGACACTGGATTGTAGCAGATGACCGGTCCCGTGTGCCAAACCCTCCTCTGAGCAGGGCTGGCTGCCGGCCCCAGACTGGGCACCGGCACGCTAAGGAGCTCCTGCTCCAAAGCGGCTGCACGCCGTGCCCACAAAGGGCACCGACGCAGAGGTGGATTCCTGCCCCGTGGTTAGGTTGGCTGCCGGCCCCATACTGGGCACCGGCACGCCAAGGAGCTCCTGCTCCAAAGCGGGGCTGCACGCCGTGCCCACCCTGGGCACCGACGCAGAGAAGGGATCCAACCACAGAGCTGTGCTGGCCTCTGGAGGCTCCAGGCTGTGGGCCGTCGCTGGAGGCTCCTGACCGTGGGCTGTTGCTGTAGGCTCTGGGCTGCGGACTGTCGCTGGAGACTCCGAACCGTGGGTCGTTCCTGACATCTCCAGACCGTGGGCCGTCACTGGAGGCTCCGGGCTGTGGGCCGTCGCTGGAGGCTCCTGACCGTGGGCCGTTGCTGTAGGCTCTGGGCTGCGGGCTATCACTGGAGACTCCTGACCGTGGGTCGTTGCTGACGTCTCCAGACCGTGGGCCGTCACTGGAGGCTCCGGGCTCTGGGCCGTCGCTGGAGGCTCTGGGCTGTCGCTGGAGGCTCTGGGCCGTCGCTGGAGGCTCTGGGCCATCGCTGGAGGCTCCTGACCGTGGGCCGTTGCTGTGGGCTCTGGGCTGCGGGCTGTCCCTGGAGGCTCCGGGCTGTGTGTCGTAGCTGGAGGCTCCGTGCAGTGGACCGTTGCTGGAGGCTCCGTGTAGTGCACCGTTGCTGGAGGTTCTGGGCTTTGGACCTTCGCTGGAGGTTCCGGGTTGCGGACCTTCGCTGGAGGTTCCGGGCTGCGGACCTTCGCTGGAGGTTCCGGGCTGCGGACCTTCGCTGGAGGTTCCGGGCTGCGGACCTTCGCTGGAGGCTCCGGGCTGCGGACCTTCGCTGGAGGCTCCGGGCCCACCGGTGCCCAGTCCGGGCGTGGTTATTTTCCCCGCTCCATGGCCTGAGTCGTTTGCCCCACCGGTACCCATTCCAGGACCGGTTGTCTACTCCGCTCAATGGCCGGAGTTGCCTGCCACACCGGTGCCCAGTCCGGGCCCGGTCATCAGAATAGAACCAGGGAGGAAGCTGTCTACTATTGCTTCTCTATGTGGCCATGGTCAGAGTCTGACAGTTCTAGGTGTTCTATTTCTATGTGGTGTTTTGTGTTGGATTCCTAATTAGAGGCAGCTGCTATGTCTCTAATTAGGGATCCTACTTATGTTTGTATGTTCCACACCTAGGTGTGGTTCATTGTCCTGAATGTCCGTCTTGAAAGTAAGTGTGTTCACGTTTGTTATATATTCTTTATTGCTTTGTATAGTTCTTCATCAAGTATATTTATCATAAAATAAAGATGTCGAACTATCATTGCGCTGCGCCTTGGTCAATCAACACACCCGAGCGTGACACGGACAGTCCCAATCTAACCAAATTCCTCTGTGAATGTGTCCACTATAGTGCTAAGTAAATACATTAGCTTACCTCCAACAACATGAACCCAGGTCTGACTCCACTCAACAACCAACACAAGGTAGTGCCCTTGACGCTTCACTTGGCTAATCTTAATAGATGCTAATAGAAGTAAATGACAGAAATGTACTTTAAGTGCTAACCGTTGATATATACAAACACCATTGGTGATAACATGACAGAACGTAACTCTTGAGAGGTGCCAACCTCTTGCTCATCTCTACCTTGACATGGAACTATCTTTAGCCAGTGCTGATGAAACAATTGAATACAACATTTAATAAAATAAATTACATGAAAATGTGTTCTTATGCCAAGCAGAGTTAAATGTAGCCTACTTAAAGAGCTAGCCACACACATAGTATAATACAAAACAAAAAGGATGACAAATGTTTTTTTTTTAGATTGTACATATCAGTGGAAAACAAATAAATTAGGCTACCTAACATTTCTATCAGAAAATTCATGGCGACCTCACATTGCTACTGACCAAAGGGTGACCAGTGGGAGTAATTTCAGAAGGATAACCCCATGTGGTGCCACAGTGTGTACAAATCTCTCTCAATGTGATGTTTGAATTCTAATCTCAGTGGTATTAAGCGACATTGACCAGATTGCAGTTCTTTCTTGTATGTGCTTTTTAGATCAAAAACCCATTTATTTTCATGATTTGAGCTCCTAACAGAAAACTAGGTTCAGTGTGCATAATGTAGCTGACATAAAAGCAGTCACTGGAATTTAGCCATTCTGCCTTGATAAAACGCATTATTTCTACATGAAAATCACATTACTGCAATATGACCACTAGCCTGATACTGTGCAGTATGTGCCCCATTTCATGTAGAAGTTCTATACAACAGGGCCAAAGCATGCCGCTTGTCAAAAATGCTGATTATCATGCATACAATTACTTTTCTAGAGTGACAATGCATGTTTCAATATGACAGGCGAAACAGTGCAACCTTGGAATCTATCATAATTATCTCTCCTATTTCCATTTTGTACATACAAATTCCATTTGTCTTTCAACTCAGCTACTGCTCAATCTTAATTAAAATGTATCTCTTTTTTTATGTTTTTCATATGCCAGTTGTATTTATACAAATGATGAATATCGTACAAAGGATATTACAAATGAAATAAACTTGGTTGCAAAATGTTCAACACCAGATACTATTGATAGAGCCCTGTGGCAGAGTACTGGCTTAGACCCAGGCACTATACCGAGGAGATTTCATTTAGAGGAGATTTCATGTGAGTGATTCTCCAAAAATCTACCTAATTGTTATCTTTTCAAGATAGGCTTATATCTGGGTTAGGCTTCATCTAAATTCACAATGGCTACGCCTGCTCTTGTCCTACTGCATTTATTCACCACTTCCTAATTTTATTCCAGTCCTTCTGGATTACCTTCATCTACTTAATGGCTTCCTGATTGCGTGTCGAGTCCTTCTGTTAGCATTATTAAAATGTCATTTCTGAAGTAATTAAGTAAAGCACTTATTTTCTTGATGTTACTTCACCACTTAATTCGTTCTTCATTAATGATATGTAATGGTCTTGTAAATAAATGAATCATTGTTTCATAGCATGGCTGCAGTGTCCTGGAATAATGGTAAAGTTTGTCTCACACTGTGTAAAGTAATCTGATAAAGTAAAACAGAATGATGGGGACAGCATTTGAAAAAAATCCACTAAAGCAAATGCTGCAATATTTTGGACTATATTGGGGGTAATATGTGGTGAGCATTTAGATGTATATTTTTAATGAAATATTTGTATTGTCAATAAAACACTGTTCACACTGCCCTAAAGTGCTAGAAACTTTCAGATTAATTTAACCTAAAAAAGTTACTGTATGAGCATCAGTGAATCTCCAGCATTGTAGTAGAGCAGGGGCGTCAAACATACGGCTCGCGAAGGGGTCCAATCCGGGTTTGAGTAAAAAAAATTAACAAAAAAAAATATGTGGGGGGAAACTAATTTGAAATACTTTAAAATTACTAAAACATTCATACAGTTTCTTGACTGTGTCCAGCTCACTAATAATCACCAAAATGAAAGCTAGCATCCAAAATAAAAAAAAACGATGGATAGGGGCTTCCCGGGTGGCGCAGCGGTCTAAGGCACTGCATCGCGTTACTACTGATCCTGGTTCGATACCCAGCTGTGTCGCGGCCGGCCTCAACCAGGAGACGCATGAGGCGACGCACAATTGGCCCAGCGTCGTCCAGGTTAGGGGAGGGTTTGGCCGGCCGGGATGTGCTTGTCCCATTGCGCTCTAGCGACTCCTGTGGCGGGCCGGGCCCATGCACGCTGACACGGTCGCCAGGTGTACGGTGTTTCCTCCGACCCATTGGTGCAGCTGGTGTACAGGGTTCTTTGCACAGTACCGATTTTTCTTTTATATTGAAACAAACTTGAACTTAGAAAATTACACAGACAATGGCTTCCGAATATAAGTACAAATCGTTAGTAATGCAATTGCATGGCAGACGTTTATACAGAGTACAACAAAATGTAGCTCTTCAAAAGTTCTGCGAGGTGTCTAAGACAATCCTCTACCTTTATAA
Organism: Thymallus thymallus; assembly: GCA_023634145.1. Taxonomy (NCBI): domain Eukaryota; kingdom Metazoa; phylum Chordata; class Actinopteri; order Salmoniformes; family Salmonidae; genus Thymallus; species Thymallus thymallus. The sequence continues at coordinate 14,026,969 of CM042383.1, read as the reverse complement.
CTTCTCATGGAAAATGACCTTCACGATAAAAAGATCTTAGCATCTTTGGACATGATGTGCTTTCACTGTGTTCTGCAATTGCCACATTTTATCAGAAAACCAGGCAGATAAGGTGTGAGGCCGACTGGAGGAATAGGTGCGTGGGCAGCTTCTCCTGTCCGATAAGTGTCTGTAGGGCACAGTTCAAAACAAGCTTTAGCACACACACACAAAGGCCTCGTTAGAGGACACCTTGCAGTTTAGCAGTCTCTAACAATTCCACAAGCACATAGGCATACATGGCACAATACGTTTTTAATCATGATATAAAATATATTCTCCATCACTGGCTTCCGGGTTAAGAGTGCATTGTGTCAAGAAGCAGTGCGGCTTGGCGGGGTTGTGTTTCGGAGGAAACACGGCTCTCGACCTTCGCCTCTCCTGAGTCAGTATGTGAGTCGCAGCGATGGGACAAAACTGTAACCACCAATTAGATACCATGAAATTGGAGAGAAAAAGGGGTAAAACTTTTTTATAAAAAAAAATATAAAAACCACGGATAGAGGAAACAAATTTTGACAGCGAGGAAATACTGTATAACAAGAATGCGGCACCGGGGCAACATTTTTTTTAAACCCCTGCATTAGAGGATGGAGCTGGAATGGAATCATGAGGGGAACGCAAATGCTCTGAACATTCCCAAAAATAGAATTTCTCAGCTTCAGCTATGGAGACAGGTCGTCTGCCTTCCCTCCTCAGGGGCTTGTTGATAACATCTGTCAACACATATGGCAGTCAAAAAAGGGTTTGTTTGTAAATCTAACAAAATAATAACAGCCAGAATCTGTAAGTGGAGAAATCATATGCTGATTAGAATGGAACTATACATTTTCACTGTTTTGTGTATGCATGGACAATCTGATTACAATGGTTGCTTAACTTGCGAAGAACGAAGACTGCATTGTAGAATGGTAATGATGTGTGTATAAATTAAGGATGGGTTTCCCTGTATTTGATGAGGTGCTCTTGAATCAATACACAAATCAATGAATTACGGCAAAAACTGAGCAGAGTGGATGTCAAACAAGCTATACAAACATGGTTCTGAAAGACTAAGAGACACGCCGTGATTGTAATCGTGATTGCTTCAACCTCACGAGCTGTAGTGGGGTTGTGGGAGCAGATAATGACCGTGTGTTCAAAGATCTATGGGCACCTATTTAACCTTCTGGCAAAGTTGCAGGGGCCTCTGCCCATTAAACCCATTGCCATGATGAAAAGGGAGCTCTAATGGAAGAGCCAGGTCTGAATGGAAGCACTAGAGGACATCTAGCAAACTGTAAACCTCGTAAAACCGCTGTCCATTTGTCAAAAATGGTTTCATCTGTTAGAAAATGTTTTATTTATCAAATTTTCGGCCCCTCGCAAGTCTATTAAAACACTTTCCCTCTTCAAGATAATTTTTTAAAAGCATTGTTCTGTCAGGGGAAAACTATGAATCACATGCAAATTAATGCAGACGATAAATGCAAATTAGTCTGTCATATTAATATTTGGTAAATCCTACGCAAAAACCTTGTCAAGGTTAGCATAATCCTCAAGCAAAGCTTTGGTACAGTAGAAAGTCAGAGTTAGTAACAATATGATCTATGTTTTAACTTTATTTATTCTTGTAACTTTGGGAACAACCCAGCCCACGCATGTATACAGAACTGACCCACCGGGCAGCCTATCATCTAGAATGCTCAAGCAAGTTCTTTGAGAGTCCGCCATGGCAACTGAGAAAGTTATTGTTTCTTATCAAACAAAACAATACAGTGTTACATAACATAATGCTGCAAATCCATGGTTACTTTACCATTGCTTCAGTCATAAGAGCTTACAGTAAGTAGTACACAGCGAGGTTCAAGATTTGTGATGTTGCTTTCTCACATAATATACCCCTCATAGAGTAAAGTGTCAATTGTAATAGGTGTAGTGTGATGGTGACACAGCAGTCTGCTGTAGTAGACACTGCAGTAAGTTCAAGAGGTCTTCGTCATTCCAGCAGAATGGCAAGCCATGTACTTCATAAAAGGATATAGAGTTGATAAAGTCAAGGTATAAATGCAGAGCCAGAGCCACTATTGAGAAACAAACAGTTGAATACGGATGTGCCAGGTGTGCTGCAAAGCTCTTAAGCCTAAACTCAAGCCAACTAAATAAATCATACATCATGACTCATACTGTATTACGTTTCTAACCCTTGAATAGTGAACCAGCCATACTGTATGTCCTTCATACATTCAGGATGCCCATCAGAAGACAAACAAGCCCCATGAAGCATTTTCTCAACAGGACAGTTTCATCATGTTGCTTCACCTTTAATTGAAGTTTGGACATAACGACTTACTAACGAGCCTAATTGTTCTTTCCCTCGACTAGCATTGTAGCAGTCCTGCATTAGACAAGAACTTAACGAATCTGAAAAATAGCACATAGCTTGGTTGTGTCTCGCATTAAAAGAGGCAAAAAGTGTAATCCGACAGACCCCAGTCAGTATCAGCCACCCACAGCCAAGGCTCAGCCAAGACTCAATGACAATAGGTTACCACTTATCTGACAAATCCTGCTATCCCTCCCTCACTGTTCTCCCCTGATGCTTAATTATCAGTCTTGCACACTACAGCGAAATGAAAGAGAGACAACCCTAGGAAGCTTACCTGTGTACACTTCTATGTAAAACTAACTCACTTCACCTCTAGTTCTAGGAGGTTGATTAACGGGTAGATAAACATTGATTTATTTTCTGGAAGGAGCTCTTATTAATCAGATGACACATTTTTGATTATGATTCAAATATCTAAACCAAGAGTACATTTTCAATTTGTAATCCAAATAGAATACATCACATTGAAGGCAGTTTGGAAACAAATTGTTCACTGCCATCAAAGATTCTGGGAATGAGGTAAAGAACAGAGAGATGTTTTCAGCTTAATTGTGTTGGCGCCGCATTGCCATTCATTACTGTACAAATCAACTCATAATTTCTCACCAACCATCCGATCCCACTACAATTCTTATTTTGTATAGAAGATAACTGGCAGTAACTGAATCCAGGATGTCTAAGCAGTACAATACATACTGTATTCTTTCACTGTGTGTGAACGCTGAGTACATTAGGTGGAGTACTTGGCAATGGGAGCGGTTAGCCTTCCTAAAGATAATCTCACAGAGGGTCTCCTTGTCAAAAAGAGGGTATCATTGTCAAACAAAGTATCCTAACTGTTTGCTATTAAAGTCTAAGCATTACAGTAGATCAAAGGGAATTTTACTGCCTTTCCATTGGGTTTACAGAGTTACTCATTAGCCTAATTTATTCTCTTAAGAGAATTCAAACACAGTTCGACCTTCGTGTGTGTTTTCCGGCAGACTTGCCATATGTCTGCATTTTGAATTATCAATGTTCTACTCCTTATTTTATTATTATTATTATTGCTCAAATGTATAGGGTGGCAAGTTGGTGGTCTGTTGATATCCCTTTGGTGATATGGGGGCTGTGCTTTGGCAAAGTTGGTGGGGTTATATCCTGCCTGGTTGGCCCAGTCCACCTGGTCGTGCTGCTGATCCAGTTTCTGCTGTTCTGCCTGCGGCTATGGAATCCCTACCTGTTCCCCGGACGTGCTACCTTGTCCCGGACCTGCTGTTTCGACCCTCTCTCTCTCTCTCTCTCTCTCCATTTTTCTCTCTCCCTCTCTCGCTCTCTCTCTACTGCACCTGCTGTCTTGACCTCTAAATGCTGGGCTATGAAATGCCAACTGACATTAACTCCTGAGGTGCTGACCCGTTGCACCTTATATAACCACTGTGATTATTATTTGATCCTGCTGGTCATCTATGAATGTCCTGAAGAACGATCTAGCCTTAATGAACATGTACCCTTATAACCTCCACCCTGCACAGCCAGAAGAGGACTTAGCCACCCATCAGAGCCTGGTTCCTCTCTAGGTTTTTTTCCTAGCCACCGTGCTTTTACTATACATCTGCATTGCTTGCTGTTTGGGGTCTTTGGGGTTTTAGGATGGGTGTCTGTATAAACACTTTGTGACAACTGCTGATCTAAAAAGGGCTATATAAATACATTTGATTAATTGATTGATATAGCTGTACGGTTTCTAAGATACTCCTGAGAGCAATTACTGGCCAAGAAGATGGCATATTATATAATTGAAAAACTACCGCCTTGTAAATATTTAACTAACATGTCATGGCTGACATACATTACATTGACCATTTTATAGCGATAACCCTTATGTGCTATGTTGGAAAGGTCACCTTAAACTACCTCCATACTATCTTTACGACTGTGAGACGGTCAGACAAGTGCCCCAGCAGTGTAGAAAAAAGGATTTCCATGATTAGCACTGCAGTGCAAAAATGTGAATTGCATACAGAACATTTCTGTCAGCCCTCAAAGTAGCTTAAGTGGATGGAAATTGAAAAAGTCTCCGCCTGAAAAAGATAGACCTGTGTCCTATAGAGAGACTGCAAGATCTGCTTCCAGACAGAGTGAACAGAGCCCTCCTTTGGAGAGTGCAGTGTGTTCCCTACTACCGATATTTAAAGGGTCACTCCCATTGCGCCAAACTCAGGTGTCACTCAAAAGTTTTTGCTCCAAGTCACCAACTTCTGCATGCTACTTTCAAAAGTACAAAATTCAGTATTGAAAAAAAGGATGAATTACTGATACATTACTCTTTAGGATGATGTTTTAATGGTTTGCCATTAGGCTGTTTAAATTAAACATAATTGAGTAACTACACTGAATGTAACTTAAATTGCTGTGTCATGTTCAAACAAATGTCAAAACCTCTCTAAGCGTTCATAATCTGGGGAACATTACCCTACTTGGGGCATTAAGCCAATCAGGTCCATAATCCAATTACACAGTAGACTGCTTGTGGATTAGACTCCCACAGTTTATGAGAATGGTGTATCACCTTTTATGTACTGATTGACATCTTGGTACCAGAAATAACACAATTCAATGCTTGATTCCTATTGGTGTCTTGGAATGACTTTAATGTCTTCTTCAAGGGTTGTGAGATCACTGGGAATGTCCAGGTCAGTACGGAAGATTGACTTATACTGTATGAAGAGGATAGTGTAATATACTGGTTGTAATTGAAGAGATGAGTCCCAAAAAAATTCTACATTTCATCGCGTAACCTCTTCATTTTTAATATATAGAGAGGTTTTTGGGCCTTAAGAACTCTGAAGGCTACTGTTCGTGAAGTGCCATAAATTACAAGACTGACTAACTCTTTCCAAGGGATAAAATTATTCCTCACCACTGCTGCTCTGTTTGGCTGTCTGGAATTTTGTCCCAGTAGTAGAGTACATATGAAACTTTCTAACCCAAGAGTCAAATAAAAGCAGTAATACGGTTTGGCAACTATATCGACAAACTACTGAGACACTGCAGTCTGCAGACACAAAACTTATTTGCTAATGACAGCACAATATTGTTTCACATGCTGTGCTTGACTGGGATCATTTCCAACATATGAATACAACACCGACAATGCATTTTGAATAGATATACAATTTGAATACTGCTTTCGAACTATAGCTAATATTAAATGAGATTTTAATTGATTGATTTTGATCATTTTCAGGTAGTCATAAAGACACCAGAAACCATGCAAGATCTACAGCTAATCAATGGAGATCCACACACAGTAGTTAGCATTCGATTTTCAACAAAGGTGCTCCTATAGCTACTGCTGCTACCCCTCTCCTAGTGGGGAGATAAACGCCACCTCTCTTCAAGGGACTAGTCTAAGCACCAGCTCATGTTGTCATGGAAACCATTCACTGGCACACAATCTCTCTGTGCTCTCTCTCTCTCTATCTCTGTAGAAATGTCTGACAAACAAACCAACCAACCTTGTGCAGGATAGATTTCACAGGAGAAAACTGGTGGAGAATTGTGGGTAGAAGATTGTTACCTAGATCTAGCTACCTAAGGTACCCTGGACTTCAACTCAGCTCTGCTGCTTCTTTATATCAGAAATAAGTATTTTGGTACTTTTTTTCTGTATCCAACAAAAAATATAAATCAGAGGTTGGTATGTGCAAGGAAAACTTTGTGGTCTTTTGTGTGGGTGGATCGGTGAGCGTGTGTACATATGTAGGATCTTAATTTCATCACTCTTTTCTTGCACCGTAAATCAATACATTCACAGAAAACTCACACTAACACTTTTCATGTAGCCTACTTTTGGCTAGCTCATTGCCCAACCACCGATTAAGCAACATTATGGACTAAAAGCTAAAATCATGTTGCTGCAGGATTATTTTCCTGTGGCAATATGCTGTAGGTCAAATGAAGATCCTGCATCTGTATTTAATGTACTATGGATGCGTGCAAGTACTTGTCAGTGTGTGGTGGATTTTGTGTGCACCTGGCAATACTAAAAGAGAACCCATTATATCCAATTAAAAATAGCTTCAAACCCGCATGTGTTTCTGTTAACGCCGCATTAGTAATAAGGACACATTAAGTATTAATAGAGTGTGGAGATAGAAGTATAAACACCTGAAGCAGCGCAATAATTCACTAATTACCTTTAACTCTGTGTAAAACCCAGTAACGGTAAGACAGATATCACATTCCTATTGCTACTCATAATCTGAATGCCAACAAACAGGGGAAATAAACTAAAAGCATCTGCTGTTTTTTTTCAGCATTTGGAATTAAAACAATATATTGGCTAGCCTGTGCAGGGATATTATTGATATCAGGGTGCACACATAACTTTGCAAATGCTCTCAGTTACGTGTGTATTTAAACAGATATGTAATCATAAAAAATCCCCATGCATGTTCATAATGAAGTGATCGTGTGAATGTTAATTCCCCAGAAGTCGGTTATACAACATGATTCCATTATTTCATTTTAGGACTTGTAATTAATCTGCATTTGATTCCTTCCAGCATATGGGGATGATCAGCGGCTGCCAGATACTTTATTAGCTCATCTGAGGACAAAGCTACATTACAGCTCTTTTCCGCTATAAGGTGAAGTTGATATACAGTGCCTGGTGAAAGTCTACACCCCTTGCACAATCTTCACAGTTTGCTGCCTTAAAACTAAATCTAAAAACAAATGATGTCTTAATTGCATATGTCCCCACACCCTAGAGGTAATACTTGGTGTAAGCACCTTTTATTTTTTATATTTATTGAACCTTTATTTAACTAGGCAAGTCAGTTAAGAACAAATTCTTATTTACAATGACTGCCTACCTACAGGGACAGCCATAGTAGTACGGTACCCCTGGAGCAAATTAGGGTTAAGTGCCTTGCTCAAGGACACATCGACAGGTTTTCACCTTTTCGGCTCGTCAGCTGTGAAAATGTTTTTATACGATTCTACCAACTTTTCATAACTCTTAGGGCAACGTACAGCTTTATATCCATTGTTTTTGTCAAAAGAGTTCAGTAAATTTGGTTGGGAATTATTGATGGACAGCAATATTCAAACCTTGTCTCTGACTTAAGGCAGGACTGAGACTGAACCATTCAGGAACACTCAACATCTCTTGGAAAGCCATTCTGCTGTGTTTTGGGCATTAACATTTATGTAATTGTCCCACTGGAAAATACAACTCTATCCCAGAGTTAGGTTTTCAGAACACTGGGCTTTAGAAGCTTCTGATAGGCTAATTGACATCATTTGAGTCAATTGGAGGTGTCCCTGTGGATGTATTTCAAGGCCTACCTTCAAACTCAATGCCTCTTTGCTCGACATCATGGGAATATCAAAAGAAATCAGCCAAGACCTCAGAAAAATAATTGTAGACCTCCACAAGTCTGGTTCAACCTTGGGAGAAATTTCCAAACGCCTGAAGGTACCACATTCATCAGTACAAACAATAGTACACAAGTATAAACACCACGAGACCACGCAGGAAGGAGACGCGTTCTGTCTCCTATGTTCTTCTATCTCCACAGAGGAACTCTAGAGCTCTGTCAGAGTAACCATCGGGTTCTTGGTCACCTCCCTGACCAAAGCCTTTCTCCCCCGATTGCTCAGTTTGGCCTGGCAGACAGCTCTAGGAAGAGTCTTCGTGGTTCCAAACTTCTTCCATTTAAGAATGATGGAGGCCACTTTGTTCTTGGGGACCTTCAATGTTGCAGGATTTTTTTGGTACCCTTCCCCAGATCTGTGCCTCGACAATCCTGTCTCGGAGCTCTACTGACAATTCCTTTGATCTCATGGCTTGGTTTTTGCTCTGACATGCACTGTCAACTGTGGAACCTTATATAAACAGGTGTGTGCTTTTATAAATCATGTCCAATCAATTGAATTTACCACAGGTGGACTCCAATCAAGTTGTAGAAACATCTCAAGGATGATCACTGGAAACATGATGCACCTGAGCTCAATTTCGAGTCTCGTAGCAAAGGGTCTGAATACTTACGTAAATAAGGTATTTCTGTTTTTTATTTTTTATACATTTGCAAAAATGTCTAAAAACCTGTTCATTGTTCAATGTAGATTGTTGAGGGAAAAAAACTAATTTAATCAATTTTAGAATAAGGCTGTAAAGTAACAAAATGTGGGAAAATAGTACTACAGTACACCGTACTACACCAGCTCTGACACTCGTCAGATGTGGCAGGGCTTGCAAACCATTACAGACTACAAAGGGAAGCATAGCCGAGAGCTGCCCAGTGACACGAGCCTACCAGACGAGCTAAACTACTTCTATGCTCGCTTCGAGGCAAGCAACACTGAGGCATGCATGAGAGCACCTGCTGTTCCGGATGACTGTGTGATCACGCTCTCCGTAGCCTTAAACAAGTCGACATTCGCAAGGCCGCTGGGCCAGATGGATTACCAGGACGTGTACTCCGAGCATAGACTGACCAACTGGCAAGTGTCTTCACTGACATTTTCAACAAGTCTCTGATTGAGTCTGTAATACCAACATGTTTCAAGCAGAACACCAAAGTCCCTTTGCCCAAGAACACTAAGGTAACCTGCCTAAATGACTACAGACCCGTAGCACTCACATCTGTAGCCATAAAGTGCTTTGAAAGGCTGTTCATGGCTCACATTAACACCATTATCCCAGAAACCATAGACCCACTCCAATTTGCATATCGCTCAAACAGATCCACAGATGATGCAATCTCTATTGCACTCCACACTGCCCTTTCCCACCTGGACAAAAGGAACACCTATGTGAGAATGCTATTCATTGACTACAGCTCAGTGTTCAACACCAAAGTGCCCTCAAAGCTCATCACCAAGCTAAGCATCCTGGAACTGAACACCTCCCTCTGCAACTGGATCCTGGACTTCCTGACGGGCCACCCCCAGGTGGTAAGGGTAGGTCACAACACATCTGCCACGTTGATCCTCAACACTGGGGACCCTAAGGGTTGCGTGCTCAGTCCCCTCCTGTACTCCCTGTTCACCCACGACTGCAACGCCAGGCATGACTCCAACACCATCATTAAGTTAGCAGATGAAACAACAGTGGTAGGCCTGATCACCGACAACGACGAGACAGCCTATAGGGAGGAGATCAGACCTGGCCGTTTGGTGCCATGATAACAACCTCTCCCTCAACGTAATCAAGACAAAGGAGATGATTGTGGACTACAGGAAAAGGAGGAGGACAGAGAACACCCCCATTCTCATCGACGGGGCTGTAGTTATTACCTAAATTAGCCCGACTAACCGGTGCCCCTGCACATTGACACATTGGTACCACCTGTATATACCACCTGTATACCATCTGTATATATTTTTTTTTTACTGTCACTTTACTGTTTTTTATTTCTTTACCTCTCTTGTTTACATAATACTTATTTTCTACTTAAACTGCACTGTTGGTTAGGGCTTGTAAGTAAGCATTTCACTGTAAAGTCTACATGGGTAAAACATTTTTAAAGCAGACACTAAATATCCCTTTGAGCATTGTGAAGTTAATAATTACACTTTGGATGGCTACACTTTGGACACATAGTCACAACAAAGATACAGACGTCGTTTTCTAACTCAGTTGAGGCCAATGGTGACTTTAAAACAATTACAGAGTGTAATGGCTGTGATAGGAGAAAACTGAGGATGGATCGACAACATTGTAATTACTCCACAATACTAACCTAATTGACAGAGTGAAAAGAAGTATCCTGTACTGAATAAAAATATTCCAAACCATGCATCCTGTTTGCAACAAGCAACTAAAGTAATACTGCAAAAGGTGGCAAAGCAATAAAATCTCCCAAATACAATACAAGCTTTCAGTCTGCTTTCCACCAGACACTGGGAGATTAATTCTCCTTTCAGCAGGACAAAAAATATATATTTAATCCATTTTGAATTCAGGCTGTAACACAACAAAATGTGGAATAAGTCAAGGGGTATGAATACTTGTATTGAACAGGGACTGTATTGAACAGGGTGCCATTTGGGATGCATCCTAGTCCCATATCACACTCCCTCACTGCACAGTCAGTCCCCATTCAAAGAGTCTCATAGAACTATAGAAGTTGTGGTCTTGTCTAATCAGCACCATGGACAGCAGCCAGAGTTCTGAAGTGAACGCCACTCACTCTGTGTATGTTCTTTCCCTCTCAAAACGTTGTTGAGTTTGCTCTAAAAAAAACATTGCCTACATTAGTGAACATGTAAAAAGGAACATGTTGGATCAACGGCGGTATCAATAAAAACTATTCTATAAAGTTGAGTATACCATCTGAAAAAAGTCAACCTATGGAGAATATGTACAGTCTATACATTGTAAACATCACAGGTTGAAGTGATATAGCGCTACACCTGTTAACACCACCAGCATGAAAACACATATAATATGTCTATTAATCTCAGTGAGGTAATAGGATCCGCAAATATTGAATATTTTCACATACATTCCTTAACTTTACTTTAGTGGATAAAGTAGGCTATACCATTATAATCACTAAACTCGAGTCCTGCACTTTCAGCCATCAATGCTAGTGATTGGTAGCACATAACCTTGACACCAGCTAAGTTTTTGTAAAATGCCAATGTAATTTCAGTATTACTAGTCATTACGCTCGATTATGTTTGCCATGCATAGGTCTACAGTTCTGATTAGCATTTGAAGTAGATTAATTATCGTCATGTTTCCCTCAACATGTAGCCTACTTAATATACACTGTGGAAATTATTATAGCATATAGCAATCTTAGCCAGGCCTAGTGTGTATTTTATTGCACAAACTCATCTCACGTGTAATAATGGACATGGCGGATATAGTTTTCTATTAACTATAATATAATTATGAAGCATGGGCATGGCAAGTGGGGATGCTTAACATTAAGGATGTAGCCTTTCATCCGAACTCACCTAGGACGAAAAAGGGGAGTTCGGTGTTTTCTAGATCGTCCACGACAACTATTTCTCCCGGGAAATCATTTCTGACGGAGAACAGAAGCTTGGGCTCGGAGGCCGATGGACTATGCATGATGCTCAGGTCGTTTTCTCTCAAAAATGGCAACGCAGACACGGTGACGCTTTTCATTTTGCATTCCATATCTTGGGACTGATCCTCGTCGGCATTCACACCTTGAATATTAGCAGCTTTGAAGGCAAGAATCCATGCGAGCGAGACAAGCAATCTCAGACCCATCATGCCCGGCATCACCGCTACTTCGTATCCCAGTCTCCTCTCTGTTCGAGGGCTTCACTTCAATACGGGAGGAAGAGGAGCGAGGGGGAATGCGCTGGCAAAGCACACATTTCCGGGTTGTTTTGTTCGGGAAATATACTGCTCTCATTTCGCATAAATCCCCATAGCCTATAATCTGTCACATGGTTAAAGATACTTTTTTATCATTTTAATGCCGCGTAGTACCACTGACCCATTTATTGGAAATGCCCAAATCAAGCCATTGAAGATGCTGCTCAAATGGGAGCCCACTTGTGCAATATGGGATAACCGACTGTAATTGCGCGCCAATACATTTATAGGTGTTTATTATAGACTACAGTAATAACCTGTATTCAGTCGCCATCTGCCCAAATATTGTGAGTATTTGCAGTGGTCCAAACAAACTGTCAGTATTAATAAAAATAAAACATCAGCCCTGTGTTTTATTACAGCATCTGCCCTGTCAAAATAGAGGTAACTCCAGTACACTAGGTCACCGAACTTGAAAAGACATGATGGATTACCCTACCCATCACTGTCTTTGAAACATTAAAAGTAAACAATCAATGAATATAAGGCAATATAACAGACAAAGCATAACTCAAGCTATCACAAACACCATGCATATATTAATGGAATGGTTGCATGAGACTTGCAAGAGAGTGGTCATCAATATTCAAAGAAAATAAAGTTTGCATGGGGTTTTGCACAGCCTCTATTTGGATAACCATGAGAGTAGAAAGAAATAGAGCAACTGAGTGCATCTGGCGATGAGGCAAGTGGCAGGTGCAGAGAGGGAGAGAGGGCACAAAGTCTGGTTCTAAGAATGATCTCCCTGTATAATCTTGAGCTCCTTCCAACAGTTGAGCAAGGCTTTAGCAAACGGTATAGCGGTTCTGTGATTAAAGGCCACACAGTTCATTTCCAGCTCTGACCTGCACCATAATTGAGCTCTGAGGGTGGGAGAGAGCGAGACAGCAACATCACTATCATCATCTCCGGTTTTTGACATCCCGTCTTTTTGGGTGATCTTTCAGCAACACATGTCACATGGGCATGTTATTGCGGTATACACTATATACAGTCGTGGTCAAAAGTTTTGAGAATAACACAAGTATTGGTCTCCACAAAGTTTGCTGCCTCAGTGTTGATTATGGCAATTTGCATATACTCCAGAATGTCATGAAGAGTGATCAGATGAATTGCAATTAATTGCAAAGTCCCTCTTTGCCATGAAAATGAACTTAATGTGACGGCGTGAATATAGAATAGAGAGCCAGGCGCAGGAGGTAGCGTGAACTCAAGGATAACCTTTTAATATCCAAATCACGCATACAAAATCCGAACAGGAATAGGTACAACTGTTTCAGATTACAGACTAGAAAATAAAGACGATAATACACTGTCACAATGAACAATATCCGACAAGGACATGAGGGAACAGAGGGAACATATATACATGAAGTAATGAGGGGAAATGAGAACCAGGTGTGCGTAATGACAAGACATGACAAATGGAATAATGAACGAGAGAGTGGCAGTGGCTAGAAAGCCGGTGACGACGATCGCCGAAGCATGCCCGAACAAGGGGGTGAGGCAACTTCGGCAGGAGTCGTGACACTTAATCCCCCAAAAAACGTTTCCACTGCATTTTAGGCCTGCCACAAAAGGACCAGCTACCATCATGTCAGTGATTGTCTCGTTAACACAGGTAAGAGTGTAACGAGGACAAGGCTGGAGGTCACTCTGTCATGCTGATTGAGTCAGAATAACAGACTGGAAGCTTTAAAAGGAGGGTGGTGCTTGAAATCATTGTTCTTCCTCTGTCAACCATGGTTACCTGCAAGGAAACACGTGCCGTCATCATTGCGTTGCACAAAAAGGGCTTCACAGGCAAGAATATTGCTGCTAATAAGATTGCACATAAATCAACCATTTATCGGATCATCAAGAACTTCAAGGAGAGAGGTTCAATTGTTGTGAAGAAGGCGTCAGGGCGCCCAAGAAAGTCCAGCAAGCGCCAGGACCGTCTCCTAAAGTTAATTCAGCTGCGGGATCGGGGCACCACCAGTGCAGAGCTTGCTCAGGAATGGCAGCAGGCAGGTGTGAGTGCATCTGCACGCACAGTGGGGTGAAGACTTTTGGAGGATGGCCTGGTGTCAAGAAGGGCACAAAGAAGCCACTTCTCTCCAGGAAAAACATCAGGGACAGACTTATATTCTGCAAAAGGTACAGGGATTGGACTGCTGAGGACTGGGGAAGAGTCATTTTCTCTGACGAATCCCCTTTCCGATTGTTTGGGACATCCAGAAAACACCTTGTCCGGAGAAGACAAGGTGAGCGCTACCATCAGTCCTGTATCATGCCAAAAGTAAAGCATCCTCAGACCATTCATGTGTGGGGTTGCTTCTCAGCCAAGGGAATGGGCTCACTCACAATTTTGCCTAAGAACACAGCCATGAATAAAGAATGGTACCAACACATCCTCCGAGAGCAACTTCTCCCAACCATCCAAGAATAGTTTGGTGACGACCAATGCCTTTTCCAGCATGATGGAGAACCTTGCCATAAGGCAAAAGTGATAACTAAGTGGCTCTGGGAACAAAACATCGACATTTTGGGTCCATTGCCAGGAAACTCCCAGACCTTAATCCCATTGAGAACTTGTGGTCGACCCTCAAGAGGCGGGTGGACAAACAAAAACCCACAACTTCTGACAAACTCCAAGCATTGATTATGCAAGAATGGCCTGCCATCAGTCAGGATGTGGCCCAAAAGTTAATTGAAAGCATGCCAGGGTGGATTGCAGAGGTCTTGAAAAAGAAGGGTCAACACTGCAAATATTGACTCTTTGCATAAACTGAATGTTATTGTCAATGAAAGCCTTTGACACTTATGGAATACTTGTAATTATACTTCAGTGTACCATAGTAACTACTGACATAAAGATCTAAGAACACTGATGCAGCAAACTTTGTGGAGACCAATACTTGTGTCATTCTCAAATCTTTTGACCACGACTGTACAGTGCATTAAGAAAGTATTCAGACCCCATTACTTTTTGCATACTATTTTATTTTTTACGTTACAGCCTTATTAAAAAAAAATGTCCCTCATCAAGCTACACACAAATGTAAAAATAATAATAAATGTAAATATTTACATAAGTATTCAGACCCTTTACTCAGTACTTTGTTGAAGCACCTTTGGCATCGAATACAGCCTTGAGTCTTCTTGGGTATGACACCTGTATTTGAGGAGTTTCTCCCACTCTTCTCTGCAGATCCTCTCAAGCTCTGTCAGGTTGGATGGGGAGCGTCGCTGCACAGCTATTTTCAGGTCTTTCCAGAGATGCTAGATCGGGTTCAAGTCCGGGCTCTGGCTAGGCCACTCAAGGACATTCAGAGACTCATCTTGAAGCCACTCCGGCGTTGTCTTGGCAGTGTCATTAGGATCGTTGTGTTGGAAGTGTGCTTAGGGTCATTATCCTGTTGGAAGGTGAACCTTCGCTCCAGTCTGAGGTCTTGAGCACTCTGGAGCAGGTTTTCATTAAGGATCTCTCCATACTTTGCTCCGTTCATCTTTCCCTCGGCCCTGACTAGTCTCCCAGTCCCATCTGCTGAAAAACATCCCCACTGCATGTTGCTGCCACCACCATGCATCACCGTAGGGGATGAAGCCAGGTTTCCTCCAGACGTGACGTTTGGCATTCAGGCCAAAGAGTTCAGTCTTGGTTTCATCAGACCAGAGAATTTTTGTTTCTCATGGTCTGAGAGTCCTTTAGATGCCTTTTGGCAAACTCCAAGTGGTCTGTCAAGTGCCTTTTACTGAGGAGTGGCTTCCGCCTGGCCACTCTACTATAAAGGCCTGATTGGTTGAGAGCTGCAGAGATGGTTGTCATTCTGGAAGGTTCTCACATCTACACAGAGGAACTCTAGAGCTCTGTCAGAGTGACCATCGGGTTCTTGGTCACCTCCCTGGCCGAGGCCCTTCTCCCCCGATTGCTCAGTTTGGACGGGCGGACAGCTCTATGAAGAGTCTTGGTTGTTCCAAACTTCTTCCATTTAAGAATGATGGAGGCCACTGTGTTCTTGGGGACCTTCAATGTTGCAGGATTTTTTTGGTACCCTTTCCCAGATCTGTGCCTCGACACAATCCTGTCTCGAAGCTCTCCTTCGATCTCAAGGCTTGGTTTTTGCTCTGACATGCACTGTCAACTGTGGGACCATATATAGACAGGTGTGTGCCTTTCCAAATCATGTCCAATCAATTGAATTCACCACAGGTGGACTCCAATCAAGTTGTAGAAACATCTTAAGGATGATCAATGGAAGCATGATGCACCTGAGCTCAATTTCGAGTCTCATAGTAAAGGGTCTGAAATACTTATGTAAATAAGGTATTTTTAAAAAATTCTAAAAAACGTTTTTTGCTTTGTCGTTATGGGGTGTTGTGTGTAGATTTATGAAGAAACATTTTAATTTAATCAATTTTAGAAAAACGCTGTAACCTAACAAAATGTGGGAAAAGGGAAGGGGTCTGAAGACCTTCTGAATGCACTGCATGTCCCAAATGGCACCCTAATCCCTATATAGTGCACTACTTTTGACCAGGGCCCATAGGGGAAAAGGGTGTAATTTGGGACACACACAGTTTGTGGATTATATTGCACACTCCTGGAGATAAGCAGCACCAGCATCAACTATTGAGGTTTTTATTTTCTCAAGTAACACTCTGGAGTTTTCATTGATTTGGTTATTAAGAGGGATTTAGTTTTTAAAATGAAAACTCTTTCATCAGTGAAAATTAATCTGGGAGATGAAAGTGCTTTTTTTATCTAGGAATTACTAATGTGATTTTGTTCTCAAACCTTCACCAATACAGTAGTCTACTCTGTTCTCATAGAAATCCTGTTGTTTATATGGTTCATTTTGACTGCCAAATAAATTGGGTGTTTCATTTGCTATTAAACCCACATCTACACCTCAACTTCTTCATAAAGCTACTGCCACTGTATGTAAGATGTGTGGCCAACAGCAAGTGTATTTTGCTGAAAAGGTACATATAACCACTATGTCTTATGGGTCTTAAACTATTTTGGAGTTTAAAAAAATCAAAATCCTTGAAATACCTAAAAATAAGGATTGAACTCAATTACACCCCTGGTCAAACGTTTGGAATATTACTCATTCAAGGGCTTTTCTTTATTTGCACTATTTTTTACATTGTAGAATAAAAGTGAAGACATGCAGTAACCAAAAAAGTGTTAAACAAATCAAAATATGTTTTCATATTTGAGATTCTTCAAAGTAGCCACCCTTTGCCTTGATGACAGCTTTGCACACTCATGGCATTCTCTCAACCAGCTTCATGAGGACCGCCACAGGAATGGAAGACCCAGAAATACTGCAGAGGTTAAGTTCATTAGAGTTGCCAGCCTCAGATTGCAGCCCAAATAAATGCTTCACAGAGTTCAAGTAACAGACACATCTCAACATCAGCTGTTCAGAGGAGACTGTGTGAATCAGGCCTTCATGGTCGAATTGCTGCAAAGAAACCACTACTAAAGGACACCAATAAGAAGAAGAGACTTGCATGGGTCAAGAAACACAAAAAAATATGTGGAAATATGTCCTTTGGTCTGGAGTACAAATTTGAGATTTTTGGTTCCAACGTCAACCAAATTTAGATGGTTTGGGATGAGTCGGACGGCAGTGAAGGAAAAGCAGCCAACAAGTGCTCAGCATATGTGGAAACTCCAAGACTGATGGAAAAGCATTCCAGGTGAAGCTGGTTGAGAGAATGCCAAGCGTATGCAAAGCTGTCATCAAGGCAAAGGGTGGCTATTTGAAGAATCTCAAATCTAAAATATATTTTGATTTGTTTAACACTTTTTTGGTGTGTTATGTCATAGTTTTGATGTCTTCACTTTTATTCTACAATGTAAAAGGAGTGCAAATAAAGAAAAACCCTTGAATGAGTAATATTCCAAACTTTTGACCGGGGGTGTAGGTATTTCATATCGTTAACAAAATAACTGCATTTTCATAAAACCTAGTGGTAATATATTAATATGTTAAGGGCATTCATATTTAATCCAGATATATAATGAGGTTTTCTTCACCAGAATATGTTGAAGTTTTATGATACTGACATACCACTCCCTTTCAGAATAACACTTTGAGTAGCAACTAGAAACAGACAATATGGATACAGTAATGACTATGATGGTTATAATTTGGTGAACTGAGACACCTGCCTTAAACAATAATACCACAAAAATAACATGCCTTATTAAATGCAATGTTAGTGAACTCTACAACCATTTTAAGTTCTAGTCAATGTTTTTGATTTAGAGAGTGCCTAGATTGGCCCATTGTGGCGGAGCCTGTGGCAAAAATAATGATTCCTGGCCCATGACTGCTAAAATAAGAAAAGGATGAACAAATACCAAATTTGAGTCAACTAGCCCTTTAAACAGTGTCCTCATTCCAAATGGAAGCTTGCCAGCTCCCTCTCAAGAGATTGTACCCTTTGAATTTTTTATATGTCAACTTCAGAAGACGAATTGCAATGGGATACATCTGCCACATGGCCTCCCCGGATGGATTACCTGAGTCTCCAAGCAGCCCATGCTCAAAGTGTAGAGGGGTGGCAAGAGCTCCCTTAAACGTACCACAAAGGACTGACCTTCTAGTTATGGGCATGATCACCCCCTTGGGCCAATAGCATCTGGCAAGGTAATATATTGTTGGCATGTAAAACGATGCCACAAGAAGCAGAAAGATCAGAAGGCTTGTGTACCCTGGAGTTTGACCATCTGTGGCTTATTGGTTGTCATTAAGGTTTCTAATTTGGGGGTGACTTGGGGATTAGCCAAATGAGGGCAGAAAATGTCATTACCCAACTCCTTCTGAGATGTTGTGGACATAATATTTACATATTAATACACCTTAATTGTCTTATTGCCATGACATTGGGAAGGTGATAGACCAAGGAGGCAGAGGTATTGACACAAGCTTGTTTCTACATTTTACACCTTAGTCATTTAGCAGACGCTCTTATCCAGAGCGGCTTATAGGAGCAAATAGGGTTACGTGCCTTGCTCAAGGGCACATTGGCAAAATGTTCATCTAGTTGGCTCAGGGATTCGAACAAGCAACCTTTTGGTTACTGGCCCAATGCTATTAATCGCTAGGCTACCTCCCACCTTTTATTTGATAAATTATCTATTAAAGGAAATAGCCCTACAGTCACTCTTACTGTGCTGTGTTTATCGAATCAATTCTGAGATAAAATGCAAATACCCTATGGGCCCTTGTCAAAAGTAGTGCACTATTAAGGTGCACTATTACCTGTATTTATGTTAATTTAAATTACTATGTCTTATGGGACTCATAACACTTCAGAAATGTTCATGGCAACATTACAGCTTAAAAAATATATTGCTATGCAAGGAGGTGGAGACATTTAACAAAAATACAACAGAAATGCTCTAAGCCCAAACTGAGCTTGAGCTTATTCTATCAAGGCCAAGAAGGAAAGACGATTGACATTCTGGAAATATTCTGAAAATATAACCAGAGCCAAGAGAAGCTTGTTCAGTTGATATGCTAACTGTCATCAGAGAATAAGGGATATCATATGAAACATTAATATTATTCGGCTGGCTTTAGTATTTTATTCTTAGTAAAGGCTATTGCTTTCCAATTCACAAAAAAGTTATAAATATATGTATAACATGTGGGTGCATTGAGACAAAAGACAAATAGATCCCTTAGATTTGAATGTGTTGCTGTCAACAGCTAACTTCCTCCTATCAACACTCTAATGTACTACAGATCTCTGCTTTAATCCCACATTTGTTCAGGGGACAAGTAGTGTTTATTTCAAAACAGCACTGATCCAACACTGTCTACATTGGGTGGTTGAAATAGAATCCTCCTGTTGTTTCCTTATAAAAAGCCCACACAAGACTTACCATATAATAGTTTGGTTCCCTTTCAATTATTTGTTTCGACATCTCACAGTGGGATTTATCAGAGTAGCTTGATGAACCAATCATACACGCCTGTCGGAGACAGACAGGTCATGTGGTGAATAAGGGAGCTCCTCCCCTCATACTAATGGCGCGATCAAAACAACTGGGAACTCGGAAGTCAGATTTCCGACTTCCGAGTTCCCAGTTGTTTTGATCGCGCCATCAGTGCGTTCAAGAAAACTGGGAACTCTGGAAAAAAGGAAAACTGGGAATAATTTTTCTGAACGGTCATCAAACTTGGAATTCCAAGTCGGAGACTTTGGCATCTTTCTAGAGTTCCGACTTTCCGACCTGAAGATCACTGACGTCATGATTTGACCTCATTTTTTTCACAGTTCCCAGTCTTGACAGCACCATAAAGAGCCACTCGCCTGCCCTCTGATCATTCTCACCTCTCTCCCTCACAGAAGAGTTCTACTTAGCTCTCCTCAGCATGACTTGATCTTTTTCCTGTTTAACTATTCACACTGTGACGTTAAGGTTACCCCGCCGAGCGCAGGGTTATCAGCTCTCGTCTTTTGTGTTGGGTGACTTTACTGAAAGGAAGGTTTTCGCTTCGGGTAAGAATTTGCTTCACCGCTTTTTTCTTTCATCTCCTGTTGTAGCTAGCATCACACGGTTAGCTGCGGAGACTTGGTTAGTTTAGATGCAAGGCTAGCTTGCCGCAAGGCTAGCTATCCTACCGACTAGCTTTTTTACCTGGAAGGGTAGAATTACTAGTTCACTCTCTCATTTAGTTCAACCCACTACCAGCATTGACTAGGCCTTCTAGCTTGGCCCAGGGGGTACCGAACTCAATTCAAGGGACTTTATTGGCATGGGAAACATATGTTTAAAAGCTCTCTCTCACTTGCTGTGTGTGTGATTCTTGCTAGCGGTTAGTCAAATGGAGAGGGGCTGAATCTCATTGGATTTAACTCAAATTGCTAGGGGACTGGCCCACATGGGGGAAATGTACGGTAAATGGCGCAGCACAGCTTCCAGAAAACAGTTGCTTTCAAACTAGGGATTTCGTGGCTAATTGAGGTAAACAGTAACTCTGCTCATAGGTTATGTATGTATGAACTACACATTGACACATCCAGCCCAAAGCGGGAGGTTTAAAAAAGACTAGTCGCTAAAGTACCAGAGCATGTCTTTAACTTGAGCGGGGAGACTGCCTCACAGACCCAGCCCTCATGGGCTGACGGATGGCTACCCCAAGGAACTTCAACCACTTTTCCAGGGCTTGGCCCTTGAGGAGGGGGAAGGGGAAAGGGACCTCATCACCTTTGACTGGTAAGGTCCAATCGGACTTCTTGCCAACATGAATGCCTAGGACCAGTGGTCGAGCCGTCACTGGCCAACCATCTCAACCCCAGTGCCTCATCAATGACAGGCACTTCTCTCCCTGGTAAGACGGACTGCTTCTCCGCATCTATCTACCAAAAGGTCTACATAGCTGCTGTGAACGTTACGTCCCTACTACAGGTTTACTAGGCCAATTTGATGCTAGAGATACACAATCCCCTATCGATGAACAAGCTTAACCCAGATCATTGGAATGAGATCTGTGTCATCACAGACCTCAACCGCCGAGCCTCCAGGAGCGGCATTCAAGTCTGTGGCCGTGCCATGAGTCTTGCAGTGGTAGGGGAGAGAGCCTTGTGGCTCAACCTGTTCAGCCTGTTGGACAAGAAGAAAGCAGATTTCCTTGACGCTCCTATCGAGCCAAAGGAACTGTTTGGGCCGGCTGTCGCTGCCATGTGGCAGAAGTGCGAACTTTGAAAGAAGAAGGGCGAAGCATTCAACTTCTGTCTGTCACGTAGATCCGGGAATCATGTTTACCCAGCCTTTCCCTCCACAAGCCAAAGGGGTGCCCGTTCTAGGGCTACACCCCCTATTGCAGAGTGGCCAACAGTTCAACCCGTGTTCTGGCCTGCCACCTCTCCGGTAGAGCACCCCCTTCCCTTTGTGTAGGGACAAATGTTCATGCGTTCGCTCTCAAGGAAGACAGAGGGAATCCACCCTATCCCCGAGTGCTCTCTGTGCAGGAAGAGCAATTGTCAGTCGCCACCAAGCATTGTCCCCATGTTACAGTGTGTCAACACTGCTTTTTTCAATAAAAAAGCCTCTGCTGTATCCAGGCTTCATGACAAGGACACAGAGCGAAAATACAATAAAAAGGGGACTCGCGCCATCGGGCACCACTGGTGAGCGAGCATCCTACCGACCTGTGGGCGACTCGCCAGCAGAGCAGGGAACTAGTG
This sequence comes from Thymallus thymallus, assembly GCA_023634145.1. Taxonomy (NCBI): domain Eukaryota; kingdom Metazoa; phylum Chordata; class Actinopteri; order Salmoniformes; family Salmonidae; genus Thymallus; species Thymallus thymallus. The sequence goes on along the minus strand of CM042383.1, from coordinate 14,005,007 downwards.
CGCATGACAATTGCTCTTCCTGCACAGAGAGCACTCGGGGAATCAGTAGCGACTGGCGACTCAGCACGCATACTACAGCAGGAAATCTCCACTATATCAGGCAAAGGGACTATCAAGACAATACCAGCGGCAGAGAGACACCTTAGCTTCTACTCCCGGTACTTCCTGGTTCACAAAAAAGGGGGAGGTGTTTGCCCATTCTGGACCTACGTGCCCTCAACGGCATATCCCTCATCTTGGTAGGCCCTTGAGGGAAGGCACCCCTTTTGATTCGAACAAACTTTCTATACATATTTTAAAGTATTCACCACCGTTACTCAGCAAATGCAGTGCTGTGTGCAGATGTCTCCTGCATGACTCCAAAGCATTTTCCTGAGATCAGAGAAAAGGGCCTTCCAAAGACAGCCATGAAGGGGCTCAGCAAATGCTTACTGGAATTTGATGAACAGTGCATAGATGTGTTTATTTTTGTGCTGTTTGCTTTATGGACACCAGTGAGTGAACATTGTAATCACCATTTTTTTGATAGATAGATAGATGGATGGATGGATGGATGGATGGATGGATGGATGGATGGATGGATGGATGGATGGATGGATGGATGGATGGATGGATGGATGGATGGATGGATAGATAGATGTGCTATGATTGGTGTATTCCTAGTGAGTTTTGGAGGGTGCACCCATAGCCATAAAGGCCTGATTGGTGGAGTGCTGCAGAGATGGTTATCCTTCTGGAAGGTTCTCCCATCTCAACACAGGAACTCTGTCCTGACCAAGGCCCTTCTCCCCCGATTGCTCAGTTTGGCCGGGCGGCCAGCTCTAGGAAGAGGCTTGGTGGTTCCAAACTTCTTCCATTTAAGAATGAAGGAGCCACTGTGTTCTTGGGGACCTTCAATGCTGCAGACATTTTGGGGTACGGATCCCCAGATCTGTGCCTCGACACAATCCTGTCTCGGAACTCTACGGACAATTCCTTTGACCTCATGGCTTGGTTTTTGCTCTGACATGCACTGTCAACTCTGGGACCTTATATAGACAGGTGTGTGCCTTTCCAAACATTGTCCAATCAATTGAATTTACCATAGGTGGACTCCAATCAAGTTGTAGAAACATCTCAAGGATGATCAATGGAAACTGGATGCCTTGACGGTGATGTTGGCTTAGACAAGAACCCCTGTTTGTTGCTACCTATTACATAGAAGAAACCCAGTGGGCAAAAACCGATTGAATCAACGTTGTTTCCATGTCATTTCAATCAAAAAATTCAATGTGATGATGTTGACTCATTGTGGAAAACTGATTGGATTTGCAAAAAGTCATCAACGTAAGGGAATTTCATATTTTCTTCTCCCAATTTCTAATCTAAATCCAATGACAGGGTGAACACTGGTTGATTTCACGTTGAATTCACGTTAGTTGACATCTCAACCAAATGTAAATCAAAAAAGTAGGTAAACAATGTCTCAGACCCAAACTTGTTTGTCAGACTTCTGTTTTACAATCTCCTTTTATTAAACTGAAATAAAATTAACTAGTTCTCATCCCTCAACTGAGACAGAGAAATCATAATTCATGGTGGGTCCTCCCATTCATTAAAATACTTTATTTGACACCTAGTATCATAACACGTTATGACATGGTCATAACCATGTGATAACAGCTGACATAACTTGTCATAATATGTATTGCCATATTTCATGACACATACTGTATATTTAGACCTGTTGTGACATATATTGCATTATTTTATGGATGGTCACCTGTAACAATTATTTTGGAAGCTATAGAAATACACTGAACAAAAATATAAACACAACATGCAACAAATTTTCATCCAGAGGTGGTGCTCCTAGTGGCCGGGGACTTTAATGCAAAATCTAAAGCAGGAAGCACCAGTGACTCGCTCAAAACGGAAGTGGTCAGATGACGCAGATGCTAAGCTACAGGACTGTTTTGCTAGCACAGATTGGAATATATTCCGGGACTCATCCGATGGCATTGAGGAGTATTCGGCTTCATCAATAAGTGCATTGATGACGTTGTCCCCACAGTGACCGTACGTACATACCCCAACCAGAAGCCATGGATAACAGGCAACATCTGCACTGCTCGCCATAGCATCATAGCCGACGTGAGTAAGACCTTTAAACAGGTCAACATTCACAAGGCCGCAGGGCCAGAAGTATTACCAGGATGTGTACTCCGAGCATGTGTTGACCAACTGGCAAGTGTCTTCACTTAACCTTTTCCTGGCCGAGTCTGTAATGTCAACATGTTACAAGCAGACCACCATAGTCCCTGTGCCCAAGATCACCAAGGTAACCTGACTAAATGACTACCGACCCGTAGCACTCACATTTGTAACCATGTGGTGCTTTGAAAGGCTGGCTCATGGCTCAAATCAACACCATCATCCTAGAAACCCTAAACCCACTCCAATTTGCATACCGCCCCAACAGATCCACAGATGACGCAATCTCTATTGCACTCAACACTGCCCTTTCCAACCTGGAAAAAAGGACATCTATGTGAGAATGCTGTTCATTGACTACAGCTCAGCATTCAACACCATAGTGGCCTCAAAGCTCATCACTAAGCTAAGGACTCTGGGACTAAACATATCCCTCAGCAACTGGACTTCCTGACGGGCCGCCCCCTAGGTGGTAAGGGTAGGCAACAACACATTTGCCACTCTGATCCTCAACACGGGAGCCCCTCAGGGGTGCGTGCTTAGTCCCCTCCTGTACTCCATGTTCACCCATGACTGCGTGGCCAAGCATGACTCCAACACCATCATTACGTTTGCCAATGACACAATGGTGGTAGGCCTGATCACCGACAACGATGAGACAGCCTACAGAGATCTGGAAGTGTGGTGCCAGGACAACAACCTCTCCCTCAACGTGATCAAGACAAAGGAGATGATCGTGGACTACAGGAAAAGGGGCTGTAGTGGCGAAGGTTGAGAGCTTCAAGTTCCTTGGTGTCCACATCACCAACAAACTATAATGGTCCAAACACACCAAGACAGTCGTGAAGTGGGCACGACAATGCCTATTCCCCCTCAGGAGACTGCAAATATTTGGCATGGGTCTTCAGATCCTCAAAAAGTTCTACAGCTGCACCATCAAGAGCATCCTGACTGGTTGCATCACCGCCTGGTATGGCAACTGCTCAGCATCTGACCTTAAGGCGCTACAGTGGTTAGTGTATACTGCCCAGTACAGGCAGCTTCCTGCCATCCAAGACCTCTATACCAGGCGGTGTCACAGTAAGGCCCTAAAAATTGCCAAAGCCACCCTAGTCATAGACTGTTCTCTCTGCTACCGCATGGCAAGCGGTACCGGAGCGCCAAGTCTAGGTCCAAAAGGCTTCCGAACAGCTTCTAGCCCCAAGCCATAAAACTGCTGAACAGCTAATCAAATGGCTACCTGGACTATTTGCATTTAACACTTTTTTTACACTGCTGCTACTCGCTGTTTATTATCTATTATCAATGCATAGTCCCGTTACCCGTACCTACATGTACATATTACTTCAATTACCTTGACTAACCTGTACCCCCACATTTTGACTCGGTACTGTATATATTTTTATGTTTATTTAGTAAATATTTTTTCTTAAAACTGCATTGTTGGTTAAGGGTCTGTAAGTAAGCATTTTACGTAAGGTATTTTTATTTTATTGAACCTTTATTTAACTAGGCAAGGTCTACACCTGTTGTTTTCGGCACAAGTGACAATTTTTTTTTATTTGATGTGAGTACAACTCCCCGATCCGGCTCATACCTGGCTCGAACTTTCGACATCTGCCTGGCAACACACGTGACCGTCCTCGTGAAGCATTCCAACACATTGCGCCACCGAACAGAACCTTCTTCAATGGTTCAAGGGGCGACATTTCTGGCTGAGAAATTAGTTTCAAAGATCTCCATCTGCTACATTCACCCCCCAAACACGCGGTTGATCTGAGCGCAACTGCAGACCCGGGTCACAGCACCATTGTAAAGAACAACACGCTGCTTGCTTAACGAGTACCACTTCCCCCAAATCCGTCTCATAAACTGTTCTCTTTGCTACCGCACGGCAAGCTGTACTGGAGCGCCAAGTCTAGGTCCAAAAGGCTCCTTAACAGCTTCTGCCCCCAAGCTATAAGACTGCTGAACAATTTATCAAATGGCCACCCGGACTATTTACATTGACACCCCCCCATTTACACTGCTGCTACTCGCTGTTAATTATCAATGCATAGTCACTTTACCCCTATCGACCTGTATAAATTACCTCGACTAACCTGTAACCCCACACATTGACTCGGTACTGGTACCAGATGTTTATAGCCTCATTATTGTTTTTGTTTTTTTACTTGAGTATATTTAGTAAATATTTTCTATCTTCTTAAAACTGCATTGATGGTTAAGGGCTTGTAAGTAAGCATTTCATGGTAAGGTCTACACCTGCGCATGTGACAAAGAACAATTATTTGATTTGATTTGAAAGGTTGCTGGATCGACTCAAAAAAGCTGTAATTCTGCCCCTGAGCAAGGTAGTTAACCCCCAACAACAACTGCTCCCTGGTCGCTGACGACGTCGATGTCGATTAAGCCTCCCTACACCTCTCTGATTCAGAGGGGTTTGGTTAAATGCAGAAGACGCATTTCAGTTGAATAAATTAATTTGTACAACTGTCTAGGTATCCCCCTTTCTCCACAACCCCATAACTCCATGCGATGTTGTTGAATCAACGTGGAAAAGTTATTGGATTTTCATCAGCATAAGGGCATTTTCTGTTTTCCCCCAACTTTTAACCTAAATCCAATGATATGGTGAAATTCTTTAATTTCACGTTGAATTCACCTTATTTGACAACTCAACCAAATATAAATCAAAATTTGTGATATTGTGAAATATCCTTAAGCACAACAGCCTTTTGTGCTGCTGGAAAGAGTGGAGATTAAATATCACCCTTATGTCTGCAAAGCCAGCGAGTGAGTTACATGCACTCAGTTCACCATTGGTCCCAACAGTTTGCCCAAGGATTTTCCAAGGTCACTTTGTTACCCAACCCAGCTTTTATGCCCAAGGTTATTGGCAATTACAATTGTCTCGCCTTAGAGCTTGTAGATCTTCATCTGCCGCCTTTCCCTTCTATGGAAGAGGAGAGGCTAGATGTTTGTGTCCAGTACACACATAGCGCATACTTTTATAGTATACGACGAGAGCTTTTCGAACTCTTTGTGTCCTGCGCGCCTCCCTGCCAGGCCTCAGGCCCCTCTCTCGTCGATGGTTGTCTCATTGGATTGTGGAAGCTATTATATAGTCCTATAATAGCAAGGAGTTACAGCCTCCGGAGGGCCTGAGGGCTCACTCCACCGGCGGTATCTCATTACAAGAGATTTGCGATGCGGCTTGTTGGGCACCCCCTCATACTTTTATGAGGTTCTACCAACTAGATGTCACTGCGCCTTCATTGGCACATATTGTCCTCAGGGTTGGGCCTCTGAGTGTTGATATTGAGACTGCCTGCCTTTGGAGAGCATGTGTGATACAGGAGTTGGCCATATCCCACTGTGAGATGTTGAAACTAATAATTGAATAACCCCGGTTCTCTGATATTATGAGACAACTCACCACATTCCCCTGCTTGAGTGTGAGGAATGCTCGAGAATGAGCGCAGGCAAGTGGCTCTAGGTATGAGGGGAGGGGCTCCATCATTTACCGCTCGACCTGTCTGTCTCCAACAGACGTGTATCATTGGTCCTTCGAGCTACTTAGAAGGTTGAATCCCACTGTGAGATGTCTCACTTACAATATCAGAGAACCAGGGTTACGCAAGTGACCTTGAGTTATCTATCAAACCAGACTAGCTGGATGTCGTTTTTCATCTATTGTTGAACGGCAGCCTCAGAACACCTCATTCACTCTGATTACAATAGCACACTACTCTATGCCTGGGAGCTGGGAAACTGGGAAACTCAACATGCATTTTTGCGCCATCAACCGCTGATCCATCAGAGAGTAACAGGGGGCTCTGGCTGGCAAGATTTGACTTTCTGATTTATTGCTTAAAGAGGGAGATGTACAGGTAATGTACAAAGTATATTGAAAGCAGATGCTTCCACACGTGTGGTTCCTGAGTTAATTAAGCAAATAACATGTATAAAAAAGCCCAGTTTTCCATTATTTTACCATGGCTAGAATAAGAGATCTTAGTGACTGTGAAAGAGGGGCCTAAAAGGAGCATAAGGGGTTTAAAGGATATGTGTGTGTGTGTGTGCGTGTGTGTGTGTCAGTCACCAGATCTCAACCCAACTGAAAACTTATGGGACGGCACCTAAGACAGCATATTCCACCACCATCAAGAAAACATGATGGAATTTCTTGTGGAAGAAGAGTATCACATCCCTCCAATAGAGAAAATAATACAATTATTTGAGGAACAGAACCAGAACCGGAAACGCAAGTGATCTATACTGTTCTGGAACAGAACCGTTATTTTCAAAACATGGGAACCGTTTAATAGCGTTATTTTACAATCCGAACATTCTTTTTTTCAGTCCCACAAAAATTGCAACAAAGTGCCTATGAAAAGCACTCACTCTGTCACTCAGAAACGTATTCTGGTCTGCCTGCCAGCTGGAAATCATTACCAGTGGGTGTGCATGTGTGTGTAGGCTACCTACCCCTCAAAAGCAATTCTCGCAATCCTATTGGATTTTGTGTCACCTCTATCAGAACCCCATTGGACTACTTTTTTTCCTATTGTAAATCAAAAGTTATCTGATTGGATCATATAGGTTTTTGCTAAGTCTTGTAGGATTTTGTTACCCAAATCAGAATCCTATTAGAGCTTTTCTTTTCTTAATTGAATCCAATAAATTATAATTTGTTGTCATAACTTCCAGTACAATACAACAACATTAATTACAACATTTCGATGACCGGAAGGAACAGTTCTATATTCATTTTCGTTTTATTCACCTTTAAGACAGCCTGTGTGTGAGTAGATGTAACGAATGCCCCGCGCAGGACAACGGGCCCTCCTCCTCTCCAGCGATCATCCTCGCCGGCGTTCTAAACCGGCGGTCGGGGGAAGATGGTAGCAACACCCTGATGACCCACACCTGTTCCATATTGGTCATCAGGGTCACTATTTAACCCTGTGTTTTTTGTTTCAACCCTCGCGGGTTATTGTCTATTGTGTGTTGCTGCATATCTATTAAATGTCATTCGTTCCCTTGCTAAAACTTCATCTCTTTTTCATTTTGCCTCATCACTCACTTCTCACCCCTCGCAATATCACAGAATAACCCGCCTTGCACCAGAGGCACCTATTATTATTTTGTTTGTTCTCACTTACCTGTCTTCGTAGCACTGTTGTTCCTAACTCCTTTTTGTCATTTTTTCACCCCACACTCTACCCTAGGTCTCCATGGACGGGCGCGGCGAGGGAGCCGGGGCGCCTGGTCGGGCACCAGAGCTAGAGGAGAGACTCAGAGCCATGGAGGAACAGGTTTCCAATCTGGTCACTGCCCTCGGTGGTCTGATGTCCCACATGGCTGCACGACCGGGCGGGGAACACCCGGTGGATCCAGTTGGAGCCACAGCGTCCCCAGCACCTGGTCGTGTCGAGTCTCGTCACGTCTCGGGAGGAGAACTCCGGAGAGCCAGCCCAGAGAAGTACGAGGGCAATCCGGAGGATTGTCGTGGGTTCCTTCTCCAATGTGAGTTGTATCTGGGCGACTTGCCCATGTCGGATCGGGAGAAGGTGCGCACGATGATCACGCTCCTCACGGGTCGTGCACTCAGCTGGGCGACGGCACTGTGGGAGAGGGACAGCGAGCTGTTACGGTCAATTGCCGCCTTCGTGGGCGAGTTCCGAGCCGTTTTTGACCATCCCGCGGAGGGGAGAGATGCGGGTGAGCGGATGATGCGCCTGGAACAAGGAAGGGGCACGGCCGCGGAGTATGCGCTGTCTTTCCGGACGATGGCGGCGGCCAGTGGGTGGAACGAGCCGGCTCTTCGGACAGCTTTCCGTAGAGGGCTGCGGGTGGAGGTCCGAATGGAGCAGGCTTGTGTAAGCCAATCCATGACGCTGGACGCCTACATCGCCCGGGCCATTGCCATCGACGGCCAACTCCGGGACCGTGAACAGCTGGCGCGTCGCGCGCATCTCCCTCTTCCGCGATTGGAGCCGGAACATGAGCCAATGGAGGTGGGAATTACGAGGCTCTCCGCAGAGGAGAGAGAGAGACGGAGTCGTCAGGGGCTGTGTCTTTACTGCGGAGAGAGAGGGCATGTGAGAAGATCTTGCCCCTCTCTTCCGATAGGACGCAGAAAAGGGGTAAGTGGCCGGGGGGTTCAGATGGGCACAGTAAGTGTATCTAATACTGTAAACATCGCTAGTCCTTTCTGTTGCTCAGTTGTGCTCTCCGGTAACTTCCCTAATTATGTGTCAACAGCCCTGATTGACTCCGGGGCTGCGGGGAGTTTCATTGACCGGACTCTGGTTGACTCTCTTCGGCTGCCGTTGCGCCGGTTGAGGTCCTCAATGCCGGTTCATGCTCTGGATGGTCGACCGGTGGGGTCCGGTTCCATTACTCACGTGACCCGTCCAGTCACACTCACTATTCACGGCTGCCATCGAGAGAGACTGGAATTGTTGGTGATCTCATCCTCCATACATCCGATCATCTTGGGACTTCCTTGGCTCCAGCAACATAACCCAAACATCAGCTGGAGCGCACGAAGGATTCTGGGATGGTCGGAAAAATGTAGGAGGACCTGTATTACACCTATGGTAGGGGCAACATCAGTGGAGAGTCCTGAGAGCGCCCTCAAGGGGAACATTCCGCCAGAATACGAAGATCTATGCGGAGTGTTCTCAAGAGAAGAGGCCAAATGTCTCCCTCCCCACCGAGAGTGGGACTGCGCCATTGACCTCATGCCAGGTGGCACGCCTCCCCGTAAACGCATCTATCCGCTCTCTATGGCCGAAACGGATTATATGGAGACGTATGTCCGAGAGGCGCTGGAGCAGGGGCATATTCGCCACTCCACATCCCCTGCTTCGGCCAGTTTCTTCTTTGTGAAGAAGAGGGACGGGGGTTTGAGGCCGTGCATTGATTATCGAGGTTTGAATGAGGTGACGACGAAGTATCGATATCCAATGCCCCTCGTTCCTGCGGCCATAGAGCAGCTACGGGGAGCGCGATTCTTCACGAAGTTGGACCTCCGGAGCGCTTATAACCTCATACGAATCAAGGAGGGAGACGAGTGGAAGACCGCATTTAGCACGGCGTCTGGTCACTATGAATACCTCGTGATGCCATACGGACTCGCTAATGCCCCAGCGGTATTCCAGTCGTTTCTGAATGAGGTATTTCGAGAGATGTCGGGGAGGTATGTAGTTGTATATATTGATGACATACTAGTGTACTCCTCGACATTCTCAGAACACGTGACCCACGTTCGTGCTGTCCTCCAACGACTGTTACAGAATAAACTGTATGTCAAGGAGGAAAAATGCGCCTTTCACCAGACGGCCGTCTCTTTCCTCGGGTATCGTATAGCTCCGGAGGGGGTGAAGATGGAGGAGCTAAAGGTGGAGGCAGTAAGGTCATGGCCAGTCCCCAAAAACATCAAGGAACTACAGAGCTTCCTCGGTTTCGCCAACTTTTACCGCCGGTTCATCAAGGGCTATAGTTCCATCGCTGCGCCACTCACGTCGTTGTTGAAAGGAAACCCTCAACGCCTCACCTGGACCCCGACGGCGGAGAAGGCATTCATCGACCTGAAGGGCCGATTCACCACCGCGCCACTACTACGCCACCCGGATCCGCTCAAGCCCTTCACGGTCGAGGTCGACGCGTCGGAGGTCGGGGTAGGGGCGGTCCTCTCCCAGCTGCAGGGGAACCCTCCCCTGCTATACCCCTGTGCTTATTACTCCAGGAAGTTAAGCGCTGCGGAGAGGAACTACGACGTGGGTGACCGAGAACTACTGGCGGTGAAGTTGGCGTTGGAGGAGTGGAGACATTGGCTAGAGGGGGCTCTTGAGCCGTTCACTGTCCTGACGGATCATCGGAACCTGGAATACGTCAGGGCAGCCCGGCGCCTTAACCCCAGACAGGCCCGCTGGACTTTGTTTTTTGAGCGCTTTCAGTTCACCCTGACCTATCGCCCAGGAACTAAGAATGGCAGGGCGGACGCACTCTCCCGCATCCACGACCGGGGGGCAGAAACGAGGCAGGAGGTGCCCATCCTGCCTCCAGCATGCATCGTAGGACCCGTCTCCTGGGACATAGATGCTGAGATTCTACGGGCAGGGAGACGGGATCCTACCCCTACAACATGCCCCCCGGGTAAGACATACGTACCTCGGAGAGTGCGGGGAAGACTGGTAACCTGGGTGCACACCACACCAGCCACCGGACACCCAGGTATCAGTCGGACCCTGGAAGCGCTCCGGGAGAAATATTGGTGGCCTGGCATGGGGAGGACTGTGCGACACTATGTACTGTCATGTGTAGTGTGCGCACAGTCAAAGGCGCCGAGAACGGCTCCTACAGGAAAACTCCTGCCCCTACCAGTACCTCAGCGGCCATGGACACATATAGCGGTAGATTTTGTTACAGATCTGCCGCCAGCAGAGGGGAAAACCACCATCGCCGTGGTAGTGGATAGATTTTCCAAGATGGTCAGATTCATCCCACTACCCGGTCTCCCCTCTGCCCTCCAGTTCGCTGAGGTACTATTTCAACAGGTCTTCCGATTGTATGGACTTCCGGAGGACATCGTGTCTGACCGAGGTCCCCAGTTCATTTCCCGGGTGTGGAAAGCGTTCATGTCCAAGCTGGGGGTCGCGGTCAGTCTCACATCCGGGTACCACCCTCAGGCTAATGGGCAGGCGGAGCGCACCAACCAAGAACTGGGGAGGTTCCTTCGATCCTATTGTATGGAACAGCCAGGTGAGTGGACCCGTTTCCTCCCCTGGGCGGAATACGCTCAGAATTCCCTGCGCCATTCCTCCACAGGTCTAACCCCTTTCCAGGTGGTGCTAGGCTATCAGCCCAGGCTGTGCCCCTGGGCAAGGGGTTCTAATGAGGTCCAGACGGTGGAGGAGTGGTTTGGGAAGGCTGAGGGAGCCTGGTCCGCCGTCAACGTCCGCCTGCAGAGGGCAGTCCAACGTCAAAAGACGCAGGCGGACAGACGGCGGAGTGAGGCTCCAGTGTTCCAACCAGGGGATAAAGCCTGGCTGTCCACAAGGAACCTCCAGCTCCGCTTGCCATGCCACAAGCTAGAGCCCCGGTATGTGGGACCTTTCACGGTCCTTCGGAGAGTGAATGAGGTCACCTATAGGTTGAGACTTACACCACCCTATACTAACATGTCTCCCTCTTTCCATGTCTCTCTCCTCAGACCGGTGGTTCCTGGTCCACTAGGGGGATCCGGACCTGCAGTGGCGCCTCCACCCCCAACGGAGGTGGCCGGGGGTCTGGCATACCGAGTGGAGAAGGTGCTGGACTCTCGGCTACGGCAGGGTCGGGTCCAGTACCTAGTGGACTGGGCAGGTTACGGCCCTGAGGAGCGCAGCTGGGTCCGGGCGGTAGACATCTGCGATCCGTCGCTCACGACGGAGTTCCATGCACGCCGTCCGGACAGGCCAGTCCCCCGCCCTCGGGGTCGCCCAGGGCGCCGGCGAGTGGCGACGTCAGGAGCCGCGCCTAGGGAGGGGGGTACTGTAACGAATGCCCCGCGCAGGACAACGGGCCCTCCTCCTCTCCAGCGATCATCCTCGCCGGCGTTCTAAACCGGCGGTCGGGGGAAGATGGTAGCAACACCCTGATGACCCACACCTGTTCCATATTGGTCATCAGGGTCACTATTTAACCCTGTGTTTTTTGTTTCAACCCTCGCGGGTTATTGTCTATTGTGTGTTGCTGCATATCTATTAAATGTCATTCGTTCCCTTGCTAAAACTTCATCTCTTTTTCATTTTGCCTCATCACTCACTTCTCACCCCTCGCAATATCACAGTAGAGTTACAGTATTTGTTTCCTTGTGTTTCCTGACAAAGTTTGGTCATATTTTGTCAATTGTGCAGCATGTTATGCACTTGTTTTTATGCTAGCTAAGAAACTACTGTCAACCACATTTTGCCTGTCAGCTTACTAGCTAGCTAGCTAAGTTGTAGCCATTAGTTTTTGAGTCACTGCATTGTTATAGCAGATTATATTTATCTTGTTTGTTATTGCTAAATATATCTTCTGATAGATCATCAAAATAAATATATTAGTAACTTTTTGTGGACTCATTCAGCAGTTTTTACCTAATTAAGTAGAATAAACATAAATGGAAAATGATGGTGTCACTGCTTCCCGTTGACAATAACTTTTGATAAACTATTTTGTTAATCACTCATATCGATATCCATTTGAATTCAATAGAGCAAGGGAAAACGGTGTGTATGCACTGTTTAAACTAACACTACTCAAATGCCTCACTGAATCTAAAAAATCATTTGTATGAAGACATTCATCTAAATTCTAGAATGTCGGATGGAAGTTTTGGGAGGCTGCCAAAACAGCAAATCAGTTGCTTTGTTATTTAACTTCAACGAATCACTACCCGCCATAGAATATCAACAGTGACAAGGGTTGGATGTTATTTGAGTGATAGTTTGCCTCTCAAATCCATATATTGGTGTGAGCCCCGAATCTTCACTGCCATTTGACTTTGAAATGACAAATGACAAAAATCAACTGTACAAAACCAATGATATTGATATTTTTTAAGCAATCGATTTGGTGTCATTGTGATTACTTTAAATGTGTATACTAACATCACTAATCTGAGTTTAAAAGGATGTGTAATTACCCTCAATTCGATGTGGTCAAAACGTGAGGTTGAGTAATTTAGTAACACATACTGCCCACGTGCAGGTAATTTGCACAAGTAATCTAATATGTAGCTTTTTAGACAATCACAGCTAAATATGGTTAAATACCAGTAACAGTATTTCTCTCAATCTCTTTGCCTACTCACACCAGCGATAATTCCCTAAAGGTTCTCAACACACCACCACAATATGGGAGTGATTCAATCCTACCAGATCTTGTAACCAGTCATATTGGACTCATATGGAATTCTATCCTATAAGATTTTATCTTATCGGATTCCAATATAAGAATCCAATAGAAAAAACCCTATCAGATTTTGGAACCAGTCTTACTGGATAAAATCCTATAGGACAGGTCCTTTAGGATTCTATCCCCTAGGATAAAATCTTACAGGATAGGTTCCAAAATCTGATAGGATTTTCTATTGGATTCTAATAGGATTTTTTGACCTGGGATTTTGGATGTTTAAAAAGGAACACAAAGGAGCAATATAGACCTGCACTTTTTGGGAGGTTCGAACCGGTTCAGAACCTTGAAAATACTTTTGTTTCCAACCCCTTTTCAAGACACTTGTAGAATCTATGCCAGGGTGCATTGGAGCTGTACTGGCAGCTCCTGGTGGCCCAACGCCCTACTTTATGTTGGTGTTTCCTTTATTTTGGCAGTTACCTGTATCTCTCTTCAGAAACTAGGGACTTTGTCAGTATGAATTCAGTTTGCCGGGAGTCACAACAAATTTGCAACACACAAATGTAGCTAAAGTATTGGGAGAAGCATTTCTCTTTCATTAGCCAGGCTGTCCCTTCAGGCTTGCAGAGCTCCGTATATCCTCTAGTCTGCTTCCCCAACCCCCAGCCTACCAACTCCCCACTCTCTCTTCTCTTCTCTTGTCCCTCTCCTTCCCTCCACATAGCGTTATCGCCCCCTCCTCCCTGTGCTTTGCTCTGAGCTCAGCTCAACCAATCACAGGCTGGGAGGCGTGGCAACAAGAGTCCGTCTGACAGGGCAAAGAGATGTGTTCCTGAAAGACTTCAAGCAAGAGCAATCGTCAGTCCAGGGCTGAACCGAAGTGCTGGGCTTGAGAGTGAGTGATGACTGTAACAGGAGCAGCTGAGGCATAGCTTGTCTCTGCTTTGGTAGCAGGTGCAGGCTCTTTACTGAAGGGAGAGTTGCCTAAAAGGAAAATAAGAGATATTTTGTGTGGATTTTATTCTGGTTCTTCTGACTACTCCACTATATCTTATCATTAAGACCTGGAGGCGTGAGGGACACTGGCACCTTTTACTTTTATCTTGCTCTTTCTAGATGAAATCCAATATGCATGCTTAGTTTTGAAATATTTTTGGGGTGTTTTTTGGTCTCAGCTGATTATCTCAAGCTAAATATACACTGTATTGTTGTGGACTTGACAGTGTAATAGGGGCACCTTTGGACCCCAACTTGCAACCAACGTTTACTGACTTGGCTATAGGAGTGAGAGGACAATGCCTGGATGATCCTATAATAAGCGACTCTGTAACTTGCCTGTTGGAAGCTGCAAGTGAATCAGGGACTGGAGGCTGTCGGTTAGCTGCTGGCTGCATTCCACCAGTTTGTCTGAAGACTGTAAACATCCTGATAACCTTAACTAGCTGGTAGGATACACATACAACGAGAGAGACAACTGGATCACCCTTCACACTCTGGGTGAGATGCCATTGCCATTGCTATTGCTTGCCTTGCTGCTATAACAATTTGTACTGCATTAGAGTGCCTGAGTTATGATGTTATTATTGGCACAGTGACCTGGCTGGCGTGTATTATTAATAATGTTGGGTTGAGTTAGTAGTCTGATTTGTGTTTTTATCCAAGAGGTTGTACATTAATTATCAGCCTGTCATTTTTAAACTTCAGATGTTGGCTTAGTTTACTCTTAAATTATCTCCTTAAATGATTACTGTGGTGTTATGATGCTGAATTATTGCCTTGTTTTATTTGTGTGCAGTTTTTTGGTTATTTAAAACAGATCATATCAATGGGGGTGTCCCCTGTAGACTGTGACGCATGAATTTTGATGTGCATAGGCTACTATATTCAGCAGAGGATTTGTGAATATGATGTTTAATACATGCTCCTCTGTGAATTTGCATTCAATTTTGTAAGCATCTCCAACTAGGCTTACTCATCCCAGATCTCACCCTGCCTTAGCCTTAGGGTATGATAATGGAGCAGAGGAGGGAGAGATTCAGGAGAAATCTGCAAAATCATTGAAAGTGCCTTCAAAACTTGAGATGCCCAGTGCTTTTAACTTTCTGGCCAAGTGAGAATTCTTCAGCCAGTCATTTAAAAATAGCACCTCGAGAACAAAGCTTGAGTGATGAAACAAAACCACCACACAGCCTTTGTTGTTCACTGCATGGGTTTTCCTCCTCGCTGTGTGAACCTTGGATAACTGCCTGGGCATGGTGGAAGGAAAGGATGAGGCAGTGTGTAGGACAGTGCTTCCTCCTTGTTATGGCCATGTGTCTCAAAGTACTTGTTCTTGTCATAGGCCACAGGCAGCACTACCACTGTAGGAGGAAAGAACTGGGCACTAGTGTGAGCAATCAGTCTATTGTTTCACATTATGTTAATGAATCTTCTTTGCACAATGCGATTTTGGCAGACTAGAATCATGCTGACGTTTCAATCAGAGGGGGTATTTAATGCCGTTTTTCCAAAAAACATAAATCTGCTTTATTTTTATCTAATCCGTTGAGGAAAATGTGTAAGCTGCTTCAGTGTATTTTTTAAGCTGTTGGTTCTGGGCGACTAAGCTGTTGGTTCTGAGAAATTCGTATTTGAGGAGCGGATTCCTGGTGTTTGATTGTTATAAGTATCTGTAATACAGTGATGAAATAAGTCTGTCTCTCCCGTGACTTTTATTTTGACTTTTATTCACAAAGGGGTGGGAGATGGTCGTTGTTGAGAACATAAATATACAATGTTATCAAAATGATCAAATTTACTAGAACAAGATTCCTTGTTTCTTTACATCAATGTGTCTCTGAGGGAGTTTGTGTCTGTCTTGTCCTCTATTTCCATCCTGCTTTAATTGGACAACAAATGTACATGAATATCGGGGGCTTGCTACAGTTATGAGGTATAACTAGCCTGCTTTTTAAAATTCCCTGTGGAGAGAGAGACTTTTAGCTGTTCACCACCCACGTCTTCCAGCAATTTGGGAATGGAGAAGCAGATTCTTGACAGTTGGGAAGGGAGAAGCAGGTTCTTGACAGCTGGGAAGGAAGAAGCAGGTTCTTGACAGTTGGGAAGGGAGAAGCAGGTTCTTGACAGTTTTATTTTATGCTTTTTCTCACCTACAGAGGGAGCATAGTACCACACATCGTTTAGCTGATCTGCCTCCAGCACTAAGCTATTCTTGAGCTCACTCTTTTTTTAAATGCGGTCTGAAACATGTATTAATGCATGGCTGAACTCTCCAAGAGAATGTTAAAGAGGATTTTTAGAACAGGACGTGTGCAATGTTTATAAGTAAAAGGATTGATTTAAATTATTGAACAGATATTCATTTGACTTGACATCCAAACCAAATTAATTGATTTTCACTGTTACTTTCAGGAGAGATTTAATCCCTCTGAGCCATACAGGTTATGCTGCAGAAATGTACCTTTGTACTATCTTGACCCAGTTTAATGTTATTTTTTATTTGCAGCACTCTTTGGTGCACCGTGACTCTAACTACAGTAGGCTGTGTGAGTAGATGGGATACCACATGACGTGTGTGTGTGTGTGTGTGTGTGTGTGTGTGTGTGTGTGTGTGTGTGTGTGTGTGTGTGTGTGTGTGTGTGTGTGTGTGTGTGTGTGTGCATGCGTGCGTGCGTGCGTGCGTGCGTGCAATAAGAATGTAGCGCTCCAAAATGAATAAAACATTGATCAGTGGTCAAGGCAAACTCAATACAGCATTTGCCTAGGCCTTAGCAGTAGTACAGCTGGATTTTCATTTATACTCCAATATTGTTGTTAAACAGGACGAAAGGTATAGACTATGCAGATCTTATTTCCCAAATTGAAGCTGCTGATTCAAAGTGGACTGGAACGGAACCAGTCTCTCTCTGTGTCCCAAATGGCACCCTATTCCCTTTATAGTGCACTAAGGGTCCAAAGTAGTGCATTATAAAAGAAATAGGGTGCTATTTCTCTCTGCAGTAGACATATCAGCACAGAAAAATCTCTTGCCAAGAACATCAACCCCTTTTTAAATTACTCATGCATGCAGTGTAGAAAGTATGCATGTCAATATGAGTTCAGAGATGACTGAGGACTTTGGAGTAGAATATATGTGCATTTTTACCCATAGATAAAATGGTGTGCAGTGAAAGTATACAACTCAAATGTGTTTTAATCATTTGAGGGTGAAAATGGCAGACAGGCTTTTGACCTCGATGAATCAATGTTGATTAATTATTTAAGCAACAAAGACAAAAACAATGCCAGGATGATACAACACAAAATGTCATTTGAATGTATTTTTTGAATATTCAATGGATGTAGTAGCACAGCATATTCTATCCCAGGGTTCTGTAACAGGTCGATCACGAGGTACCAGTAGCTCGCAGCCCACATATTAGTAGCTTGCCAAACAATTCTGAAAGTACATGCAATTGTTCATGTTTATCACCGCAAACTGTCATAAACAAATCTAAAAGTATCAGAAACTCCCAGCTACTATCTAATCAATGTAACACTGACGTTATCCCACCCTAATTAGCTATTGGCTTAAAACGCTAAACCTAACACAATGTCTGCCAATTCATTTCCAGCTTATATTGCCCCTGTCTGTGTGTGTGGTGTGCACGTTTGTCATTCACTCCGTGTGTAGCTAGTTGATGTGATAACCGCCTTGTGGGTTGACAGAAATACTTTCCCCACAACTTTCTCAATTAAATGTTAACTGCAAAGTAGGCTTACCTGGCAGAAGTATAGTAGTATATCATGAGTAAGTGTATAATTTATAGAAATTATTTGTTATTTGCTATCTTTGCCATGAAATTAGCAGCATCAGTACAGAATCATCCTAGACCGGAACATTAGACAGCACATTCCTCACTAGCTAGATGAACAATTAAAGGGCCAGATGCGGAATTAAAGGGGAATAACACTCAAATCTAAAATTCTTCCAAACCTACAAAAATTGCCTTCTGATGTGATTTAAGCATTGACATGGACTCTCGGAACATCCAACTTCATTTTTTTCTCTATGAAGCTAAAAGCAATAAAGCATAAACCAGGAAAAACAAAACTGGGAAAAATCACATATTTTATAGAGTTGTTTATTAACCATTATTCTACCAGGTATATTGACAGAAAAAACAATGCACTACATTATCCTACACATTAAGGACCTGGGGAAGAGGAGAAGAATGGGCCTATTTGAAAGCTAGAAAAAAACATTGTAGCTCGCCACGTTTTTTTTTAAGTAGCTCTCATGCTAGAAAAGGTTGGAGAGGTTCCCATCCTTGAAAAATGAATAAAATATTTTTTCCAAACGAGTGAAACAAAGGACAGTTTTTTTGGGGAGAAACTGGAAACTGAAATTAATCAGCACTCTATAACACAGGCTACTTATAAAGGATGCCTTTGTAATTGGGTCAACAACTTGGATTTGTCTGTGCGTGTTGGAACATACTGTACACCCAACGGTTGACTGTTTCATAGCTGAGGCTCATCAATAGAGCCGCCGTTTGCATTCCAAATTACACCCTATTCCCTAGATAGTGCACTACTTTTAACCAAAGCCCTATAGACCCTGGTCAAAAGTAGTGCACTATATAGGGAATAAGGTGCCATTTGAGATGCAGTCACTGAGTCGTGACAGCAGGCTGGTCTGGATACACAGTACGCTATGTATAAATATACTGTACATACAGTTGTAGGATCTTAATTTGAGACAGTTTTCTACAGTAGGAAACTAATCTTGCAGCAACAGGAAATGTGGATTATAATTCATTGACATAATTGAAAATAAATTCTAAAATTTCTAAATGGAAAATACAAACTTCAGAAGCCTTTTGCAAATATACTAAAAGTTCTAAATGTCCTGCATTGCAGAAGAGTTAACCCGCAACACAGGGTGGTCAAATTACATCAGGATGTTTCAGGGTCACTGAAGAGACTAGCTAAGCATCCTTAGCTCCATGACAAGAAAAAAACAATTGAGGTGACTGTACTGTATAAAGGCTAACCCTGAGCAAGGCCTTAAAGTCAAGTTACAGTATGGTTCAAGTAGGAAATTCATATTTTTATAATTTTATATTGGGTGCACTCATTAGACACGCTTCAGCAGTCAACAATCTGATTTAAAAGAGGGGAAATTCCATCTCAATTGGAGTTCTCATCCATGTGGAAAAGGGTAGTAACACTAATGGCTAAATTAGATACAGTGTGATAACAAAGGCCATGAACTTGTGTCTAGATTATGTAATAAACCAGTACATTATGGGAAATGATGTGGAAGCCCTGTGGGCGTAGTGCAGGGCTAGGCAACAAGATTCAGCTGCAGGCGGATGGTCGGGGGCCGGAAAATAATTATAATAATTTGTACACTTTTTAAATTGACCATTAGACATTCTATTTGAAAATAACAATAATGTCATACCCATTTCATTACATTGAGACAGGTTATTTTACAGTATTCTTTAACCCAAAACTAAAATCCCCCAAATATATCTCTATCTATATATATTTTTTACAAACATTTTTGGGGCAAAAAAAACATAACATGGGACGATTTTGGCTTGCGGGCCGCATGTAGACGACCATTGCTTTAATGAGTCAAACCTTGTTTTGCAAGGTTTGCTTCTCTTCTCATTATGAATTATAGAAAGAAAAAGTTATCAATGTTATTGAAACCAGCATATAAAGGTTGATATCATTTTCACAGTATAATGTATTCCCCAAGATAATTTTTGACATCAACAAATACAGTGACTGTGGTACAGGCGTATGCAAAAGTTTGGGCACCCCTGACAATTTCCATGATTTCCATTTATAAATAATTGGGAGTTTGGATCAGCAATTTCATTTTGATCTATCAAATAACTAATGGACACAGCAATATTTCAGTAGTGAAATGAGTTTTAATGGATTAACAGAAAATGTGCAATATGCATCAAAACGAAATTAGACAGGTGCATACATTTGGGCACCCCAACAGAAAAATCACATCAATATTTAGTAGAGCCTCCTTTTGCTAAAATAACAGCCTCTAATGAGTGTCTGGATTCTGGATGAAGGTATTTTGGACCATTCGTCCTTACAAAACATCTCCATTTCAGTTAGGTTTGATGGTTGCCGAGCATGGACAGCCCGCTTCAAATCATCCCACAGATTCTCAATGATATTCAGGTCTGGGGACTGGGATGGCCATTCCAGAACATTGTACTTGTTCCTCTGCATAAATGTAGATTTTGAGCAGTGTTTTGGGTCATTGTCTTGTTGAAATATCCAGTAACTTCAACTTTGTGACTGATTCTTCAACATTATTCCCAAGAATCTGCTGATATTGAGTGGAATCCATGCGACCCTCAACTTTAACAAGATTCCCAGTACCGGCACTGGCCACACAGCCCCACAGCATGATGGAACCCCCACCAACTTTTACTGTGGGTAGCAAGTGTTTTTCTTGGAACGCTGTGTTCTTTTGCCGCCATGCATAACGCCCCTTGTTATGACCAAATAACTCAATCTTTGTTTCATCAGTCCAGAGCACCTTATTCCAAAATTAAGCTGGCTTGTCCAAATGTGCGTTTGTGGCGTGTGTGCAGAAAAGGCTTCTTCCGCATCACTCTCCCGTACAGCTTCTGCTTTTGCAAAGTGCGCTGAATTGTTGAACGATGCACAGTGACACCATCTGCAGCAAGATGATGTTGTAGGTCTTTGGAGGTGGTCTGTGGGCTGTTTTTGACCGTTCTCACCATCCTTCGCCTTTGCCTCTCTGATATTTTACTTGGCCTGCCACTTCTGGCCTTAACAAGAACTGTGCCTGTGGAATTCCATTTCCTCACTATGTTCCTCACAGTGGACACTGACAGCTTACATCTCTGCGATATCTTTTTGTAGCCTTCCCCTAAACCATAATGTTGAACAATCTTTGTTTTCAGGTCATTTGAGAGTTGTTTTGAGGCCCCCATGTTGCCACTCTTCAGAGGAGAGTCAAAGAGAACAACAACTTGCAATTGGCCACCTTAAATATCCTCATGATTGGATGCACTTGTCTATGAAGTTCAAGGCTTAATGAGCTCACCAAACCAATTGTGTGTTCCAATTAATCAGTGCTAAGTAGTTACAGGTATTCAAATCAACAGAATGACAAGGGTGCCCACATTTTTGCATAGCCTATTTTTCACATCTGATTTAATTTCATACAACTTAATATTGCTACACTAAAAATCTTTGTCTGGACAATACCCCAGTACTCAGCATTTATTAGAAAATGAATGGCATGCCACTGTGATCATTTTCTGTGATGACAGAGCAAATTATTATGCAGCCTCAGAGGGGTGCCCAAACTTTTGCACACGACTGTATGTTGTGTAGATCCTTAGGCCATGTAGTTTGAATCCAAGCACAGTGGCAGTGGATCCTAGTTTAAGTAGGTTCTAGTAAAGCCTATAAAATAACTACCGTTGGACGAAAGACAAGATACACGCTTTAAATACCACCAATAACCTTTTTGTCAGCCTTTAATGTTTAATGGTGAGGTTCACCATGGCATCAATCATTAAAACCCGGAAACTCCATATTATCCTAGTCAAGGGTCTGTGGCGAAAAATATTTTATTGGTCAAGGATCAAAAGAGACCAGGCAGCAACCAGGGATGCATCCTAAATGTCACCCTGTTCCCTACATATTGCCCTACTTTTGACCAGAACCCTATGGGCCCTTGTCAAAAGTACTGCACTATATAGAGAATATGGTGTCATTTGAGACACAGGCTTAGGCGGCGACCCGGGATGAAGTTGATTCATGCTGCAGCTGGGCACAGGTGGAGGTTCCACCAATCAGCCCCAACAGCAGGATTCTTTCACTGGATTTTAATTGAGCACTAAGAGGACATCAGCCATCAGAGACCACAAGCTGTAAACCATTACACTTGGCGGCAGGGTCTGATAGCCCACAGATTCAACTTTTGCCCTCCGTGTCCCAACCAAAAAAATACTGCAAAAAGGGATAACTTGATATTGATTGTCCAAGCGAGTGAGGAAGATCTGTCCCAAGCGGAATGTAATGAATTTTATGATTTCCAGTAGATAATAATGAATAACTGTAATTCTGAGTAAATGCTTGAAAGTATGTGGACCAGAATGCTAGGTCCAAAAATGTATCTTCATTATTTGACCTAGCCAGAATGTGGTCATTGTGTTCTTCTGTAAGTGCAGTCCTTTTCCCCATTGCAATTTGAAGCAGGGGACTGGCATCCATTACCACACGCAATATGACTGAGTGAGAGTCCGGAGAACTAGGCTGCTCTGCTCTAGGTATTAAGAACTGGAACAGTACTGCATTAGCCCCATATCAAGCTTCCATGCTCCTCTCCCACCACCCTTGGTATCAACCAATGATATATGTAAAGCCTGGAGAGACTTTGAATCCACTGGTCAGCCATATTGGCATTACCCAGTAGGAGCATTCTCCATAGGAATTAATGGAATTGTACAGTATTTAAATTAAATGTTTCAAGGACAAAATTACATGCATTTAAAGGGGAATTTAAAACACTTATCTTCCTTTTTTTTTAC
The DNA here is from genome assembly GCA_023634145.1 of Thymallus thymallus. Lineage (NCBI taxonomy): Eukaryota > Metazoa > Chordata > Actinopteri > Salmoniformes > Salmonidae > Thymallus > Thymallus thymallus. Next base: position 13,982,328 of record CM042383.1, on the reverse strand, counting down.
TACAAAACATAGAAACGCATCATTTTCACATATGTTGATGTTGGGGGGATGCTGGAGATGATGAATATGAATTTGTAAAATGTTGAAGTTTCCCATTAAGTATTTTGTTGTTGTAGTGGGAAGAGTAACATTATTATTCATATCTAAAAATTATACTTTATGTAAATATATATATATATATATATATATAGTCGGTGCTCCAATTCATCCCAAAGGTGTTTGATGGGGTTGAGGTCAGGGCTCTGTGCAGGCCAGTCAAGTTCTTCCACACAGATCTTGACAAACCATTTCTGTATGGACCTCACTTTGAACACTGGGGCATTGTCATGCTGAAACAGGAAAGGGTCTTCCCCAAACTGTTGCTACAAATGTTGCTGTAGCGTTAAGATTCCCCTTCACTGGAACTAAGGGGCCTATTCCGAACCATGAAAAACAGCCCCAGACCATACCTCCTCCACCAAACTTTACAGTTGGCACTATGAATTCGGGCAGGTAGCGTTCTCCCGGCATCCGCCAAACGCCACTGCTCCAGAGTCCAATGGCGGCGAGCTTTACACCAATCCAGCCGACGCTTGGCATTGCGCATGGTGATCTTAGGTTTGTTTGCAGCTGCTCTGCCATGAAAACCCGATGAACAGTTCTTGTGCTGATGTTGCTTCCAGAGACAGTTGGAACTCGGTAGTGAGAAACTTCCCAAATACAGGTGTGCCAAGCTTGTAGCGTCATACCCAAGAAGACTCAAGGCTGTAATCACTGCCAAAGGTGCTTCTACAAAGTACTGAGTAAAGGGTCGGAATGTGATATTTCAGTTTTTACAAAAAATTTAATATATATATACAGTGGGGAGAACAAGTATTTGATACACTGCCGATTTTGCAGGTTTTCCCACTTACAAAGCATGTAGAAGTCTGTAATTTTTATCATAGGTACTCTTCAACTGTGAGTGGTGGAATCTAAAACAAAAATCCAGAAAATCACATTGTATGATTTTTAAATAATTAATTTGCATTTTATTGCATGACATAAGTATTTGATACATCAGAAAAGCAGAACTTAATATTTGGTACAGAAACCTTTGTTTGCAATTACAGAGATCATATGTTTCCTGTAGTTCTTGACCAGGTTTGCACACACTGCAGCAGGGATTTTGGCCCACTCCTCCATCCAGATCCTTCAGGTTTCGGGGCTGTCGCTGGGCCATATGGACTTTCAGCTCCCTCCAAAGATTTTCTATTGGGTTCAGGTCTGGAGACTGGCCAGGCCTCTCCAGGACCTTGAGATGCTTCTTACGGAGCCACTCCTTAGTTGCCCTGGCTGTGTGTTTCCGGTCGTTGTCATGCTGGAAGACCCAGCCACGACCCATCTTCAATGCTCTTACTGAGGGAAGGAGGTTGTTGGCCAAGATCTTGCGATACATGGCCCCATCCATCCTCCCCTCAATACGGTGCAGTCATCCTGTCCCCTTTGCAGAAAGCATCCCCAAAGAATGATGTTTCCACTTCCATGCTTCACGGTTGAGATGGTGTTCTTGGGGTTGTACTCATCTTTCTTCTTCCTCCAAACACGGCGAGTGGAATTTAGACCAAAAAGCTCTATTTTTGTCTCATCAGACCCCATGACCTTCTCCCATTCCTCCTCTCGATCATCCAGATGTTCAATCGCAAACTTCAGACGGGCCTGGACATGCGCTGGCTTGAGCAGGGGGACCTTGAGTGCGCTGCAGGATTTTAATCCATGACGGCGTAGTGTGTTACTAATGGTTTTCTTTGAAACTGTGGTCCCAGCTCTCTTCAGGTCATTGACCAGGTCCTGCCGTGTAGTTCTGGGCTGATCCCTCACCTTCCTCATGATCATTGATGCCCCACGAGGTGAGATCTTGCATGGTGCCCCAGACCGAGGGAGATTGACCGTCATCTTGAACTTCTTCCATTTTCTAATAATTGCGCCAACAGTTGTTGCCTTCTCACCAAGCTGCTTGCCTATTAACCTGTAGCCCATCCCAGCCTTGTGCAGGTCTGCCAAGGCTGGGTGTGTGTTTCGGGTCGTTGTCATGCTGGAAGACCCAGCCACGACCCATCTTCAATGCTCTTACTGAGGGAAGGAGGTTGTTGGCCAAGATCTTGCGATACATGGCCCCATCCATCCTCCCCTCAATACGGTGCAGTCATCCTGTCCCCTTTGCAGAAAGCATCCCCAAAGAATGATGTTTCCACTTCCATGCTTCACGGTTGAGATGGTGTTCTTGGGGTTGTACTCATCTTTCTTCTTCCTCCAAACACGGCGAGTGGAGTTTAGACCAAAAAGCTCTATTTTTGTCTCATCAGACCCCATGACCTTCTCCCATTCCTCCTCTCGATCATCCAGATGGTCATTCGCAAACTTCAGACGGGCCTGGACATGCGCTGGCTTGAGCAGGGGGACCTTGAGTGCGCTGCAGGATTTTAATCCATGACGGCGTAGTGTGTTACTAATGGTTTTCTTTGAAACTGTGGTCCCAGCTCTCTTCAGGTCATTGACCAGGTCCTGCCGTGTAGTTCTGGGCTGATCCCTCACCTTCCTCATGATAATTGATGCCCCACGAGGTGAGATCTTGCATGGTGCCCCAGACCGAGGGAGATTGACCGTCATCTTGAACTTCTTCCATTTTCTAATAATTGCGCCAACAGTTGTTGCCTTCTCACCAAGCTGCTTGCCTATTGTCCTGTAGCCCATCCCAGCCTTGTGCAGGTCTGCCAAGGCTGGGTGTGTGTTTCGGGTCGTTGTCATGCTGGAAGACCCAGCCACGACCCATCTTCAATGCTCTTACTGAGGGAAGGAGGTTGTTGGCCAAGATCTTGCGATACATGGCCCCATCCATCCTCCCCTCAATACGGTGCAGTCATCCTGTCCCCTTTGCAGAAAGCATCCCCAAAGAATGATGTTTCCACTTCCATGCTTCACGGTTGAGATGGTGTTCTTGGGGTTGTACTCATCTTTCTTCTTCCTCCAAACACGGCGAGTGGAGTTTAGACCAAAAAGCTCTATTTTTGTCTCATCAGACCCCATGACCTTCTCCCATTCCTCCTCTTGATCATCCAGATGGTCATTCGCAAACTTCAGACGGGCCTGGACATGCGCTGGCTTGAGCAGGGGGACCTTGAGTGCGCTGCAGGATTTTAATCCATGACGGCGTAGTGTGTTACTAATGGTTTTCTTTGAAACTGTGGTCCCAGCTCTCTTCAGGTCATTGACCAGGTCCTGCCGTGTAGTTCTGGGCTGATCCCTCACCTTCCTCATGATCATTGATGCCCCACGAGGTGAGATCGTGCATGGTGCCCCAGACCGAGGGAGATTGACCGTCATCTTGAACTTCTTCCATTTTCTAATAATTGCGCCAACAGTTGTTGCCTTCTCACCAAGCTGCTTGCCTATTAACCTGTAGCCCATCCCAGCCTTGTGCAGGTCTACAATTTTATCCCTGATGTCCTTACACAGCTCTCTGGTCTTGGCCATTGTGGAGAGTTTGGAGTCTGTTTGATTGAGTGTGTGGACAGGTGTCTTTTATACAGGTAACGAGTTCAAACAGGTGCAGTTAATACAGGTAATGAGTGGAGAACAGGAGGGCTTCTTAGTGAGAGCCGGAATTCTTACTGGTTGGTAGGTGATCAAATACTTATGTCATGCAATAAAATGCTAATTAATTATTTAAAAATCATACAATGTGATTTTCTTGATTTTTGTTTTAGATTCCGTCTCTCACAGTTGAAGTGTACCTATGATAAAAATTACAGACTTCTACATGCTTTGTAAGTAGGAAAACCTGCAAAATTGGCAGTGTATCAAATACTTGTTCTCCCCACTGTATATATATAATTTAATACATTTTAAGATAAGGCTGTAACATAACAAAATGTTGAAAAAATCAAGGGGTCTGAATACATTTCTATAGCTTCCAAAGTATTTTTTCCAACGGTGGGGCAGTGCCAAGATGGAGGCACAGTGGCTTCATCTAGTGTATACATAAATCATTGGTCTCCACACCTCAAGATGGATGGTTGTTGTTAGCCAAGCCCCTGCATTTCACTTGGGGCCAATGACCTTTTCACGTTGTACAGGACTTGTATTACTTATCGATCAACTCCTGACCAGTGTAGCTCTGTGGGGATGGTCTGTATACTGAATGTTTCCTTTATTGAAAAGAAAGATGAGTGGTGATCCTTTCTATGAATGAAGCCAATGGGAAAAGGAAATGTATATGTTAATATAAGATGTTATGAGTTAGGGTTTCTCAGAATTTGCTTTTATGTTTTTCAAATCAAATACAATTTTACACACATTGTTAGATATTACTGCATTGTTGGAGCTAGGAACACATACACATTGTTAGATATTACTGCACTGTTGGAACTAGGAACACATACGCATTGTTAGATATTACTGCACTGTTGGAACTAGGAACACATACACATTGTTAGATATTACTGCACTGTTGGAGCTAGGAACACATAAACATTGTTAGATATTACTGCACTGTTGGAGCTAGGAACACATAAGCATTGTTAGATATTACTGCACTGTTGTAGCTAGGAACACATACACATACAGTGTTTAGCAGATGTTATTGTGGGTGTAGTGAAATGCTTGTGTTCCTAGCTCCAACAGTGAATTTATATCCAACAATGCACAACAAATACACACATCTAAAAGTAAAATAATGGAATTCATATTATTCATATTATTATAAATGTTAGGATGAGCAATGTCATAGTCCATAGTATAAATATATACAGTACTAGTCAAAAGTTTGGACACACTTACTCATTCAAGGGTTTTTCATTATTTTTACTATTTTCTACGTTGTAGAATAATAGTGAAGACATCAACCATGAAATAACACATGGAATCATGTAGTAACCAAATAAGTGTTGATCAAATCAAAATATATTTTCTATTTAAGATTCTTCAAAGTAGCCACCCTTTGCCTTGATGACAGCTATATAGACCCTTGGCTTTCTCTCAACCAGCTTCATGAGGTAGTCACCTGGATGCATTTCAATTAACAGGTGTGCCTTGTTAAAAGTTAATTTGTGGAATTTCTTTCCTTCTTAATGTGTTTGAGCCAATCTGTTATGACAAGGTAGGGGTGGTATACAGAAGACAACCCTATTTGGTAAAAGTCCAAGTCCATATTATGGCAAGAACAGTATAAGCAAAGAGAAATGACAGTCCATCATTACTTTAAGACATTAAGGTCAGTCAATATGGAACATTTCAAGAACTTAAGTGCTTTGATGGCAATATTGATGAAGATGGCTCTCATGTGGACCACCACAGGAAAGGAAGACCCAGAATTACCTCTGCTGCAGACGATAAGTTCATTAGAGTTACCAGCCTCAGAAATTGCGGCCCATATAAATGATTCACAGAGTTCAAGTAACAGACACATCTCAACATCAACTGTTCAGAGGAGACTGCGTGAATCAGGCCTTCATGGTCGAATTGCTGCAAAGAAACCACTACTAAAGGACACCAATTATAAGAAGAGACTTGCTTGCACTAAGAAACACGACCAATGGTCATTAGACGGGTGGAAATCTGTCCTTTGGTCTGATGAGTCCAAATTTGAGATTTTTGGTTCCAACCGCTGTGACTTTGTGAGACGCAGAGTAGGTGAACTGCATGTATGATCCCCACCTCGAAGCATTGAGGAGGTGGTGTGATGGTGTCGGGGTGCTTTGCTGGTGACACTGTCAGTGATTTATTTAGAATTCAAGGCACACTTAACCAGCATGGCTACCACAGCATTCTGCAGCGATACACAATCCCATCTGGTTTGCGCTTAGTGGGACTATCATTTGTTTTTCAACAGGACAATGACCCAACACACCTCCAGGCTGTGTAAGGGCTATTTGACCAGGAAGGAGAGTGATGGAGTGCTGCATCAGATGACCTGGCCTCCACAATCACCTGACCTCAACCCAATTGAGATGGTTTGGGATGAGTTGGACCGCAGAGTGAAGGAAAAGCAGCCAACCAGTGCTCAGTATATGTGGGAAATATAAAATAAAGTTTGATATGATTACATATGTGTTATTTCATAGTTGTGATGTCCTCACTATTATTCTAGAAAATAGTAAAAATAAAGAAAAACCCTTGAATGAGTAGGTGTGTCCAAACTTTTGACTGGTACTGTATATATATATATACACACACGCATGTGCTTTTTCACAGTAACCCAGATTGGAAAAGAATACTCCCACACATGTTTTATATATGTTCCCTGATAGAGTAGAGAAGTGGCCCTTTCCGGTCAACCAGATTTGGAAATCTCCCATCACGATTATTATTAAGCCAGTTCTTTCCCTTTTTAAGCTCATGCAGCAGTTGGTGTGAAAACGATGCAGCGTGGCTGGTTTTCAATATCTCCCTGATGCATTGGTACCAAGGGAACATTTGAATATTGTACACATGCCATAATTAGACTAGTATTTGCATGCTCTTGGAAAATTGGTTGTGTACTGTATATATAGACCTCTTGAGGCACTGAAGACACAGTATTTATCGAATTATAATGGGTAAGACAACACATTATACACAAGTAGATATATTTATTATTTCATACCTGTTTTTCCAAGCCAAGAAACCTCTTTGATTGTGCACTCGTTTTTATGACACCCGTCTCAAATAATTCATATTTACTCCCTCTTTACTTCTATAAAGGCCTATGTAGTGCATGGAGCTGTTTTACTGAAAAGCGGACAACCGTATGTTCAGATGTGTAATTAATTAATGCTGACTGTACTTTCATGTATGGCGCGGCCACACTTCTCGCAACAGGTTGGATGTCTTCAGATCCAGCTGTATATTACTGTTTATTTTATTATTTCTATTGCTTCCGTTTCTGATTTCATGACATAAGATAGATGTATCAATAATTGAAATACGTGGCTTGATTTATGCATTTTTTTCATGGTTGTGGCTTTCAATTTACAATTGCTCTTGGGCTGCCAGAGAGGTGTACCAAATATTTAAGATTACTTCCTGTAGATAGTTTTTCCAGTACAATTTTACAACTTGCGCATAATCAATAGCTAAAATGGCATTATACAGTCATCCATTTATTTCATATAGGGATAAGACAAACATAAAAAAACATCCCGCAATTTTAGATAATCCCTGTACCGCAAGGGGGAAAAAATCCTGTATTGAACATTTGACATTTAGTGTTCCTCACCTAGTATGTGAGGTGAGGGAGATCTTTGGAAGATATACCCTTGGACTTTGTTTTCATGAATTATACATTGTGCAGAGAGACGAGTAGATATGCTCTTGCTATTCCTTTTACTTCTTGATACTGACTGCTTTTGCCAGTCCTTCATGATCATTTCTCCCGTGCCCACGATACTTAGACCTGGCTGCACTTTTGGATTAGAGAGATTGTCATCACTGTCACTTGCTTATCTATTTCTTCCCTCTTGAAATAAAGCTTGGCCGGACGTGTGATGCTCTCAGGATTACCAGCAGGCAGGTATGGAAATCCTTGACCGATTAGATGTCCTTTGTCTGAGCTTCATCTGAGCTGCTCCTTAGCCTATCAAGAAAATGTTGTCCGTATGTTAGGCCTTTAGAAAGCATTCGTCACCAGATCTTGAAGCATCTATTCAAACATTCATCTCTCTTATGTAATTAAAACCACAATGTTGTTTGCACTCCCTTTCACGTGACAGACATCCATTTACTCACAGAATACATGATATCCAATGCCCTCATTCTGCCCGCTCTAACTTCCTGCCTTACCTGTCAATCATGATAATTCATGCTTCTGGTTCCCTCATCGTCGTTTCTAACGTTCCTAAAAGTCCACATAGGATTTATTCAGCCTTTTTGCATGCCAATGATAGCAAGTGACACACTGGGAGAAAAATAGACCTCTGAGAGACAGAGCAGTGAGGTGACAGAGCGATTTGATGTCTAAATATAGGGTTCCTTTCTTTGCACATATTTCATTCAGACACCCCACAAAAGGGAAGTGGTCTATGTGAAAATGAACTTTTCCTGTTAGAGTCTGCAGTTTTTTTCATCTCGGGATCAAAAGACTGTGCGCCTGTTTCTCACGTCTTCACTATTCCCTCTGTGCAGTGGTTCACTAAATGACTCATGTTTCCTCTCTCGCAATACCTACAGGCATACATCAGCCACAGCAGGATTAAGCTGAATGTGAGCACGATTTAAGGGCTTTAGCAACTGTCTTCTCATACATCTTAATAGAATTCGCATTGGCCTTCTATTTGGGCTAAATACGGTCCTGTCTTGGTATTTCTTCTCCCGTTTATACAAAGTGAAATGGTTTAAGTCAAGAACTGGCTTACTTGGTTATGGGCAGGGCAGAGATGAGTCAATTAAATAGTTGGTTTGGCTCAGTAATATTTCTACCATTTTATTCTGTCTCTCTGCAAAAAATTTAAAATAAAATGGACATATTTCTTAACCCATGGAGTGCAGTATATACATTTTGTAAGCACTAATATCCAATGAGTTGTCCAACAATTCAAAGAGGACAAGCCCTCATATAGCCTCATAGTCACAGATAATAATGTATGGAAATGGAAGCCATTTTCAATCTGAATGACAAAATATAATTTTTAGCTAGGCAGAAGAATAAAATCAGTGTAGCGTAAAACGCATAAAAAAAGTAATGCCCCCATGATTGAATGTGGCAATGAACCACCTAGTTGTTGTGAGGATTTTAAACACTGTCTGTGTGCCGAATGCTAAAAGGTCAAACCATTGTGTGAAATTAGTCCAAATAGAAAGGTCATTGAGATACTTTGTTTCTTAGTAGATAATGCTGGAACCATAATGGCTTCTTGTTTCTCTTATTATCGAAGGTAATAATACAGACTGCCAGCCCTTTTGTTCTTGCTCCAGTGGACACACTCTGTAATCACAATTTGTGAATTTGGAGAGAGGACGTTATACCCTTACAAAAAAACACATAAAAAAAGTTCATGTAAGACAAGTGGTTTTCAGTCACGTGTGACATTTCACATGCATTTTTCATATGTGAACAAATCACGTGAAAACAGACACGTAGGAAGTTTCACATAGATTTTTCACAAGACCCAAACATGTGGTTTCCTTTCATTTCACATGTGATATTCTAAATTTCACATGTGCTTTTGTAAGTGGTGGGATTCAAACCCAGGTTTCCCTGCAAAGAAGCCAATGTCTTTACCATTCGACCAAGAGGGCAAATACACATTTTGAAGTTGCCGGTGGGGATACCTCATCACATGACCATGAGCAACCATGACCAATTCATGTCCGCTACACTTTCACATGTGCATTTTCACATTTTAATGTCAAGTAAGGCTGTCAAACAATTACATTTTTCGAGTTTATTGCAGGATTTGCTTTGATTAATCACGATTAATAGCAGATTCATAATTTTTTTGCAAGAATATTGCCATTTAGATTTTGTCCAAAGTAACAGTTAGAAAAATGTACAAACTTTCTTTAACCTCAAACTCAACTTGTTTTGACATCGAATTGTGGTTTTTAGCTGTATAGTTTATGTATTTCTTAAGGTTTCAGTTTATTTTGAATGCTTTCAGAAACTGGCATCATTCATTTGAACATGTTAAACAGGATAAATAAGGAGAAACAGAGCGCTAGCTTCTCTGTTCTTTTCACTGGCCTCTTCAAACGGTCACTGATCAACATATGAAGAAGAGAGGTGTGTGCCTGCAGCAGTATCACTCCGAATGGATGGCTCAGAAATAAGAAATAATTATTTTTAACACACTTCAATTATTATACTCAGGTAAGCTGTTACCTTTTTACAAAATGGCATTGTAGAATTTGCAATTTATTTTAACTAGGCATGTCCGTTATGATCAAATTCTTATTTACAATGAAAGCCTAGGAACAGTGGGTTAACTGCCTTGTTCAGATAACGAACAACAGATTTTTTACTTTGTCAGCTTGGGGTGTCGATCCAGAAACCTTTCAGTTATGGGCCCACCTCCCTAACCACTCGGCTACCTGCAATCCCATATGTGGAAACATTGCTACTGCAACATGTTAAGCCAAGCTTTTCACATGTGAGGAGAACAACACTTTCACCACCCCATGTGAACTTGCAATTACACATGTGAATGTTTCTTATATGTGAATCTGCAAATTAGATTTTCAAATGTGAATGGTTTTCACATGTGAAAGTGATATTTTCACATGTGGAATTTATTTACATAGAACAAGAACAAGAATAGACTGACGAGTTTCAGAAGAAAGTTCTTTGTTTCTGGCCATTTTGAGCCTGTAATCAAACCCACAAAATGCTGATGCACCAGATACTCAACTAGTCTAAAGAAGGCCAGTTTTATTGCTGTGCTAACATTACTGCAAAATGGTTTTCTAATGATCAATTAGCCTTTTGAAATGATAAACTTGGATTAGGTAACACAACGTTCCATTGGAGCACAGGAGTGATGGTTGCTGATAATGCGCCTCTGTACGCCTATGTTGATATTCCATTAAAAATCTGCCATTTCTAGCTACGATAGTCATTTACAACATTAACAATGTCTGTTTTATTCATCGTATTTTGAATAAATAAATGAATAAATAAATACACTTTATGACACTGTCAAGCAGCATTATGACTATACTGTTTCACTTTCCTTGGACTAAGAAAATACACTTTATGACACTGTCAAGAAGCATCATAATCATATAAGCCAGATAGGTCTATCACGTACATGCCCTTATGTCAGTCATCAGTCACAAAGAGGGTGTCTTGTCGTGCTCCTGAAATCTGCTCCTGCATTCATCCCAGGCATCAGCAACAGAGCATTGGGGTAGGTAGATGTCTGACATCAGTGTGTGTGCAATTACAATGATAATTTAATTAGAAATGTTATAACAAACATAAACATACTGTTTACAAGTAGGCTATGGTGTAATGGAATGGTTTGCCTTGTGTAGTAGGTTTTGTGTTTTTTTTAAATTATTTAACCTTTATTTAACTAGGCAAGTCAGTTAAGAACACATTCTTATTTACAATGACAGCCTAACTACAGAGTCAGCCCTGGAGAAAATTAGGGTTAAGTGCCTTGCTCAAGGACACATCAACAGGTTTTTCACCTTATAGGCTCGGGTATTCAAACCAGCGACATTTCTGTTACTGGCCCAACGCTCTAACCGCTAGGCTACCTGCCACTTTTGGCACTCTTATGTAGGTGACCAGCCATAAAATAATGCAATATATGTCACAACAGGTCTAAATATACAGTATGTGTCATGAAATATGAACATACATATTATGACAAGTTATGTCAGCTGTTATCACATGGTTATGACTGTGTCATAACGTGTTATGATGCTAGGTGTCAAATAAAGTATTTTAATGAATGGGAGGACCCACCATGAATTATGATTTCTCTGTCTCAGTTGAGGGATGAGAACTAGTTCATTTTATTTCAGTTTAATAAAAGGAGATTGTAAAACAGAAGTCTGACAAACAAGTTTGGGTCTGAGACATTGTTTACCTACTTTTTTGATTTACATTTGGTTGAGATGTCAACTAACGTGAATTCAACGTGACATCAAAGTGTTCACCCTGTCTTTGGATTTAGATTAGAAATTGGGAGAAGAAAATATGAAATTCCCTTACGTTGATGACTTTTTGCAAATCCAATCAGTTTTCCACAATGAGTCAACGTCATCACATTGAATTTTTTGATTGAAATGACGTGGAAACAACGTTGATTCAATCGGTTCTTGTCTAATATCAGTGAGCCAACATCAACGTCAAGGCATCCTGTTTCCATTGGTCATCCTTGAGATGTTTCTACAACTTGATTGGAGTCCACCTATGGTAAATTCAATTGATTGGACAATGTTTGGAAAGGCACACACCTGTCTATATAAGGTCCCAGAGTTGACAGTGCATGTCAGAGCAAAAACCAAGCCATGAGGTCGAAGGAATTGTCCGTAGAGCTCTGAGACAGGATTGTGTCGAGGCACAGATCTGGGGAACCGTACCCCAAAATGTCTGCAGCATTGACGGTCCCCAAGAACACAGTGGCTCCTTCATTCTTAAATGGAAGAAGTTTGGAACCACCAAGACTCTTCCTAGAGATGGCCGCCCAGACAAACTGAGCAATCGGGGGAGAAGGACCTTGGTCAGGGAGGTGGTCACTCTGACAGATGGTCACTCTGACAGAGTTCCTGTGTTGAGATGGGAGAACCTTCCAGAAGGATAACCATCTCTGCAGCACTCCACCAATCAGGCCTTTTTGGCTATGGGTGCACCCTCAAAAACTCACTAGGAATACACCAATCATAGCACATACAAATGTAGAAGGCTAGACACGCAAAACTATCTATCTATCTATCTATCAAAAAAATGGTGATTACAATGTTCACTCACTGGTGTCCATAAAGCAAACAGCACAAAAATAAACACACCTATGCACTGTTCATCAAATTCCAGTAAGCATTTGCTGAGCTCCTTCATGGCTGTCTTTGGAAGGCCCTTTTCTCTGATCTCAGGAAAATGCTTTGGAGTCATGCAGGAGACATCTGCACACAGCACTGCATTTGCTGAGTAAATACTTTGTTTAAAGTATGGTGAATACTTTAAACAACAGTGTCCATGTCTGCATTAGCAATGGGCTCGTCTTCTGCCAACTCACCTAGCTTTCTCTTTTTTTTTTGTTCTCTTCTGTTTCACAAGGTCCACAAAGTACTGTCCAGTCGATGACTCACAGTCAATGACCGCAATGAGTCTCTCATGGACAACACCAGTGACATATTGCAGAACTACTGCACACTGGTCTTGGATGTTAAATCCTGTGTTGTGTCCATTTGTATTGAGAACATCATTGCCTTTCTCACTTCAACAGCAATTGTCTGCTGAATCAACATTTACTTTATTTGCTGTTGTTTTGGACATCATAGTTACCAAGGACCCTCTTCCTTTACTTCCCATCTGCTTCTTGCTCTTCTCAATGCAATCACTAACATGCTCTTGTAGGCAGACATCATATTTGCTTAGCAACAATATAAGCTCAAGAAACCTGGCATGATTGACGGCCATGTTTTCCAAGTTATATGCAGTTTCGTGTCTGTGTCCTCTGTAGCTAAGCCCACATTTACCAATAACTTTAACTACATCAATCACACGTTCCATGAACTGATCCTCTTTCTGACCTGGTCTCATTGAACTGACGTTTGCTTATCAGGGTACGGATGTCTGCTTTGCTGGCTCTGAGGAAAAAGGCTTCTGCACTTTCTCTATGGGTCTTGCTTCTCTCATGTTCCATGCCTCCTTTTACAAATGCTCTATCAAGGTTTTGCAAATGCAAGACATACTGAGCAGAACAAGGAGTGAGTTACTTCATTGTATGTCAGCCATTTTTGGAGTGGAATACATTTGGAATTACTCTTTGAAGGGTGGTACTGAAAAGTCAAAATCCTTGGACTGAGGACGGGGCAAAATAATCAAATGGATTTTCAGTGCTTTCGCTGTCCCTTTCTATTTTCCCTGTACTGGGCTCTGAACCTCTCTCTCTCTCTCTCTCTCTCTCTCTCTGCACATCTGGTTGCTCTGCAGAATGAGATTAACATTGTAAATAACCTAAACTTAAACGTGTATTACTTGTGCAGACATCAATTGTACGCCCCCCGATTACAGTCCTACTGATAATCTCATAAATAAAGCACATGTTAATCTAAAATCCTAGCCTAAATGTTTAGGTTTGTGCTCTTAAGTTGTACCTGAAGATTCCCACTCTGAGTCTGACTCTGAACTGACCACCATCTCCAGTTCTGCAGGAGCACCTGAAGCTCTAGAGCTGCTGCTGCTTCTTTCTCCACCTTTGCAAAGAAAATACTCTATTATCAGACTCACTATCATGAGTTTATCAGTAGGCTACATTAATACAGCTCTGGAAAAGTTTAAGAGTGGTCTCTTAATTTTTCCCAGAGTTGTATATTATTGTAGTAACTTGTAATGCTGGTACTAATGGCGCTAATGATCTTTGTCATTGCCTGTGCTGTGTCACACAAGCCACTGTGTTATGTTCATGGATGTATTATGGTTACGTTACTGTAGCCTGTCTCGCTGTACAGTGTATGTGCACTTTCCCTAGCTTCTGTGGCATGAGTCATGACCCAATGCTGGCAAGTCCATAGTCTAGGTTTACAAGTTGAAACATATTGCCTTCAATGTCATATTATGATCGCTATGTTGCACTCATTGCTATGATATAATTCCTCCACGAAGACGTAAGACGTGCAAACTGTTTAGCCTGCCGGCCGTTGTATCACTATTATTAGGTAGGTTACTTAGCTATCCATGCTGGATGTCATTTGTGTCAGTGTGTGTGTTTTAGCTAGTATTTTGGACTGACCTGGTCCTTTACTGGCGAACATGTTGCTCATTTTGCAGCATTTAGCTGCGTCTGTGGCAAAGGCCTTTCTCTTTTTTATTCTCTCCCTCTCTGCTCCACCTTTACTTTTCTGACCGTCCATTTCGTCGAACGACTTCTCTAAAATGTTATCGTTAGAGAAGCAAGTAGACGGTTGCTATGTTCGTCGCGGAGAGACCAGACTGCAGCAAGAGAGTGAGAGTCGCGCCTGATGCGTGGATTCTCCATCAACTCATTCATGCTTGCTATATTATCGCTGGTCAAGTTGACTATTCACGGCAGGTCAAAACGACCCTCAGGTCACCGAGAAATGTCCCGGTGCTCCCGATGGCCGGTCCGCCACTGGCGGTATGGACTTTTCCCTTGCCCCAGGGCACACTGTCAGCAGAGACATAGAAACATTAAAAAACATTACAAAATATAAATAATGTTAATTCATTAATTAATTATGAAATTATGAAAAATATTAACATTCCACCCATGAGGCCACTAGGTAATTTGACTGCAGGAATGCACTACTTTAGACCCTCACTTCAATACCCATTAAGGCGTATAAAATATATTCAGGAGCTCCAACAGCAACTTAGCCAGAGAGGGAGGGATGTAGTTTGCATTCTCCTCATGGTGGGCGGTTGTAATCACGGTCCATGAATAAATCAAAAGGTGCAGCCAATGTTCCCTCTAAACTGCTTGCATGTGCGGCACGCAGTAGCCCAAGACTTCCGCACAGCACCCCTGTACTGCAGCGCAGAATAAATATTAGCCCACAGAGAGAAGCGAGAGATTGAACTTCACTCAACTTTCTAGAGCAGTGGTCACCAACCTGTCGATGGTGATCAACTGGTCGATCTCCAAGGCATTCCTTGTCTGGGGCTGTAGGCGGTAATTGCACCGATTCAGCTGCCCTGTGCCTACATCTGACTGACCATCAGATGTAGGCACCATCAGCCCAGTAAAATAAAATAAAAAGCAAATTATTTAAATGTATGCTCACTCAGCTGTGTGTCACAAGTAATACAACAATGGATCTATTACCGGTGTGATCCTATGGTCTACCTAAAAAATGTTTATATAATTTAAAAAAGTTCCCAAACAACAATTGATTGACAGGGCAATTCAAGCAAAGACAATATGAGGTGCTAATGTATTGGGCCTACAGCTTATTGCAGAAACCTCAATGCTACAGGCTTACATTTTTTAAGTCATTTAAAAAATCGGAGCGGTAGATCTTGGCTTGCATATTGACTCAGAAAGTGATCTTGACTCAGAAAAGGTTGGTGACCACTGTTAGTTTTTCCTGTTAACACGATCAACGTTTCCCTTTACTGTGGCAATTGTGATCTAAACAATGCAAAATTAGCCACTTTCAATGCAATATACCGGAACAAAACAAGAGATTTTGTTGTAGGCAGAATGCATCGGAGTAGGATTCTATTGCATTGACAAGCACAACTCAGCCGGTACTCTACACAGACCGGTGCAGCATAAACAATCAGAGCTGCAGTAGGCCTATATGCAAATAGATCATTGACATATATGGATCTGTGCCATTTACTTTGAACTGGACTGTGTTTACAGCATGAGCGGTCGTGAGTAGATGCACTTGTTTTGAGATCAAAGCGAGAGCTGCGTTTAACTACGTGTGCACATTTTCTCCATTGTTTTTGATGACAGGCCACTTTGGTAGCCCTACATTATGATCAAATGTAGCCTACTTGGCCACTGTTAAACTGTAACCTAAAGTGGGTACAGCCTCAGTGTTAAGAGTAAACGCGCGAAAATTTGATCTGGTTGATTAAATGAGGAAGAGAATAGCGATGAGGTGTTTTTTTTTATGTGTGTTTGTCTTTCTTAGTTAGCATCTTCTGTTCTTGGCTTTAGAGTAGCTACATGTATACCCACCCTACCTCATGACAGACCAGGCATAAATTATGAAATTATGAATCTGAAGACATACCAGTGTCGCCTCAGTTGCAAATACATTTGTTAGCTCATGAAATATAATATATAATAATGTTGGAACGAGTTTGCATAATGTAAAGTTTAATTTTCATCCACCTATGATAATAGCGATTATCATTCTGTAAATGCAGCTCCACCATTTCAGTAGAACACACAGTCTAACTTCAGAGTTGTGTGTTTTGAACGTTGCATAAAGAGATAAAGGGTAAAGGCATTATTTCTGAAACATATCCCGTTATCCACTACTATATCCTAACACATCAAGTTGTGTTGTCCAGAGTGAGTAAAAAACATCAGATAGACCTCAAATAAGATAATATCCAAAGCTACTGTAGATGTAAAACCATCCAAAGGAGCAGAATCTGATAAGGGAAAGGGGAGACATCTTCAAACATTAGGTTACTACACAACGTTAGGTTACTACACAGCGTTAGGTTACTACACATTAGGTTACTACACAAGCCTCATATATTAGAGTCTACTTTGGTAGAACCATTTTAAAGACATAGCTATGCAGGTTTGATCTGAAGATAAGTGCTCGATCTCCAGATAAATTCTGACCGATGCATTGATTTGAATATGTTAATTGAGTTAGTTGTAGTTAGTTGAGTTTAATTTGTTAATCTACAGCATGGAAGACTTGAACTATAGATGACTGACTTTGTTACAATGTAGGAGGAAAAAACAGTTCCATAGTATTTTGACATGAACATTCTGAGACATTATTGTAAAACGATAGTTCAACACTAAATTGAAAGTCATTAACTATTTTTATCGTGCTGTGTCAGCAATACACCCTGAAAATGTTCCATGGTGGCTATATTGCAAATTCACATCTTGACTCATCACTTATATCAACCACCATACACACACTATAGAGTTCTTGGCAATATAATCCAGCTTCCATTTTTTTTATAAAACCTGCTACACTAAATGAATTACTTAAACAGAGAATTTAGCTGGTAACAACATATATTTTGTGCAAGTTTGTTGGTTGTGAATATTCATTGTGTAACGTTTTACATGTATTATGGACTGAATCACTCCTCCAAAAAAAATAGGTCTCCTCTGAAGATATTCTGAAACATGGCATGTCTAGTATATCTTTATCAATGTTAAGTGTTTTATTTGAGTGGAAGAGGTAAAAAGGTTAAGATTGTAAGATTGTGCAGTGACCTACACTCTTAGAAGTGAAGGAGCCTCGAATAATATTTTGATGTTCAAATGATTGCCACTGTGGGGAACCTTTTCAGGTCAAAAAGGTTCCTCGGGGAACCCCCTTTGACAAGGCTCTTCGAGGAAGGTTTTCGTGATGGGAGGGGTTAAAGTTTTTTAGTAATATATTGTAGCGGTAGCAGCCCATCAGAAGATTAGAGGCGTCGCTTTTTGAAGGCGTCGCTTTTTTTTTTTTTTTTTGGCCACCCGTGAGTGTAAATGTAATTCCTGTTCGTCATGTTAAGTTTGTACACTGCAAATTAAAATTGTATTTTAATAGTTATGCATATTACATATCAAAATCAATTCAAAGTGCACTGCACGCACCAGTAAAAAGGTTCCTCCAGGAACTCTTTGCTACATTGAAACATTAAAGGTTCTACCAAGAACCCCTCAACTAAACAAAGGTGCAAATATTGACTGCAATGGTTTCTTGAGGAACTCCAGGGTTCAGATCACATATGTGTGCCTTAAATTAAGTCGGAGTTGAACATGCAAAGCTGAAAGAAGTTCAGAAAATGCCTGTGGATACTGGGTTTTTACTCAAAACGAGGAAGCAGCATTTTTGTTATCTCTTGATAATTTTTTTTATAGACTTTGGAATTCGGAAAAGTTAATATCAACTGTGGGGCACAGTGGTACATCGGCTATAGGAACGTGACAAATGTTCCCAATGTATCAAATTAGACTAATGCAATTATCTTCTGGAAAGTGTTGAGGGAGAGCTGCCACAGCAGACCAGAAAATTTAATGATAACCTGTTCCTGTGTCTGGAACTATCTTGGTCAGACAGAGTGGGTTTGAGCCACTATAGAGTATGGTCTGTCAAAACAGAATTCAATAGCCAAGTCACAAACTGAGGAAGGAACTACATTTTTTCAATTATGGCCGGATGAATGTTGACTGGCACACAATACGACGGGGTTGCTGAGATAGAGAGAGAGAGAAAGAGTGAGAGAGAGAAAACGAGAGAGAGGCAGAGATACAGAAAGAGAGAGAGACAGAGAGGTGTTTGTTTTTGGTTGCTGAAGTCTCCAGGGGAATAGCTGGTTTATAGAGAGAGGCACATGAGAGGAGTTGGCATAGTACCATTGCCGTTGGCCCTGAGCTGTGCACTGAAGACTGAGCGCGTTGGTGGGTCGGACCTCCCCTGGCTGGATATTGGATCAGCCCTGCCCTGGCATATTGATCTCTCACCATTATGCAGCTTAAAAAGATTTCCATCCATTTCCCTAAGAATTATACGAGGGGAGTTATTCTCATCATAGAAATCCAGGCTAGAGTTTCTAATTGCACCATATAACTTCATGCCTTGCTGGTAAATGCAACTGGAAAATATCAACAAACTTTCAAATTCCTAAAGATTTTATGAAAACAATGAAAACAAGTCTTAGGCCAATAATATTGTTCAATAAAAGCAAACTGATTATCTTTGATAATTTTTTATACAAATCATGTCTATATCGTACGTATATTTAACAGGGTTGTTTTGGCATACCAGAACCTCCAAAAATTATATTGCATGAAGCATTATGTTGAGTTTTTCTCCATTAGTGTTCATTGACCCTGATAGAGTGATTCATCCTGCAGAAAAAGGCATTTATCTAAAAACCACGGTGACACGCCCTGCTGCAGTCTGCTCATATTATTAAAGACTGAGAAAACACACAACCACTTTAAACCATCAATCAGAGAAAATTATGTGTTGAATGACTTCAGCAATTCTAATGAGCCTCAGGACAAATTTCAAATGCATTCAGTGTACCGAATAACAATAAACTTTCATCCTCTCTAAAGATTTTGTATTGGGAATATCTATGATGAAATACCCTGCTCCTCTGATATGAAGATTCTTTGTTTGATTTACCATTCTGTATGCAGAAACATTCAACTTTTTCCATGGAGAGTTTTGCATTTTTTATCCTCACCCAGGCTCTAATAGATTCCACCTGTCTATGGCTGTAGCCTCTAGCTGACGAACACGATCACTTCCCTAAAAGAAATCGCTACTTTCTTCTCTCCAAAACATGCCGGAAGGATATGTCTCCTTTACTCCAGAAGTATCACGAGATACGTGTGATTACAATTCATGACCAAACTGACCATAAATGTTTTAGCAGGGTGTGTCCACAGGAGAGCTGGAATCAATCACTACCCTTAGGAATCATCAGACAGTCTTCCATACCTGCTGGAACATAAACAGTAACAATGTCTGCAGAATTGTGAATATGAAAAGCAGAGCTCTGGGCTCCATATTCTGCATGAATTCCAAGGTTGAGTAGGAGATTGCAGACGAGAGACATCATTTATGTATAGTATTGCTGCAAGCTGGAGGCAAGAATTACTTCACAACTCAACTCAACAGTTTTGAAGTATGGTAAACAACCATGCTAACAGAACAAAATGAATCAATCAAAACGGTATACTTACATGGCATAATGTAAGTTGATAATAAAGCCAGTGTGTACATTTCTGCAGATGACTCAACACTATACACGTCAGCTACTACACTTAACAAAGAGCTGCAGTTAGTTTCAGATTGGGTGGCAAGGAATCAGTTAGTCCTAAATATTTCAAAAACTAAAAGCATTGTATTTGGGACAAATCATTCACTAAACCCTAAACCTCAACTAACTCTTGTAATAAATAATGTGGAAGTTGATGTGACTAAACTGCTTGGAGTAAACCTGGATTGTAAACTGTCATGGTCAAAACATATTGATACAACAGTAGCTAAGATTGGGAGAAGTCTGTCTATAATAAAGCGTTGCTCTACCTTCTTAACAGCACTATCGACAAGGCAGATCCTACAGGCTCTAGTTTTGTTAATCTGGACTACTGTTCAGTCGTGTGGTCAGGTGCCACAAAGAGGGACTTGGGAAATTGCAATTGGCTCAGAAAAGGGCAGCACGGCTGGCCCTTGGATGTACACAGAGAGCAAACATTAATAATATGCACATGTCAATCTCTCCTGGCTCAAAGTGGAGGAGAGATTGACTTCATCACTACTTGTATTTGTGAGGGGTATTGACATGTTGAAAGCACCGAGCTGTCTGTTTAAATGACTAGAACACAGCTCAGACAGCCATGCATACCCCACAAAAAAATATATAAAAATACACCTTAACAGACACATACACACACGTACATATGGATTTTGTGTTGTAGATATGTAGCAGTGGAGTGGGGGCCTGACGCCACACCCTTAGTGTGTTGTGAAATCTGTTATGAATTTATTGTAATGTTTTTAAAATTGTATAACTGCCTAAAATTTGCCGGACCCCAGGAAGAGCAGCTACTTACTTGGCAGCAGCTAGTGGGGATCCATAACAAATACAAATACGCTTCAAAAGCAACCAACAATTATATTACTTTATAACAATCCAAACCACACTGTGAAAAGTTGGGAATATTAGCCAAAAATATATCTTTATATGATATAGTAGCTCTAATCTACTTTTACTTCTGGCTCTAGATTGCTTCAGGCTTTAGAAATCAGTCAAATTATCTGGTATTGATGAGCCATGGACACTGATTCATGGTCATGGATTTATTGAAAAGAGGAACACCTTAAATGACCTGCCTATTTCTGCATTCTCTCTCTCTCTATGCCACACACACACACACACACACACACACACACACACACACACACACACACACACACACACACACACACACACACACACACACACACACACACAAAGAGGAGCCAGCCAGTCAATACTTGCTGACCTTAAGGCACATCGTGGGTACTTTCTGCTTTTGTGTTACATTTTAACCTTTAGAGTCAACCTTTCAAAATCTCCCCTATGTTCCCATTCTGGGTCAACAAGACTGGAGTGCAAAGTTGTACAAAGGTTTAAAAAGTGTTTACAATAAACGTAAGGCAATGAATTCCAGTTTTGTGGAAATGGTGGTTCACTTTATTCTTTGAAGTTTTCTGAAGCGTTGACAATCCAACTGTTGTGCTTGGTGCTGTGCTTTGTGGAAATGTATATAAAAGTATGTATAGAAGGGGGTAAAAATAGAAAAAGTCTGGCAGAGATGTTTATCCCAAATGCGGAAGCAAATTTGAAAGTAAGATCCTTTTCCCCATACAGTTGAATCCAACCAAATACATTTTTTGGACAAAGGACTGTAGTTTGGGGATTTTCAAACCTTAGCTCAGTCAATCCCCATCTGTATAGGAAATATAATTGCTGAACATGTTAATTCTGCATTAATATCAGCATTAACTTTGTTACAATTAATTAACAATTAGATGTTTCTGGTTGGCTTGGCACAATTTAGTATTCCTCTGTCACTCTGAAAATTCTATTGAATGCCTCCGTAATATAATTACAGTTTTAGTTGCTACAGCTACAGGAGAACACTACTAATGGTGTTATAGAAGTCTCCAAGGTGAAGAAAATCGTTTTGAATATACTAACTGCAGTGAGAAAGTTGAGGCCCCAGAGATGCCAGAGATGGCAGTACATATGCTATGGATGAAAGAAGTTCTTACATCTCTATTCAACTTGATGAATGTAGTGTATTAATACACTATAGCTGTGTTTTAAAGGAGATTAATAATATCATCCAAACTGTTCTGTTAGGTTTCTTCTTTGGCGAACAAGAGACTGGTAGCATGCCATCTCTCACTTGAATCAAATAGAATTGATGTTCCCTAAAAGATGAGTTGCAGTTCAATGATTTTCAAATGATCTGCTCAAAAAGTCACATATGCATGAAGCTGGTAGTTTATCTAGATTTATCTGAATATTTAATGAAAATATCAACAAGAGCTCCTCGTGGCTTTTCTTGAAAATAAGGTCTCACCAACCCAGCCATCAACCCATGGCTCATGGGTTTTCTGAAATGGATTCAGCATAAGCACAACTGACACCCGCATCAGTGTCTCTCTAAATCAAGATGATTCTGGCCTTGCAATTGGCCTTGATTAACTATTAGCACTGAAATCAATTACCATGACAATGCACAGCACAGGTATGGATGACAGAAAATACCGTTTGTTACATGTTTTCAGCATACTAATGAGACCAGGTTGACAGTTGCATCATGAAAATGGCAAATGTTACACATTGTGAAATTGTGAAATTCATTACGATTGAATTTAGCTTTTGATTGATTATGTTATGCTGTTTTTTTTTATTAAAACATCTATCCCACCTTTGGATATTTCCTTCAATACTTCAGTAGATACTGTACATAATTCAAGTTTACAGAGGCAATTCAAACTGAGGCCCTGCTGTGCTCTCAATTACCAAATGTGGATGTATTGTTCTTGGCAGGAATTCTACAAACTCCCAAGTCAGTGTGGACCTATTGGGGGATTAGTCAACAAACTAATAAAGAGTTGTTGCAATGTGCAGATGGGCTTTTTATGGAGGCAGTGTTACCCACAGTAAGCAGCTTGGGTAATTATCTGGGCTATGTGTTTTCAGAGTGATGTATAGGCAATTACACTATACGTGGCGTTGTGTTTATGGAATCGACGGCAGCTGGACAGGTGAAGCAATAACACATCATCGATCCTTTGGTACTAAGGGATTTTTAAAAAATCAAACAGCTGAAAAATATGAGACCTCCTTAAAATAGATTGGTGTTTCTTAATTATCAAGTGCTATAGAAATTTAGCGGGTACTGATGGTCCTAATTGACCATATGATTTTTTGCTTAACTTCGGTGACCCTGATGTAGATCTAATAGTGATATTCAGCTTGACTCCTCTCTGGCTAGCTTTTAAGCCTTATCTCTGGAGACCATCTGCCCTCTGTAATGCTGACTGTACTCCTTATTAATGTGCAGTTAAGAGTTAAGCACCTGCTTTCCTGTTTGAAATATGTGTGGCATCTCACTTTTAAGTTCCCTGAACAATGAGGTGTGGCTGAGAATCAGATTATTTTTACATTAATGCTTTTTCACGCCCTCCTAATTGTTTTAGCTGATTAACTTGGCATGCTTACGGTTTTTAATTAAGGCTCTTTTCAATTTTTAGGATTATAGCTTTTATTTATTTATCTTATGTGTTGCAAAACAGTTACCTGGGGGCAAACTTTTACTGGAAGGACGAGATTTAAATCATCTTCATGGTTAGAAAGAAACTGCTCATAAATTATTAGCACATAGAAGTTACTGAGCAAGATTATCGACCTTTAATCAAATCAAATCAAGCTTTATTTATAAAGCACATTTCAGACATGGAATGCAACCCAATGTGCTTTACAGGAAAAAAACTAATAAAAAACATTGACAATTAAAGCTGAAATATTTCCTACACAACAAACAAGATAAAAGCCAAAAGAATGACACAAACTTAACAACAAAAACACAACCTCAGCAACAAAATATGTGTTTTAAGATCTCTTTTAAATATGTCCACAGTTTCAGTTCTCTGGCAGGCTATTCCAGAGGCTGGGGTTATAATAACTAAAGGCTGCTTCTCCATGCCTCTTGGTCCTAAGAAGTTTAATCAGGAAGTTCTGTGCTGTTTCGCTGCTTGGCAACATCCAACCAGCTTGATGCAGGAGATGTTGATTTGGTGATGGTATTTTTTTTATTTTGGAGGAAAAGAAAACATGTGCATCTCAGGCACCTGGTGTGCCTTTGCATGTCTTTGAATAAGTGGGATGCCTCGCATGTTTAAACACATACAGTATAGCTTTTGGGTTGGAATCACGATGCTATCGGTGCGATGCAGCTTGACTCATCAGGACACAAATCTTGCGGAACCAAGATATATAACATAGCGTAGGAGGTGTACTCCTCATAATTGCTCTCATCCTTTCATCAAGGCACTCTTAAACAAATTGCTAGGCTGAAACTGATGGAAAGTTCTGCCTTAGCTGACAGTTTTCATAATGGAGCTTTAGTACAAACCCACCAACCTGGTACTACGCATACACTTTTTGTTGCATAAAGCAATCCACCCTCAGCATGCAGCGATACAGAAATATTGTGGGACAGCTGGCGGGGTTGCTGAGTAGTTAAAACACTGAGTATGAGTACCTGAGTTCAAGAGGACATCTGGCCTTCTGGTAATAGGACTACACCTGCTCTGCTGGGCCTGGCCGTGAGACAGGTGTCTGCCTACACTCACAAACAAATCCTTATTACGTCAAACCCAATAAGGACTCACAGCTGCACTCATTGCCATGCACACATTGTTGGGCATAACTTACAGGTATAGCATATACTCTGTGCTCATTAAGCCACTGACCTGCCTGATACTCTGCCTTATGATATCCAGTATAAAGTAGTGAAGAAAACCCCCAAATGTTGTGTTTCTCCTAATGTATGGTTGTTGTGTGAGACAAGCTAATTTAAAGAGCAGTGTGTGCCTGAGTGTGCGTGCACACGTAGGTGAGTGTGTGCGCGTGTGGTATTCAGGGGTGTTATCCACCGGCAAAACTTGGTGATGCTACAAATGTGAATGCCACAAATGGCACCCAGTTTCTGAAATTGTATTTCTAAGTGCGAGGCAGTAAAATGTTTTTCTATGCCACCCGCCCTCGTACCTCCATACTGAATTCAAGACTTGTTTCTTTTTCTTGCTTTTCCTCTTGGGTAGAAAGGGTAAATAGGAAGGTACCTGAATTATGCAAGATGAACATTAAATGTCAAGGCTAAATTCAGTTTTTCCTCCATTGTCTCACTGGCATTTCTAGGATGTTCTATGCATTTTATAATTAGGAAAAACCTCAAGAGAGGAGCAATAAGCCCCGGTATTGAGATCTCAGTAAGAGGTGTTGCTTTTAGAACATAGACTCATTTGAAAGGCAAATTTCCAGCAAGATTGGAAAGTCAGCACTATAATGTTTATGAATCAGTTGTGGTTCTTTTTCCCCCTCTAGCTTCATGAGATGAGAACCATCATATAGGAAAAACTATACCGCAAGTCATATTTTATTTATGCTAAAGTAGAATTTACACTTGGATTCAGCATGATGAAATAGCATTAAAATCTCATCTCCTGTTTACAACTGCAAAGCCCAACTGTGAAAAGGAAAGTTATATTAGAGTGTAGGCTGTATGGGATACACGCAATACAGGGATACAGGGTGGGATGGAGGGAGGGAGGGATTATACAGAATGAACAGAGATGTGAAAGCAGCAGCAGCTGCCACACAGCTTCTCCTATTTACTCTCTCTCTCTCCCAAATGGCACCCTATTCCCTATATAGATAGATAGATAGATAGATAGATAGATAGATAGATAGATAGATAGATAGATAGATAGATAGATAGATAGATAGATAGATAGATAGATAGATAGATAGATAGATAGATAGATAGATAGATAGATAGATAGATAGATAGATAGATAGATAGATAGATAGATAGATAGATAGATAGATAGATAGATAGATAGGTACTTTATTGATCCCCCGGGGGGGAAATTTCATTGCACCAAATAGCAAATAGGGTACCCATGCAAATGGCTTTTCCTCCCCAGTGGAGTGTGCAATGAGAGAGACACTGTTTTAGACAGGCCCTATCTTGATGAGTGGGCAGGCAGATGATAGGTAGAATTGTAAAATGAGATTTGAATTCTTAACTACTGTGATGCACAAAGATGAAATAAAGTATTCACTATTATTTAATAGCGATTAATTCTCTACGTACTGTATATTTTGTATCGTCTTAGCCTTTGAAAAAATGTATGGAATTTCGGATAAGTTGGAATGCCAGGTGCTTCAAGACAACATCACATTTTAAAATTCTTTAAAAATCTTTCACATTGCAAAGCAAGAGTGAGCGACTTGTAAGATGTGTTCACTTCACAGAAGAAGGGTGGTTGGCGTTCTATGTAATACACAATATGGACTAGGAGGCTTCATGTGTATGTGAGATACAATAAATCAACAATTATTCCTAAAATAGATAGATAGATAGGTACTTTATTGATCCCCCGGGGGGGAAATTTCATTGTCAAGCAGCTACAACAAAACACAGGGCAGGTGCAAAATGCCACAGTAGTATTGAAGGATGTACATAAGCATTATTGAAGGATGTACAGTATACTTAATATATATAATTACTATACAAAGTAATTACTAAATTAACATTGTTAATATAATACTGTGACTCAAGTAATTATAACGTTACCAAACAAGTATAAGAGCAACTTTTTGTAAAGTGTTACCTATAATACGGTATAGCTGTAGTCTAGTATAAAGTGGAGTTGATGATGCTCTCCTTCTCAAAGCTTGATCCTGCATACTTTCTCCAAGTTGCCTATTAAAATTATTAATTAGATAAATGACCTAACTAATTGCCTATTAAAACATAACATAATCCCAGGGTACTACAAGTGTAAATTAAAGAAAGGTAATTTACTGTCTAAACATGTATTTAGTTCTCTCAGATTAATTTGCTTGATCAAAATAGAAGACCAACAGGGAATACTATTGGTCCCATATCACTTGTACAGTTTGTTCAAGCTTGCTCTATTGTTGGGCCTAAACGTTTGACTGTGCATTGCAGATTCAACACTACAGTACCACCCTCTAATTTTAAGGATGCTTCAGACATGATTGCGATTCTTATTTTGTCATAACAGCTTTGGACAATTGAGCGTGTCCTTACTTTTGCCAGCATAAACAATCCAACAACAACAATTTAGACCTACAGTAGATACATATGTCGGAACTAGAAGCACAAGCATTTCACTACACCTGCATTAACATCTGCTAAACATGGGTACGTGACCAATACAATTGGATTTGATTTGATTTGGTGTAAAGCTAGGCCCTCTTTTCAAGAGCAGGGTCCTTAGTTATACCTAACAATTATGTTTTCATGTGATTTTGTCTGCCCACACAAACTTGAAAGCACAACTAAAAGCATCAACCTATGAGTGGATTCTACCTAGCAGTAGGTTTTTGACCATGGTAAAGAGCGTTACCGCATAAAATAACAGTGTTTTATTGAATTGAGACCTGAAATCTGTATTTTCTTTTCATTCCTTCATAGGTCTATACCATTACTTGGTGTATAGCTTTCCAACGCTAGCCAAAGTAAAGCTCTTACAGTGTTGTTAGTACAGGCCAAGATTGAACACATCGACCTGGGAGGGAAGTCTAGCCAGTTGTACTATTACGTTTTTTGGCTATGGAAAATAAAGTTACTGCATGTGTGTTTGATTGATTTGATCCCTAAGGGAAGCGAAGGCTGTGAAGCGGATACGTAAGCTAAATCAACGCAAATGATTCAAGTGTCAAGCGTAGTGTCTGTGTTTTTCTATTCTTTCAAGTTGTCCCCCAATTTGAGCCCTAAAACATGTCCTCTCTCTTTTTTCCTTCATAGGTCAGGAGGGATTAGTTGAAGAATGCTGGTCCCAGGTGCCCAACAGGAAGATGGTGATGCGTTGGCCGTGCGCCACAGCTGTTAGATGGTTGCTGTTGATGCTCGTATGGCAGTGGTCAGTGCTGGGCCACCTCGGCTGGGTTCTGGCCCTGGCTGAGTGGCAGCAGAGTAATGACCCCTCGATCACTGCTGCCAGCACCAGAAGCCAGAGTGGCGACCAATTGGATTGGCTGCTGTCCGAGAAGGGACCTTTCCACCGTTGTCCGGAATACACAGAGTTCAAAGAACGCTTCCAGCAAGGCTTCTCCACACGCTATAAGATCTACAGGTGAGAATCTAGAGGCAAAGTGTGTGTGTGTGTGTGTGTGTGTTTGAATGTTGCTGTACTGTACTGTACCAAGCAAGGGCCAATATGATCTTGCAAGTTATTTTTCAACATCATTACTTTTATTCTAAATGTAATACCAAATGTGATGTACTCTATCTGATAAGCCTTCAATTTACATTTTCATTTCCTCAGCTTAGAATATATACAGTACATTCAGAAAGTATTCAAACCCCTTCTCTTTTTCCACATTTTCTTACATTACAGCCTTATTATAACATTTATTAAATTAAATACATTCCTCATCAATCTACACACAATACCCCATGACAAAGTGAAAATTCAATAAAGTATACAGATTTTTAGAAATTGTTGCAAATGTATATCAATTAATGAACATAAATACCATATTTACCTAAGTATTCAGACCCTTTTATATGAGACTCAAAATTGAGCTCAGGTGCATCCTGTTTCCATTGATTGTCCTTGAGATGTTTTTACAACTTGATTGGAGACCACCTGTGGTAAATTCAATTCATTGGACATGATTTGGAAAGGCACACACCTGTTTATATAAGGTCTCACAGTTGACAGTGCAGGTCAGAGCAAACACCAAGCCATGAGGTCGAAGGAATTGTCCGTAGAGTTCCGAGACAGGATTGTGTCGAGGCACAGATCTGGTACCAAAACATTTCTGCACCATTGAAGGTCCCCAAGAACACAGTGGCCTCCATCATTCTTAAATAGAAGAAGTTTGGAACCACCAAGACTCGTCCTAGAGCTGGCCGCCCGGCCAAACTGAGCAATCGGGGGAGAAGGGTCTTGGTCAGGGAGGTGACCAAGAACCCATTGGTCACTCTGAAAGAGCTCCAGAGTTCCTATGTGGAGATGGGAGAAACCTCCAGAAGGACAACCATCTCTGCAGCACTCTACCAATCAGGCCTTTATGATAGAGTGGCCAGACGGAAGCCACTCCTCAGTAAAAGGCACATGACAGCCCGCTTGGAGTTTGCCAAAAGGCACCTAAAGACTCTGAATCTGTGAAACAAGATTCTCTGGTCTAATGAAACCAAGATTCAACTCTTTGGCCTGAATGCTAAGCAACACATCTGGAAGAAACCTGGCATCATCCTTATGGTGAAGCATGGTGGTGGCCTGCATCATGTTGTGGGGATGTTTTTCAACAGCAGGAACTGGGAGACTAGTCAGGTTCGAGGGAAAGATGAACGGAGCAGAAGTACACAGAGATCCTTGATGAAAACCTGCTCCAGAGCGCTTAGGACCTCAGACTGGGCCGAAGAGTCACCCTCCAACAGGACAACAACCCTAATCACACAGCCACGACAACGCTGGAGTGGCTTTGGGACAAGTCTCTGAATGTCCTTGAGTGGCCCAGCCAGAGCCCGGACTTGAATCCGATCTAACATCTCTAGAGAGACCTGAAAATAGCTGTGCAGCGACGCTCCCCATCTAACCTGACAGAGGATCTGAAGAGAATAATGGAAGAAACTCCTCAAACACAGGTGTGCCAAGCTTGTAGCGTCATACCCAAGAAGACTCAAGGCTGTAATCGCTGCCAATGGTGCTTCAGCAAAGTACTGAGTAAAGGGTCTGAATACTTATGTAAATGTGATATTCAGCACACATTTCTTAAAGCCTGTTTTTGCTTTGTCATTATGGGCTATTGTGTGTAGATTGATGAGGAAAAATAACAATTTAATACATTTTAGAATAAGGCTGTAATGTAACAAATACTGAATACTTTCCAAATGCACTGTATTTTACTTTGACCCTTTCTTTGCTCCATCACATGGCCAGGTCTATTTTCTTTTGTGGTTGCTTTATGCTCTCCATTGTGCTACATTCACCTCAATCATATTAGCTCCAGATTACTGCCGACATATTTTCTGCTGTGACACTAATGCTACTTGAGTGTGGGCACGTTGAAGGGGTGTAGGTGAATTTATTTACTGTAAGAAACAGATATTTGTCTATTTGGAAACCAATTCATTCAGAAATCTGCTCATACACCTTCAGTTTTCTTCTCATACACCTTGAAATGATAGCTTTCATTGCAGATGCTCTGAGTATAGCAAGACATGACAGGTGTAGTTTTCTGACAGAAGTTGGATGGATCACGCTTCTCGTTTATGTTCTGGGACAGTGTTAGAAATGACTAGGACAAAGAACTGAAATGCAGATTCTTATGGATGGATATCTTTTATGCAAGTGAAATGTTGTTTTCAAAAATATCTGCAATTTATTTGTAGTCTGCAGAATGCTTTCAGAGAAACCTAGGAAAAGAGCCAATCAAATGTAGCTCATAAGATCAAAACTGTTGTTATCGCTACACCCGCAATAACATCTGCTAAACATGTGTATGTGACCAATAAAATTTGATATGATTTGACTTGACTTAATCATATTACTTAAAAATGCACGTTGGTGAAGTGTCTAGCTTAGATTTTTAATGAATCCCAGGATGCTGTTCTACTGTCTTTCACACCCTGTGTAATACATATCACTCAGCCTGTGTATAGGGGCCATTAACCATGCTTTTAGACTCAGTACTGCATTATCTTGGTTTGTTTCTACTCTGTTGGTCAAGTTTGGCCTTTTTCTCTGCCTCCTCTGCCCCCTACCCACAAGTAGCTGATAATGGCCAACTCACCCCTGCATGCCAGATCCAAAACCCAGCACAGGGAGAGCAGCTGGGCAGAAAAAGGCCTGCAGATCTGTGATGGAATCAGACAGAGAGCACAGCCAGTACTGTTTGAAAGGTTGCCTAGCTGTGAGTGTGCGTGCGCGTGCGTTGTGTTTATGTGTGTGAGAGCGCAACGTTGTCCAACCAACACCTCAGTCGTCGATGGACATAAATTAGGTTTAACCCACAAGCCGTTTGTGCTGCCAAGGCCTTTTGATATGTAAACGGCCTTATTAAATCTGCACATTAACACCAACTGGGTTATATAGAGGAAGGTTGATTTTATTCCCCCTCTCTGCCTGGTCACAGCTACCCTATAGGTGGTGCACTGAAATATTTCTGCCAAGGCAAACTCAGTCATCCTTGCTGTTACTTTCTGGAGAGAAGGGGCTTTGTCCTATTTGAAAGGCAAGCCTAACCTTGTGTAATTGTTCTTTGTTTGCCAAGTTCAAGTGTCCGAATCCGATTCTGTAAGTGCCATTGACATGGTAACTACACTGAACAAACATGTAAAATGTTGGTCCCATGTTTGTTGAGCTAAAATAAAAGATCTCAGAACTTTTCCATATGCACAAAAAGCTTATTTCTCTCAAATGTTGTGCACAAATTTGTTTACATCCCTTTTAGTGAGCATTTGCCCTTTGCCAAGATAATCCATCCACCTGACTGGTGTGGCATATCAGGAAGCTGATTAAACAACATGATCATTACACAGGTGCACCTTGTGCTGGGGACAATAAAAGGCCACTCTAAAATGTGCAGGTTTGTTACACAACACAACACAATAACACAGATGTCTCAAGTTTTGACGGAGAGTGCAATTGGCATGCTGACTGCAGGAATGTCCACCTGAGAATTGCTGTTTGCTGATATCAACATTGTGAACAGAGTGCCCCATGGTGGCGGTGGGGTTATGCTATAGGCAGGCATAAGCTACAGACAACGAACACAATTGCATTTTATCGATTGCAATTTGAATACACAGAGATTCCGTGACGAGATTCTGAGGCCCATTATCGTGCCATTCATCCGCAGCCGTCACCTCATGTTTCAGCATGATAATGCACAGCCCCATGTCGCAAGGATCTGTACACAATTCCTGGAAGCTGAAAATGGCCCAGTTCTTACATACTCACCAGACATGTCACCAATTGAGCATGTTTGGGATGCTCTGGATCGACGTGTACGACAACGTGTTTCAGTTCCCGCCAATATCCAGCAACTTCACACAGCCATTGAAGAGGAGTGGGACAACATTCCACAGGCCACAATTAACAGCCTGAAAAATTATATGAGAAGGAGATGTGTCGCGCTGCATGAGGCAAATAGTGGTCACACCAGTAACTGACAGGTTTTCTGATCCACGCCCCCTTTTTTTTAGGTATCTGTAACCAACAGATGCATATCTGTATTCCCAGTCATGGGCCTAATTTATTTATTTACTGATTTCTTTATATGAACTGTAACTCAGTAAAATCTTTGAAATGGTTGCATGTTGCGTTAACATTTTTGTTCAGTGTATATAGCATGTATTTACTATGCCTGTGAAATGTGTAAAGATATATGTGATTTGAGTTTCAAGGAGCCTCCATGCCTATGAATAAATTGAATGTGAGGGTCACAGGGGGAAGGATGCTTAAATTCCCTGCAGAATCTAGCTATGTGATTGTCAAACAAAGAACTTCTGCTGCTGCTGCTGCTGGCTGTGGTGTTGCCAGGTTTCTCTCGCAGACAAGGTTTGCAACTCAATAGGTATCCCTTTGAAATAAGGGTAACATGAATAAATACAATTGTATTTCATGTGGTCTGTACATAATGAACCACTTTAAAACAAGATTGAGAAGCAGCCCTTTTTGCAGTTTGGGTGCTCTTCTTTCATTGGTCTTCATTTGGTAGGAAATAGGAAAGAAAGGAAAGGATGTTTACAATATCCAGACAGGAAAATACTCTCCCAGGAGGAGTTTTGGGATGATAGATGCGTTCCCTTAAGAAACATTACGGCTGGCTCATTGTGCTTTTCGTGCCATGAGAGGTGGCAGCACTGACAGCCTATAGGGACCACACTGAGCCCATCCAGGACCCTACGGCTCTCGTAACTGGTAACAGCTCATTCTGGAGGCCACAAGAGCTGTCAAGACAATAAAACAAGAAATGAGACATTGTCACAAATGATTACGTTAGGAGGAACAATGCTGGTAGAGAAATTTGAAAAATTTGAAAAGAGTATTTTCTAAATAAAGGGAAGATGATTAATAAGTGAAATGTCTGGCAACTATAGATTTTTCAAGGACTGAAATGTGATTTGTGAGAGATTGGTGTAGGGCTCTGAGACGCTCCGGCTTTGTGTAGATGACTTGATGTAATTTCCACCTCTCTACTCTAACCAAAATCAAATTTCACTTTATGCATTGAATTTATGTTTTTCCTTCAAGAATGTGAGTTTTGCTGACTAGTATTTATTTTTTAGCATTGTGTTGTGTTGTTTAAGTTTTTGCTGAAAGCGTGATTTTGTTATTTTGTATTGGCTTAACGTTACTGTTTTTTTGTTTTAATCTTTCTTTAAAATATCATGGGTAAAGCTTTCAGAATACAATAAAGCCCTTCAGTACGAAGAGTATCTCAACTTATTTTCAAAAGGGCTCTTTCAAAAAGCAGACGTCAGTTGTTCAATTCAGGTTCAGTAAAGGGACTGTTGGTTTCAGGGTGAATATAAAAACATAAACTAGAAATTAAAGAGACAAGCTGCCTGTCTCACATCAGGTCAGACAGGAGGGACAATTGATGATCTTTCCTATTTTCTTATTGAAGGACTTGGCTCTCTCTCTCTATATATCAAGTGTGGCTGAAACTGTTTATAAATGTGAAACGCGTCCATCATACGATAGGGAAAAAATGTATTTGCTGTTTTCAATTTCTAGCTTATTGTTCTATTACCTCCGTCAACACAGTTGAGAAATCGAATTACTCTGTTGAATGCTGTGACTCCCCATGTACAATTAACAAGATTAATTTGAATTCTAATGGAAATTTGAATGTGCTATTCAACTTGGGAAAATATTTGTTTTTAGCCATTGGTGCACTTTCATAATACATTATCCAATTTAGTAGAACAATTACTGAAAAGGCAGATCTTTGAGCTCTACTTCCATTAACAGAATTCTTCTTCTTTCAGTTAGACAATTTTAGTTCTCTGAGAGGAAATGTTTAACTGACTCAAATAAGATGGACAGTGTTCCAAGACACACCTATTCTGCTGAGCATAAACAGTCCAGTGGAATGTGCTATGCCAGCACATGATAGGGATACACTAGGGAGAAAGGGAAGAGCCACTAATTGCCGCTTGCATGTTTAGCTCTAAAGACCCTGATGAATTTCAAAGAGATTTGTGCAATAAAGTATACTCCTATTGTCTAAACCTGTGCTATTTCAGTAATGTATTTTGAGAAAGTCTTGCAACTTGCAAAAAGAGGTTTCTGCAAGTTGCAACACCATAGTCCTTTTGTCCAGACTCGACCAGCCCTGTCTGGCCATGAAAAATGGCAAAAGTGTACTTGAAAAGTCTTCCAAGAAATTGCTACAATACTTCACAAAAACACATTGAAATGATAGACCACCTCCTCAGTTGATGAGTGCCAAATATTAATAAGCTGGAAACCCAGTTTTCAGCTTCCAGAGGAAATGGGGTAGATCAGCCATTCCCCTCTTGCCTCTCAAAATAGCTCACAGAAATCTAACACGGAAAGAGAGGCATTCAACACCTTCATTTCTATTGGGCACAAAATGATCTGAAACACAACCAAAACAAACAGCAAATGCATCCAACAAGTTTGTAGAGTCACAAGCTTGATGTAATCATTGTGTGCTAGGAATATGGGACCAAATATTACACTTTAATACACATATAAGTGAATTTGTTCCAATCCTTTTGTTCCACTAAAATGGGGGAACTATTTACAAAACGTTATTTAATTTCTTATCAATTAAAATACCCTAAAAATAAAGCTGACAGTCTGCACTTTAACCTCATGTGTCACTGTCCCAATACTTGGAGCTCACTGTAGATATAGACAATGTAATGAACTCATTAAACATTACCTTCCATGTTGTAAGTGAAACTTACTTAGGGGTAACACTCATAGAAATATAATGAATCATTCTAATTATATGGTAACACATGTACTGTAGAAGCAGAAGCCTTGGGAAAGTTCTGCTTGTGTCAAAACTCTGACTCATAGAGGAAGGTCGTGGAACGTTAAGCTTTTACTGCAGTGGGCTAAATCAGGGTCACACAGTGTTTCTTGGTAGTCTTGAACAAATCTACTTTGAAACCAAAGTATACACCTCACACACATGGTTATGGGCTTTAAAAAAGAAGACACCTTTACCATGTCAGATATAGAGTTGAAATGTATTCAATTTTGAGTTTCATCCCAATATTACACTTTATATACACATCACAGAAGACTTAAATATAACAAAACCGTTTGACATAGAAACACCGGATTTTGGGCAGATTTTTAATGAAATTATGAAGAATATTAATAACATTCCACCCATGAGGCCACTAGAGGGTGATGTGGTCATTTGACTGCAAGAAAGGGCTACAACAGTGCTAATATCCAGGTGGTCTGTCCTTATCAAATGGGGAATGGAGTATTCGCTAAGGCAGTGAGTTTTAGCTTAAACAATTCCCTGCAATCCTGCAGAGCTGCAGGTGTAATCAGCTAGTGCTAAAGCCCTGTAATTTAGAACATCTATCATCATTAGTAGCACTGGAATGGTCAGCCAAAGCTTTTACAATTAACTTTTAGAAATCATCATGAAAGAAAAGTAATGCTCCATTCACAACCTCTGTCGTCACTCATTTTTCAGTCAAGACAACATCATCCATAGCTAATAAACAGCACCTGATGGTCTTTGCACATTATAGGCAAAGATAATGTGATGTAAAAATTGAGGTTTACTTTGGATGGTTGGATTATCCACATCAACACTGGTTTGCTAATGCTTCGTATCCCTTACATTTATTTTAAAGACCAGTGTCTTCTTCATGATTCTGTACACTACTTAAAATTACAGAAATGTGACTATTTGTTTTTATAAATACATATATATACACATACAGGGGGTGAAATAAGTATTGAACACGTCACCATTTTTCTCAGTAAATATATTTCCAAAGGTGCTATTGACATGAAATGTTCACCAGATGTTGGTAACAACCCAAGTAATCCATACATACAAAGAAACCAAAACAAATAAGTTCAGAAATTAAGTTATGTGTAATAATGTGAAATGACACAGGGGAAAAGTATTGAACACACTTACTGATATTTATTTAATACTTTGTACAAAAGCCTTTGTTGGTAATGACAGCTTCAAGACGCCTCCTGTATGGAGAAACTAGTCGCACGCATTGCTCTGGTGTGATTTCTTCCACACAAACAGTCTTCAAATCTTGAAGGTTCCGTGGGCCTGTTCAATACTTATTTCACCCGCTGTACATATACTATATATACTGTATATACATACACATCTTTTTAAAATATATTTTCCTTTATTATTTTCCACTAACCCTACCAACCCTCCCTAATCGGAGTAAACTAATAAATAACAACACTTAGGCTATTACTTCCAGATAATACATTCTATATACATTTACGGACACAATCTATTTTACAATAGTTATATTTTGTTTGTTTTTACTCCTCTCCTTCTTCTACCCTCAATCTCTCCCATTTATTTCTGAAGAGCATCCAGTTTGATTTCTATTTGCCATATGTTATTAACTGCTGTTTCACACAAGTTCTGAACCAACAGTATCTACATTTTATGGACACAGTATATTTTACATTAGTTATCTTGTTGTTATTAATCCCACCCTTCAGTTCCACTCAACCCCTCCCATCTATCTCTTAACACCCTCCATATTGGATTTCTATTTGCCATATATTTTTCAACTGTGCTGTGATGTGTCACAAAAGTTCTGAACATTTCTATTCTCATAGTTTCTACAGATTGTAAGTTAAAGATAAACATTTTTGCCAAAAGTATTATTATATTATTGATCGATTGACTATGACTTTCCAAATCACCCAGTAGTGCTATCTGCTATCTGCAGCCCCAGGTAAATGTTACAATTCTTCAGCCATTCCTGGACCTGTGATCAAAAACAAGCTACATATGGACAATACCAAAACAAATGATCTAATGATTCTGACTCTTCGCAGCAAAATCTGCAGAGCTGGGATGGTTGTATCCCCCACACTTTAAAAAATTCAAAGTTTTGAATCTGGTGTTATCAGTTTATAAACCATGTGCCATGGAATCGTTACATAAAAAATCCAATATGGCACAGCTGTCAATTTTTTTGTCCTTTATTGAAACTGTTGTACTTTTTTATTTATCACAATGTTGGTCTTTAATGCAGGGCCGACAGACAAGTTCCTTACTTTTCCACTTTCCTCTTCTATTTTTGCAGTAATGCTGCAATTACAGTAGTTGGTTGTAATTTTGGGTAGAGCAGACATTTCCATATATTTTTGTTAGCTGCATGTGTGACAACTCCACTAGTCCTATTTATGTCATTTACAAAGATTATACTTTTTTGGTTGTTTTTTTAATCAATTATTTTATTTGCATTTAACCATAATATTTGTTTTATTATTTGTTATGTCTTTTCTGGTGGATTAAACTGAAATTGCAACCAACTTTCTATGGCTTGTTTTAAAAATAGTGATATTTTGGAGAATATTTCATTTTCAAATAACCGAAAGTGAGAGGTTGTAATCTGAATAAAGGGAAAATGGTCATTCTTGAACATGGGGATGAGACATTCTTACTAATCTGCTAGAGAACTTGGTGCTCCCAAGAGGTGCAGTGGTCTAAGACACTGCATCTCAGTGCTGGAGGCGTCACTACAGACAATCTGGTTTGAATCCATCACAACCGGAGTCCCGTAGGGCGGTGCACAATTGGTCCAGCGCCGTCCAAGTTTGGCCGGTGTAGGCCGTCATTTTAAATAAGAACTTGTTCTTAACTGACTTACCTAGTTAAATAAATAAAAAAAGAACCAGTTTGGATTGAAGCACAACTTTTGTATGACTGACGCCTTTAGCGAGAGGTCTAATGCTTTAATATTAAATCATTTCTGCGCTCCGAATTCATATTTATTATATAAATAGGCCTGTTTAATTTTGTCTGGCTTGCTGTTCCAAATAAAATTGAATATTCTTCTTCTCATATAATAGAAAGAAACAGGTCGTTAGGTGTAGGCAAGACCATAAGAAAATAGGTAAACTGGCATATGACTAAAGAGTTGGACTGTCACTTTGTTCTTACAGTCTTTGAAATTGTGCAATCCGTAATTAGTACCAAGTAACAGTATGAAGTTACAGTTTACTTACATGGTACTGCCAATGTTATTCCTGTGGTATAATGCCTATGTAGTGTTAGGTTGGATTTAATATGTTTTCTAAACTTTCTTTCATTGAATCATGATCAAACGCTTTCCATGTTGTGTATGTTGCCATGTTAGCGCAAATGTCTTTGATGTCTATGACAATCATACACAACTAATGTAACAGCTGGTTGTGACAATATTGTAATACTGACTTAAAATAATCAGCAAAATAAGTGTTGATGTGGAATGTCAAGTTATTTTTTTCCCCTTGCGACAATAGCATGTTATTGTCACTTTTTTGTTTTGAAGGAATACATATATATATTAATATTAAAATGTAATAATAGTTTTTATTGCAAATGTATGCACATCAAGCTATATTTTCTGTTGATATTTGTATTCTCTCACATATGCAAGTATCAACCTATGAAATTACCCAAACACCATGAATCAGATTTCCAAATTCTCCCATGGTTCACTTGCAGGGAATTCAGCCATTGGAAAGTGAACAGCTTGGCTACAGAGAAGAGGGATGTTTTCAAGGCCCCCTTGCCGCTGGCACCGGAGTTTCTACGCAACCTGAGGCTGCTGGGTCGAAGGCCAAGTCTGCAGCAGATCCACGAGAACTTGATCAAGAAATATGGGACTCACTTTTTGGTGTCTGCTACGCTAGGAGGTAAGTAACTCCACATACACAGACTCAGTGGCACTTAGCTCTAGGCTATGTGGCTAAGGGATGTTGTTGCTGGTCACAGTTTGTTCTCAAAATAGTTTCAGTGTAATGTCATCTCCTCAGATATTGATCATGTTGACTGCCTCAAAACAAGCCAAAGGCTACTCATATTTGGAACACTGTGCTCATGATATCACAACATAAACTTTATTTTTACTATTCAACATAAGTTGACTTAAAACTAGAATCCTTAGTTTTGGACTTATAAATGGATATACCCATTGTTATTGAAGAATATAACTTATAAATGCCTAATGAGCTTAGTTCAACTGTCATTCCTAACCCAAAACATAAGCTTGTTTTACTCCAATGTTTGTAAACAACGTAAATATAAACAAACACTGTATAGCTCAAAACACGGTTAAAACTATACATTTCATATTATGAATGTGCAGTCCCTGCATCCATAGCTCTGTCTATGAATTTGAGAGTGGTTACATTTCTCCAGCCCCATCCCATAGCTATTTGGCGAAACAGGGGCGGGGAGTACGCTTTGCTATTATTTCAATGAAGGATTCTAGCTTCAATACATATTGTCAGTCATTCTCTGTTAGTATGGACAGAATCTGCGTAGTGTTAATTTGACGATACATGATTGAGGTTCTGCTGAATACATAAGGACATTCCAATAGTTATAGTTTGAGATGTGGAATGCATTACTCCGCCTAGCATCTAAACAATCGATTGAACAAACAGTCATGGTCCTGGTCTCTAAACATTTGCAGGGACATCAACCAGAATATGATGTCGGATGAGATGCAGGCACTAATTATGATGTCACTTAATGGTGGATATAGGGAGTGAAGTTACAGAGTCTAAATGACAAGAGAGATGAATGCAGTGGCAAAGCCATAGTGAGCTCTCGTAATCAACGGCTCAAATCAAAAGGGATGGGACCATACACTGCATGCTAATGAGATGATCGCAAATAGCAATGCACACATTCTTCTGCTGGGCGCTGATGGTATCTCATAGCCTCAAGGTAGAAGAGAGCTAAGCACACTGTCTGGTCTAGCATAATCATGTAAATTCTATAAGTCTGGGGTTTCAGAGATAGACATTTATAATCTGTCTGCAGTCTATTAACTTTTGCCTGAATACCTCCGTTAATTCCTCTTGTGGAGGATAATGTCGCCCATTACTCAATGAGTATTAAAAATGTAGTGTCATTATGATTCAAGTGACCCAGTTGTTCGTTATTATTAAGGACTGTGTGTCCTTCTGGGAAAAATAGTTATTCTTATATTCTATTCTATTGTATTCTATTCTATCTTTCTACAGGAGAAGAATCGTTGACAATCTTCCTGGATAAGCAGAAGCTCAGTAAGAAATCGGAGGGACAGGGAAACAGCTCGGTGGTCTCACTGGAAGTATTGCATCAGTTGGCTGCCTCTTATTTCACAGACCGCGAGAGCACCTTAAGAAGACTTCACCACCTACAGATAGCCACCTCTGCCATAAAGGTAAATCTACTGCTACTCAAGGACACTCAGTCATTGAAGCATCCAGTTTATTTTTCTGAGTATATTCGATTAGTTTGCTAGAGTATATCCAATTTGTCAGTGGGTTGTACATGGAATGTATTTGGCCATTCTTTTGAATGTGAAACAAAATGATGGTAGGTTACTCAGACCTTTGGCAATGGCAAATTGTTCCGTGTGTCTGTAATACAATGCTCAACTCCAGTAAAGAAAAGTTGCATGGGTAATGTTTTGTTGCTTAGCAGCTAACTACTCAGCATATATTTGAGTTCTACACACACACACACACACACACACACACACACACACACACACACACACACACTTTAAAAGGCAGTATTCTAATCTGCATGCATTGAGTACTGATGTATCGTGATAACAGGAGGTGAGTGGGTGGACAGGGTTGGCTTTCAACATTTATTCAAATAACGTCTGTAAGAATTTCCAACTTTTCACCTCTGATAAAATAACTTATTCTAAACATTTTGGACTTTATCGTGATTTTAGATAAGTACTTGCCCAACATGTTTTGCTGTGCCTCTTTTACTGCAAGCAAAAATAGCCATACAGCCTGTATTGTAGTACATTGCAACTGGTGATTTTCCATTTAGCCTATTTGATTCAAGTGGGGTATTTTTTGCCTTTTAATTATCAGACTTTCCCTTATTTAGACAACATAATGGTCAGCTAGTCATTCATATTGTACCTTAAACTGACAAATGTGTTACAGTACTTTATTTTCTGGGTATTTACCAGCACAGCTACATGCAATTTGGTCTCTGTTGTTGTCTGGTTGCCTCTAGAGGACAAATGTCCCATTTGACCTGTGGTACACTTCACTGTCATCATGACCACATACACTACAATGTAATTATTTGTTATGACACTTAATTGTCTTCGGGATATTGGGAGTAGGTTTGAGCTTAGACAACACCGAGAGCAAAATATAATGTTAGCAATATGACATGATCCCAGTAACAGTCTTATACTGTATACTCCAGCTTGATTTATTTTGAGCTGCATTTAACTGAATCTACTTCAATAGCTCTGTATGTACTGTATGATTATTTGTCAAAGTCTATAGAGCTACCATTACCATTTTACAGAGTACTGGTACCTTCATGTTTGTCAGAAAGTTTCACAGTGGGCAATACCAGCTATACGTATCCAAGCTAACTGGCCGACAGCAGTACCGTCTAAATAACATTATGAAGCACAAGGAATCAGTGTTTTAAACTACGTGAAAGGATAGACAGTTAAACACTCACATTAAGAAGGCTTCAGCCCTGCAGTGCTTCAAGAAGCTGCTGGTTACATTTTTGCTAAATTATCATCTCTAGTATGTGAGCCACCTGCTCCTCAATGCTCTGCCAACTCAGCTAATCATCCAGGAGAGAGTGGGATTTGCTTGACCTGTCTGCATACATGCCTTCAGGCTTTGCGGTTGCAATGAAACCTCTGGAGGAGGAATGAAATATATTATCTTATGGTAATGCAGGGGGACCATGAAGTACTTCAACTCTGAATATATTGCAGTCTTAGTTGAAACAGATTCACAGACACAACTGTAGTTCAAACATATACACGGACATCTTCACAGACACAACAGTAAGAAGAATGCAGTATAGTCCACAATGCATAGCATGTATTGTTGCACTGACTTGGTATTGTTCGACAGGGGTCGATTGAAAAACAATATTTGTAAAATATTTTTCATTTGTAAAATAACGTATTAATTGAGTCTAGCTTACTGGCAGCATCTCTTTGACAATAAATACAATCTTACTCCTACATAACTGCAAGGATGATTTGGAAGGAGATTTGCAAGGGAGGTTTATATTGGTAGGTGAGATTTTATGAGGACAAATTGACACCACATAGTTTTTAAAACATAATTTACTGGTCAAAAATGTTCGTATTATTACTAATTGTCCCAATATTAGCCTACACTCAGAAACCAATTTGTATTTTTAATCTCTTTCACTATTGTGTTCTTGTAAATTATTCTCATCCAATAACTAACTGCATTCTACGAAAAAAATATGCTATCTAGAACCTAAATGGGTTCATCGGCTGTCCCCATAGGAAAACCCTTTGAATAATCATTTTGGGTTCCAGGTAGAACTCTTTTGGGTTCCATGTAGAAAAGGGTTATACCTGGAACCAAAAAGGGTTCTCCTATGGGTACAGCTGAAAATGTGTGGATCTTGCCTTCTTACTGATGCCTTTTACATTTTCGAACTCCTTACTACTGTATATTATTCATATTTAATTCATATTTCAATGACAGGAGTTGCAGGGGCATCATTTCTTTTTTTCTGATTTCTCCTGGCTTTTGGCAAGATAGCATTTTTTGACAGATGTGACATCAGAAAAATGGTACAGATGATAGTTCTCTGACTATCGTCTCAGAAGAATGCAGAAGTATTTTGGTATCGTTAGACAACCGCCCGTACCGTTTACTTTACTGCCAGAAACGGGAACAAACAGGTGCATGATTCACCAGTAATAAGGCATTAAAATATCTCCTTGTTTCCTAGGTAACAGAAACTAGGACTGGGCCCCTTGGATGCAGTAACTATGACAGCCTTGATTCTGTTAGCTCTGTCTTGGTACACAGTCCTGAAAATAAAATACATCTAAAAGGTAAGCTATTTTACTCCGTTCTCAAAATGTTTGGACTGTGTTCTACTATATTTGTGTATAATCATAGAAATATAATGAATAGAACA
This sequence comes from Thymallus thymallus, assembly GCA_023634145.1. Classification (NCBI taxonomy): domain Eukaryota; kingdom Metazoa; phylum Chordata; class Actinopteri; order Salmoniformes; family Salmonidae; genus Thymallus; species Thymallus thymallus. The sequence continues at coordinate 13,939,049 of CM042383.1, read as the reverse complement.
GACTTGGAAGCTTTAACCCTGGCAATTTGACTGGTAAGGGCTGTTCTTTGGCCCGAGGCAAAGCCAAGGGCTGGGAAACATCCATTAGGAGGGAGTTATCACACAATAATCCATGGGTTCGAAGGCCTCATTGCTTTCATAAAACGGTTGCCGACCTATGAGTAAAACATTTGTACATTTTGTTTAATTACATCCTTCCACCAAACAATATAGTCCGGGCAAAAGCCAGTTGTTAGTTCTGAGGTTCTGAAGTTGCTAACCAAAGAGGCTGGTCGTTAATTATATTATTGTGTTTTGACCGAGTCATTCATTCTATTAATTCCACGTTGCTATACTAAACAAATCTTTGTCATGTAGCTAGCTAGCAGATGTTCAGTGATTACAAGACAGAAAAGAACTTCAATAAATAATTATTTAATACATTATTTATAAATAGGCAACAACCAGCTAGCTGATGGTCGAGTCAATAAGATATTTATGGAGGATAGCTAGGCTAACATTACTTCTCCTTTGCTAGCTAACTAGCCAACTACAGCTAACACACAATCACATCAAGCAGCTATATCCATTATAATGATCCTGATAAATTAATTCACCTGGATCAGAGAAGCTGTCCGTCATAGTGATATGCATGGTGGACATCACAAAAAAAAATGTTTTGTATAAATTGACTGGCTGGGCTATGGGACAGTGGATGCACACTGATAAATCTAATAACTCCCAACCAATCAGCATCCAGGATCCAAACAACCCATTTTATAAGATGCACTAATTTCCATTGTTTTTGGAATGTTCTATCAACTGATTCTGGATTGCCATGGTAATGTAGAATGTTAATTAAAATGATGCTAACTGATGTGGCTCATGCAATGGAACTTATGTTTTGTGATGTCAGTTGAGTTGACTCAACAAATCACAGCACAGATTTAAGGGTACATGTTCTGCTTTTACTTAGGGTGTGTTCGTAAATTCAACCTGTCAGATTGTCCATTTGTAAATTCAGAGCGTTTCACTCTTGGAGTGTTTAGAGCGAACACTGGACACTCTGGCCGAGGAGTAGGGTTGCGTTCTGACCTCTCAACAACAGTCAAGCACCCAAGCTAACTGGCTAACGTTGGCTAGCTTGCTAGTTACTTCCAGACACAAATGAGAGAACACCTCACTCTGACCATTTTACTCACCCTAGCAGGGCTGGTTAGGCTGTTTTCGTGTTATCTAGAGCGTTGGTGGCTGTAACTGTGCTGCTGGCAACAATTTAATGACGTTTTTTTTTGCTGACGTTTACTGACACCCGTCATATTATATGGCAAATTCAGACGAGAGTGCTCTGAAATCGGAGTAAATAGCCAGAATGAATTTTTTGCTCATCAATTTAGGCTATTAAAGGGCTATGTGTAGGTGATGTGTAAATACTAGAATATTTCACTGACATTTCTGCTGTGTGCAGCCTTGACTAATCCCATTGGATGATGCAGCCCACTCTATGCTGATAAGCCTATTCTTTGCCATGTTATAACCCTATTCGGACGGGTATTACTAGATGTTGGTTTTGTAATTATTATTTAAGCATGTGCGTTATTCCAGGGGACGATTCACACAGGATTTGTATAGGTCTCCCCATAATATTTACATTTATGAAGTCTGAACTGTATTTGCACTTTACTATGTTTATGGATGTTCTCCAACCCTGTTCGTGAATAGCTACCATCCAGTAGACTTTCATTCCAACCCTAGCGTGTCTGATTCAATATTTAGCTGGTTGCACAGGATGTTGGTGGCACCTTAATTGGGGAGGACAGGCTCGTGGTAATGTCTGGAGTGGTATGGAGGGAATGGTATCAAATACATCTTCCACTGGCTGTTTGATAAACTGAATCAGGTTTGTTACAACTGGGGTTGGAGCAATAACCTACAAGAAGGTAGCTCTCCAAGAACAGGGTTGGAGAGCCCTGACCTAGGACACCAACAGCCAACCAGGTGTTCATTAAAAACTTAAATTCACTGACACTATGAAGAATAGCTTAACCATACTCATTGATAGCCTAATATATACATTAATATAATTTTGGTGATTTTATGAGGCATTGCTAGACAATACATTGCTAGATACAGATGACCAAGATGTAGACAAAGCACACGGTCTGTCTGCCTGCCCGATCCTTTCTCTCCCTCGTGGTTACGCTCACTGGCTTGCCTGATCCTATTTCTCTTCACTATGAAAAACGCTAGTGTGTGTTTGGTCTTCTGTCTGTTGCATGTAGAAGAGCTCATTGGTAGCCCCTACTTTAAGCTACTGAACTTGCTTTAGACATTGCAAACCAAGAAATTGAGAACTACAGCATTAAGAAGCCTATAGCCTACATCTTTTGATTACCGATGCACGGTTCTGACTGTCTGCCTGGTGGCCAACATGCCTAACTATGCCTGGCTGTGCCAATCCCATCTCTCTCTCTCTCCCTCGCTAGCTCATGCTTTCTTTGCTGTGAGAGATACGATAGTTTGTGTTCTCGAAGTAGACTACGGCAAATAGTTTCCTCAGTTGCAAAAATACTGAATCTTAGTAGTCTAATCTTGACACCCAGAAATAATGAATCCCCACCACTACTTTTACTCTAGGTTGAAGATGCGAAGGTTAAGACTACATAATAATTCCATGAGGAAGTGTTCAAAAAATATATATTGATGGGACCAGCGCTGCTGCTGATTATACATGTTCCTCTTGTGTTCTTCACTGTTCTTGCCAGCTCTGATCTATACAGCCAATGCCCTATGATTTAGATAAGTGTAGATCAGTGTTTCTAAGATGGCAGTGGACTCTCATTACTCATTACTCAAGACTATTCAAGACATTCATTCAGACTCCTGCATGATTGAATCTCAGATCTTAAATCATATCTGTGAAGCAAGGTTTTTTAAAATCCTTGTGTTTGGGATTTTTTGGTGATGGATTCATTCATCTACTTGGGACTAGAATGGCACCCTATATTCCATACACAGTGCACTACTTTTGGCCAGAGGGCCCTGGGCAAAGGTAGTGCACTATATAGGGAATAAGGTGCCATTTGGGATTCAGACTTTGAGTGCTGCTTCTATAACCTGGAGAGGCCCTCAGGAGCCCTGGCTCCTAGCAGGTCCAACCAGCAGGTCCAACATGGCCGCACCGGTCCAGAAGGAGAGGCTAGACAATAGGGGATTGGGCAGAAATCCGACATAATGAGGCCCAGATGGCCAGGACACAGTCCAAGGATGGAGGAACAACATCTCACTAGCCAATCTGGCATTCCCATGGACACCACAGGGATAGCTAGCAACAAAGAATGGTTTAAAGAACATCTGATCGGCCAAAATGGAAACCAGGGTAAAGCTTGGGTTAGATAAAGACTGAGAGTAGTAAAATATCATACAATTAATGTTCTACTGAGAGAAAAGAGGATTAAGATAAAACATTTTTACAATCCAGTTATTTGCAGCTGTATCACATCCGGACGTGATTGGTAGTCCCATAGGGCGGCGCACAATTGGCCCAGCGTCGTCCGGGTTTGGCCTGGGTAGGCCGTCATTGTAAATAACAACTTGTTCATAACTGACTTGCCTATTAAAATAAAGGTTCAAAATAATATATATATCAACAAATTTAATCTATTTAAAAATACCATAAAGACACTGGATATTGTTCAATATAACAACATTTTTCTAATTGTCGTGGTCTACAATCCGAAAGGTGTCTTACAGCGCTAGAAAATCCTTCAGGATAATACCCTTGTTCAAATAGACCTACATGTGAAGTTGAAGTAGATAAACATTGTAGTAGGGTTACTAGAAAATAAGCAAGAACAGTTCATCCCATTTCAGTACATCTACCATTATTTGCAACTCAAAGTCCATGTGGTCTATAATAATATGAAATGACAGGTTAATGCCAGTCTAATAAACGTTATATTTTCCAATTCTTTAAAAGCAGGCTGTAGGGTCGACTTCAGACAAACATTTCAGCGAACACTAATTTGCTTCGAACACCCACGACAGGAATGTCAACACAAGTCAAAGGTGAAACCAGCACAAAGTACAGTGTGAGGAGAGGAATGAGCCCGGAGCATTATTTTCTTTCAGCCATCACCAATTATAAACACAGCTTGTGCCAATTTCCAGTGCCTTCCTCAGGTTTGACATTTAAATTGTCAACTCACTTAATACCGCCGTCTCCTGAAGGAAGCCCCCTGCTGACAGAGACCCGGTAACTACTGAGAGGTGGTTGGAAATCTGTGACATTATATGAGCTCTTTTTTTAAATATAGAGAGTGTGTTTGTCTTGGTGTGTGTCTTGGTGTGTGTGTGTGTGTGTGTGTGTGCATCCGCATGTTTCATTATATTCTTCTAATGTGTAGAATTTGGTACGTTTATTTTGCAAAAGTGTCTCTGCAGTCCCCAAAAGAGATCAGTCATCAGCACAATATATGTGAAAGTGTTGTTCTAGACAACTGAAGCTTGCAATTCTTCAGAAAAGTACTAGTTGCACTGTCTCCAAAAAGAGGCAGAGATGCAGGGTCTGGGGTGCAGTCTGTTATTTAGCTGTCTCCCAAATTAAAGCCATCTCTGCCAGCTAGCTCTCCTATTGGCTCGCAGAATCTGACAGCCGCCAAGGCAGGGAAGGAAGACTGTGACTAATTGTGTCTGCTCTCCACTATCCAAAAAGTAAATACCAAGGAACACATATAAATATTCATAATAAGGCATACGGATTGACTCCCGCTCTTGAAAAATGTCCAAAGTGGTGCAACTGACAGGGAGTCTTTGTCCCAGGATAACATGATCATTAGATTCCAAAAACCCACAGCTTCTGACTGAACAAAAACATTTAGAGAGAAACAAAAGCACACAATTGAATGGATATTATTGAACTCTCTGCGATAATATGTATTGATGAGAAAAATAGGCAACATGCATATTTTAAACACTGCAGAAGATAATGGTTTTTCAAATGATGCGTGATTTTACATTTGATGGTGTCCTTATCAACATTGTATATTACCTAATTTAGGTGTGTGTATAACAGCTGTAGGCCTATATCATGCAGAAAAGGGAGATTTGTGCAGGTGTAGATTCATAGGGGAGGCATGTTCTGGTGGGTGGCATTGTTTAATAGAACTGTTCCATCAAAATATTGTGTGCGTCTCAAATAGCACCCTATTCCCTAAGTAGTGTAGTATCGTAAGTGCATAGTTCCATAACCTTGATCACATACACTCTGGATTTTGTTTTGCAGTCTCTGCCATATCTCTGAGATTATTCGTCTTTATACCTAATGCCCAGTTACTAGCAATCAGGTTCCCTTGTTTTGTGTTGGCTACACTAACCCAATTACAGTAATTCCTATCTCATTTTTAGACTTACGCTCTCACTATGGAGGCTCTTTGAGGGTGACATATTGAACTTGATGTAACTTGATGTAACACGAAAAAATATAATATTGCATAAATGGCAAGATGCTGTAATATTCTCCTCTGTACTCAGGTTTACAGGATGTGCTTCCAGAATTCCTCCGGAACCGTTTTGTGGAGGCTGCTCTCAGCTACGTGGCATGCAACTCTGAGGGGGAGCTTTTGTGTCGTAACAATGACTGCTGGTGCCGCTGCTCTGCCAAGTTCCCTGATTGTAACTGCCCCTTGGCTGATATCAAAGCCATGGAGGAAAATCTGCACAAAAGCAAAGAATCCTGGACCAACTTCAACACTGAATTCATGGAATCAGGTGGGCTATTTGTTCCAGTTATTTGTTATTCATTTCCGTCAAGCTGCATTTGAAAGCCACTGGGAGGAACAGGACACAGGTGTGCTATAAAATGCGCAAGATCAATTAAAAAAAAGAACCAGTTTTCCTAAAATGCTACAACCATTTTGCTCAATATCGACAAACAACTAGCTAATGCCCTGAATATGTACAACTAGATGTACTGGTGCCTCTCAGACAGTTTAAGTTATTGATTGGGGAACTCTTTACTGAGAAATGTGATTGTTTCTCTTGAGTGTGTTTGTAATGTAAGGTAAAAAAGAAAAACAGAAGAAGAAGAACTGTAGTTTGACATTGGAGGCAGGAAGTGTTGCCCATTGCAATGTTTTCTCTATTGTCTATCTGCGAGAGGGCTTCTCGCCATCTGTTGGATTCTGTATGATATGGAAAGTGCATTCTGAGTGATGCTTTGAAGGCACAGGCATGCTCCCTGTCTTTTTGACATTACCAGACTTAGCAATATCAGAGCACCTCTCACATGAAATCGTTATAAGATGCTGCGTTGTTGACAGGCTACTGAAAAGGAGGAATGAGTTCCTCATAATTGCAGCCCATTTTGGTTCTGCTGACATTGTTGTTTTTGTCTGAAGCCAAACCTGTCATGAAAATGAGCACATGGCCTCTTTCATTCTTTTAGATGGTTGAGTGTCAAAATAAGTCATGCGCAAAAAATCTCATACAATGTACACACACACACACACACACACACATCCACACACACTCAAACACCGTAACCCACGCTGAAAAATGTACAATACAGAGGGAGGAAGTGATCTAAGCATTTTTAATAGGGCAGAGTGTTTGTCTTCTCATGGCTCAGTGCGGCTGGCAAGAGTCTGCTTAGAGTCTGTATGCGAGGTTGCACTGCAGCAGTTCTGGTGAGATTAGTTGATAAATAATGTGGCAAGGAAAAAATAGAAATTGGTGGAGAGTGCAGGCACATCATGTACCCTCGGACCAAATATTTCACCCAGCCAAGGAATGACACAAACAGAGAGATAAATCCTGCCTCTGTCTCCAAAGCCTCTTCTGTCCCACGATGGGGCTTTAATGAAAGCACCCCCAAATCTCTTTAACTGGAGCCCTTCACTCATCAAAATGCATGTGGGTCTTTCTATAAACTAGGGTACCAGTGTGGATTTCCTACACTGGACAACTTGTTAGAGCTGTTGATAAGTCATTGACAATAATTGGGAGCCCAGAAATTCAAATACTGGAATAAGCCTACCTTGAAAATCTGATATTTCCTCAATTTGGTGCTGGAAAGGTCCTTGTAATTATTATATCCAATGTATAAGTTCTCCTGCTCCCTTACAAATATGCAGGATTTCATTTTTGTGAGAGTTGTGGCCACTTTTGTTTGTTAGCCACCGCTTCAATAGATGGGTGCGGTTATGAGGACGACAACATCTTTAAAGTGGTTATGGTCTACTTTCTTGACACTTTTTGCATGCTTTTTCGAGGTTCTTGAAAATTACAATTACGTGCTTGAAAAAGACCCTGAAAGCCCTTGAATTTGACTTGCCAGTGTCTGTATGAACCTTGCTTAAAGTATGTTTAGTCCTAGGCAGTGGCGATTCTAGCTTGTATGTCGCCCTGTGCAACCCCCCCCTTCAGCGCCCTTTACCTGGTCCCCATGCCTATACCTAAATCTGCCACTGGTCCTAGGCCTATGTTGTTATTGGTGGAGTTCTGGGAAATGTGCATATATTTACTTTTGTGGAACTGAATGCACATGTGGAACTGAATGAAATATATATATATTTTTTTTTTATCCCATTGGCCCCATTATTTATAGAAAGACCCATATCGGCTTCGAGCAGATGAAATGGCTCCAGAAGGCTAGTCCAGCCAAGGCAAAGCCTGACTAGATTTATATTTACTCCAGTCATGAATCTGTTTTCATTGTCAGAAAGCTAAATGGCTTGGGAGTCTGGTAATAATAAGGCCTTTGATATGAACTGTTATTGCAACTTAAGGCAATACAAGACTTCTGATTGTTTATGTTTAAAAATGCATTGATTGTGGTGACATAATGTTTACACTACATACTGCATGGACCTTTTTAAGGATGAGTTATATGAACACACAATACTAATTCAAGTAGGAATAGCCGGACAGTAGCCTAATACTGATGTACCACTGAAGACAGTAGTCTAATACTGATGTACCACTGCAGACAGTAGTCTAATACTGATGTACCACTGCGGACAGTAGCCGAATACTGATGTACCACTGCAGACAGTAGTCTGTCTTTGTTGAGCACAGTCATTCAAATGGCTCAGAAAGCCACTGTGAGAGGACAACAGGTTGTAGGGAATGCATTCGTCAAGTTGAATTAACCTCTGAAGTAAACAAAGCTAGCAAACAAGGCTTTGTCAATGTTGATAAAAATAAAATAAAAATGTTTGTTTTTTTAAACAAAAGTGTGTTGTGCTGAAGGCTTTCCCAGCAGGGTTAATAAATACGTCCCAAATGGCGCCCTATTCCCTATGTAGTGCACTACTTCTGACCAGAGCCTTATAGAAATAGGGTGTTATTTGGGATGCATATTATGTCCTACTTGGGAACAAGGAATTAAATAATTGAAAGACTCCACCTAATTTTTCATATATGATGCCTGTCATTAGTGACACAATTTCTACACAGATTTATATGACCGACAAAGCAAAACCAATTTCTTACACTGGCACCCAGGCTAACCTAATATTAGTTGTATATTTTTATAGTCAAATGAACTACACTTGACTGTACGTACATTTGCAATGTACACACATTACATAAATCTTAACAGGTTTACCTTATTGGGTGGATTTTTTAATCCGTCAAAAATAATCTGTCAACACCTTTAAAATACCGTGATAAACGAGCTGTAAAATCAAAAAAGTCAAATATTCTCTCAGTGCTGGATTGACTTTTCTTTCGTTATACAGTGCAAATCGTCTAATTGTCACAATGGTTCCATTATGTTAATTAAAAACATGCCTTCAAGTAACAGTGAGTTGTTTGATACAAGGTACCACCTACAAATAGTCTTGGCACTGCTTCACCATCAATGCCTGCCAGTTGAAATTTCACTGATGTCTTGCCCATTTCTGCTTTTATTACGTCAATAAAGCATGGCCTGGGAGTGCTTAGATGTGGCACATACACATTTTGAATATGACAGATTTGTACAAACAAAGAAAAAGACTTATCCAGAAATTGATTTCTTTGGTTCAATAGCTGGCAACATCTCCCAACCTTTTTTAGTTATTTTCTTGTATTTATTCAGAGGATTACATTTGGCAGTTAATTCATCCTGTCGGATGAACAAAACATCACTTTAACCCTAAAAGGCACCAAATATTTTTGTCTTAAAAGCGCCAATGGAAGTCATTTTTGACCCCAAAATGGTAATGATTGCCAAGAGTCTGTCAAGCAGTGACACATTTTTATTTATTAACCTTTTGTATCACATTAGGTTTTCATTCCCCAAAATAAGCATATATTTTAAGATTTTCACACATTTATAGTAAAATGGAATGTTTAAAAATATACATTTTTTAAATGTTGTCCATGCTTTGAACAGTTAATTTTATAAATGTCACCCATATCAACTTGTCATGGAAAATTGTCTTTTATTCATTCAAAGTGTTGTGTTTATGTGAGCTCATTAGAAGTACCGGTACAACCAAGACAACAATATGGGCGTTATAGGCGATAGATCTTTAGCTCTAACTTTGGAACGCTATTGTGATATTGCGAGGGGTGAAAGTGAGTGATGAGGCTAAGAACGAGCGAGAGAGAGGAAATTAGCGTATATAGGATTTTAATAAAGAAAAGACAGCAATATACATAGAAAGACTAATAACCCGCAAGGGTTGAACAGAAAACATGGAGTTAAATAGTGACCCTGATGACCGATGAGGAACAGGTGTGGGTCATCAGGGTGTTGCTACCATCTTCCCCCCGACCGCCGGTTAGAACGCCGGCGAGGATGATCGCTGGAGAGGAGGAGGGACCGGTGCTCTGCGCGGGGCATTCGTTACAGTACCCCCCCCCCTAGGCGCGGCTCCCGATGTCGCCACTCGCCGCCGCCCTGGACGACCCCGAGGGCGAGGTGCTGGTCGATCCGGACGGCGAGCATGAAACTCTGTGGTAAGTGACGGATCGCAGATGTCCGCCGCCCGAACCCAGCTACGCTCCTCAGGGCCGTATCCCGCCCAGTCCACCAGGTACTGGATCCGACCCTGCCGTAGCCGAGAGTCCAGCACCTTGTCCACTCGATATGCCAGACCCCCAGCTACCTCCGTTGGTGGTGGAGGCGCCACTGCAGGTCCGGACCCCCCTAGTGGACCAGGAACCACCGGTCTGAGGAGAGAGACATGGAAAGAGGGAGACAGGTTGTTATAAGGTGGTGTGAGTCTCAACCTATAGGTGGCCTCGTTCACTCTCCGAAGGACTGTGAATGGTCCCACATACCGGGGTTCTAGCTTATGACTGGGCAAACGGAGCTGGAGGTTCCTCGTGGACAGCCAGGCTTTATCCCCTGGGTGGAACACTGGAGCCTCACTCCGCCGCCTGTCCGCCTGTGTCTTTTGCTGCAGAACTGCCCTCTGCAGACGGACCCTAGCGGCGGACCAGACTCCCTCAGCCTTCCCAAACCACTCCTCCACCGCCTGAATTTCACTAGAACCCCTCCCCCAGGGGCACAAACGGGGCTGAAAACCCAGTACCACCTGGAAGGGGGTCATGCCAGTGGAGGCGTGGTGCAGGGAGTTCTGAGCGTATTCTGCCCAGGGAAGGAAACGGGTCCACTCACCTGGCTGTTCCATGCAATACGCCCGAAGGAACCTCCCCAGTTCTTGGTTGGTGCGCTCCGCTTGCCCATTCGCCTGAGGGTGGTACCCGGATGTGAGACTGACCGCGACCCCCAGCTTGGACATGAACGCCCTCCACACACGAGAGGTAAACTGGGGACCCCGGTCAGACACGATGTCCTCCGGAAGTCCATACTGTCGGAAGACCTGTTGAAAAAGCACCTCAGCGAACTGTAGAGCAGAGGGGAGGCCGGGTAGTGGTATGAAGCGCACCACACAAGACAGTACATAATGACGCACAGTCCTCCCCATGCCCGGCCACCAATACTTCTCCCGGAGCGCCTCCAGGGTCCGACTGATACCTGGGTGCCCGGTGGCAGGTGTTGTGTGTGCCCAGGTTACCAGCCTTCCCCGCACTCTCCTTGGAACGTAGACCTTCCCCGGAGGGCAGGTTGCTGGGGTAGGATCCCGTCTCCCTGCTCGTTGAATCTCTGTGTCGATGTCCCAGGAGACGGGTCCTACAATACATGATGGAGGCAGGATGGGAACGTCCTGCCTCGTCTCTGCCCCCCGGTCGTGGATGCGGGAGAGTGCGTCCGCCCTGCCATTTTTTGTTCCCGGGCGATAGGTCAGGGTGAACTGGAAGCGCTCAAAAAACAAAGTCCAGCGGGCCTGTCGGGGGTTAAGGCGCCGGGCTGCCCTGACGTATTCCAGGTTCTGATGATCCGTCAGGACAGTGAACGGCTCATGAGCGCCCTCTAGCCAATGTCTCCACTCCTCCAATGCCAACTTTACCGCCAGTAGCTCTCGGTCACCCACGTCGTAGTTCCTCTCTGCAGCAGTCAGCTTTTTGGAAAAGTACGCACAGGGGTAGAGCAGGGGAGGGTTCCCCTGCTGCTGAGAGAGGACCGCCCCTACCCCGACCTCCGATGCGTCTACCTCGACCGTGAAGGGCTTCAGCGGGTCTGGGTGGCGGAGCAGAGGAGCTGTGGTGAATCGGCCCTTCAGGTCGAGAAAAGCCTTCTCGGCACTCGGGGTCCAGGTGAGGCGTTGAGGGTTTCCTTTCAACAACGACGTGAGTGGCGCTGCGATGGAGCTATAGCCCTTAATAAACCGGCGGTAAAAGTTGGCGAAACCGAGGAAGCTTTGGAGCCCTTTAATGTCCCGAGGGACTGGCCATGACCTGACTGCCTCTACCTTCAACTCTTCCATCTTCACCCCCTCCGGAGAAATACGATACCCGAGGAAGGAGACGGCCGTTTGGTGGAAGGCGCATTTTTCCTCCTTGACATACAGCTGGTTCTGTAATAAACGGCGGAGGACAGCACGAATGTGCGTCACGTGTTCTGAGAACGTCGGGGAGTACACTAGGATATCATCGATATATACCACTACATACCTCCCCGACATATCCCGAAATACCTCATTCAGAAAAGACTGGAATACCGCGGGGGCATTGGCGAGTCCATATGGCATCACTAGGTATTCATAGTGACCTGACGCCGTGCTAAATGCGGTCTTCCACTCATCTCCCTCCCGGATTCGTATAAGGTTGTATGCGCTCCGGAGGTCTAGCTTGGTGAAGAAACGCGCTCCCCGTAGCTGCTCTATGGCCGCAGGAACGAGGGGCATTGGATATCGGAACTTCGTTGTTACCTCATTTAGTCCACGATAGTCAATGCACGGCCTTAATCCCCCGTCCCTCTTTTTCACAAAAAAAAAGCTAGCTGAAGCAGGGGACGTAGAATGGCGAATATGCCCCTGCTCCAGTGCCTCTCGGATATACGTCTCCATATTATCCGTTTCGACCATAGAGAGCGGATATATACGTTTCCGGGGAGGCATGCCACCAGGCATCAGGTCGATGGCACAATCCCAATCACGGTGTGGAGGGAGACATTTGGCTTTTTCTTTGGAGAACACTCCGCGTAGATCTTCATATTCGGGCGGAATGTTCCCCGGGAGGGCACTTTCCGGACTCTCCACCGATGTTGCCCCTACCGTCGTTGGAATACAGGTCTTCCTACATTTATCCGACCATCCCAGAATCCTCCGTGCGCTCCAGCTGATGGTAGGGTTGTGCTGCTGGAGCCAGGGAAGTCCCAAGATGACCGGATGTATGGACGACGAGATCACCAACAATTCCAGCCTCTCTCGATGGCAGCCGTGAATGGTGAGGGTGACTGGATGGGTAACGTGGGTAATGGAACCGGAACCCACCGGCCTTCCATCCAGAGCCTGAACTGGCAGGGAGGACCTCAAACGGCGCAACGGCAGCCGGAGAGCGTCAACCAAAGTCCGGTCAATGAAACTCCCCGCCGCTCCGGAGTCAATCAGGGCTGTGGATACATAATCGGGGAAGTTACCAGACAGCACAACTGAACAGCAGAAAGGTCTGGCGATTTTCTCACCCCGTAAAACACTTACTGTGCCCACCTGAGCCATCCGGCCACTTACTCCTTTCCTGCGTCCTGCTGGCACAGAGGGGCATGCCCTCCTGACATGACCCCTCTCCCCGCAGTACAGACAAAGTCCCTGACGACTCCGTCGCTCTCTCTCCTCCGCGGAGAGTCTCGTGATCCCCACCTCCATCGGCTCATGTTCCGGCTCGGATCGAGGAAGGGGAGAATGCGCGCGGCGCGCCAGTTGGTCACGGTCTCGGAGCTGACCGTCGATGGCAATGGCCCGGGCGATGTAGGCGTCCAGGGGCATAGATTGACTCACACAGGCCAGCTCCATTTGGACCTCCACCCGCAGCCCCCTACGGAAGGCGGTCCTAAGAGCCGGCTCGTTCCACCCACTGGACGCCGCCAGCATCCGGAATGACAGGGCATACTCCGAGGCCGTGCCCTTCCCCTGGGCAAGGCGCATAATCCGCTCGCCCGCATCTCTCCCCTCCGCTGGATGGTCAAATACGGCTCGGAACTGAGCGACGAATTTAGGAACCGACCATAACTCTTCGGATCCGCTCTCCCACAGTGACGTTGCCCACTCGAGTGCACGCCCCGTGAGGAGAGTGATCATCGTGTGGACCTTCTCCGAATCGGGCACTGGCTGATCACCCAAATACAGCTCGCACTGAAGAAGGAACCCACGACAACCCTCCGGATTGCCATCATATTTGTCTGGGGTGGCTCTCCGGAGTTCTCCTCTCGGGACGTGCCGAGACTCCACACGATCGGGTGCTGGGGGCGCAGTAGCTCCCTGTGAAGCCACCGGGTGTTCCCCGCTCGATCGTGCCGCCATGAGAGACATCATATCCCCGAGAGCCTTAACCAACCCAGCGACCTGTGTCTCCATGGCCTGGAGCCTCTCCTCCAGCTCTGGAGACCTACCGGGTGTCCCAGCTCCCCCTACGTGCCCGTCCATGGAGACCTAGGGATATGAGTGAGAAAAGAAAAGAGTTAACGGTGAAGATGACAAGACAGGTAAGTGAAAAAAAATAAAAGGTGCCTCTGGTTTGGCGGGTTATTCTGTGATATTGCGAGGGGTGAAAGTGAGTGATGAGGCTAAGAACGAGCGAGAGAGAGGAAATTAGCGTATATAGGATTTTAATAAAGAAAAGACAGCAATATACATAGAAAGACTAATAACCCGCAAGGGTTGAACAGAAAACATGGAGTTAAATAGTGACCCTGATGACCGATGAGGAACAGGTGTGGGTCATCAGGCTGTTGCTACCATCTTCCCCCGACCGCCGGTTAGAACGCCGGCGAGGATGATCGCTGGAGAGGAGGAGGGACCGGTGCTCTGCGCGGGGCATTCGTTACAGCTATGGGCTATCAACTCAGTTTCAATTGCATCTGAAAGATAACACTTTCAACTTGGTATAGAGCCATTGGAATCTAAATATGTATTTTTTTGTTATAGAGGCTGCCACAGATCTACATCTATATACATCTTATACATCTACCTTTGTGTCAACATTTTCAGCTTAGCACAACTTGTATACAAGAGATAATATTATTTTTCATTCCACCATATTAACACATAAATCATCGTAAATTGTGTTTTTTTTTTTGTCAGTAACTAGTTGCTTGACAAAGTCCTACTATTTCAGAAGGATAAAAAAAAGAGTTTAGAAATGATGATGTTTTTGACCGCTGTTGGCGCTTTTAGGGTTAAATCGCCAAGGACATCTTCAATATCTTAGCATTTTGTACACGTCTTAGTGGTCAACTAATTTGTATATATATTTTTTTAAACCCTTACATTTTGACTGAGTTAGATTAGAATGTGACGTGTATTGCACGCTCTGATTGGACGATAACACTGTCATAACGAAGATAAAGCATCATGTGGCAACTCGTGTATTCAGGGACAAATGAAGGTAGATACAGAAAGAAGGCTAAATGAAAGCATTCTGCTTAGCAACCTTTCCTCTAAGAGGGGATTATAATGTAGAGTACATGGCAGATTCTCCCTACAAAAACCTGAAGAAATGCTGCTCTTAGCCCAATCCAATGCATACATAGCTCAATAGTCCTTCTCCAGCAGCCAATCCAATTTAATGCATACAGCCACAGAACTTGCAAGAGACATAGCCTATGTATTTGGTACAGTAGATATTGCATGTTGCACAAGTCAGTAATATGATTGGAGCTATAATTCTACCGTGAACCTATGCTGATACAGTGGCACACAGATCAACACTTTCTAATTGTTAGTATATAGACACACAAGGAACTTGATTGAATAAATAATCTGGTAAAAGATAAGGTTTGCCTAAAGTTGAAATTTTAAGTGTATTATACAGCTCTGGAAATCTACACCCATTTTATTAGTAGTTTTGTGATGCTTTGGGATGCTTCGATCCCTGTGATTTTACATTCTGTGCAGACGTCACATGTCGATGCCGGAGGCACGTAAGTTCGCTCACATGATCAGAGACCACGCAGCACACGCCTGCCTTAACTCAAGCATCAGTAGCAGCAAAATAAGAACGTGTGCTATATTTCAAAAGAGTCAAGAAACCTTTTTGAAAAGAAATACAACAGAAACATGGAGAAACATGGATTAAGGCGCAGGGGTAGAGACTAACAGTTAGTTCCTTGAGAAGAAGTCTTTGAAGCTCTGTCAGCTCACCATTGGAGCTCAGGGACTGTGACAGTGATTGTTCTTGTATGCTGCTGAACCCAAAAGCCTGGGGAACACTAGCCCACCATGCACTCGGACTGGAGGACAACTTACTCTGCTAAGGTACACAGACTCAACAGGGCTCAACATCTCACCAGGGGTTCAGGAGTGTTGGTCTAGACTCTCTGAGTCTATTTCAAACACCAGTTGAACCTCGCTACTCTTCACAGACTTTCACAGTTTTTTTCTATCGTGCCAAACTTTCTTGTTCACTTTAATACATGAACAATGTGAGCAAAACTTTCCCTAGCTCTATTTCTGGCATGAAAGTGATTCATCGTCAAACTGGACCAGTAGCTCAGCTCAGCGAAGTAGCACAGATGCTTGCGGAGGAGGTGTTCTATACTGAAAATAAAGGGTTTTTTCCTAGAGAGAAAAACATCATCAACGCTGTTCAATATCTGACTGCTTGCCACAAAGACATTAAGCTATATATAGAATAGCAGACCGAGGCCTCTCCTCCCTCTCCTGCAGGCAAATGGATGAGACAATGGCAGTTCATCTTCTACTATTGTTCATTCAGTGTGCCTGTTGAGGTAGAGATGCATCAAATCCACATGGGGTATTTTTGTGTGGTTAGGAATACTTCAGCTCCGGTCCATTTTTTACCAGGATCGCCTGCAGAGAGGCTTTGTAATAAAGCATTTAGTGTGTACGTCCAAAATGGCACCCTGTTCCCTATATAGTGCATTACGTTTGACCAGAGCCCTATGAACCCTGGTCAAAAGTAATGCACTAAATAGGTAATAGGATGCCATTTGGGACGCATTTTAAAATGGTCGGGGGAAAGGACCACATGCCCCCTGTACAAAGGTAGTTGGGAGAGGTGCATTACATGTCTCTGGGGGGTGGCTCGTGTAACATATACTCTCCCTTCCTACGGTCTCGTTTCCTAGAATCTTTGCACTCCCAGAGGATACTATCTAAGAATGTAGTCATGGGTATAGTATTAATCCTTCCTCCCCGCTCTACAGAGTTAAAAATCACTGCCTACAGCTGAAGGTATAGCTTACATAACTACCTCCCTGCGAAATAAGTGGACTTTGCCAAACAGGAAATAATGCTACAGTATGTCGTAATATGAGCGTGTTTTACTTACATATACAATGTGTTTAACTTATTCATGGGTTGCACGTTGCGTCACAATATGGATATGAAGATTTTCTTAAGCACTGGTGCCCAACTGAACATTCTGCTTAATTGGCACTGATGAAGATTTCATCTAAAGTGCATTATAGTGGCTTGGAAAGACAATGACATTACAAAAGGAAACACATATTGAGTAAGGGAAACCTTTTGTTGCCAGATTGACTTTAGATGAAGTATAACTTTAGCTAGCTAGCTAAGATTGAGGGGAGAGCATGACATTTTAGCTAGCTTACGTTAGCATTTTTTGACAAACTTTGCTAGCTAATGGCAACATTGCTATCTCTCTGAAGTATATTTGACGGCATCATGATGATTACAAAGTTGTTTCCTACAAACGATTTGCCTACTTTAGCAATGTCATCATATTTCCAAGCCACTATACTGTAATTTAGGCCCCCCATTAAACTGATGTCAGGATTATTTGTGACTACAGCCAGTGGCGGATTTAGGTATAGGCGACATGGGGAGCCATCCTGGCACGGGCGCCCGCAGGCACGGGGCCCAGGCAAAGGGCGCTGAAGGGGGGGGGTTCACCAAGGGTGACATATAAGCTAGAACCGCCACTGAGTACAGCCCAACTCATTAGCTAATAACAATGAACTGCTTTCTGTCTGTTTGTAAGTGTATGCATTCAACATGGAGAGTTCGTGAGGCCAAGGGTAGTCTCCACTGGCTCAATGAAATTGTGACTTACACCATCGAATCCAGCTAATCAAATGTCCTAGTGCTAGAGTCACTACAGCTAATGAGGATCTCATTAACAGCTTTAAGCACAGCCCTTTTTCAGGGCTTTGTAAAAGCTGTTTTATAAATACTAGCTGTCTGTGTTGTTGTACTGGATGTGTGAGTATTGTGCGGGCTGGTCCACCACAAGATTAAAAAGGCTACATGTTACTTATTAGTTAAAATAACTTGGGTGATTATTATGTCATTTAAAAAATGTTTTGCAAACAATGAGAGAGCTGTCTCTCTCTGTGTGTGTGTATGTCTATCAGCATAGAAAGTTAGTATAGTATAGTATAGTATAGTATAGTATAGTATAGTATAGTATAGTATAGTCTGGTATAGTGCAAGTTCAGCAGGACGGTTACCCATCAGGACAATAGAAAACGCCCTTCATATACTAAACGTGAAGAGGTATTTATAGTCCTTCATTACTCATGTGAACTAAGCTGGTAGAATTTAATTGAAACAAAATTTGGTATTCATAAATTCACAATACCCTATTAACGACATTGAGCATTTAATGATTTTTCTATGTTTAAAGGTTAAGCAACAAAATCTCAGTACAGTCAACTCCAAATGCCTCAAATGTATACAGTGCCAGACACGTTACAGCAAGTATCTCCTAGGTTGGCTCTTCCCTCTTGAGCTAGTAAGACCGAAACCCATCGCTGAATGTACTGTGCAACATAAGCCTTACAAACATCTTTACTTTGCCCAAGGCAACAAACATTTTCTAGTGTGAGGAGAGATGAAACTCCCTCATATTCCCTACTATGAGAGCAAAGATTTCAAGTTTGCTACAAGCTCTTCATTGTCAGTGAAGTTGTATCTATAATTGCTATTACATTGCCATAGGATACTACCTCGGAGCGAGGGACTCCTATTCTTGCACTGCTGAAATACAAGTAAATGTACTGTGATCGATAAATAAAGGGGAAATCTTGCACAAATGGTTCATATGTGAAGACTGAGATTATAAGGGTTCTATTCAATCAGATCCGCTTCAGCTGACATCTGTATAGCGGTTGTTTTGGCGGTGTCTGAGGTGTAACTGGTTAGAGCTGTCAAATGCTCAATGGCTCCTGGCATTATACCTAAAGCAGACATTGCCATTGGCTGCACGGAGTCACATTAACAGAAATCCTGGAACGGAATAAAATTTGAGCGTAAATATTTGTACATTTTCTGGCTCTGAACTTAACGCGAGAGGGGCGGGTGTGGCTTTATAACAATAATCAGAAGAGCAGCTGCTCACTGATTTGATGGCTCCAATGCAGTTCCATCTCCAACACGCCAAACCCAGATACAACTTAATAAAAGTCACACGATAAGCTGCGGGTCAGCAATTTAAAAGCGCCAGAAAATCAGCTTGTACTGTAATACAAGATGGAAGTTACTTATAAAATATACTTATTGTGTGTATGTATTTACATGTATGTGTAACTGATAGATGCACACGCACACACACACACACACTACTGTACATGTTAATGGTTTTAAATGTATGTAAATTGTAAAGTATTTAGTCTATAATGTATTTAGTACCCAATGAGACTAGCGGTGGCCATTGGCGTCGGCTAACGGAGATCCTAATAAAATCTAATTTAAAAACTAAAGCAAGCACACACCTAAAAGGTGTTTGAGGGAGAGGAGGAAAGGTGTTGTGATTTTCCCCTGGTCTCCTATGGAAGGGAAGCATTGGAATCAAGGATTAAGAGGGGGAGGTGCTGAGGCACGTAGGCTACCTTTGTCATGCACAAGATTTATGACTCTCTAAGTCTTTTGCCACTATTCACAGTACTGCATGCCCGCCTCACAAACATTCCATCTACCATAAAGGGAATTTAAAGGTCATGTTTGGAATATAAACTAAATATGTTTAAACAATATAATAACTGTGATTGGGCACATAGTTAAATCCCATCTGTCTTCATCCAACTAGGCCACCTGGCTTCCTTTACACACACACAATCTTGATAATGCCCAAGGTTAATACATTTTATTATCCAGAACCATCAAATACAAACAACATTGATTTTAATGAATGAGGATTCTAATGATTACCTGGACCTCATGTAGCATTTAATCATAACGGCTGGCAGACCATGTATATTGTGTCTTAAGGATTAAGAATCAGTGTACCGTTTTGTTAAAGATTAGAGCTAATTTAAAAGAATAGACATCAAGTAAATTATTATAACAGAGCCAAACAGCTTCCTAGGGTACACTTAGAAAAAAAGGTGCTATTTAGAATCTGAAAGGGTTCTTCGTCTGTACCCATAGAAGAACCCCATTTGAAGAACCCTTGTTGGTTTAAGGCTGAACCCTTTTGGTTTCAAATAGAAAAATAAAGACATTTTGCTCAATTGCCCTCAGCTATGTTTAGACTGTTTTGGTCCATATTTGCTGTGTTCTAGGGTACAATAAAACAGATGGCTCTCCTATTCTTAACACTTTGACCAGTCATATTCAAGGTTAGAACTACCTTTCTAGGGGTTCTGATGCTTTTAGCCTTGAGTTACATTTTTGATAACATATCTACAGTATTTCACTTTTTCATGAGTATAGTATTGCTTACCATGTTTTGTCCAATGAATTATGTAACCACTCCCTCTTCAAATCAGGGTTGATAGGAAAAATGTTCAAAAGAGGACATTGTATTATCATATCTTTGTGCTCCCTGACGAAGGCCATGCAGCTGAAACGTGTCTGAGTTTTTCCATTGAGCATGCCATACAAATAAAGGCATTTTAATTAATTCTATGAATAGTAAATGTTTTGGGTTCCATGTAGAACCGGATCCCAAAATGGTTCTGCCTGGAACCAAAAAGGATTTAACCTTTTGGAACCCTTTTTTCTAAGAGTGTACCTGTCAGATACTGTTTTTGAATTACATTACAGGGTTGTGAAAAAAATGCATTCTTTGACAGAGTGATAGCTGATGACAATAGCTAAGCTGGTAGCAATGTTGATACTATTTCTGGAGTCAAAAGGCTGATTAGTAGGGCTGGGAATTGCCAGGGACCTCACAGCACAATATTATCATGATACTTGGGTGCCGATACGATATGTATTGTGATTTTATTGTGATTCTGCTGCAGAGGGATATGAGGGAGCCATGAGAAAACAAATTGGCTCCCTATTAAAAAAATTAAATGGCGAACAAGCTATGAAGTTTTGGTGCAGGTACAGCCAATTAGCGCAAAAATAATCTTTCAATATTTTTTAAACGAT
The DNA here is from genome assembly GCA_023634145.1 of Thymallus thymallus. NCBI lineage: Eukaryota > Metazoa > Chordata > Actinopteri > Salmoniformes > Salmonidae > Thymallus > Thymallus thymallus. The sequence continues at coordinate 13,918,215 of CM042383.1, read as the reverse complement.
ACGATATATCAGTAAAAATAATATCCTGAAATGTAACTGTATCAACTTTTTCCCCACATCACTACTAATTACAGGAATATAATGTATTTCTCCATGGCAATACATTCATACTATAGAACACAGAAGAACAAATTACTGTCTCATTCCCAACTGCAGTTTGATGGTGTAACATAGGAGTGTACTGCTTTCATACCGTAAGAGCAATCAAACAGTATATTCTTGTTATGCTCCTGTCACGACAGGGTGCATAGAGGGACCAAGACGCAGCGCAGGGATAGTAGTTTGACATATTCTCTTTACTGAATATTCAACAAAACAACCGAACTACTAAACAAACAGACACGAACGAACAACGTCAAAAACGTACAAAATCAAACACGATAATGAAACGTAACGTAGCACACTTACTGTCACTGTGACTGCGAAATATATAGCGAAATATACAATGACCCACATCCCCGGTGTGGAACATACAAATCTATGTAGGATCCTTAAGTAGAGACGATGCACAGCAGCTGCCTCTAATTAGGGATCCAACACAACCCAACACCAGAAACAGAAAGAATAGAACTGTCAGACTCTGACCATGGCTACATAGAGAAGCAAATAGGCTTCTCTATGGCCAGAGCCTGACAGCTCCCTTGGTCAGGTAAGAGAAACTGGTGCCCAACTACAAGAACTGGGCTAGATCCAATAGATGACTCACCTCAACAAAGTCCTTAGAAATGTTCCCAAAGCATCTGCTTTAGCCAATGGACAGCAGGCGTCCTCTATGGCATTGAAATTACATCTTTTGGGTCAATATCTCACTCAATGCTTTACTCACTAAGTGTAAAAACCATTCTCCTCAGGCAAGTATTCTCAGAAATAGCTGCTGGGGAAAGCCTGAATGATTGACCCCCTCCTGTTCACTAAATCTATTATCCAGGTCGGATCTCACCACATGATTAGAAGAAATATTCCAAACAGCCAATGCTAAATAACTTGTGGGCTTACTCAAGCTTCTGATGTTACCCTCTCTGTTGTCAAAGTTTACCCGGCAGGAGTAATGAAATAATTTGTCACGCTAATTAATAATACCCAAAAGGGGTTCGATCTGTATAACATGAGGGAAAAGGGAATTGTCTAATGGTATTCTAAAGAAACTGTATTTCTCAATAAATCATGGCAGAATCAGTACCACTGTGCTTCACCTCCCTGCGACGGATGGTTCTTCTGTCATACTGTAACACAGTGATCACCGACATGGGAAAAAGTGTGCATTAGCTAGAACGAGCCTGCTAATTCCAAGACGTATTTTATGATGATGTTGTATTGAATGTCAGATTTGGTTTAATTGGAAACATTTCAGTACAGCTCCTTATTCATAGTAAATCCTTAAATGGCAACAATAAATGGCCAGATTCCGAACCTAGACAATTTGATAGTTTGTTTAGTGTATAGCCATCCATGATCAAAGGAAACGGAAATCAAGAGTCTGTAGATTTTTCCTAAGAAATCATAAAGATTTCATGAGGTTGTGACATCTTTCTCCACACGTTAGCCCTAAATGCTGACATATCTGAACCTTGCCGATCAAGAGCAAGAGTCAGTGTCAGGTCTTATGTTTCAGCACCAACCCTGGGAGGAGGAATCATTGTAGTAGAGGAAATTGATCTCCCTTATGAGTTTGTGGAACCTTAGAGCACGTAGTGGTGTTTTTCAAATACTGAAATCACCCACCAGAGTGCCTTAAGCAGAAACCTGATAGCATTGCTTTCCCATGTATGTGCAAAGGCCGAATATATTTATTGTTCAGGCTTTACCAGCACTGACAGAAAGAGAGGTGCATTTCTCATATGAACAATGTTCACATGTTCAAGGCAAAATACCCAGACACTTGATTTCTTGAAGATTAGCTCTTGAAAATAAAGTAATACCACAGTATTCCTCGAGACTACAGTAGGTGAAATACTTATTTGACTGATGGAAAAGTTGCTAGTCTCACATTAACAAAGAATGCTGCTCAGACAGCATTGTGCTACTTTGTGAGTAATCTCGGTTAACCCATACACGTTAAGAGAAGCGATTAAGAGATGCCAGAACGAGGAGCGGAAGCGGAACGGGGAGCTCCACCCTCTCTCTTTGCCAGGTACGGGTCTATGGGCCGAATGTCCCCCTACCCTTCCTGGAATTCTAAATCATGATTTGTCCAAGTAACCAGAACTGCTGCTGGTCGTTATCCTACACATCCCATTCAGTCCCAACAGATTCTTAAGTTAACAAGCAGAATCGGTCTGCAAGAGATTACTTTGTGAGTTATCCAAAGGGAGAGAGAGTTATAAACCATTTACAAGGCAATACAGCTCAACCCTCAATGCAAATCAGAACCTTCAGTTTACTGCGTGCTATAGTATGTCATTGGGTCGGATCATATGTCTTGCTTCGAACATTGGTTAATAATAGAATATAGAAACGTATTAATTTTACAGCATATCTCAAGCGGTATGATATTCGTTTTTTGAAAATGGAAGGTGTCTTTAAGCGTCTAGAGTAATCTCTAAACAAAAGGATCTTTTAAGATAGATTACATTGAAACAATTGCCGTCTTTATGTCAGTGTACCGTATAGCGCACTGTAACTATAATGTCAAATACGGTGGAGGCACTGTATAGTAGTTGCCGTCAATGTGCCACAAGCAACCATTTGATGTCTTTGTGATGATGGCTTGACAGCCATGTCTCACTGTGTTTTCCACTTGAAGTATTCCAGCAGGAGTAGTATACCCATGGAAAGAAAAAAAGGAGACATACGTTTGAAAGAAGATTGGCAAACTTAGATCTCTCTTAAAGGTCCAATGCAACCATTTTTATCTCAATATCAAATCATTTCTAGGTAACAATTACCTTACTGTGATTGTTTTTAATTCAAGTGGTTGAAAATAAACAAAAATAGCTTCTTAGCAAAGAGCAATTTCTCAAGCAAAAATTTTGCTAGGACTGTCTGGGAGTGGTCTGAGTGGTTTATTAAATAAAAACAGGCTGGAATTTCAGGCGGTCTTTTCTAACTGCTCTGACAGTAAAAGGGCATTTTCATAATTTTCATTCAATTTTACAGTATTATTTCAACCTCATAGTGTGGAAATATATATAAAACAGCCTTTTTTTTACTGCACTGAGCCTTTAAGCTATATGTTAATAACTTGTTCAAGCAAAGCAATGGAAGAGATATGGGGATTCCAAGGGGGATTCCCTAATAATTCAATTCTTACAGGTGCGGGATTCACTAATAACAATATATTTTTTTAAGTAATCAATTGAGAAATGTTAAGATATTATCTCACTGTACTCCAGGCAAACAACGACATCGCAAAAGCATCTTCTATGTAATTCTGAAATAAATTGCAACATACAACTCAAAGACTTTATGGCAGGGCATTGTCCTCATTTAAAATAATGGCTTCACCCTGCCTAATATCAAATTATAGTTGCAGTGCTGCCATGCAAAACCATGATTCAAAATCTTTTTTTTTTAGCTAAATAAACAAGCCCAGCTTGCTGTCTGTTCTGTTCATGGTTATATAAATCACTAATACGCCCATCAGAATGAGAGTGGGCTGTGTCCATTATGGAAAATAACCACATACCTTTTTCTGACACATTTTTAAAGGCCTACATTTTCCATAAATGTGAACATAAAGTCATAAACGCCAGAAAAAGGGGAATAGACAGACGCATTCCTTTTGTGTTCTGTGAATCCCAATGATCGTTCAAAAGGCCTGGAATCTACAGAGCATGTGGAGGGAAGCAGAGGCATTGATCACTCCAGTTAATGGTAAAAAAAGAGACTCAATGGCTGCGTCCCAAATGGCACCCTATTCCCGCCCGATATGGGCCCTGGTCAAAAGCAGTACACTAAAAAAGGAATAGGGTGCCATTTGGGACACACACAATATGCTTCACCTGGTGGGTGAGCCTGACAAGCAGCAAGTCGATGCTCCCTGATTTTCAGCTATAGGGTGTAAGGTGAAAGATTTTTATTAGATGATATTACCACTCTATAGCCTTGGCTTGTCAGGTGGGTGGTTAGAATGCATAAGTACATGCTAGGAAGATGTGTTATTTGATGAGGGCATAATGTCATGTCTAACCACATATGAAATCAGTAAGTACATTGTTACTCTGCCTCCTCGTGTCAAAGGAGACCACATTTTCTGAAGTAGGTAACAATAAGGGAATAACATCTCTGATTGTCTTGTACCAGATATGTAAGTACAGGCAGGTACATAGTAGGCTACTCACTGTTTATTCTCTTTTCCTAGAAAAACGGAAGTAGCGTAATATTACCATTAAACAAAGCATTTTAACACTGAACACACTAATGGATCCATCAATCCAAAAACCTATTGCTACATCGCATGCATTTGAGACTGATAGTATGACTAGAGGTGACACCACGAGTCTGATGTGTAACACAATTGAATGTGAAACTTGTTATCAAACTAATTTGGTGTTGGCTCTGGGAGCCAGAGGTAGCTCACTCAAGATCATTGAGCACTGTGATGACCTGAGCCTGTCAGTTAACTACATATGTACTCACTACAGTCTTGCCAAGAGGAACATACGGTAATATAAAAGCTCCAGCCCCCATAACAATTGCAGGTCTCACTCAGTTGGGCTTTGTAAAAAACTACTGTGTGTCTTCATTGCAGTGATTTGATAGGATACTTCATGGCAGCTGCATGGGTAGGAAGTCTCTGGATGGTTTAAATTGGCACTGTAGTGAAATAATATAAATACCAGGAGCTGTCCATGGTAGATTAGGGATATGAACCATAATGAACCATAATTGCACATTAAAAGGTATAGTCCATCATTTAAATATATGGTAAAAATGAAGAAAAATGTATTGATGGATGTGAAATTATTTACTTTTATGGTGATTGTTTCTCAATTTCTTAGATGAATTCAAGACCTTCATGAAAAATCTACCAACGGACCGTTTTTTAAACACATCCATGGTATTCAAGTTTTGGGCAACAGATGCAGCTCTACAGAAGCGCTACAGCCAAATGGAGATCAGCACCAATTTGGTTCTTGGGAAAGCCCAGAAGATTGTAAGGAAACTCTTCACTCTGAGCAAGCGCTGTCCCAAACTACCAAGGATCATCCTCCCAAGAGAAAGGTACAAAAATTGGAACATCATATGCTCTTAACGATTCTTCAAATATAGTAAATGTAATATCTGCCATATCAGATGAAAACGTGTTTATATTGGCTTTTGAACGTCTTACACCTACTTCATTGGTAAATTACATACATTCATTATTACGTAGAACCACTTCATGGTATTTTATCGTCATTGTTTCCTCTTTCATATCAACCCATGTTGATTGGGTCAGGTCTTCATGCTTTTCACTGTAGTTAAAATAGTACACCCCTAATTACAAAAAGTATTCACAACCCTTGACTTTTTCCACATTTGGTGGGGTTACAGCCTGAATTTAAAATGTGTTAAATTTAGATATTTGGGTCACTGGCCTACACACAATACCCCATAATGTCAAAATGGAATTATATTTTTCGAAATGTCGTCTTAAGTCAGTAAGTATTCAACCCCTTTGTTTTGGCAAGCCTAAATAAGTGTATTTATTTATTTTTATTTCACCTTTATTTAACCAGATAGGCCAGTTGAGAACAAGTTCTCATTTACAACTGCGACCTGGCCAAGACAAAGCAAAGCAGTGCGACAAAAAAACAACACAGAGTTACACATGAGAATAAAACAAACAAACGTACAGTCAAGTTCACAAGTAACACTTTGCTTAGCATGTCACATAATAAGTTGCATGGACTCAATAATAGTGTTTAACAGGATTTTTGAATGACTACCTCATCTCGGTACCCCACACATACATTTGTCTGTAAGGTCCCTCAGACGAGCAGTGAATTTTAAACACAGATTCAACCACAAAGACCAGGGAAGTTTTCAAATTCCTCGCAAAGGGCACCTATTGGTAGATGGGTAAAAAAACAAAAAACAGACATTGAATATCTATTTGAGCATCGTGAAATTATTAATTCAACTTTGGATTGTGTATTAAAACAGCCAGTAACTACAATATTTTTTTTATTTAACCTTTATTTAACTAGGCAAGTCAGTTAAGAACAAATTCTTATTTACAATGATGGGCTACCCCAGCCTCCCCTAACCCACGCTGGGCCAATTGTGCACCACCCTATGGGATGCCCGATCATTGCCGGTTGTGATACAGCCCGGGATCGAACCAGGGTCTGTAGTGACACCTCTAGCACTGAGATGCAGTGCCTTAGACCGCCGCGCCACTCGGGAGCCGAAAAGATACAGATGTCCTTCCTAACTCAGTTGCTGAAGTGGAAGGAAACTGCTCAGGGATTTCACCATGAGGTCAATGGTGACTTTAAAACAGAGTTACTACACAATATTAACACAATTGACAGAGTGAAAAGAAGGAAGTTTGTACAGAATAAAATATTCCAAAACATGCATCCTGTTTGCAACAAGGCACTAAAGTAATACTGCAAAAATGTAGCAAAGCAATTCACTTTTTGTCCAGAATACAACATCTTATGTTTGGGGCAAATCCAACAGAGCACATTACTGAGTACCACTTAGGGCTGTTGCACTGATCATATAACTGCCACACCGGCGGTCACGAGTCATGAAGGCAGTCAAATTTGTGACCGCTTAGTCATGGTAATTAGGCTTCTCCAAGCTCTGATACTGCTGATGGTTATTAGTAACCTACCAAACTAACTGCCTGGTACTCAGCACTCTATTGTCCCTCTAATCACTCTGACATCAATGCAAATGTAATCAAAAATGTAATCAAATATTAAGCACATTGCTTATATTTACAGGAGTATAGCCTATGTGACTGGCATGGGAAAGTCATCCTCCATTCGGTATTTAAGTATTTTTCCCTGCTGCCCGTTTCAATACAGGTGCATGATAATGGTCCATTCTAAATCAAAACAAATTTCACACATGTATTAACTGTGTAACTGGCAGACATAAGCAGTGCATGAGGTCACTTTTGATAATTCACACTTATAGCCTACTACCATGTCCGCATTGCTGCGCTTATAATATGAAGAAATATCCTTATAGTTTATCAACATTTTAAGCTAAATGTTCTGATCTGTTCCGTCAGCCACATTGCTTAAAAACATTTTTTTGATGCTAGTGGTTGTATTAATTTGTCACAGACTATGTTTGGAATATTTATTTCTCACAAAGAATAGAATATGTCAACTTTTGTAGATTGACATGGGCTAGTGCTTTTGCTGTTCGTTAGGCCTACTCATCTTGTTGTCTGACGAAAAGTTAATATGGACAGTTGTTCCAATTTCTTCAATATGCACCACGGAATTGGATAAGGACGGGTGCAGTTGCGTCCTGATGTGTCTGTCTTCACTTGTACCCTGTGAGAAAGACCTGCAAGTGATGGAGAGCCATGTGAGTGAGAGGTGATTCGGAGCGAGCAGCAATCAGGGAGAAGGGCACAATGGCCACTGGCCTTAAAAGGCATGGATTATTTAGGGTGCATTATTGCCACACTTTGTTAGCCGCGTGTGCACACTCCCTCAAATCATTTGGAGAAAATATCCTTTCTATTTTATTGAGTTTTGTTCAATTGTATTCTTCATACTATAAAATAATGCCACGGAATTCTAAGCAAATCTTGTCTGCTAAATGAACTAGTGTAGCCCACAGCCATTTGGCATAGCCAGATCAGGACCTAACATAAGGACAACTCAGAGTATGCTATTCTGTTCTTCTGAAATAGACTGCATTTTCGTCATATCATGCTTCTCTTTAAAATGTAGATATTCCAGAGGTCTGCATCAGTGGCTTGTAGGCTATGTGTGGAAGCCAGGAGATGCAAAATGTGTTCATGTCAATGAGCGGTCCATTACTGTGAGACCGACAGATATCACCGGCTGATGAAATTTTGTGACCGCCCTAGTACCACTCTCCATATTTTCAAGCATAGTGTTGGCTGCATCATGTTATGGGTATGTTTGTAATCGTTAAGGGCTGGGGAGTTTTTAAGGATGAAAAAAAATCAACAGAATGGAGCTAAGCACAGGCAAAATCCCAGAGGAAAAACTTGTTCAGTGTGCTTTCCACCAGACACTGGGAGATGAATTCGCCTTTCAGCAGGACAATGAGCTAAAACACAAGGACAAATTTACACTGGAGTTGTTTACAAAGAAGACCTGAAAATGGATGTCTAGCAATGATCAACAACCAATTTGACAGAGTTTGAAGAATTTTGAAAAGAATAATGGGCAAATGTTGCACAATCCACGTGTGAAAAGCTCTTAGAGACTTACCCAGGGCAAGTGGGTTAGAATCGCTGTCAAAGGTGATTCTAACATGAATTGACTCAGGGGGTTGAATATTTATCTAATCAAGATATATTAGTGTTTTATTTTCCATAAATGTCTTCCACTTTTACATTATAGAGTATTTTGTGTAGATTGTTGACAAAATAAATTATATTAAATCCATTTTAATCCCACTTGTGTGGAGAATTTTGAAAAAGTCAAGGGGGGTGAATACTTTCTGAGGGCACTGAGTTGGCTGAGTTGACTTATTAATATGCAATTTGTTATCTGATGCTGTGAGAAAACCAGGCAAGCATCTGAAATGAAAGAGAGGGCGAGAGAGAGAGAGCTGTTTAGTGTCTCTGCCCCGATTTAAGTGGTCTGTATGATGTGAGGTCTACGGTGGCATGCCTGAAATCAAGTGCTCTTAGAGACAACAGGTTGGTGTTAAACTCTTGCCCACTGAACACTTCAATTTCCTTGACAGCCGCTACCTCTGGATGTCATTCACTTCCTTGATTCTGTTCAAACAAATAAAAACAATCTATTCAGCTCAGCTGAGCCAGAAGATTTATTCTACATAATCATCTGTGCTATATAATCCCTCATATTGATATGCATGCCTACGGAAAGGAAAAAGTTTCATATTTGAGCTTTATGTTGTTCAATTCCCAATACAGAACCGGTTGAGGAAAACTCCTCTTTGCAGAACCAACTACGCAATAGTGCTTAGTAGAAAGTTGCAGCAAAGTAGGCTACAACATTTTTTATTTATGTACAAGATTTTTGTTATTTTGCACCAAATATATCTCATCCTACCAAAGCGTGTATATAAATAATGAACACAGATTTAATAGCAAATTCACTTTATTGAGCATCATGTATAATACATTGACAAATAGATACAATCTAAGAATGCATTAGCAATAACATATTGATATTTAAAAGAACAATCCTTCATTAGTATGTACTTCAGGTTCTGGAACACATGTTCTGCATAATTCAATAGGGCTGAGAAATAGTGTGGAGTGGACTCTTGAAGACACTATGCTCCAGAGTAAACTGAACAGTTGGGAGAAGGATCTTGTGTGTAGGGCCCTTGGTATTCTTTTGAATCCCAAAGACGGGCGATAAACCTTTAAAAGGCCACATCAATCATTATTTGACACTTACTAAATGGGATGATGTTAAGTGAACGTTAAGGGCTCAGTTCAATCTGTAACGCTGAAGCATTACAGATTCCGCGATAGAAATGTAAAGGTTATTTCCGATTGAGCTGACATATGCAGCGTTTACCATGAACACAGTTTTTGCTAAAGCGGGAACATTGCCTTTAAATTTCAATCACGTGGCCTCCTGAATGGCGCGGCGGTCTAAGGCACTGCCTCGCAGTGCTAGCTGTGTCACTACAGATCCTGGTTCAATACCCAGCTGTAATACCCAGCTGTGTCGCAGCCGGCTGCAACCGGGAGACAAATGAGGCGGCGTACGATTGGCCCAGCGTTGTCCGGGTTATGGGAGGGTTTGGCCGGCAGGGATGTCCTTGTCCCATTGCGCTCTACTGACTCCTGTGGCGGGCCGGGCGCATGCATGCTGACATGGTCAAGCAGTGCGGCTTGGAGGGGTTGTGTTTCGGAGGATGCATGGCTCTTGACCTTCGCCTCTCCCGAGTCCGTTCGTAAGTTGCAGCGATGGGACAAGACTGTAAATACCAATTGGATATGACAGAAAAATAATAATCCACCATGTGCATTGAATAGAGCCCTAAAACATTGTCATCAGTTGTGTCATTTAAGCACTATTCCTCTATCCTTTCTATAGGGTAAAATAGTGTTAGTCAAAGGAAAGATCATTTGAGTAATTAATGATTTAATTTATTAATAATAAAGCTTTTTTTTTTTTTTTTTTTTATAATGCTCTTTTCTCTTTAGGACACCAGGATTTTGGCTGAGCAAGGCCCAGTCACTCCTGTACTGCAACGAGCATGGAGACCTGGGCACGTTTTCAGAGGAGGTGCAGAGCTGCACCTGCACTGCAGAGCACAGTAGCACCTGCCAGGGGACAGTTCCCTGTGAGGTCGGAGAGGGGTCAACCTGCCTCTCATGTGCCCCGGACAACATCACCCGCTGTGGCTCGTGCCACCCTGGCAACATCCTGCACCTGGGCTCGTGTCGGCCCAACATAGCAAACTCTCTGGACCACTACTTAAACATTGACTTTGACATGCCGGACACAGAGGTCAAGTACCTGCTCCAGCAGCTGGACAGTCGCATGGAGGTCCATGCCATCTACATCAGCAATGATGTACGTCTGGGCAGCTGGTTCAACCCGGCCTGGAGGAAACGCATGCTCCTCACTCTAAAGAGCAACAAAAACAAATCCAACCTCATTCATATGCTAATGGGAATCTCATTCCAGATCTGCTCCACTAAAAACAGTACCCTGGAGCCTGTGCCTGCTATCTATGTCAACCCATTTGGGGGCAGCCACTCGGAGAGTTGGTTCATGCCTGTCAACCAGCAGGACTTCCCAGACTGGGAGAGAACTAAATTGGATGCCTCTCTGCAGTGCTACAACTGGACGCTGATGCTGGGAAACAAGTGGAAGTCCTTCTTTGAGACGGTGCACATTTACCTGCGCAGCCGCATCCTGACCGACGACCCCACCGTCAACGAGACCCTTTTCTACGAGCCCCTTGACCTGGACGACCACACGTCCAACCTGGGCTACATGAAGATCAACAGTCTCAAGGTGTTCGGCTACAGCATGCACTTTGACCCAGAGGGCATCAAAGACCTGATTTTGCAGCTGGACTACCCGTACACGCAAGAAACCCAGGACGCAGCCTTTCATATGCTGCTGGAGATGAGAGACCGCATCAACCGGCTCTCCCCGCCCGGAGTGCAGCCATTGGACATCTTTTCATGTCTGCTCCGCCACAGGCTCAAGCTCTCCACCAGCGAGGTGGTGCGCATCCGAGACTCCCTCCAAATGTTCAACTCCAAGCTGCCCAATTCCTCTGAGGCAGAGCTGGGCCAGTTATGCAGCTAGCTCAGTCTAAATTAGGGTTCAGAGAGCGCTGCGCTGCTGGTTACTCTTCAGTCATCCGCCAAATTTTTCCATCTGGTTTGGAAAACATGTATATATATTTCTGAGATGTCTAGAACATTCCTATACACTGGCTGAAAGACCGTGGCGTGTGTTGAATCTGTTGAATGTGGAGTGATGTCATGACAACGGATAGAGTTTTTAATATAGAAAGCAAGGAGCTCCGATGAGTTTTCAAAAGGATCACTCCGGCTGTTCATCTGTTGGGATGAAGTTAAGGAAATGGAACAGGATTTCCTTTTCTAACCCTTTTTTTCTTTGGTTACAGAACTATTTAATTTAAAAGGTAAAATATGATGTCCTGAATGAGTTGTTTATTATGCTTAATGCTTTATTTTGATAATCATCCACATTTTTTTAATACTTGCCTTTCCATTTTATATATTTTAGATATGTATTTGTGCTTAAAATTTGGTTGAGAAGCCCATGACTGAATCTTCATATTCAGCAACATTACTTTAGCAAAAGAAGGTGAACGTTGTGGCAAACTGAGTGGCAAAAATGACTTAAATGTTGAGTTTTATTTTTTAGCTGACTTTAAAATGAAGTCTTCTAACATGCTTACAAAAGGTCTGTGGATACAACTCTGTAAATATTGCTCCATCTAAATCAAGATGTGGAAAAGTACACGTCATTTTTTTTTTAGAAGCAAGTGCAAACACCCCAAAAATATTTGTAACAAGAAAAAATCATGCCTTATAATGGAGAGTCAATGTTCAGATAAAAAGCACATTTAGTTCAGTTTCATTTCCAAGCTAGATCTTTTGAATATATTTTGCAAACATAACACCACATTTTTGGAATAGGCTAACTATATTTGCATTCTAATGAGTACACTGAATTGTGGATCTTATCTGTAAACGCCAGTCACAATTCCAGTTAAAATGTATTGCGGAATTGTATTATTTTTTAAACTAGTTCTTTAACTCAAACGTTGATTAATTGTATTCACAGTAGGCCTAGATTGGAAATCAAATAAATATGAGCTGATACACTGGAGACGATGCATTTCTCTTGGTATATTCCATCTGGATATGTTTCATATCTTTTACACGGATTGTGATGGTTCAACAATTTACCATACTGTTATTTATGTTTATATGTTAAAGTACTATTTTTCATTATCTACAAAACCTACATCTTGAGAGAAAAATTACTGTCATAAATATACTGCTGGAATAGCTGTGTTTCTAGGATTTATCAATTGTACCACTGGACAATAGAGTGAACAAGGAATATTTGGTCTCGACAAAGAACACATATTTAAATGTCCCTCTTCACTATACAAAAGCCTCTTTGTTACTTTGAAATGGAATTACCCTGGGTCCTTCCTGATAAGATGAATGTTCTCTAATATATGAAGTGCAGCATTTTCAGGATAAAAAACAATTTCCAAGGTTGTCACAGAGCACAGGAACCAAACACACATTGTCACATCGCATCAAACTCACTGTGCCTCTGAACGACCTGGGAAACACAGAGTTTGTAAATAAAAGTTATTTATCTTGATGTCATCTAGAAATCAGCACTTGCCCTTCAGCTGATCGTCAGGACAGTGGAGGACACCCAATCAATCAAGGAGGGTCTATTATGCTGTGTAAACATTTCAAACATTCCCACAAGAAAATGAGGGAAATTGGGTTGGCTATTTTTTTCCAATGATTTATTATGTTTTGAGAGTCCAAGAATTTAATTGATGTTGTGGTACTGGTCAAATAAAATGTGGTCCTTGCGCTTGGGTTCTTTTTTGCCTGTACCTGTGTAGGTCATGTAGTACAGTCATCAATTACAATTTGGATCGTAGGTTCGGGGAAATGTTACAAATACAAAGTGTCTGGAAAATAGATTCTTATTAGCACACAGAGAAAGAGGGAGGTGGGAGGGGAAGAGAGAGCAAGCAAGCGAAAGAGAGAGAGCAACTATGAACATTATCAACAACAAATAAAATGTACTACTCCAGTTTCATTACTATGGACATTATCACATAATAGAAGCATTCAAACAATCCACTCCAAATCCACATCCACTTGCATATCAGTCTAAAATCTAAGCATGCAAATGAATGCATTAACTCTCCTTGACTTGATTGGCCAGCCTCTCATTACATGAAAGACAGCACACTGAGTACAGCAGATGATTTCATAGAGCATTCTTTTGCCATTTTATTCCTTTCTGTTTGTTTGTTGCCTCTGACTGTCTCTAACTGACAGTTAGCATGGCTGCCAGCAGACAGCACTTATCATACCACCCAGATGTTCTTCTTTCAAACTCTTTATTCTTTTACGTCAATCAGTGGGGTGCTTTTCTTCCATTTCGTCCAACTCTGCCACATTGCACTTCTTTTCATATTTGCTGCACTTCATTGTCAACAGCGGTCGTCCTTGAGCTTTTTATGGCCACCATGTTCAAGGCTGGACAGCTCTTTTCATGTGTGCTCTATCCATTTTCCATTGGTGAGAGGATGCCTGACATGTAAATATCCCTGTGGAAGTAAAGGGCCTTCTACAATGCCAACACTGTCACTTAGCAGTGGCCTGTTTGTCTGGTGTGCAAGCCTTGGGACTGGTGCCAACGTCCTTAGGCCTCAGAGAGGCATGACCTCACTATTATGGTTTATAATTCATTTTATATGTGGGTGACCTCTTTCTTTCCACAGGGAGCACGACCTTAGCTTTTCGATGGGTAATGACATAAGAGAATGGCACCACTATATGAGGTTTAATCATTACAGTTTGATTTGAATATCATCTTTAACTGGCTTTATTTAATAAAATGTTGTATGTCATCAGTATTGCTGTCATCAAAATTTTACTATATAGAAAGTGTCGTGGTAGTAATATGGTTAAAATATTTAAACAAGTTTTAAACACTCATATAACTTGTTCCTATATTTCTACCATGTTAGTACCTATGCTGTAAAGTACACTACTTATGTGAGCCGTTCAAGAAATAAGCAACAAACTCTCTGTATGTCAAACCTAAATTAACAGCTTGTACTATTCCTGACAGAATTAACCCAAGCAGGTTTTCCGTAAAGTATGAAAGGTAATTGTCGTTGGAAAAATTAACAAATACTTCCCAAACGCTTTTAACTTCGGTATGTTTATAGAATTAGATGTTGTTTTGTCCCTAAAAGCTACAAATGTCCAGAACCAAAGTGCTGAATGTAAATATTCTTAGGTTGACTCCATCCACATTGATCAGACTTCACACAGCTCAATCAAGAATATGAAATATCAGCTCAGTATCCAGGCTGAAATAATTCAATTTGATTATATGATCATATTTTATGTATTTGTATCTGTACATACTGAATGAGGCGTTACATACACAAACGTACTGATATGCCTACTGGTTGGCTCTGTAAAGAACCGTTTAACTTTTTATTCTTATTGTTTGATCAAAACGATTTGTTTCACTCAATGTTTTAACAGGATGTAAATGTTCTTATATTAAAAAATAAAAAAGAACACCAACTAAGTTTGCATTCTTTTGTATTCTCTCCATATAAAAACATTTAGTTGGATGTACAGTATTTCAGATATGCATTCGAAAGACATTGGAGGATGTTACCTTTTTGCAGTTGCGTATGTGTTCTGATACTATCGATGTCAGTGGAGGCTGGTGGGAGGAGCTATTGGAGGACTCATTGTAATGGCTGGAATGGAATGAACGGAATAGAGCCAAACGTGGTTTCCATATGTTTGTATCTGATACCGTTCCATTAATTCCATTCCAGCCATTACAATGAGCCTGTCCTCCTGTAGCTCCTCCCACCAGCCTTTACTGATCAATGTGTTGTTATTGCAATGTTACTCTGCAGTGAGGTGCAAACTTTACTTTGGGCTGTCGTCGTGGATACAACCTCAAATCAATACATATTAGTACCTGACAAATGTCTGGTCTGGATGAGAAGAAGAGTAATATTTGAATTGAATAAAGTTCATGGTGGTTTATTTATCCCTGCCAAAAACTCTTAAAGAAATAAAGGTCAGGCCACAAAAAGAGGGAGAGAGAAATTTGCATTCAAGCATTCTTTGCTCGGGTAAAGATCTGTGAATCGATAGGCTGACTGAGGGCTGACAGAATGACAGGTGCTGGGATTGCTGAAGGACATCTAGGGAGGGAGGGGAAGACAGATAATCTGACAGCTAGCTTTAATGAATAGTCATTATTTCCCAAGCAGAAGTGTGTCTGCGCGGAAAATTCTCACACCAAGCAGTCAACATATCTGTTTCATTTACATGTCATGACTGTTAGAGGCTGTGATTGTATACAATGCAGACGTATTATTTGATGCCCTACATCCAATCGTGGCATGATGCCAATGCTGAAACTCCATGGCCTTTTGTGTTTTGAAGAAAGGTCTTTATAATGACAAATTCTCAGTAGCGTAACGTTATTCAGCATCATGCACATGAAGTAAGTGTGAAGTACTGTGTGAGCAGAAGAGAGGACCAGTGATAATCCATTTAATTCTAAATTGACATGATGAGGTGAAATTAGGTGAAAATTAGGTGACATTTAATGATGTCTGACTGTAAACGAACTGTAAACGAACGAATGAGACACAACAACACAGTTTTTCACAATAAATCACAGATTTAAAATTATTGAAAAGACAAGTGAGTTTTCTCACCACAGTGCTCTTAATCTTGTCAAGACCGTCAAGTTAAGTTACATTTTTGAGACCGAAAAAGTGAGAATTGACTCACAGTATCCTCAGGGCTGAGAAACTGTAAGGAGGATTGTGAAGGCTGTCCAAAAATAAAGAAATAAAAAAAGACTGGCTTTCTTGATCTCTTCTCGATGCCCAAGGCCATGAAACAGTAAGAGGGCTTCTTATTGGCTATGACTCATCTGAAGCTGCACTGTGTCTGTGGCCTCAAAGGAATAGTTTGGTATTTTGGCAATGAGGCCCTTTATCTACTTCCTCAGTCAGATCAACTTGTGGATACCATTGTTATGTATCTGCGTCCAGTATGAACGGCCTTATTGCCAAAATCCCGAACTATCCCTTTAAAAGTTTATTTTTGGGGTTTCCAACGTTTGAAGATGACAGGGATACAACCAATTTATTAAGACATTGCAAGGGGGTTGGATACAATACAGGGTTTCTACAAAAAGCTTGATGCTGAAGCCTCATTGATGGAGCGTGAGTATCCAACTAGTATAATGGTATTGAACTTGGCAAACAATCAATAGCAATACTAAAGGCTCAATGAATGCCTTGAAGAGTGGGCTGTACTTGTGGAGGAGAGGGGAGAGAGTATTTTTCAAGTGGTCTGTACTTCAAAGGAGCTTTTTGATATACTGTATTTTTGTCAAAGAAATAGTTACATAATCTAAAATGGCCAGTACAGTAAGTAGTCACATTAACTTCACGTTTAATCTTCAATAAAAGGTTTACGCAGGTAGGCATTCATGCTTGATGTGAGCTGAAGTGAACGGTTTCATTTATTCCGTTTGGTTTTATTCTTGACTTAATTAATTAACTGATGCAGCTCTCGTGTACCACCATTTGATTAGTATATTTTGGACTTAAATTATATGATAACAATGTGTAATGTGAATGGGAATCAGATCTTTGGACTCTAACTGTACTCTTGTCTACGGAAATATGGGGAGAGAAAAATCAGTGCAGAAAAGATGCATGCACTGTATCTTGCAAAGAAATCCAATAGCCTTGAACACTGAGTATACTATGCAAAGCATCCACCAGGTCCTCTTGGGTAAACTTTGGAAGCCAGTGAGGAGAGAGGGGAAAAGAGGAGAAGAGAAGAGGGGGACAAAAAAGTTATCTGAATCATCAGGGGGGAGTGAAAGTGATGTGCGAAAACATATGCCACTTGTGGGGTCCAGGCTTTGTGAGTAAGAGCATGTGAGAACGGTTTTGAAAAAGAGAAGCTTTGAGGAGTTTTCAAGGTCAGGTGGTATATATGGACGTTTGAAGAGTCCTTGATGCCATCAAAGGGTTATTCTCTTCAAGTGGTGACAAGAGGAGGTCCAGTTATTCCAAGAAGTCGCCCAGGGGACATGGACACTAGAAAAGAGCAGCCGACGTATTTGCCACCAACATGTTCAGAGGGACACCACGAGAGCAAGAGAGGGAAAATGCACATGACAATCCAACAGGGACAGGGATGATGGTTTATTGTTGTCTCCATGAACACAGGGGAATCTATGGAGAAAATAGGGTCACACCCAGAGGAAGTTGGAATTGTTAAAAGTTGTGGAGTGTCCACACGACAGAAAACATGTTTTCAGGCAGCAATATAAAGTTGTAGAGAAAGTTGAATAGGGAGTTAGCTTGAGTTGAGCCAGATAGCTATATGACAGATTATGGGACTAGACTTAACAAAAACGAGAGAGCAGGAACCACTATTTTGGGTAAAACTAAATCAATAGCCACTTTTGTTGCTTGCATGTTAACAGTTTTCTGTTTGGCACAATGTGATATGCTAGGCACATTGGAGACTCCTGTAAAACTCACAATGTTACATTTTGGGTTTGTATAGTTCTTTTCCACACCAAAACTGTGGCAACATCTTCTTTCATATTTTCCACTGTCAAGCTTTCATAGTATTTTGATATGGTTGAGGTTATTTTTGTTTTGAGAAACAATGTAGCAGAAACCCAAAAGAAGAGATAGAATTCAATTGAATTACACTCCAAATACAAAACATATTGATTACACTACAATTAGAATGGGTGTAGTAGCTTATACATGCTCAAATAAGAATGATCACCAATGTTATCTCCCTTGATCACACAGTTAAAATTGTTCTGTGGAAGATAAAGTGATGCAATGCAATTTATTATACTTCAGTGGAGGCTGCTGAGGGGAAAACGGCTCATAATAATGGCTGGAACGGAGCAAATGGAATGGCATCAAACCATGTGTTTGATGTATTTGATACCATTCCCCCACAGCACTCCAGCCATTACCACGAGCCCATCCTCCTCAATTAACGTGCCACCAATCTCCTGTGATCAGTACACAAAATATACGAAACACCACATCTTGTGATATCCTGAGGGCTTAAATAATCTGTGTGTGCCCAGAATATTAGTAATAAATACTAATATAGTAAGGGGTGTACTCTGCAACGCTCCAATGAATTGATATGAAAGTAAGTTTTCTCTTTGTGAACAAGAGATGGTTGGAATGGCAACGAATCAGTGCCTGCGTGAAATCTTTCCCCTGGAGATCAGATTAAAGTTAGCTTGGAGACAAACTTGCAGTGCATTGTGGCTGGGTGGTAGCTGGGATGAGAATGGCAGGAATATCTCATTAGGTATCCCACGGGGTGTTAGCAAGTGTCTCTTCACAGTCACACCTGACAGTATAATCATTTAAAGTTAAAGAGCAGGTTGGGAGGGAGAATTAATATAAACAAATGAAAACAATGTCTCCTACATTAACGTATTATCGCACTTTGCTCATATCTATCACTATAAATGGAGTACTTTCTTTTTTTTTATCAGGAGAGAAGACCAGGCTTGAATGCAACACTTTAAATAGATTTCTTGAACGCAGCTCCCTAGACACGCAACAAGCACCAGCTGCTACTAATTGCCAATCAGCCAATCACACCTGTCCTCACTCTCCTTAAGCACCACTGCCACCCTATTTAAACCTGACCAAACGAACATTCCTCTTCTCTGTTCTGCAGTGCATGTTGAGTGACACTCTTTGTTACTAGTGGCATCAACATTTTATCACCACCTTCCAGCTAGTATCTCTTGGGTTCATCCAAGGATGTTCTTGGCGGGGAATTGCCATCACCACAGCAGCCTAACTACCACGGCCTGGTGATGATGTCTCCCTGAGACTCCAAGCCGAGAGCTACAACAGGGTTCCCCAAGATTTTATTTGGGCCCCCTACTGTTTTCTGAGCCCCAAAACATTTATTTTTGTTGGACATAAAATAATGTAAAAACAAATAAGTTCCAAGTGATTAATTTATTAATTTGGGAAATCTGTTCCAAGTATTCCCATGCATAAGAGATATACAGTATGTGATTGTATACAAATATAAGCAAGGTTTGGCGTTAAGGATGAACAAAAACTCAGGAGAAAGGACCAGACTTGAACGTAACCCTTAACTAGTTGCATTGAACACAACTCCGTAGCAACTCAACAAGCACCAGCTGCTCACCATTGGTAATCAGCCTCTAACATTTTTTGCAACACTTTAACTAGTTGCCTTGAACGCAGCTCCTCAACAAGCGTCTGCTGCTACTCGATGCTTATCAGCCTCCACACCTGTCCTCACTCTCCTTAATCACCACTGCCACCCTACTGAAACCTGACCAAACTAACATTGCTCTTCTCTGTTCTGCAGTGCATGTCACGTTTCACGGCACAACTAGTCTTATGAGTTTTTTTTTTTGCATCCCTCCCCTTCTCCACCTTTTATCAACACTGAACAAAAATATAAACGCAACAATTTCATATTTTTTTACTGAGTTACAGCTCATACATATGCCCTAATCAATGGATTTCACATGACTGGGAATACAGATTTGCGTCTGTTGGTCAAAGATACCTTAAAAAAAAAAGTTAGGGGCGTGGATCAGAAAACCAGTCAGTATCTGGTGTGACCATCATTTGCCTCATTAGGCATGGCACATCTCCTTCACATAGAGTTGATCAGGCTGTTGATTGTGGCCTGTGAAATGCTGTCCCACTCCTCTTCAATGCCTGTGTAAAGTTGCTTGATATTGACGGGAACTGGAACATGCTGTCGTACACCTTGATCCAGAACATCCCTAACATGCTCAATGTGTGAGTATGCAGACCATGGAAGAACTGGTAAATGTTCAGCTTCCAGGAATTGGGTACAGATTCTTGTGACATGGGGCCGTGTATTATCATGCTGAAACGTGAGGTGATGGCGGCAGATGAATGGCATGACAATTGGCCTCAGGATCTTATCCCGGTATCTCTGTGCATTCAAAATGTCCGTAGCTTATTCCTGCCCATATTCCTTATTCCTAACCCCACTACCACCATGGGGCACTCTGTTCACAACGTTGGTGTCAGAGGAAGGTGGTCAAAGACTCCAGCCACCCTAGTCATAGACTGTTCTCTCTGCTACCGCACGGCAAGTGGTACCGGAGTGCCAAGTCTAGGTCCAAAAGGCTTCTTAACAGCTTCTAACCCCAAGCTGTAAGACTCCTGAACAGCTAATCAAATGGCTAGCTAGACTATTTGCATTGTCTCTATGGTAGAATAATTACAAGATTATGTTATAATACTGTTAATGCATCAAATAAGGTTTGATGAGGGTTTTCTCATCCATGTCTATGGGTTTAGTTGGGACCTGGGGCTTGAGCTGATAGTTGACTTGGTGATAAAAACCTACAGCTGGCATTCCATAGATAGGATGGGGGGTGGTTGTAACTGGGATGAAAAGGAGTAAACAAAAGCCTCAATGGTTCTTAGACATCCTGGCATCTGGGGAAATTAAGCCAGGGTTGGGGGTTAAAACAACACCCTGTGTAGATATCGACAGGATGGATCTAAAGTGGTTTATTATACCTCTTGGTTTGCATGAGAGGGTTTGAACCCGCAATGACTCAGCATTTTAGTGTCAGCTCTATATAAGAAACAGCATTGCCAAAGGAGGTTAGACTCTCAGTCCAACAATCAAGACTGGTGGACTGACCAGCTTCGTTATTGCAATAATGAATTGATATTGAATAAAGATGATTGTTTTGAAGGAAAGTCTCTCCCACTTGATTAGAATATTCCACCACAATATTTGGTGACCCAGATGGGGTCTCCATCTGCTGATGACTCCTGAGGACCTGGGTTTTAACCATGCACGGGGCCACACTAAGTGGTTTGAGAGAACCTGCTCTCCAACTGAAGGAGAAGCCAGGGATTGGCCTAAGATCTGAAGGAGGCTGTAATGCGGGTGGTTACGGTATTCTGAACAGAGACTGAGGAATAGGGTGAGACTGACATTTCTTGGAACAATCATTTAAAAAATATATATTGTAAAAAATATAAATACAATGATGTTCTGAGGGAGCTGCCATCTGTCGTTAACATCCTAATTTGTGTGTACCGGATGACGACTGTGTTTTGTCTGACCTAGTTAAGACCAATTAACATTGGCATCTAGACCTGTGAGAACTAGTTAATATTATTGTAACTGGAACCTGTGGGCTGGATGACCATCCACACCTGTGTGGACCGGATGGAAACTAGACCTGTGTGGACTAGTTAAGACTTTAAAGGAAAAACCCTGTGTGGGTTTAAACCCTTTGTGGGTTAGAGACCTGTGTGGGTTAGAGACCTGTGTGGACTCAAAAAGTGCTATAGAAATATTATAGAATGCATTAGTCGTTATCCCAGGAACTAACCCTGAGCAAGAAATTAGAAAATACGATCCCAACATATACACAAAGCAATACAAACATTAGAGAGACAATAGCTACATCGATCTACAAGCTCACATCCACCAACCTCAATGATACGGTTTCCATATAGTCCAGGAAGGGTTGCCATATTTTCACAAAGTGGTTGAATTTTTTTTTTTATAGGTAATCTTCTCCATAGGAATAGACATTCATTTCAGAGACCCATCTTGTAATTGGGAGAGGGCGATCCGATGTCAATGCAACACATTTTCTTGCTGTGGCAAGGGCGATTTCTGTCAATTTGATTTTGAAGTTATTCCTCATATTCACGTTTGTGAAGTTACCCAGAAGGCATATTTCAGGGTGAAGTGGGTAAGGGACCTCCATAATAAAGGCCAGGGTGTCACAAACATCATGCCAGAAGGCTTGTAATTTAGTACACTGCCAAATAGAATGCAAAAAAGTGTTATTCCACATCTAAAACACATTTCTGATATTTCAGGGTTATATCTATGTAAACTCTGAGGTGTCAGTTGGTGGAGGAAGTTGTAATGTACAGCATAAGTCTATATCTAGAGTTGATGGTCGCTGACACACTATTTTGGCATAGGTCCGGCCATAGACCCTTATCAATTGTAGTATTCAAATCGGATTCCCATCGCTCTCTCGACTTATGTACATCTGGTTTTGGGTATTGTTGCATTAGCAATGAGTACAATCTGGATATAAATCTATATGTGTCATTGTTATCATGGAGTATTTGTTCAAAACTTGATAGATTTGGTAAAGTCATATCTCCAAAAGTGCTTTTGAGAAAGTTTTCCAACTGTAAATAACAAAATAAATTATTGGATAGCTGGTATTTCTCTTTCAGTTGCTCAAATGACATAAGTACCCCATCTAAATAACAATGTTCTAAATGTTCCCTTCTCATGTTGAAAATTGTTGCTGTCACAATGCGAATATATGGGACGATACACGGAGCGTTGGTGGAGCGTCATTCCTTATTTATTATGTGAGATGTTCTCCCGAAGCACAAAATAACAAAAGGAGATGACTAAAATAAATACTACACTAACGAAGCAAAGTGACTTCTCTGAGTTCTGCCACATGCAGACAAACAGAAAACAAACACTAATAAAGCAAAGCAAAAGTGACTTACTTGCAGCACACATGGGCTTCCAAACAAACAATGATCCACACACAGGCGGATCTGGGCAGATCTTAAATACCATCCCCAATCAGAGACAACGCTAGACAGCTGTCTCTGATTGGGGATGATAATCTCCCTGATAAGTGTGTGAGGACTTGGTTGTGTGCCTCTCTCCTCCCCTAGGTGGGAGTAAGAGGCCTTACCACAACCAAGCCCTCACAGTACCCCCCCCCTAAGGTGCGGACTCCCGATCGCACACCACAATCCCCCCTCTCCTGAAAGAAAAAATTGTCCAAAAACTAGGGGGGACATGGCGGGGTACTGAGGTGGTTGCTGGTGGAGGCTCCGGTTCCGGTTCCGGGCGTGGCACAGGCTGTGAGAGTAGCTTCCCTCCTACCTCTCCGTTGCACGCCCGGTCCGGTCCGGACCCCGGCGCGATGGTTCCCCCCTCAGTACTCCCGCCATCCACCAAGTCCTGTCTGGACCCTGGTGTGGGAGCCCTCGACCCTGGAGAGGGACTGACAACCGGCCCCGGACTGGGCACCGGTGAAGCGGACTGCTCCGTCACTGGAGCGACATAGACGACCGGCCCCGGACTGGGCACCGGTGGAGCGGACTGCTCCGGCACTGGAGCGACGCAGATGACCGGCCCCGGACTGGGCACCGGTGGGGCGGACTGCTCCGGTCCTGGAGCGACGCAGACGACCGGCCCCGGACTGGGCACCGGTGAAGCGGATTGCTCCGGCACTGGAGCGACGCAGACGACCGGCCCCGGACTGGGCACCGGTGGAGCGGACTGCTCCGGCACTGGAGCGACGCCGACGACCGGCCCCGGACTGGGCACCGGTGGAGCGGACCGCTCTGGCGCTGTAGCCGAGCAGACTGCTGGACCCGGATGTGGCTCTGGTGGAGGTTCAGGGCTGCTCACCTTCACCTGAGGTCCCGGGCTGCTGACCTTCCCCGGAGGTCCCGGGCTGCTGACCTTCCCCGGAGGTCTCGGGCTGCTGACCTTCCCCGGAGGTCTCGGGCTGCTGACCTTCCCCGGAGGTCTCGGGCTGCTGACCTTCGCCGGGGGTCTCGGGCTGCTGACCTTCGCCGGGGCCCTCGGGCTGCTGACCTTCGCCGGGGCCCTCGGGCTGCTGACCTTCACAGGAGGCCTCGGGCTGCTGACCTTCACAGGAGGCCTCGGGCTGCTGACCCTCTCTGGAGGCCTCGGGCTGCTGACCCTCTCTGGAGGTCTCTGGCTGCTGACCTTCACCGGAGGCCTCGGGGTGCTGACCTTCACAGGAGGCCTCGGGCTGCTGACCTTCACAGGAGGCCTCGGGCTGCTGACCTTCTCCGGAGGTCTCGGGTTGCTGACCTTTACCGGAAGCCTCGGGCTGCTGACCCTCACAGGAGGCCTCGGGCTGCTGACCCTCACAGGAGGCCTCGGGCTGCTGACCGTCACAGAAGGCCTCGGACAGCTAACCCTCACCGGAGGTCTCGGGCAGTTGACCCTCACCGGAGGTCTCGGGTTGGACGCCGTGCCCACCCTGGGCACCGACGCAGAGGTGGTCTTCAGCCCTGCAGCTGGTCTGGCTGTCGGCCCCAGACTGGGCACCGACGCGCTATGGAGCTCCTGCTCCACAGCGGGACTGAACGTCGTGCCCACCCTGGGCACCGACGCAGAGATGGTTTCCAGCCCTCTGGTGGGGCTGGCTGTCGGCCCCAGACTGGGCACCGACACGCTATGGAGCTCCTGCTCCACAGCGGGGCTGAACGTCGTGCCCACCCTGGGCACCGATGCAGAGATGGTTTCCAGCCCTCTGGTGGGTCTGGCTGTCGGCCCCAGACTGGGCACCGACACGCTATGGAGCTCCTGCTCCACAGCGGGGCTGAACGTTGTGCCCACCCTGGGCACCGACGCAGAGATGGTTTCCAGCCCTCTGGTTGGGCTGGCTGTCGGCCCCAGACTGGGCACCGACGCGCTATGGAGCTCCTGCTCCACAGCGGGGCTGAACGTCGTGCCCACCCTGGGCACCGATGCAGAGATGGTTTCCAGCCCTGTGGTTGGGCTGGCTGTCGGCCCCAGACTGGGCACCGACGCGCTATGGAGCTCCTGCTCCACAGCGGGGCTGAACGTCGTGCCCACCCTGGGCACCGACGCAGAGATGGTCTCCAACCACAGAGCTGAGCTGGCGACCGTCGCTGTAGCCTCCGTGCGAGGAGTAGGCACGGGGCGTACTGGACTGGGGGAACGCACCACTGGTCTGATGCGAGGTGCAGGCACGGGCCGTACCGGGCTGGGGAAACGCACCGTTGGGCTGGTGCGTTTAGCTGGCACGGGTCGCACCGGGCTGGAGACACGCACCATAGGGCTGGTGCGTGGAGCAGGCGCGGGCCGTACCGGGCTGGGGAAACGCACCGTTGGGCTGGTGCGTTTAGCTGGCACGGGTCGCACCGGGCTGGAGACACGCACCATAGGGCTGGTGCGCGGAGCAGGCGCGGGCCGTACCGGGCTGGGGAAACGCACCGTTGGGCTGGTGCGTTTAGCTGGTACGGGTCGCACCGGGCTAATGTTGCGCACCGATGGTTTGGTGCGCTGAGTCGGTCTCCTCTTCCTCCGACTCTGGACCGGCGCTGGAGGCACCGGACTGGGAACTGGCGCTGGAGCACGACTGTCCCTGTCGTCTCTACTCCACCGCCAATCCCCATCCTGTGAGGATTCCTCCGGGAACCCCCACGAGTGAGGGAACAGAAGCACATCGTCGTCGTCTTCCTCCGACTCCTCTCTGTACTCCTGCTCCCATGGCTGTAGGGGCTCCTCCTGGAACCCCCACGAGTGCAGTGGTCGGGGCTCTTCTCCTTCGATCCCCGACCACCCCCATAGCCCCCCCCCAAAATCAGTTTGGGGGTTTTTCTGGGCTCCAGGCTGGTCCTCAAGTTTAGCCCGGTGACGTTTACCCCGTCTACGGCGCCTCTGCTGCTCCGGACCCCAGCCTTCCTCCACCGCATGATAATGGTAGACATCCTCCCTAGATAATTTCCCCATATCATAGAGGATGTCTACCAGTGTCTGTTCACGTTGCGTCCCAGGGTGGTGGATCATTCTGTCACAATGCGATTATATGGGACGATACACGGAGCGTTGGTGGAGCGTCATTCCTTATTTATTATGTGAGATGTTCTCCCGAAGCACAAAATAACAAAAGGAGATGACTAAAATAAATACTACACTAACGAAGCAAAGTGACTTCTCTGAGTTCTGCCACATGCAGACAAACAGAAAACAAACACTAATAAAGCACAGCAAAAGTGACTTACTTGCAGCACACATGGGCTTCCAAACAAACAATGATCCACACACAGGTGGATCTGGGCAGATCTTAAATACCATCCCCAATCAGAGACAACGCTAGACAGCTGTCTCTGATTGGGGATGATAATCTCCCTGATAAGTGTGTGAGGACTTGGTTGTGTGCCTCTCTCCTCCCCTAGGTGGGAGTAAGAGGCCTTACCACAACCAAGCCCTCACACTATCCAAGATCATTGGCAGGAGTCTGTTTTGCCACATGGGTCCAAGAAGAGTCTGGTTCAGTTTCAAATAGGAATGAAATTAATCTCATTTGCACTGCCCAGTAATACATCTTGAAATTTGGTAGGCGGAGACCTAGATTATAATCCCATGTTAATTTGTCCAGGCTCACCCTTGGGGTTTTACGGTTCCATACAAATTGTCTTATGGGTAAAGATTGAAATAGGTACATCATTTTAGGCAGAACGTTAATCTTAATACAGCTAATTCTCCCAAATAATGTAAGGGGCAGATCTATTCAAGTCATCCACCACCTTCTGAACCAAGACCGAGTAGTTAAGCTTGTATACATTTCTTTGAACCCCTGTGGCGACCATCTGAAGGGATGCGTTGCAACTTCTTTGGGCGTTTTTAATCATCTTTTCTGTTCGCCATGGATGATTCTCATTCTTGCAGGATGAAGCAGCGCAAAGGGAATGTTCTTGAAAGTAAGTTATTTTTTCAACTGGTCAAATTCCTTCCTGCGTTTGACCATGTCTGGAAAGAATTTAATCGCCTCCCCATTCACCTTGAAATGTTTGGCCGTGGTTCTGAGAACTTTCTCTCTGTCCTGGTACCTCAGGAACCCAACGAGGAAGGGTTGTGGGTTCTGATAAGGGGATGGGCGAGGGGTGAGTGACCTGCGTGCCCGTTCGATAGAGGTTCAGAAAAATGTTATTTTTCCCAGTAGGGAGGGGATAATGGCAGCAGAGAAATCAATGGGGTCTGTCCCCTCGCAGCCCTCGCAGAGGCCGATAATTCTGTTGCTTCGTCTACTGTAGTTTTCCAATTGGTTGACCTTATTCATCAGGTATTCGTTGTTTTTGCGCAGTTTCTGTAGTTCTCTCCCCATTCCCTCTAGCTTGTCAATGATCAGACTGGCCCCGCCCTATGTGGTCGCCTGTTAAGCAGCTGCCATTGTTTGTACGTTAATTGTTGTTTTAGTATGTTTTTCGTGAGTTTTTTTGTTGTTACAACAGTTGAACTATAATAGTTCAGGATTAAGGAGTGCTATTGTTTTACGAAGGTTTTAGTGGTCCTTTTTATCACTAAGGCACTTTACTTTTCTCAGCGCCGAACGTACACGCGAGTCCTCAATTATTTACAACCGAGCCCAGTTCCTGGATTTAGCACAGTCAGCGCTATTGCACCCCAGGGAAAAGTTAAATATTCCGTACGAGTTGAAAAGACGACGGCCTGGATGCAGGGCAGGTCGGAAGTGTAAGGAAAGCTGAGTAAGTACAAGCCGGCTATACCGTCTATCATTATAGGCAACGTGAGATCGCTACATAACAAGGTGGATGAGCTTAAGGGTCTGGTCCGTGGACAAGAGACTACAGGGAAGTCTAGTGTGCTTTACAGAGACATGGCTGAATGATAACGTCACCATAGAGAACGTCACTATCGGAGGTTTCCAGACCATCGGAGCGGACAGGGAAATCGCTTCTTCCGGTAAGAGTAAGGGAGGGGGCTGGCTTTATTAGTTAACAACAGATGGTGTAATCCGAGCCATATTACTGTTAAGGAACAGTTTTGTATCCCGGACATTGAGCTGTTAGACATTAGCCTGAGAACCTACTATTTGCTGAGGGAATTCACGGCGACCATTGCTGTTATTGTTTGCATCCCGCCCTCCGCTGACGCAAACACAGTGTGTGACATCATCCACTCTGTTAGCGCGAGGTTACAAACAGTGCCTTCTTTAACATTTTGGGGGATTTTAACCATGCATCTCTCTCTGCCCACTTTCAAACAGTTTGTGAAGTGCTCTGCTATAGGAGGTCCTTCCTGCCGGCGGCTATTAGAATATTTAATGCCTCACCGGGGTGCCGTGCCATCTGCAACATAGACCTGGAACTGTTGGGGTGTTAGGACCTAGTTTAACAATTAGTCATTCATCCGTGAGTAACTCTCTGGTCTGTAATCATTCATTCACTCAGGACTTATTCATTCATCACTCATTAATTCAGGACTGTATATACATATTCATGTACAGTTGTTATAGCAATATTGTAACTAATTCTTGGACTGAACTTACGTAGTCATTCACTCAGGACTGCATATTGGTATCCTGTCAGTTGTATTTTTTTTCATTGCTTTTAGTATATCGAATATGCAATACGTGCATTTATCTGTAATTAAACCCTGTACTAAAGACTGAATTTTAAGGGGATTATTATTATTATTACCCTAAATTATATCATACGCACATTTATCTATTTAAGTATCTCTACCTGTCATTTACCTGTACAGTTAATGTAACCATGCAAATATTCATTTACCTGTTCATTTAACCAGAATGTATATTAAGTAAACTAATATTACCCTCACTTATATCATACGCACATTTAGCTATTTAAGTATCTTTCTCTGCCATCGACCTGTATAGTATAGTTAACCATGCAAATGTTCCTTATTTATCTATATCAACTTGCGATATTTGTATAATTTTTTCACCTAACACTCTGTAACAATGTATAGTGTACATATTCAGCCATTCACCCATCATATGCGATGCCTTATTATAGCTTTTTGCACTCCAGACTTCTTGTATTTTTATACTTTATCATACTGCCGCACTATGTATCATATATTGTGTATCTGTCTTTTGTGTATTTCCTTCTGGCATTTTGCACCTGCCCTGTATTTTTTCGTAGCAGCTTGACTAAGACATTTCCCCTCGGGGATCAATAAAGTATCTATCTATCTATCTATCTATCTATCTATCTATCTATCTATCTATCTATCTATCTATCTATCTATCTATCTATCTATCTATCTATCTATCTATCCCGCAGCAGTGCTGATGCGCTCTTCAGCTTCTTCTATTCGTGATCCTAGCGTGTTGATAGATGGAGTTTTTTATTTCAGCCAGCTGTGCTGAGATGGAGTGTTGTAAGGGAGTCATTGCCTTCTTTGATTACTTTAAGGATGTGAGCTAGCCTAGCTTCTTTCTGAGGTGTCATGGTGCCATCTTGGGTTTCCGAGGAGGCCATGGTCAGAGGTTCTTTCTCCTTAATTTCTTGGTCTGTTTCAGTGCTTCCCTTGCCTTTTTTTGGTCTCGTAGGCATATCACCACTCTTGGCTACAATGTAGTAATTAGTATGGGTGAAGTTTAAGGATAGGTTTGTTAAAGATTTATCGGGAGCTGTCGGTCACGCTTCTTACTAGCTTCGCTGCATCACGTGACCCCCATCAATTAGGCAATATTTTGATAATGGTATGGGTTTCCCTGTTCACATAGACAGGGTTTGAAATCTAGAAACAGCGCTAACCGGTTTTCCCCTGTGTGTTTTCTGTGAATATGATATTAGAGTTGTGGGAGTGTGGAAATAAGTGTTAATCTGAAGTTTGGATAATAAGATATAGAAATATTTATAATAAGCTGATTTAAGTTCGTATAATAATTTTCGATATATATAACGTTATCGTGGGGTTCCGTCCATCGCTGCCCATCAAGAAATATCACAGGGTGGTATTGAGTGCGGGATTATATTTTAGAAAGCAACAGCAAATCTATCATTTCTGGGAGGCTTGGTTTTACCCTGGTTTCTGGGAGGTTGGAGATCCGTTGATCCCATGACCGGCTGGGCAGCTTTCAGGAAACAAATGTTTTTGGGTTCTGCTGGGAATAGGTCGATGGAGAGTCTTGGAAAGGCACATGGAGTGGTTCGTTACAGTGAGTACTTAAGATTCCTACGTTATATATGGATTCTGTGAATATATGACAAGTTGTATGTGTATAATCTATTACTACAGATTTGATGAAGTCATAATAGGAAGGAATAATGATATGCAACTTTTCCCACCCATACATTGACGTATGTAAGGGGTGTGCAAAGTATTCTGAGAGGTTCAGAGTGGTCTGTATGGGTAGTTTGAGGTTAAAGCATTATGACTGTCTACAGGATCTGGGAGATAGTCTCTCAGGAAAAGATTGGCATATATTAAAACCATGAGTGAGGGAATCTAAACTATGGACACCGTTGAGAGAGAACGACCCATAAGGCCTGAAAATGTAGTTTTTACAGTAAGAGATTAGTTGCTATATTTATTGAATAAATCCTTTTTCCATTAAGTTAGATCGAATTAATGTGGAATTTCGACATAACTTATAATGTAGTACAAAATCTAACTTAAGGGATTTTCATCAAGATAATATGAAAAAATCTAAACGTGGATAACATTCGTCAGCATTTTCTTGCTGACAGGGGAATTCCGATCTAATCTAACCAAAAGCTCAATACACCAATGTATTGATGTCAGTGTTCTATCAGCATAATCACTGTAGAATGTACCAGAGGGCAGAATATATCGTTGGGGTCTGTAAACGTTAGGGAAAATAACGTAATAAAATTTTTGCCAGCAGCACAGTTGGTCACTAACGCGTTGAATAACATGAAAAAAAGCCTAACCGGCTCTGCTAGGGTGAGTAGAATGGAGAGTGAAGATGTGTTCTCTTGTTTATGTCTGGAAGTAGGGAAAGTTAAGGGCGGCAGGTAGCCTAGCGGTTAGAGCGTTGGGCCAGTAATCGAAAGGCCGCTGGTTTGAATACCCAAGTCGATAAGGTGAAAAACCTGTCTGTGTCCTTGAGCAAGGCACTTAACCCTAATTTGCTCCAGGGGTGCTGTACTACTATGGCTGAACCTGTAGGTAGGCCGTCATTGTAAATAAGAATTTGTTCTTAACTGACTTCCCTAGTTAAATAAAAAGTAGCTTGCAAGCTAGCCAACTTTAGCCAGTTAGCTTGGGTGCTTATCCCTTCTCCTTAGCATATTTTAGGGTTGAATAATCCTTGTGAGAATCGAGGATAGTGGATATTAGGTAACATATTACAATTGGCAGTATAATTGGGCGAGAGCACAAATTATGTTTACAAATAGTCAAACTTTGTATCACGCGCATTTAAACAATCGCGGACTGGTGTAAATTTGAGGGTCCTGTGTTGATACAATATGTAGTGAATTTGTTATTTGGTGTAAAAAGAAGAAAATCATATGCCAAACATCGCCACATTAGTAAACTATTGGGCAGAGCATGGTCACAAGGCATCATATGGGGGAGTACATTGTGTTGTGTGACAAAACTACACATTTTAGAGTGGCCTTTTCTTGTCCCAGAATAAGGTGCACCTGTGTAATGATCATGCTGTTTAATCAGCTTCTTGACATGCCACACCTGTCAGGTGAATGGATTATCTTGGCAAAGGAGAAATGCTCACTTACAGGGATGTCAAAAATGTGTGCACAAAATTTGAGAGAAATACACTTTTTGTACGTATGGAATATTTCTGGGATATTTTATTTCAGTTCAGGAAACATGGGACCAACATGTGAATTTGTCCAAATACCTGACACTTTCAAATGGGGGGACTTGATACATCAAGTGCTTTAATTTCTAAACGGTGAAACATATATGTATGAAAATACCC
This sequence comes from Thymallus thymallus, assembly GCA_023634145.1. Lineage (NCBI taxonomy): Eukaryota > Metazoa > Chordata > Actinopteri > Salmoniformes > Salmonidae > Thymallus > Thymallus thymallus. The sequence goes on along the minus strand of CM042383.1, from coordinate 13,886,245 downwards.
TCACAAAAGAGGTGACATTCTGTACTGTTGCCTCATATAAAACATTTTTTCTCAAATATAAAATGCTGGAGTATAGAGACAAATTAAAAGTTTTAGCTTCACTGTCCAAGTAAATACGTAGGGGAGTGTATGTGGGTGTTTTGGGCAATTATTACTCATACGAACTGTCCATTATATCATCCTACACACTATCACCTCTCCAGTGGAGAGTAGCACAATCCCAAAGACTTACTTGCTCAAATGTGAACTGGCAGAGCACGTTGGGATTGTCTCACAAATGATAATGTGATGTTCAAGATAATGGTATGACATCCAAATTCTGGGCTATATTAACGCGACACTCAATATAGAGATGACTGACGTTTTTTTTCCTACCCTAGCATGATGTGCTTCACATAATCATTTGCATATACTGTAGATCACTTGATACCAATCAATTTATCAAAGAGATGCAATCTGCACGCTCAAACGATCACAAGCGCCGACATTCAATTCTGGGATTACGATAGGTGCTTTAGGTAGTGAGTAAACCCAAAACGTTTCGTAACATAAGCTGATTGCTTTCATTCTAGAGTATTATCCACTCAGAGAGCTTGGTATTCCCTGTACGTTAATACGAGGAGGATGACAGACGGCAACAAGAGGAGCTGACATCTTCCGCTGTACTATTGCGATAACGGAGCTGTAATTCCCAGTACAGTTCAAAGGGGAGATGTAGTGGCAGGAGAGAAGCCAAGACTGAGGAGCTATGGTGCTGAGGTACAAACACGACATGTTACTGGGAATTATATCTATATAGGAAACCAAGAAAAGGATGTCTGGGCTATGTTTGAGGTAGATAGTCTTGAGGCCATAGCCAGACAGTACACGATCACATCCCTTATTCTCAGGCTGGCTAGATGGTTTTGTATCAGGTGTCTGGGCTTGCTGGTGCTCTATACACACCTCCAGATTGAGGAATGGGAATCAAACAACCTTACATATAGAGTAAATAGAAAAAGTGTATTCTCCTCAGGAAAGACTTGTACATTCAGCATCGTACACTACATGGTCAAAAGTGTGTGCACACCTGCTCGTCGAACATCTCATTCCAAAATCATGGGCATTAATATGTAGTTGGTCCCCCCCTTCGCTGCTGTAACAGCCTCCACTCTTCTGGGAAAGCTTTCCACTAGATGTGGAAACATTGCTGCAGGGATGTTTGGTGATTAGGCCTGACTCACAGTCGCTGTTCCAATTCATCCCAAAGGTGTTCGATGGGGTTGGGGTCAGGGCTCTGTGCAGGCTAGTCAAGTTCTTCCACACCGATCTCGACAAACCATTTCTGTATGGACCTTGCTTTGTGCACAGGGGCATTGCCATGCTAAAACAGGAAAGGGTCTTCCTCAAACTGTCTCCACAAAGTTGGAAACACAGAATTGTCTACAATATTATTGTATGCTGTAGCCAGGGGCGCCGTCAGGGATTTTGGGCCCCATGAAAAGATATCAACAACAGAGAAACAGCCCCAGAGCATTATAACTCCCCCACCAAACTTTACAGTTGGCACTATGCATTTTGGCAGGTAGCGTTCTCCTGACATCCGCCAATCCCAGATTCATCCTTCGGACTGCCAGATGGTGAAGTGTGATTCATAATTCCAGAGAATGCGCTTCCACTACTCCAGCTGTGAGCTTTACACCACTCAAGCTGACTCTTGGTATTGAGCTTGGCAATATATTTGCTCCCGGTTCCACACACAGGAGGACATGTATGGTCAATACCCTGGCAATTGAGGAAAAAAAACCAATAGGACAATTCTTTCATAGTTTCTCTCTCTTTCAGACACTTTGATGCATTGGCTGCCTTCAATACAGTTGCTCAAGAACTTCTAGAAAATACAACAAACGATTTATTTGAAAAATCCTGTATATACTACATAGAGCTACTGTACAACAACAAAACACAATCCAACTCCCGCTGCGTATCTCCCAGTCTCATCGATAAGCTTTCTCCCAGCATGCTTCTGCTGAAACAACTGCTCTTTGTCCCCAGAGACTCAAATTGACAGGAAGTAGCTGAGGGAAAGCCGCTGCCTGCCTAGTGAGAATTGAAGGAGTGTATTGTAATTGCAGACCACCAAGGTAATTACCATTGGCTTGTGAGATAGCTGAAGTGCAACGGGTGATGACATATACCTTAATTGGATCACACTCAAATATATCAAAGTCTTTTGCAGACCCATGATTGTGTGCGAGAGAATGAGAGGGAAACAATTCCACCGTCACGGTTCTAAATGATAGAGATACACATGCTTGTAAACAGCCTGTTCCTTGCCCTCTGCTAAATGTTTTGTATCCTGCTTGGTACCATATTAAATGTAATGTGTTTTATATATGAGTTCCTCAAAAAAGAATATGTTGGAACACAGTAACAAGGATGTAAAGTATTGTATTGCACATATTCATTTGGAAGGTGACCTCCATGTACAGAATGATACAGATACTCTGTGACAAACAAAGCAAATTAACTTCCATCTCCTCCCAGAGCACTAGGTTGAAGTAAGCATTTGCTTTCTATAGTACATTGTTCAATTTATAGTGAGATCAGAGGAGGCTGCTGAGGGGACAGAACTGCTCATAATAATATCTGGAAGGCAAAATGTGTTTGATGTATTTGATGCCATTCCACTCCAGCCATTACCACGAGCCTGTCCTTCCCAATTAAGGTGCCACCAACCTCCTGTGAGTGAGATGGCTTTGCTAACTGTAGCATTCAGCTACCCACTGGGCACAGATGTCAGTTCATTGTCTAGTTTTAATTTTAATTTGGTTGAGTTGTTAACTAACTTTAATTCAATGCAAAATTAATGTAATTGGATTTAGGTTAAAAGTTAGGTGAAAAAAATATACTAAATTCCCTTATGTTGATGACTTATTTAAAATCCAATCAGTTTTCCACGTTGATTCAACGTCATCACATGTATAATTTTTGAGTTGAAATGATGTGGAAACAAGTGATTTAATAATTTTTTTCCCAGTGGGAACTCTCTAAAAAGCGGCAGTGACAGCATGAGCCACACCATGTTGACATGGACCCTCTATTCTGCAATGATCTGTTCTTACAATCACCCTGGTGAATATCAAGCAGCAATATATAATGCGTATACATATACTAGTAGAACATAAACTAAAATAGACACTGTGTGACGTGTTGACCCTTTTTGTATTTCTAATGCATTTTCGTATTTAGTCTTTCAACCACCTACATCGATGCCCTTTGTGGTTTCAGATAGTTAATTTTCGTGGCAAAAGATGCATAACAGTATCACACTGAGTCAACCGGCCTTATATTTGATGTGATCAAAATAGCGGAGGTAAACTGTATCTCACAACAGCACAACCCAAAGAAACTGGATTAATGCAGATCCACTTAGTTTGCCAACTGACAGGCAAACAGAGGTGTTTGAAAAGGTAAGAAAGACATGGAAATCAATAAAGTAATCTTTTTTCATAGTTACAGTTGAGGAGGATAACACAGCATGAGGCCATTATACACTATTGAGGAAAGCAATTATGAGTCTTGGGAGAAATTGTCGAGCCCCATGGGGGGAATGATAGCTGCTAAAAGGATGAAAAGGGCAAAGGAGAGTGCCAACCAATACCACTGCCTACCCCCACTCCACCCCCTCCCCAGACTCCCCTTAGCCTCATCCAGTTGACATTCACCCCCTTTGATGTAAGCCTATTACTGGCTCAGGCCACAAGTCCCCATAAGTCCCATTATTTGGACACTTCTAGCTTGCCTTGAATTAAGCCCCAGCAAAACCTTGGTATTAAACTAACCCCAGTTTTCCGAACTCACACTAGTGCAGTTGAACTAAGTTAATGCCATTTCCTTATTTCTGCCCCCTCTCTCTTTCTTTCAGACCAGCTGATTGAGATCCTAGGCCTACTGTGGGAATTGTTATCTTGATATTTTAATGGAAACAATACATCCTCTTGTCAGATTACGTTTGTGATTTAATGATAATATAATTAATTGTCTAGGTAGGCTGCTATTCATTTAAGTCCCATTGTAAATGATGCTAAAACCGTGCATTTACTGTTTATGATATAAGACATTGCAATTGTACTCCTGGAGTTTTTCCTTACTGTGTGACATGACCAGGGGTGTATTCATTAGTCAGATTCCGAAGGAAAACGTTTTGTCTGTTGCGAAGCGTTTTGCAACTGAAACTGTTTACCGTTTACGCTACACACAGGTGCTATCTGGAACCCATAGGAGAACCCTTTGAAGAACCCTATTTGGTTCCAGGTAAAACCCTTTTGATTGCAGATAGAACACTTTTGAGTTCCATGTTGAACCCTTTACATAGAGGGTTCTACATGGAACCCAAAAGAGTTCTACCTGGATCCAAAAGGGTTATACTTGGAACCAAAAAGGGGGACAGCCGAAGAACCCCTTTTGGAACCCTTTTTTCAAAGAGTGTAGGAACCAAACAGAGAAAATGAAACACAATGGGGACATGAATTTGTCCAATAGAAACTCTCGTTTTCGTTGTAAAACGTTTTCCGTTTGGTGTAAATGGTTCCCGTTGCAAAACATTTTGCAACAGACTAACATATTTTGCAACGGAATCTGACTAACGATTACACCCCATGTGTGACGATGTGCACTGATGACTCATTCTGAATTTAATTCCACTGCTCAATCAATCCACTACTCCATACATTCATGCTGACACTGTCATCCTAGATGTCGTTTGTACTGACTTCAAAATAAGGGACATGGTACAAAACAAATTAATCAGCGATTGGATCATCTCTAACCAATCAAAGCCAATTATGGCTCTGGTCCTGGCTCTGGTCCAACCCAATCAGAAAAGTCAGAATGTGTTCACATTCTACAAGGCGTCAGGGAGGAAGGCAAATCCAGAATGATTGTGGAGAAGAAACACTAGTGGCCGTGGCGAAATGCGCTTTACAAATTAAATGTATTATTATTATTGGGGTCCACTATCTTACACCAAGAAAAATGACTGGCCCTACTCATCACATGCATCCATCCATCTGTTCTCATCAGGTAATGAATCACTGTATGATGGTATTGACAGTGAACACTGTACTCCACACACACCAAGGCATAATACTAATTGTTTCATACAAGAACCATTCTGGATATCTTAAGATAAATTGAACGCAATGTGACGGATGTGAACACAGAGAATACCAGGTGTTGTGGAAGAAACAGGCAGCTTTATGTCATTAAGAGGTTGCATTATTAATTTGCCAGAGTCATATGATCCACACAGCAACATGATGTACTTTGAACATCAGAACCATGTCTCACCTCCTGACCTGTGGTCTGCTCTCACATAGATAAGCATTTCCCCCTGATCCTCATTGGAATAATTAAAGGAGATATTAGGTGCATCTCAAATGGCACCCTATTCCCTGTTTAGTTCTCTACTTTTTACCAGAACCCATAAGGTGGTGCACTATATAGGGAATACGGTGCCATTTTAGACACATCTATTATATTCAACACTGGTAGTTATTTGTTTTGCTACACACCAAAAACAAATGGTTCTCTATCGTGCCAAATGAGGGTTCTTTGGCTTGTAACCATAGCGGAACCCTTTTTGGTGCTATATGGAACCTTTTTTGAAGGTTCTGTAAAGAACCATGCTCATAAGGTTCTAAATGGAACCCTTTCCTAAGGTTATATAAAGCCCCAAAAAGGGTTCCGCTATGGTAACAACCCTTTTCTATGGTTCTTTAAAGAACCTTTTATGGAGAATATCAAAGGATATTTGTAGAACCATACAGGGTTTTTATTATATTACAAAAATCCTTTATGTTTTATTATTGTGTTTATTAACAAGTTGAATCAGGTGTGCTAGCTCTGGAACAAACAATGCCATACTTTAGTCATATATAACATGTTATCATGTAACGTAACACATTAACTGGAAAGACACTCTTACTCATGGTTGCACAAAAAGAGCTCTGCGCAAACCACGCCCCAGAATATTTCAATGAGCCACCACCCCTACACTTTAATTATCACTAAAAATAAATAAACTTTTTTTAAACTGCAAAGAACCATTGAAGGGTTCAAATGGTTCTTTGGGTCTTGAAGAACCCACATTTTTTTGTGTGTAGACTAGGTTACAAAACTAATTTCATTACTCTCCTGAGTCTATCCGTATCATAGTCCTATATCTTTGTCTTTGTTGTCCTCCAAGGCAAGGAAGAAATGCGCTACATCACAAATGGCACCCTATTTCCTATCTAGTGCACTACTGTTGACCAGAACAGAACCTTATGGACCCTTGGTCAAAAGTAGTGCACATAGGGTGCCATTTGGGACAAAACCCTGGATTCATACATCTTGGCAAACTCAGTGGTTCTGTACAGTCTTTCTGTTTGCCTGGTGGGAGACCATTCCTCCTTATGCAGAAACAAACTCCAACGTTACTTACAGCATTACTTGATGCAAAATCATGACTAAATGCATGTCCCACGTTGGATTCTTGTCTACCCCAGTTTGAGGTTGTTGTTTTTATAGTAAAAATGCAAATTTCCCCTTAAATTTTACATGAGTGCTGTGCATAATACCCGTTATCTCTTTGGACACAAAGTAGCACAAATTCATATGAGAATATAAGATTCTGAATAATAAAGTAATCCTGTGTGAAACTCTCTCAGGAATAGCTTTTCATTTATCTCATATTGATTCTGTAGCAGCAAGTTAATGATAGGAAAGTACCTATGACACGTGTGAACGTACCAATTCATCATATTCTCATACATCACATAAAGTGGTGGGAGATTGCTTTATTCAGCCTCCATAAAATTTTCAATAGGGTACGTATTCCTCTCCCAGGGTTCTCTCGCTACATCTCTGTTTATATGAAAGGCTTGATACTAACAGTTACTCTGAATACACTCACTGGCAGTACTATCTTTCCTGTGCTTCTCTTTTCAGCAGCATCCCGTGGTCTTGGCTTCAGGACATGGTCCTCTATTCTATTGGACAAAAAAAGCAACCCGGAGTAAACTAGAAAAATGACACTGCAATGTCATCAAGCACTGTGTCCAGAAACAGCCCATTACTCTGAGATGAACTTCTCTCTTTATTGCACCACTGGTCGGACCAGAGGAAACGGGACAGTTAGATGGATATCGTCATAACAAATTCTCCTCTCACACAGACTGGTGAAGAACACAGCTCAGTTATCATTTTCTTTTACTTCAGAATATGCAAATACACAGAATCCTGATATACTGGTTAAGGTAAGTAGATGTGCTAAATCACAGCTCTGTCCTTGGTTCATCATTTGAATGTCTTCTAAATGAATTGACATTAAAATGTGGTTTCAGTGTCATGGGTTAGGTATCAATGACAATATATTCCTTGAATTTTGTAATAAACTGTAATTGGCAGTAGCATATCTAACTGAATAACTTGTAAATCTATTTGATTAGTGCTGCCTGTTTAGGACACAAGGTTGAGTCAGGGGTGATACAAGTGGTGAAGATGAATAAGGATTACCAACTAATCACTAATAAGACTCACTTTCATGAGGTAACACTTTTATATACTGTATAGTGCAATTAAATAAACCTGTCACATGTTATTAAATATACATTTAACAGGTTGCTGTCATTAATTAGTCAATCCATAACCTCCAAACACACACACACACTTGCACATTTGTGTAGCATGTACACACACACACGTCATTATGGCAAAGGAATTAATTCCAAATTAATCAATTTGCAAAAGGGATACCACAATTACAGAGCGATCCAATCCCTAAGGATATTCCTGGTGCATGAGCACACATACTGTAATTATACAGTTCGATTGGCGCCACAGGAGGTTTAGTATGCGGGCCACTTTAGAGCTGTGATGCATAAATCCATTTAAATACAGTGAATTCCAGGTTAGGGTGATAACCTTTAATATGAGGTACACCCACACAGGAATATAACTCCGAGACATAAACTTGTATGTCACACTAAATTACTGATATGGAATTCAGATTATAAATTAGATGAACCCTTTGTAATCCTTTGTGGTGCAGGAGCAGCCATATAACAAAGGAGTGAGTAAAAAAGACAACTTGCGACTATTTTTCATATATGCACATGCCTATTCTCTAACCTTTGAGAATATTTAGATTCTAACCTTACTTAGAAAATAACGGCACCTCAGCCAACATTCATCTCCTTTTCCGGTGAGGAATGGTCTCTCACTGTCCCAGATGACACCCTATTCTCTGTAAAGTGTACTACTTTTGATCAGGGCTCATAAGGCACTGCACGATGGTAGTGCACTATATATAGAATTTGGCACACATCCATGGACTGTATAGGATTATTGACTTTGAAGGAGCCCTGAGATAGGCCTGTCATGCACAAGTAAGCACATCTTGCTTCATAACTAGGTAGTTTGCCATATACATTAGCTTAGGAAAGCATTCGACATTGACAGTCATTTACCACAGAGCCCTTTTTTCATGGTACATGCAATATTTGTCTCTGAAAGCTTTATAATCACTACTAAATGATGATAATGTCACAGCGCGAAGGCAGGACACGAGGTGCAGGGCTATAGTATATAGACATTCCTTTTTATTTTATATTGCCAAACAACAAAGGAGAGAAAGTTACCATCAACCGATGTGCACCACGCACAAAACAAAGATCCATAATGCAGGTGGGAAAATCATCAACTTAAATAGGATCCCCAATTAGAGACAACGTAATGCAGCTGCCTCTAATTGGGGACCAAAACAAAAACCAAACATAGAGTTAACTAGAACTCGACTGTCAAGCCGTGACCGTGACAACCTAGAGGCTTCTCTACAGTCAGGACCTGACAGATAAGTTATTCCAAATAATTCAAAAAGATAATCACATTTTTATTCAAGCTAAACAAGCCGTTTAGTACCATAATAAAGTATGTGAATTTCAACTAAGAGAGTTCCTGATTGTTCAAGTAGATTTTAAAGTAATTTCACCTTGTATGCTCTAACACTCAGAAAAGAGGGACATACAGTACTTTCAAGTGGCTTGGTGTAGATAGAAAATTGCATAAGGTAGAACAAATACAGTGGCATGGTTCCAGAGTGCAAGTGGTCAGAACATAGGATGTGTCCCAAATGACACCCTATTCCCTATATAGTGCACTGCTTTTGACCAGGGCCCATTTGGGATGCAGACAAAGCCATATGGGATGGGTATGCATCTCAACAGGGCCAGGTGGTTGGCAGTGGGGGGAGCGTTGGTGGTGGTCCACTTCTCAACAGGATGTACATAAATAGGTGTTTCAATGTTTACAACATTTAATGAGAGCACAGATCAGTTCACTCAGAGGACAAACAATGTGGTAAAAGACGATGATACAGTAACATTTATCATGATTCTTCTGACCTACATTCAGCTTTGTTTCTCCAACCGAGAATATAGTATCATAAAGGAAATATAAATATTTATATTTGTCTATGAGACAATCTGCTGGTACCTGGGGAAGCAAATCCAGACCAGTCTCTCTCTCCGTCTTCTTAGCTGGAGGGCAGCCAATTTCAGAGGATGAAGTCAACTGCACAATGCAGTAAATATCAAAATCTTAATGCATGTGGATTTAAGCATAATTTCCTATCTGAAATCCATTAGCCACTCTCTCTGCTTAAATTAATCTCTCCCTCAAGCGTGAAACAAAATGCATGCTTGGTAGTAGAGTACAGTATTATGCATCACAGATAGAGACTGATGCTGGAAATATGGGATATTTTGCCCATGGATGTTTTTGTGGAATTTTGGACATGCAGGGATTGCAATATAGAGTGTTAAATAGAATTCCAGTCGTACCATAACACCAAACCCAATGTACAAATACACAGAAATGTTACCTACTAACAAGACCAATTTGGCTGAGCAATGGAGAAATTATTCTCCTCCTTTCTTCACTGTAGGGAACCGGGTCTAATGAAAAAAGCACTGAGTACTGGTTTGGTGAAAACACAGATTGATTGAAGAGCAAAGAGCTGATGGCAATGTAAGAATCTGCAAATGTCAGACCTGCAAAGGCAGAATTAAACCTGAACACTGATACCATGCATGTGAACATTCTGTTATTTTTAGTAACAAATGGTGTTTTTTATTATTTATTCTACATGAATGTTTAACTTAAAGTGTCAGTAACGTGAGTACTGGGAAGGAAGAAACATACGTTGGAGACACAGAGCGTGTGATGGGCGATTAACAACAAAATCAAAGAAATGCTTCAGTTTTTGCAAATGGCATTTTGGAGGAGTTTGTCTGAACTATGAGAAGTGAGAGGGAACCATTGTAGCGTTTAACGTAAAATGTGCAAACTTTATGAATAATATAGCAGTTATAATTCTATGCAGGTAATTATAGATCTAGCAGGAGACAAGCCTGTAACTGTATCATTTTCCTCATTGAAACACAGACACAGAAACACACACAACCACACACACACACACAACCACACACACACCACTGAATAAAGACTAAAGAATACTAGAGACCGCCTCCGTAGAACAAGATGATACAGTGGGTTTCAAGAACTGACCAACTTTTTCTGATTTATTTCTGATTCACACTTTATAGTAAACATGAAAACTTTGAGAAATTCCACTCAGCTGTGTAATCAAAACAAAACAAAGTCTAGCTATATCAGAGTTTGATGAATTTATTCAATGTAGACTGCATTTCTATATAGAGTGGGCATGAGGAAAGGCACACTGGCTCAATCCGTCTACTGACTTACAATATATTTTCTTTCCCATTCAGCACAAGCTGGTTCAATCAACGTTGTGTAGCCCTTTCCTGCAGTCAATGACCAAAAGCGCCCTCTTTGGCCTCATGGGTGGAATGTTTTATTAATAGTTTTCATAATTTAATCTGTTGTTTCTATGTCAAACAGTTGTATTATATTTCAGTCTTCTCTGATATATATAAAGTGTAATATTGGGATGCAAACTCAAAATGTAATACATTTAAACTCTATATCTGACATGGTAAAGGTGTCTTCTTTTTTTAAAGCCCATAACCATGTGTGTGAGGTGCATACTTTTATTTCAAAGTAGATGTTTATAAGACTACCAAGAGTCACTCTGTGTGACCCTGATTTAGCCCACTGCAATAAAATATGGAATCTATGTGGAAAATACATTGGATTTGAAAAAAAACTTTTTTTTTGTGAAATCATGGTAACCAATTTTCAACATAGATAAACCTTGTATAAAATATGTTGAATTAGTACCTTTGAAACAATGTTAGATCTTCAACGTAATATCCACCATCGGTGGAAAAAGTACCCAATTGTCATACTTGTAAAAAGTACATCCTTTTTTTTAGGAATGTAGTAAAAGTAAAAGTTGTCAAAAATATAAATGTTAAAGTAAAGTTCAGATACCTCAAAACTACTTAAGTTGTAATTTAAAGTATGTTTACTTAAGTACTTTACACCACTGATATCCACTATAAGAAAAAAAAACTATAGGCTGGGTAGCACTGAACTATCTACAGCTATCCTTATGGACTCCCATGCAGGGCTTTAACCAAGCTGCTGTGTTTTTAAATGGTTAAAAGCGCTGTGACAACACATTTAGATGACAAATAAACCAAAAATCAGACATTGATTTTCCATTGGAATTTAGTTAGCATAGTGATAACACATAGGGATTCAACACACTTTTGGTTGTCTTTTTGAGTGTGTGTAAATAGGTTGTAATTAATTGATCAATGTATCAACCAAATATTACCAAATTCTCCATGTTAAAATTATGTGGTGGGAGGTTTATCTGACTGAAGTATTAGACTGTTATTTTGACTGTCTGCATTGATACATAACTCAGCTATATAGAATACAGATGGTGACACCCTGGTCTAAGGATGCTGTCGGCTTCATGGAGAAACCTTACGTTTAACTTTTTGCAGATTTTGATTATTTTTGTATTCCTGAAAAGTTGTCCAAGACACCAATATACTGTACAATAACTTTTACAGACCCATTGCCTCTGTCCATAGGAGATATAACAGTGAATGTTAATGTAAAACTAGTACAGGATTTCTACTAACAAGGGCACTACCCACCTTGTAGCAATGCCAATCTACATCTTTCATAATGCGAATGAATGAGGTCTCAAATGACCTCTTTTGTGTACAGATATAGGATCTTAATTTGACCTATATTGTCACAGCAAAATAATCCGTCAGCAACACGATTTTAACGTTTAGTCGGTAATGCTGCTTGACCGGTGGTTAGGCTGTTAGCTGGCCAAAAGTAAGCTACGAGAAAAGTCCAATACTGTTAATATAACCATGTGTTAGCGTGGGTTTTCAGTGTATTTTTGTAAATCACAAAGCTCATCTCCATTTCCTGTGGTCTCAGCAACAAAAGAGTGATCAAATTAAGATTCTACATCTGTATGTGCTTCAATGGAGAAACTGCATTAAATGCACAATAGATGGTTGAAATACTGTAGTATACTGCAGTAATTGTATTTCAGTGTGCAGTGTTTTGTTGTTAATTGTGTGTGCAAATAGATTGAAAGATTAAACAAAGTATTGAAAAGGATTCCCCATAACCTTTTCAACTTTTGTCCATTTTTCAAGAGACGGCCACTTCCCACAGATGTAATTAAGGTCAAATACTTTCATCGGGAGCATATCAGTGATGTGAGCCAAGCCAAGATTGAACTCAAATCCCTCTTGTCTAGTCCCTCCAGTGTCTCAACCGCTATTCATCATTGCATTTCCTTTATGCCTCGAAGGAGTAACTGCAATAATGGCATATATTAAAGTCATTCTCCACTTTCATGTGAAAATATTATAATCCAGAAATAAAAATAGATTGTCTGTATCAACATGATAATGAAAATAATGAATATATTCGATACCTAAAGGGGAGTTTAAATTAATCTCCAAGTGAGGCTAGGACAGAAGAAGAGTGTCAGCCATACTGTTGGGATTTCTTCCCTCCAAATCTCTAGCCAGACTGCAAGTTGTACCCATAAAACAATCACACAGTAGGCTACAACATTCAGTAGGTCTCCAGTACTGTGCACTACCTACTGGAGCATTATGTTTACTGATCTCACTAAGCAACCCTGTCTAGTGTGAAAACTGAATGTCTAACATTAAACCTACCCTCCCATCCTCCATAGCTTAATGTTATTCTGTTCAACAGTATTGTTAGCCCTGATGTAAATTGGTTTTGGAAGACTGCAGAGAGGATCTTTGCCAGTTCAAAAACCAAAGAAGAGTAACAGACAGCCCGCTTGTGTTCACAATTTGCTTTTGTTACCACAGCAGACAAAAGGGCAACTTTAATTGAGTTGTTATTTGTGGCTTTCAGATGAGACAGTTGTCAGGGATTCACAGATGTTCAAACAGACTTCTCAAAATAAAAGCTCAGAGAATCTAACTACCTCCGGAGTAGATCAACTTTTCTGCTGTAACATACAGATTCCAAGTGCTTTGACAGAGCTCCTTGAGTTGGCCAAGCTTTGTAGCTAACTTTGCTCATCTCTTCTCCTCTTCAGATCAGATCTTCAATACTTCTATTGCCTTCTAGATGATTTATGAAGGCTTGAGAACACCTTGACAGTTTTCCAATTTCTTCTCACACTCTAACTAGGCTGTTCTTCTGTAAAGTTAAGTTGATGAGTTAGAGGTTCTAGATATTGATCCTTAAATGGATCGCAGGAAGATGAAAAATCTGTTGCACTGGTCAATTGCATGGCCCTCCACTATTGGCAATGTCCTCTCTCATTTGGTGGATCACCTGGAAATGCAATCCACTTGTGGTCCGATCTGTCAGGGCACTCACACTGTATTTCTGCACCTATTGCAGTCAGAGGGCTTTGTGATCTGTGATCTGTAACCTTATTTAGTTTGTTGCTTACACCGGAGGCCTCAAAGTGAGTGTTTGTCTCAAAATGTAACCTATTAAATACATAGAGCCCTATAGGACCTGGTCAAAAGTGGCATTTGAGACGCAGCCTTGGTCTTCTTCAAACAATCCCACCAGCTTTGATTTCTCCCTCTCTCAGCGGAATTCTTACTCATGATTCTATACACGATATACACTGAGTGTACAAAACATTAATCTCTTTCCATGACATAGACTGACCATGTGAATTCATCTGAAAGCTAGGATCCCTTATTGATGTAATTTATTAAATCCACTTTAATAAAAAAAGTATTGTGTATGTGTACCATTCAGAGGGTGAATGGGCAAGACAGACGATTTAGGTGCCTTTGAATGGAGTACGGTAGTAGTAAATTATAGGTACAGGGGGATTCCCAAGTGGCGCAGACGTCTAAGGCACTGCATCGCAGTGATAGAGGCTTTGCTACAGACCCGGGTTCATTCCTGGGCTGTGCCACAACCGGCCGTGTCCCAGAGACCCATAGGATGGGGCAAAATTGGCCCAGCGTCGTCTGGGCTAGGGCAGGGTTTGGCCGGTGGGTCTTTACTTGGCTCATCACGCTCTAGCGACTCCTTGTGGGGGGCTGGGTGCCTGAGGGCTGAAAAAAATACATACAGTACCAGTCAAAAGTTTGAACACACCTAATCACTCAAAGTTTTTTTTTTTTTTATCTATCTATCTATCATAGTTTTGATGTCTTCACTGTTATTCTACATTGTAGAAAATAGTAAATATAAAGAAAAACCCTTGAATGAGTAGGTGTGTCCAAACTTTTAACTGGTACTGTATATACACTATCGTTCAAAAGTTTGGGGTCACTTAGAAATGTCCTTGTTTTTGAAAGAAAAGCTACCTTATTTACACACGTTTTCAGACCCTTTGCTATGAGACACAAACTTGAGCTCAGATGCATCCTGGTTCCATTGATCATCCTTGAGATGTTTCTACAACGTGATTGGAGTCCACCTGTGGTAAATTCAATTGATTGTACATGATTTGTAAAGGCACACACCCGTCTATATAAGGTCCCACAGTTGACAGTGCATGTCAGAGCAAAGACCAAGCCATGAGGTCGAAGGAATTGTCAGTAGGGCTCTGAGACAGGATTGTGCTGAGGCACAGATCTGAGGAAGGGTACAAAAACATTTCTGCAGCATTGAAGGTCGCCAAGAACACAGTGGCCTCCATCATTCTTAAATGGAAGGAGTTTGGAACCACCAAGACTCTTCCTAGAGCTGGCCGCCTGGCCACACTGAGCAATCGGGGGAGAAGGGCCTTGGTCAGGGATGGTCACTTTGAAGGAGCTCCAGAGACCCCCTTTGGAGACGGGAGAACCTTCCAGAAGGACAACCATCTCTGCAGCATTCCACCAATCAGGCCTTTATGGTAGAGTGGCCAGATGGAAGCCACTCCTCAGTAAAAGGCACATGACAACTCTTTGGCCTGAATGCCAAGCGTCACGTCTGGAGGAAACCTGGCATCATCCCTAGGGAGAAGCATGGTGGTGGCAACATCATGCTGTGGGGATGTTTTACAGCGACAGGGACTGGGGGACCAGTCAGGATTGAGGGAAAGATGAACAGAGCAAAGTACAGAGAGATCCTTGATTAAACCTGCTCCAGTGCGCTCAGGACCTCAGACTGGGGTGAAGGTTCACTTTGCAACAGGACAACAACCCTAAGCACACAGCCAAGACAATGCAGGAGTGTCTTCGGGACAAGTCTCTAAATGTGTGGCCCAGTCAGAGCCCGGACATGAACCCGATCGAACATCTCTGGAGAGACCTGAAAATAATAGTTGTGCAGAGACACTCCCCATAGTGAATTATAAGTGAAATAATCAATTGTTGGAAGAATTACTTGTGTCATGCACAAAGAAGACTTTTCAAAGCTATAGTTTGTTAACATGAAATCTGTGGAGTGGTTGAAAAATGATTTTTAATGACTTCAACCTAAGTGTATGTAAACTTCCGACATCAACTGTAATTCTAATTTTAGCCATTTTATGTGATGGTAAAGGTAGGGGTGTACTAACTTTTTCCCCATAAGGAAAATGCATTTTTGTTTATTTTAATTGCATAACATTTTCAACGTTGTTTGTGTGTGTGTGTGATTTGTTAAATTGGGTAACCTTTATCTGTCAATAGTGGTGAAGTGAAGATTACATATCCATCTGTCCAAATATGTAAAAAGAAAAAAAAATGACTATGGTGTCGTGTGGGCGAGCGGTTTGCTGATGTCAACGTTGTGAACAGAACGTTGTGAACATGGTGGAGTTATGGTACAGGCAGGCATAAGCTACGGACAACAAACACAATTGACTTTTATCGATGGCTATTTGAATTCCACAGGCCACAATCAACAGCCTAATGAACTCTTTGAGAAGAAGATGTGTCGCGCTGCATGAGGCAAATGGTGGTCACACCAGACTAGTTTTCTGATCCACATCCCTACCTTTTTTTTAAGGTATCTGTGACCAACAGATGCATATCTGTATTCCCAGTCATGTCAAATCCATAGATTAGGGCCTAATGAATTTATTTCAATTGACTGATTTCCTTGTGAACTGTAAGTTGTTGCATTTATATTTTTTTCAGTTTATGTATACAGTATTACTCATATGTTTTATGAGTATATATGGTGGAAACATATTTGCCCATATATGCTTATACAGTATGTGTATCCACATATACAGTATGTGACATATTTATATACACATTATGTGCATATATGTATAATACTTATATGCTCATATATGTGTGACACATAGTATTCAAATGTTTATTACATACTGTATATGTTCCTTATATGTCAAAATACATGTTAACAATATGTGTTAACATATACAATGCTGTGAAAACATATTTGCCCCCATTCTAATTTTCTGTACTTTTAAATATTTTTGATATATCAGTTATCAAATATTCAACCAAAACCTAATATTAGATAAAGGGAACCTGAGTGAACAAATAACACAACAATGACATACTTATTTCATTTAATTCATAGATTATACCCCTGTGTAAAAAAAGTAATTGTCTTCTTACACTCAATATCTGATTATGCCACATTTAGCTGCAATGACTACAACCAAACTCTTCCTGTAGTTGTTGATCAGTCTCTCACATTCCTGTGTAGGAATGTTGTCCCAGTCTTCCATGCAGAACTGCTGAAACATAGAGAAAATCAGAAAGGGGGCAAATACTTTTTCACGGCACTGTATGTTACGGGAGCATTATTTCAGTGATACTTTTAGTTAAGGTAATAAAATATTACAACACACGGGGGTGTCAATGTAAATAGTCCGGGTGGCCTTTTGATTCATTGTTCAGCAGTCTTATGGCTTGGGGGTAGAAGCTGTTAAGGAGCCTTTGGACCTAGACTTGCCGCTCCGGTACCGTTTGCCGTGCGGTAGCAGAGAGAACAGTCTATAACTTGGGTGACTAGTGTCTTTGAGAATTCTTTGGGCCTTCCTCTGACACCACCTAGTATATACGTCCTGGATGGCTGGAAGCTTGGCACAGTGATGTACTGGGCCGTACGCACTACCCTCTGTAGCGCTTTACGATCAGATGCTGAGCAGTTGCCAGACCAGGCGGTGATGCAACCGGTCAGGATGCTCTTGCTGGTGCAGCTGTAGAACTTTTTGAGGATCTGGGGACCCATGACAAATCTTTTCAAGGTGTTGTCGAGCCTTCTTCACAACTGTCTTGGTGTGTTTGGACCATGATAGGTTGTTGATGATGTGGACACCAAGGAACTTGAAACTCTCGACCCGCTTCACGACAGACCCGTTGATGTGAATCGGCGTGTTTGGCCCTCCTTTTCCTGTAGACCACAATCAGCTCCTTTGTCTTGCTCACGTTGAAGAGGAGGTTGTTGTCCTGGCACCACACTGCCAGGTCTCTGACCTCCTCCCTATAGGCTGTCTCATTGTTGTCGGTGATCAGGTCTACCATTGTTGTGTTGTCAGCAAACTTCATGATGGTGTTGGGAGTCGTGCTTGGCCACGCAGTCGTGGGTGAACAGGGAGTACAGGAGGGGACTAAGCACGAACCCCTGAGGGGCCGCCGTGTTGACCGTCTGCATGGCAGATGTGTTGTTGCCTACTCTTACCACCTGGGTGCGGCCTGTCAGGAAATCCAGGATATGTAATACATCACATGTATACAGAGTTTTATCACCTAATAGTGACCTAGATTGAACAGTGTACCTGGAGATATATAGGAGTATGACATGTACTGTGACATACTTCTTTCACATAGGATTCACGGTATGTTGCCTGTATAAAAAAATCTGGCAATGTTTTTAAGAGCACTATTTTACATTCCCATTTGCACCACATTCTTGCTGGGATAAATAAGCCTTTTATACCTCCCGCGCACATGCCGGCATGTTTAGGAGTGGGAGTAGACAAGGGCCGATGTTGATGTTCTATTGTATTTTAATGAATCAATTGAATATACACCATCACAAACACATCCATTATTCATTAGTTTAGGCAGGTCTTAAGAAACATTATAAGACTAATACAATTTATTTCCAATAGAATAGCATATTTGGAGTTTAATTATGTTACTGGTCTGTGCAGCCTACAGACTACATGGCTGCGCCATGTTAATTAAATCAATAGTTAGTTATTTTGTTCATTAAACAGACAAGACACACCTACCCTGATCACGGTCAACACACATTTTTATACAGTAACCTTCAGAAAATATTCACACCCCTTAAAGTTTTGCACATTTTGTTGTGTTACAAATTGAATTTAAAATGGGTTACATTGAGTTTGTTTTGTCACTGGCCTACACACAATGCCCCATAATGTCAAAGTAGAATTATGTTTTTATTTTATTTTTTATTTTTTTATTATTAGTTCAGAATAAAAAGCTGAAATGTCTTGAGTCAATAAGTATTCAACCCCTTTGTTATGGCAAGCCTAAAATTGTCTTAACAAGTCGCATACATTTTTGAATGACTACCTCATCTCTGTACCCCACACATACAATTATCCATAAGGTCCCTCAGTCAAAAGTGAATTTCAAACACAGATTCAACCACAAAGACCAGGGAGGTTTTCCATTGCCTCGCAAAGAAGGGCACCTATTGGTAGATGGGTAAAAAATAATGAAAGCAGGCATTGAATATCCCTTTGAGCATCGTTAAGTTATTATTTGCACTTTGGATGGTGTATCAATACAGCCAGTCACTACAAAGGTACAGGCGTCCTTCCTAACTAAGTTGCCGGAGTGGAAGGAAGCTGCTCAGGGATTTCACCATGAAACAGTTACAGAGTTTGATAGGAGAAAACTGAGGATGGATCAACAACATTGTAGTTACTCCACAATACTAACCAAAGTGAAAAGAAGGAAGTCTGTACATAATACAATTATTCCAAAACATGCATCCTGCTTGCAATAAGGCACTAAAGTAATACTACAAACAATGTGGCAAAGCAATTCACTTTTTGTCCTGAATACAAAGTGTTATGTTTGGGGAAAATACAATACAACACATGAATGAGTACCACTGTCCATATTTTCAAGCATAGTTGTGGCTGCATCATGCCATGGGTATCCTTGCATTTGTTAAGGACTGGGGAGTTTTTCAGGATAAAAAAATGAATGGAACTAAGCACAGGCAAAATCCTAGAGGAAAACCTGGTTCAATGTGCTTTCCACCAGACATTGGGAAATTAATTAACCTTTCAGCAGGACAATAACCGAAAACACAAGGCCAAATCTACACTGGAGTTGCTTACCAAGAAGACAGTGAATGCTCCTGAGTGGCCAAGTTACAGTTTTGACTTAAATCTACTTGAAAATCTATGGCAAGGCCTGCAAATTGTTGTCTAGCGATAATCAACAACCAATTTGACAGATCTTGAAGAATTTTGGTAAGAATAAAGGCAAATGTTTCACAAACCAGGTGTGGAAAACTCTTAAAGACGTACCTAGAAAGACTCTACAGCTGAAGGGTTTTCTACAAGGTATTGACTCAGGGGTGTGAATACTTCTGTAAACAAGATATTTCTGTATTTCATTTTCAATACATTTGCAAACATTTATAAAAACATGTTTTCACATTGTCATTATGGGGTATTGTGTGTAGATGGGTGAGAAATTCAGGCTGTAACAAAACAAAATGTGGGATAAGTCAAAGGGTATGAATACTTTCTAAAGGCACTGTATGTTATAGTGTGAATATAATGTAATATAACAGAATAAAATACAAATAATAGAATATGGTATGACAAAGTCTCGGCAAAGCCAGGACGGAGAATTCATGCTGTGCTTTGATATGATGTTGATCACTAGTGGAAATCTTTGATGTCGAGGGAAGGCAATACATTAAAGTTGTGAGGG
This sequence comes from Thymallus thymallus, assembly GCA_023634145.1. Lineage (NCBI taxonomy): Eukaryota > Metazoa > Chordata > Actinopteri > Salmoniformes > Salmonidae > Thymallus > Thymallus thymallus. Next base: position 13,865,924 of record CM042383.1, on the reverse strand, counting down.
GCTGACTGACTGAGCTGGGGTAAGGTGGGGTTGGCAGGACAGGTAGGATCAAAGGACAAATGAAGTCACAACCACGTGTGTACATTACTGAATCATCTCAGCATTGACATTTGATCTATCCCGCCTCCCACGCACATAACCAACTACTGTATCTACTGTATCATGAAGAACTAAAAAAGTGTTACTACTGCTCTCAACATTGCTGTCCTGATCAGTAGGAAAAAGTTGTGCTGGACTACTTTCTGGAGGACAATCGTGCCATGCTGACTCTGACTGAAAATGAATCAGACGATGAGGAAATCCCTGATTTTGGTAAAAACATTTTCATTGAACCAGACATTATAGAGTCTTCTGATGACACTGATGGGGAAGAAACTGCGATGTTTTTGTTATCACAGAAGTTTTGAAATCAGTGGAATGCCCGGTGGAAGCAGTGAGATGACTGCCAAATGTGGAGAGAGTGGAAGGCTGTTTAAGGCTGTTGTATAAAATACCTGTCTCCGGATTACATTTTCAAAGTGCAGCCATGGCATCCATGACAGAGAGGGAGAAGCTGTCATCCATGTAAACGGGTAAGAGTCTAGCAACATTTTCAGATATTATACGTTTCAAATTTGGTCAGAAAGTCGATTTCATTGCAAGTTAAATTGAACTGTTAGCTAGCTAACATTTGGCTGGCTCGCTAGCTAATGTTATGTGTATGATCTGTGTAGTAATATTATGGTGGTTGAATTCAGCTCTCTAGAGCTCAAATATAAGAATATGTATTCTGAGCAGAGGGCAAGTGCATCGAAAGAGTTGCTTTCTCAGTTGCAAAAGCAGCAAGGACTTTTCACAGAACTGCATTCAGCAAACAACAGAATTGTGAGAGCTAGCTATGTACTGTCCCTCAAAATTGCTGAGGGTGAATTCATTAAAGAATGTTTAATTGACTCTGCAGCAATACTTTGCCCCGACAAGAAAGAGCTGTTTGAAAATATTTCCCTGTTAAGACGAACAGTGAGATGGCGTGTTGAGGACGTGAGATTATGGAACAACAGTTGAAAGACAAGGTAAAGGATTTCACCTATTTCTCCTTGGCCCTGGATGAGAGCAGTGATGCACGTGACACGGCATTGTTTATATTCTTACGAGGCTTTGAAATTACAGAGGAGCTTGCTTTAGTGCAGTCACTGAAGAGCACAACCACAGGGAAATATTTAGGAGGTTAATAAGTGTGTGGCAAAGCTGGGACTGAGTTTTGAAAAGTTATCCAGTGTGACCACTGATGGGTGCCCAAACTTGACAGGAAAAAAGTTGGCCTTTTGAAACGGATACAAGATCAAGTAGCTGAGCTGAAGCCAGATCCAAAAATGATTTTCCTGCATTGCATTATTAATCAGGAGGTGCTCTGTAAATGTGTTCTGAAAATGAGCCATGTTGTGGATAGTCATTAAAGTGGTAAACTTAATAAGAGCAAAAACTTTAAACCACAGGCAGTTTGTCTCACTGTTGGAAGAGACAGAGTCGGGTCATGCAGATCTCCCCTACCACACAAACGTGAGATGGCTGAGTTTGGGGAAGGTGCTTAAAATGGTGTGGGACCTGAAGTTGGAGATTGCTGAGTTTTTGCAAATGAAAGGAAAATATGTGGATTTCCCTCAACTGCAAGATAAAGAATGGCTGGCTGATTTTGCCTTCACCGTGGTCTAGGCCCTCATGAATGAACTGAATTCCAAACTACAAGGAAAGGGCCTTTTTGCACATCAGATGTACAGCCTTGTCAAAGCCTTCAAGGGAAAATTACTCCTCTTGACCCACCAAGTAGAAGCCCACCTTCCGACACTACTAGTCTGTTCCCTATCAGATGACCAGAGGGAGAAGTATACATCGCTGCTACGTGCTTTGAACGGTGAGTTCTCGTTGTTTTGAGAATTTCAAAGTGTTGGAAAATTACATGCTGTTGGTTTCCTCTCCTTTCACCTTCAATGTGGATAACGCTCCCATTGACCTGCAACTTGAGCTTATTGATCTTCAGTTTGATGCAGTGAGTGAAGAACTATTCAAAATAACATCACTGACGAGGTTCTATGCATCTCTCGACGTACAAAACTTTTCAAAGATTAGGAGTCATGCTCAGAAGATGTTTGTACTGAACATATAAATGTTTGTACTGAACAGACATTTTCAGTGATGAAATATAACAAGTTAAGGTACAGATCATCTCTTACTGATTCTCACCTCTCAGCAGTCCTGCGCATAGCGACGTCGGAAACTATACCTGACTTCGCTGCTCTAGTCAATGCCCATCGGAGACTTGTGCATACCCGTTAACAAGAGTTCTGCCTGTGTACTTTTCCCTCCATGTAGTTCATTGCATGTTTAATAATGACAATACCTACCAAAAGGAAAACATGGTTGTTAAAAAAGTAAAATAAGTAGCATATCTGGACATGTACAGTATATATATCTGTCAACACAGTGATACATATGATGTATAATCTTGTAATATGATTCTGGCCCTCCATGGAAAATAATTGCCCAGGCCTGGTCTAGGCCCTGACATCTCCCCACCCAAGTGTTTTATATTACAGAGTTGTATATCATTTTTGTCTGTATACCCTAACGATAAGCTAACTACACTAACACTAGACTGTCAAGCCTATACACTCTTAGAAGTAAAGGTGCTATTTATAACCTTAAAGGGTTCTTCGGCTGTCCCCATAGGAGAACCCTTTGAAGAACCCTTTTTGGTTCCAGGCAGAACCTTTTTGGTTCCAGGCAGAACCTTTTTGAGTTTCATGTAGAACCCTTTACACAGAGGGTTCTACATGGAATACAAAATAGTTCTGCCTGTAACCAAAAAGGGTTCTTCAACGGGTTCTCTTATGGGGACAGCCGAAGAACACTTTTTTTATAAGAGTTTAGGGTTGCTATTAGCTTAGCAGTTACCGTTTAGCTTTTTTCTTGTTACTTACAACATCATGCTAATCACATTACCGCCATAAAAACTGCACATTTGCAACTGCACATGGGGACAATGATCGTACTTTTTGGAGAAATGTCCTCTGGTCTGATTAAACAAAAATTGAACTGTTTAGCCATAATGACCATCGTTATGTTTGGAGGAAAAAGGGGGAGGCTTGCAAGCCGAAGAACACCATCCCAACCGTGAAGCACGGGGGTGGCAGCATCATGTTGTGGGGGTGCTTTGCTGCAGGAAGGACCGGTACACTTCACAAAATAGATGGCATCATGAGGAAGGAAAATGATGTGGATATATTGAAGCAACATCTCAAGGCATCAGTCAGGAAGTTAATGCTTGGTCGCAAATGGGTCTTCCAAATGGACAATGACCCCAAGCATTCTTCCAAAGTTGTCGCAAAATATCTTAAGGACAACAAAGTCAAGGTATTGGATTGGCCATCACAAAGCCCTTACCTCAATCCTATAGAAATATGTGGACAGAACTGAAAAGGTGTTTGCGAGCAAGGAGGCCTACAAACCTGACTCGGTTACACCAGTTCTGTCAGGAGGAATGGGCCAAAATTCACCTAACTTATTGTGGGAAGAATGTGGAAGGCTACCCAAAACGTTTGACCCAAGTTTAACAATTTAAAGACAATGCTAACAAATACTAATTGATTGCATGTAAACTTCGGACCCACTGGGAATGTGATGACAGAAATAAAAGCTGAAAAAAATAATTCTCTCTACTATTATTCTGACATTTCACATTCTTAAAATAAAGTGGTGAGCCTAACTGACCTAAGACAGGGAATTTTAACTAGGATTAAATGTAGGGAATTGTGAAAAACTGAGTTTAAATGTGTTTGGCTAAGGTGTATGTAAACTTCCGAATTCAACTGTATGTATTATTTTGAATTATTTATAACACATTGAACTTATTTCATTTGAACAATTCTTGATGGCAAAGCTAAAAGGGGAGTAGATGGTGAGAAAAAAGACTGATTGGATCCGCAATAACTGGTGAGTAGGTTTTTGTTCATCGGTTGCAAACAAGCATTTGACAGTGTGCGGGTATTGTCATGATAATTTATTTAATAATATGATTCATGCGAACTTCAATAATCTCCAAACTGCATGCAGAGACATAAACATTTTATTCATGCGTTCATCTGACTCCAGGTAAGTAGAAAAACAATATAAATCTCAAAATCTCTCATTATCCCTTTAAAAATGAATACCCCTTAACAGGTTTGGTCAATTTTTATTGAATACATTTAATATGTTAAAGGGATAGTTAACTTTGTTTCACCTTATAGTCAGATGGCTAACAAAAAAACAATGTGGATGATGGGCGCAATATGACAAAGTTAAATGTTTGTGGCCAAAGCAGTTAAGTGGCTATTTAAACAACTATCCCTTAATTGAATTTACCAATCAATCATTGCAAATAGGGAATTAATGGTTATGGATTTCTTATTAAAGTTTTTTTTTTATTGCTTAGGCACTATCTTTGAAACTATAGGCTATTTTTGCAAAAATCTACACACTAACCACAAAACCTTACACCAAACCACAAAAACATTATACAACATTAAACAACATTAAACAATTCTTGTAAAACTCTTCACTCTTTTTTTTTTATTTTTTATGTGTGTTCTTGCATCAATACAGTACACACAAACCATCGTTTGAATAAGCACACGAAGCACCAACTACGCACTGATAGTATACATGAAAAACCCTTTTGCTGTTTCTGTCTGCAGGGCATTGCAGTTTGCAATAAAGTTTTGTCATAAAGGTAGTAAACACACACACACAGGTATCCAAATGTGTAAAGTATGGATGCGTATTCCGAACATAACACACTATCAATACAAATAAGGGGGGAAAGTTATTTATTTTTTCTCTCAAAATGTTCTAACACTCCTCAAACAACAAAAACACAGTAGAAGAAAACAAAAACATTTGTGCTACAAAAAAAAGAACAGAAAAACACGAGGCTACATCTCGCCTTCTTTGTAGGTCTGGCCATAAGACTTCATCCACATCACATGTGATGTTGTCTTGAGCTAGGCAGTGTGGAAAGTATCGCCTGAAGTGCCGTATCCAGGCCTGGCATGACCCCTGATCGATGTCTCCACAAGCCTCCTCCATTGCCTCTAGAAGGGGTATGCGTTGGTGGGGCTGGCAATCATACACCTTCCAACGCCATGCAGAGAAGAATTCTTCAATAGGATTCAAGAACTGAGAGTATGGGGGGAGATTGAGCGCGATGAAAAGTTGGTGGCCTGTGAACTAATTGCGGACCACAGCAGCCCGGTGGAAACCTTTCCCCAGATGATAACGTACCTGGGCTGCACTGGCCCCTGGTCATTAGGGATTAGTCTGTTGTGGAGGGTGTCCAGAAATGTGATAATGTGTGCAGTGTTGTGTGGGCCTAGGATTGCATTATGGTGAAGGACGCCGTTTTGACTAATAGCCGCACACATTGTTATGTTGACACCACGTTGTCCCGGGACGTTGATGATGGCACGGTGTCCGATGATATTTCTGCCGCGGCCCCTTGTTTTTGCAAGGTTGAAACCTGCCTCGTCCACATATATTGGCTCATGATGCACTGCATCTGCTTCTAGCTCCATGACTCTCTGAAAGAGACAAGACAAGACAATGTAGCACAGTACGAAAAGAATATATGATGTAGCACCATACACTTCCAGATCCAGTACCAATGATAGGACAGTATAGCTTACCTGCCCATATTCATATCTGTTGTTTTACACAGTCTGAGTTTCTTTCGAAAGGGACTCTGTACAGCTGCTTCATCCTAATTCTATTGCGTTTCAGTAGACGACACAGTGCATAGAGACTCTCTCTGTTGATGTTTTGGAATACGGTGTTTTCTGCCATTATGTGTTCCAGCAGTTCTCTGCGTCTGATGCAGTTATTTGCAATGACCCTATTTACAATGTGGGTCTCCTGCTCTGGGGTGAACAGTCAACCTCTTCCACCAGATACTGTTTTTCTTGCAGTTCTGTAAAAACATTTGAATGGTTTTAGTGATAGATCCTTCTCATTATGAAAGTACAGTGCATATTACTGTACCAGTAAGACTACGGCACTTACAGTTACTTACCTGTTCTCATTTCGAAATATCCGGATGATCCCTGCAACAGTATAGCGGCTCAGATTTGGTTGAACCCGTTGCCCAGCGGCATTACAACATGGTCAACCATAGTCGCTCTGATTTCATCAGTTATTGTGTTCCTGACTCTCCTTCCTCTTCCTCTACCCCGTCCTACTTCACCACTTCCTTCTCCTCCTCCTCCTCCTCCTCCTCTTACTTCTTCACCTCCTCATCCTTCTCTAGTTCTCAACCCTCTTACTCTCTGTCCAATATTGGCCTCCATTGTTGTCCAAACCAAATGTTTACCTGTGGCCTATTTCTAGTGCTTAAACTCTGATTTGTAAGTGAACTCATTATCTAAAAGTGTTTTCACATGTGTCAATGTGGAAAGGCAATTGGCGAAATAGTGTAGCAATGTAGAGACCAATGTTTACAGTTTTTCAAAAAGTGTGTTATAAAATTACAAACTGAATGTAAAGCAGAGAATGTGCATTCAGTTTGGCACACTTGGTAAATGCATTGGCTACACGTGTTAATGGTTTCAGAGATAGTGCTTCAAGAATCACTGTTAGTGTTTAAGCATTCAGAAAAAACATAAACTGAATCTGATAAGCTTTTCACATAAAGGTTTAAAAAAAAAAAAGATGTATAATGTATTTATGACCCCAAACCCAACGCCTAACTGTTCTATGTGCACATCCCCCACAGATGTTGTCAGGAAGTGCTTCCTGGGTGCAACAAAGGCTTAAATTGAGAAGCTGAATTGAGAAGCAAACACATTTTTTTTTAAATGAATTGGATTAAATTAAATGTTTACTGTTTTGTGTCCCCCTCCCCCCTTTTGTTTTTACACTGCTGCTACTTGATGTTTTTATTTATTTATGAATAGTCACTTTACCCCTACCTACTTGGTACCGGTACCCCCTGTACATAGCCTCGTTATTGTTATTTTATTGTGTTCCTTTTTGTTTTATTTTTTACTTTAGTTTATGAAGTAAATATTTTCTTAACTATTTCTTGAACTGCATCGTTGGTTAAGGGCTCGTTTCATGGTAAGGTCTACACCTGTTGTATTCAGCGCATGTGACAAATAACATTTGTTTTGATGTGCTCATTTAATCCCGTTGTAAATTTCACAAATCATTTTTAATAGGGTTTTGAAAAGACTTTGAAGACTGATGATTCCTCACAGAAAAACACAGTAGATGGATTGTATGATTCATTTGACCAGGCACAAGGTGTGGAAAGTCATGAATTATGCACACTATACTTGAACTCAGTAAACAAGTCAGCGTTTGAACTAAACTTTTGAATTAAACTTTCAAAATATACCAAAATGTTGGCTTACAGAAATACTGCATGTATTCCCACTGTAAAACTCCATAGGGGACAGACAGAATTGTGAAATCTGACAGGGCAAATCTGTCTGGGCAGGAACCCACAGCTACTGTATCATGCATGATATTGACCCATTGCTCCACTCATGAGATCCCCTAAGGTATTGGACTTATTCTGATTGCTGTGACATGCTCTTGTGAATATTTGTTTATTTGTCAACATGGGTTCCTTCATGTCTCTCACTATATTTCACTATGTCTCCCCCAATATAAACAAATGTCTGGTTGAACACCATGCGTCACGTACTTGATGAGTTTTCATATTGTAAGAGGAGCATTGTGCTACCTTTTCAATTGTGAGCAACAGTATAAGAGCTTTACATAAGCAACAAGAGACTGCCACTGTACTGGTCTTTTAAATGAGCTTTTTTTTCTTTAAATTGAATACTTGAGCAAATCAATTTAAATGTACAATCCACTGGCCAATCTATGTAATACAAAACAGGATTATATTGATTTGGTGACCTCTAACTTTTCATTCCCATAGTCAAAGTGATGATTATGCGTGGCATGGTACAGTAAATCAATGTATACTGGAAGGGAGTTTGGAAACATTAAGAACATTTTCAGATTTTAAATTTTTTTCTGTTTTACAACGAGATAAATCATCTACAGGAGCGTGATCTTCCGCTGACATTTATACGACAGCTTTAAACTTTAAGGGCTAAAGGTCATTGTCGCATAAAAGCAAGGAAAAGAGAAGCAAAAAGTCATTTCCAGAGTGTTATGACTTCAACGTGGCATTTGGGTTTAGAATAATGGCTCATTCCATATCTTCACTACTGTAATCAGTCCCAAAATAAGGAAGTCAAGGGAAATCTTCATTCATTCAGACTAATTTTAAAAGGCAGATATGTAAAATGACAGCTGTAATGCAAATGTATACAGTAGTTTAGAAAAGAGCAACCAGCACCACTTCAGCATGTGTGGAAATGAGGGGGCTAGAGAAGGCCTTTGGGGAACTGACAGAGATTACATTAGTCACTCCAGCTTGAAATATTACTTTTATAGGCTACTGAACTGCTGTTCAGAATGTACATTTCTACTTCGAAGGCCCAGTGCAGTCAAAAACTAGATTTTCCTGTGTTTTATATACAGTATATTTCCACACTATGAGGTTGGAATAATAATGTGAATTGGGAAAATGATGATAATGCCCTTTTAGTGTAAGAGCTGTTTGAAAAGACCACCTGAAATTTCAGCCTGTTTTGGTGGGATGGAGTTTTGGCCTGCCTGGTGACATCATCAGGTGGTAAATCAGTTAATAGACCAATAGGAAATAGAGTTCCAAACCTCTCTGCCAATAACAGCTAATTTTGAGTTTTCCCCTCTCAACTCAGACCACTCCCTATATGTATATACATAATATGATGCCAAATGTATTCACAAATGTAAATCACTTTAGTACACATACGTCTGGCCGATGTCGGCCCGATGTATACAAGATACATCTGGACGATGTAGTGTGGAGATTGTTTGCTCATTGGCACGACGTCGGCACGATGTCGGCATTTGATCGGATGCGCTATCCGGCTGATGATTAGACGATGTATCACAAAGCTACACGATGTCTGCCCGTTCTACAGACGAGGTTAACTAAACAACTTTTATTTTAGGTCTGTTCATTAAGATAGCAATATTTTTTTATTCCCCTTAAATGGTTAGCCTTATAAACATGAGATAAATGTAGAAACAAAAATGAAGATTCACCTTAATTAAAATGTAATACATTGATACTTATCCCAATGGGATTTCAAAGAGAACAATGTACAGAAGTGTTGCATAGGCCAACCTGAGTGTACTTTGAAATACTTACAGAACGATATGAATTAATTATCTAGCCTAAATCAGAATCAAGCAATGTATAGCCTAGAAACAACACAGAACTAAACAGGTATACTAAACAACATCCAATTTCAAAAACACATTTTAGCAACAGACTTTATACATTCCGGTTAGGCTTAGAAACATGGGTGTAGTTCCCAAAACAGATCAACATGACACAACGTATACAACTACTACACAATACAACAAATTAAGTTCTCTGGCAGTTGGTCTAGAATCCTCTGGCAGAAACAGACAGCCTTTTTGATAGAGGGAGACAAGCAGGAAATTGTTCAAATTACTTTTCAAGGAAATAATGGAATCATAACTGTGAGAAAGCCACATTTTCTAATAATATTGCCTGGTTGAACTGTTAGACTACTGTTACTGTCATAGTTACATTTTAGCTCCACCTGAGTCATGTCTGTATTTACATTCGATTGTTATTCACTTCAAATATTAGTTTAATTAACCCCTTAACGTACATTTGTAATAATTAGTATGCCTAACATCTGTAATGTTTAGACCATAATTGTTTCAGTTAACGTCTGCTGTCGCTTACCCTGTGTTCTTAAAGTTGCCAGCTACAATAGACATTTACAACGTTAACAATGTCTACACTGTATTTCTGATTAATTTTATGTTATTTTAATGGACAAAACATTTCCTTTTTCTTTCGAAAACAATGACATTTCTAAGTGACCCCAAACTTTTGAACGGTAGTGTATATTCGCTTACTCACAGTCTGTTTCCCTTGCCTAAGGCACCAATATTACTGGTGAAGTGAATATGTATTTGTTCATCAGTAGACCAGTAGTCTCTCCCTGCTCCGCCCTCCAACTCGGTCTTGGCATAGCCTAAGCCAGTTCTGTACAGCTTGCTCTATCTCAGCTTCGGTCACGTCCGACAGAACTGCATTTCATAGGACTGACCAAAATACTTGTTTCAGAAGGGCAGACAGATCAGGGAAGGTGAACTGGCTTCTGGTGGGTGAAGAGGTTGCAACGAAGTAGAAAGCTCGGTAAAAGACTGACTGTAGACTTCAATATAAATACACACAAAAATATACATTTCAAAACAAGCAGAATTTCTTAACTTTGTAGTTACATTTGGTATTATTGACTGATTTCTACAGTTGCTGTAGACCTATGCCATGTAGAAGTTTATTTTTATTTGATTACCTACTAATATGACTCTGCTATTGTAGGGTGCATCAGGGGTGGGCAGGAGGAGGAGTACAGGAGCACAATCAGTGACTTTGTGTTGTGGTGTGAGTAGAACCACCTTCAGAACCACCTTCAGCTCAACATCAGCAAAACTAAGGAGATGGTGGTGGACTTCAGGAGAACCAAGGCACAACTGACTGCAGTCCCTATAAAGGGGATGGATGTGGAAATGGTTGAGTCATACAAGTTCCTGGGTGTCCATATGGACAACAGACTGGAATGGGCTGGTAACACCGGGGCCCTGTACCAAAAGGGCCAGAGCCGGCTCAGGTCCTTCAACGTGTGCAGTAAACTACTGCATACCTTCTACCAGTCTGTGGTGGCCAGTGCCATCTTTTTTGCAGTGGTGTGCTGGGGAGCAAACATCAAAGCCGGTGATGCTTCTCGGGTAAATAAGCTGATCAGGAAGGCTAGCTCTGTCCTGGGGATGAGCCTTGACACTCTAGAGGAGGTGGCGGAGAGACGGATCCTGGCCAAACTGCTGGCCATCATGGACAACGTCACCCACCCTCTGCACGCTATGGTTATGACGCAGAGGAGCACTTTCAGTCACAGACTGATCCCACCACGGTGTGCCAGAGAGCGCTACAGGAGGTCCTTCCTGCCGGCGGCTATGAGACTGTATAATGCCTCACCGGGGTGCCGTGCCGTCGGCAACATAGATCTGGAACTGTTGGGGTGCTAGGACCTAGTTTAACAATTATGCATCCATCCGTGAGTAACTCTGGTCCGTCAGCACTCATCCACTCAGGACCTATTTATTCATACAGGTCTGTATATACATACTCATGTACAGTTGTTATATTATATCACATGCAATATTGTAAGTAATTATTGGACGTAGGCATTCACTCAGGAATGCATATTAGTATCCTGCCAGTTGCACCTTTTCTCATTGCTTTTAGTATATCGAATGTGCAATAAGTGCAGTTGTCTGTAATTAAACCCTGCGCACTAAGGACTGTATTTTAAGGGAATTACTATTATTACCCCAAATGATATCATACACACATTTAGCTATTAAAGTATCTCTTCCTGTCATTTACCTGTACAGTTTGTGTAAACATGCAAGTATTCACTTATCTGTAAATATAACTGTATACCTAACTGTACAGCTAATTTAACCATGCAAAATTTTCACTTACCTGTTCATTTACCCAGTCTGTCTATTAAGTAAACTATTATTACCCTCGCTCATATCATACGCATTTTTAGCTACTGAAGTATTTCTCTGCCATCGACCTGTATAGTATAGTTAACCATCCAACATCCACCAACGTATAGTGTACATATTCAGCCAACCACCCATACTATGCAATGTCCTTTTTATAGCTTTTTTTTTGCACTCCAGATATCTTGTAGTTCTATACTTTTTCATACTGCCGCTCTATGTATCATGTACCGTGTATCTGTCTTTTGTGTACTTTCGTTGTGGCATTTTGCACCTGCCCTGTGTTTTGTTGTAGCTGCTTGACAATGAAATTTCCCCCCCGGGGGATCAATAAAGTACCTATCTATCTATCTATCTATCTATCTATCTATCTATCTATCTATCTATCTATCTATCTATCTATCTATCTATCTATCTATCTATACTAGCCAGAGGAAGTTGCTAAAACAAAAACTGGACATTTGTACTGCCCCAGAAAGAAAATTAGTTAGTTAATTCTAGTAATACGGCATTAATCCACAACACCAAATCATTAGTTCATACTCTTTTGACCCGCTGATTAACCATTGTGCAGGAATAAAGCATTAATAACTGATACCTCACTATTAGGTAATTATTTTGTGTCCCCTTAAGTAAAGTGAGGAATTCTCCTACATTAACAATGTATATCTAATGATATACAGTACTAGCTATAAACCATTAATAACTGATAAGCATATCTCATTAATAAAGTAAGGGTTATCATTATTAATGGTTTGTTTATGTCTTTGTTCATCATTCGTTCATGTTAACTACTGTATTCGTAAATTCTAGTTCATGTACCCTTATCGGAAAGTGTTACCTCAGATCCTGGATATCAAATTATCTGACTGAACAAATAGCTAGCTACTCCTACAGTAGCGCTTAGGCAAATTCTAGAATTTAAAAAAAAGTGATTTACATTTGTGAAAAGTGATTTACATTTGTGAATACATTTGATCCCATAACTCCCAGACAGACTTAGTAAAAGTCTTGCTTGAGAAATTGGCGTTTGATAAGAAGCTATTTTTGTTTATTTTTTACCTTTACTTTTGTAAACTTTTTAGCCAGTAGTTGTGAAAGTAGCGTTCATTAGCCAAAGTGTATTACGTCATTGCTTTTTCTCTCACTCTGCTGTGGGTGCATCATGAGCATCTTGCTAGCTGTCACTGGGGGTCTGAAGCCTGTTGGTTGAACTCAAATTGCTAGGGGGCTGGCCGAAGTGGGGAAAATGTAGGCAAAATATTGCAGCACAACTTCCGAAAAAAACAGGCTCTTTCAAACTAGGGATTTCTTGGCTTATTGAGGTAAGACAGTAATTCTGCTCATAGATTATGCATGTATGAACTACACATTGACACATCCAGCATAAAGTGGGAGGATAAATAAATATTTAGTAGTGGCCAAAGTACCGGATCATGTCTTTAATTGAAAACAATCACAGTAAAATACTTACTTGTTACCCAGAAATTATTAGATATTGAGATTAAAACGGCTGCATTGGATCTTTAAACTTTTAATTTCTAATGATTTTATTTAGCGCTTTCAGAATAGTTTGATGTTTACTGTAGTTTGATGTTCTACAGTGGTTTTACACAGGTATAATTAAGCAATAAGAAATACGATGCAAGTGCTTGTATACAGCCCTTAGCAGTGGTATATTGGCCATATACCATAAACGTCCAAGGTGCCTTATTGCTATTATAAACCGGTTACAAAAATAAAGTAGTTTTGCGTCATACCCGTGGTATATTGTCTGATATACCATGGCTTTCACCCAATCAGCATCCAGGAGCCAAACTAGCCGGATTATAATTACAACTAAGTGTTAACATCATTACAAATCAAGCATATGTAGCCTATTACTGTGGTAAATATAATTTATTGTGATTAGAGTGGCACTCTAATTAAAGAGATTGAGCCCTCCTACCCACATTATGAAACGTATTTCTATTAGTCACTAATGCAACAAAGGGATTTGGTTCAGCTCTCTATGGAGCAGAGATATGTGCACATCCATTAAACAGTCTACAGTGCCATAGATTTCCTCAGAGATTCTGCACAAATGTGAGAATAAATTGTTATTGGCTGATGATTGTTATTTGTTCATTTGGAGCATACTGGGACAGTTGGAATCATTTCAGTGGCTCTTAAGATGTAATTCAAGGTCAACGTGAACAAAATGGAAAGGACTTAGAATGTCACAGGTTAACAAGTTCATGCCATGTCGGTCAGTGTCACTGATCTCATACTGAGCTAATAACAAAAGCAATCTGAACTTGAAACCAAAGTAAACAGAGAGAATATGAAATGTCGGAGCTGCGGTTGAGGAAAACCCATTTCTTTTGTTGAGGAAATTTACCTCAACAATATGGTCACTGTCAAGTGAGAAACGTAAATCCACAGAAACAAGACTTTTAGCTTATAATGCCAATGTTCAAATTATTAATTGTGTAATGGTCAGGTAGGCTAGCCGAGTCATGGGGGACTGAAACAATGCAATGAATTCTCCACTCCATATTTGGTATCTCTATGCCTAAACCAGTGGCCGAACCACTGAAAACCAGGATTTAGGTTTAAAAAAACACCATTAAACTTTACCACTGTACAAGGGAATGAGAATGATAGATCAAAATAAGAGACTGATCAATACATTGTACAAAAATCAATAGTCCAAAGCTGTTATAATGGGGCTTGAATTTATTCAGGCCAATTTCAGGATATGAACTATACTCTTGTCTAAATACCAAATAAATAAAGCTGACTTAGATTGTAACCACTTATAAAATGCATCCTTCCCACTTCATCTTTAGGAGTATTGGGCCCCATATCATAACCTTGTGAGTAATCTTTCTCATAAAGAAATAAAACCATGGGTTTTGCAATGCATTCCATCCAGTTTCTCATAATATTGATTTCCTTTTCAATTATTGTTCCTCGATGGATTTTGAAATCAATAATTACTACAGGCAATGTATTACTTTGAAATGGACAGCCAGGGGATGTGGTGGCTATGTTGATAACAGTGTGACTGTTATGATAAATGTACCTCTACAAATAGACTATTTATGAGGGCAGATAGTGCATGTTCTTCACAGTGAGATCTTCACAACGACCCATTAAGTATGTCACACCCTCTTATTGTACAGTGAAACATTTTCTCACTCTATGCTGTCCTATTCATTGTGCAGTTTCGAGTATCTGTTGCCTGTTAAGACTATTGATGAAGTCTCATTGACTGATGGTGAAAATTCCCTCATTGATATCAACCATTTTTCCTCTCCATAGCAAGAGAGACCAAAATACAACAGCAGCGTCTGTCATCACCCAAATATTTCCTTTGAATAAATAGTAAGTGAATGCAAAGGATCTCTGCATGGCTTTCCACAGCATCCTGACATCCACCGACCGTTGAGCTGTCAGAAGCAGTTGATGAACGAATAGAATAACGGCAGACTAAGCTCATTAAAACAAGAAGGTGTTGAATAGCCAGATTATATACAACTCTAATTTCACAAGCAAAGCAGAACGATGCCTTGAGCATGGACTAGATATGCCAAAAGTGGGTTTATGCTTATATCGTTATTTAACAGACCATTTTTCATCCATTTTATTTATCCCGACTAAGGGGGGACTTTCTCTCAAAGCATCTACCGCTTTTTTTAAATGGAGGAACAGATAAGTACATATACCACACACACAAAGACTTGAGGCCTTGTTGTTTATACCCATAAGATTATTCTCTATTCGTAGAGTAAACTGATTAATTCATTTGACTTTAATCATTCCATCACAAGTCTTATTTTTAAGATTATCCAACTTCCTTCTGCTGAGGACAGAAGAAGAGTAATGAAAGAGTAAACCACATTCCAGTTTCCATTTAAATTCCTCTCTGAATGCACATCTGCGTCCCAAATGGCACCCTATTCCCGACGCTGGGCCAATTGTACTGTATTTACGTAAAATATGAGTAGTTTAAGACTCTTGTCTCATTTGTGTGTAAACAAATCCGATTTCATCAGTGCAGTATTATCGGGAGCAGATGTTACTTGAGACAAATACACAACGAAAGTTTTAGTGATTGTACAAAGAGATGAGAGATCATGCTGTTCTCAATAATTCATCATATATCCCCATCCAGAATTCCTCCATCGTATTGCTGCTTCTGTAATTACACCTCATAAATGAGAAATGGGAATTTATTTATTTTTTGTTTCGTATTCACGGCATGCAAGTCTTGCCAGAATCCTCACAACCTTATGCATTTGAATGTGAAATTAAAATTTACCACCGCACGAATTTGCAGAGCCTGAAAATCAAACGAAAGTGTCAAGTGAAGTCAAATTATGTTACTGCGTGCTCCTTTGTGTTACGTCTATCAGCCTCAAAGGCTCACTGTTATGAATATATTTTACTGTATAACGACAAACAACCAGATGTTTTTAAATTGTCTGTAGATCAACTCAGCAACGTCTTGTGATAAAGCACAAGAGAGCACTGCACCTGGGTCAAAATAACCTGCTACACTGAAAACCTCTGCAGAGGGCCTTGGCTGTGGTAAAAGGTAAAGAGAAGTCTGCTGTCTGATTTTGTGGGTTATCCTTCCTGCTGGGTAGGCTGCACAGCATGTGTCCTCGCAGGCCTGGGAAGGATCGATGGAGCAACATGAGAATCCTTTGAATAAAACTTTGAGGGGATGCTGCATACCTAGCAAACGACAAAACCTCTCTAACCCAGCGGAGACGGCAGCTGGGGTGGTTGAATTCAGCTCTCTAGAGCTCAAATGATGGCCCACTCTCCAGCCGACTGACACCACCATGCACGGAGAGAATCTGCCATTGTTCTCCCTTTTTGATCAAAACCCTAAGGTTTGGTCAGACCAGAGGTTTCTGGCCAACTCAGATGTATTATCCACTTGCTTGCAGCCTCAGGTGACATCATCAAGTCTCGAATGGCACCCTATTCCCTTTATAGTGCACTACTTTTGACCAGTGACCTATGGGCTCTGGTCAAAAGTAGTGCACTAAATAGATAATAAGGTGACATTTAGGACACAGACCAGACTGAGTTACAACTGGACATGTTTTTCACCTAAATCCTCAAATTGGCTATATTAAACCTGAACAAAATCCCTTATTTGCATTATATTTAACATGAATGAATACTATCAACTCTTGAGCGGTGCACTTTAGATAAGAGCATGTAGCTGACCGCAAAGCCAAGTAGTTCAGGGACACTGTCATGATCCATGGTTTAACTAGTTTATTAAATCTCAATCTAAGGCTTTGAACAGTCCCACTGGGCAAAAACTGACTGAATCAACGTTGTTTCCACGTCATAAGTCATCAACGTAAGGGAATATATGAACCTAAATCCGGTGAAATGTTTTGTTAGATAGATAGATAGATAGATAGATAGACGGACGGACGGACGGACGGACGGACGGACGGACGGACGGACGGACGGACAGACAGACAGACAGACAGACAGACAGACAGACAGACAGACAGGTACTTTATTGATCCGCCGGGGGGGAAATTTCATTGTCAAGCAGCTACAACAAAAACACAGGGCAGGTGCAAAATGCCACAACGAAAGTACACAAAAGACAGATACACGGTACATGATACATAGAGCGGCAGTATGAAAAAGTATAGAAATACAAGATATCTGGAGTGCAAAAAAAAGCTATAAAAGGACATTGCATAGTATGAGTGGTTGGCTGAATATGTACACTATACATTGGTGGATGTTGGATGGTTAACTATACTATACAGGTCGATGGCAGAGAAATACTTCAGTAGCTAAAAATGCGATTTCACTTTGAATTCAGGTTAGTTGACAACTCAACCAAATGTAAATCAAAACTAGATGTTGAACTGACATCGGTGACAAGTGGCATCGGTGACATCGGTGACACGCCCAGATTCTGATTAAACAATCATTTAAAAGAGGAGTGCATCAATGTTCTTGGGTATTGCCAGAGTACCACTAGTGATTGCCATGGCTACCTCCCTGATTCCACTGTAACAATGTTACTCATGTTTGAGAGAAAAAGTGGTTCATGGCTGAAATGCAGTGCTCTTTTGTTAGCAATAATGAATGGTTTCACTACTGAAGTATTCATTTACATTTAAATATCAATAATGCACTTTTCTTTTCATTTCCGTTGTTTTCGTTCTTGCCTGGCACTGTTTTCTCAAGTGTCTACTTCCTTCAAATTGCAGGAGCTGGCAACTAATGCAACACAGCTGTGTGTGTGTCTATGACTTATATCAAAACTGCAAACACTGATGTAGCAGATGCGTTTTCCCCTCATACACAGTGCATTATGAAGCCTTCCTACCAACTCAAGTGCCTAATTTAATTTACTCTGGCTTAGAGTCTGAAAGCAGAAAGCAGCTGTTGTGAAGTTGCTATCCAGTCAGGGCCAGCTCTAAGCAACATTTGGTTGGGGGCACCCCACCTCGTGGCAGAAATAAATGTTTTCATTTTAAAGAGAATTTCCTGCAATTCTACATATTTTGCCATGGGGTGGAGAGAAAATGTTTCTATTTGCTAGTGTAGAGTGCAGTTTATATATAGAGATGAGTGATGCAGATATGGATACATTATTAAAGTGGCTAGTGTTCTATTCCTTAAAGTGTCCAGTGATTTCTAATCAGTGTCTATAGGCAGCCACCTCTGGTGTGTTCGTGATGGCTGTTTAGCGGTCTGATGGTCTTGAGATAGAAGCTTTGATGAACCTGTACTGACCTCGCCTTCTGGCTGATAGCGGGGTGAACAGGCAGTGGCTCCACACACTTCACGTCATATGCATTTTTGTTTTTTATTGTGGCTGATCTTTTGGTCAGTCGACCTCAATCAGAGCCGCCGGAAAACGTGTGGAGATTTGCCTCAATACTTTTCAAGTATACTTTTTCACCTGTTTTGTACTGTAGCTAGGTCGACACCTCTTTTGTACTGTAGCTAGGTCGACACCTCTTTTGTACTGTAGCTAGGTTGACACCTCTTTTGTACTGTAGCTAGGTCGACACCTGTTTTGTACTGTAGCTAGGTCGACACCTCTTTTGTACTGTAGCTAGGTCGACACCTCTTTTGTACTGTTTAAAAGCAGCAGCACCAACCGGGTCAGTAACTTCTCAGAGCATTTTTGCAGTCCAGTTCAACATTTACCTGCTCTGTTGCAGTCTACCATTGAAAACGATTGTAAACTACACAGAGAAAAGTTTTGCTATTTGTACAGTATAACTTCTAAAGCACTCAAACAGTACAGAAGTTGATAGCTACGTTCACACAGCATACGTTTCTTTTTGCTGTCCTGAGTAAAAAGAAGCGGCCATCAATCTACTCGCTGAGCTTATTTTTTTTTGGGGGGGGGAAGTAATTTACAACCTTCAGTAGTAAACATACTAGCAATATGCTGGCTACCTCGTCTGCAAAAAGAAAGCTAAAAAAATACACCATGGCATTCAGTTTAGCATTGTCTAGCTTACTGTAGCTAGGTCGACACCTGTTTTGTACTGTAGCTAGGTCGACACCTCTTTTGTACTGTAGCTAGGTCGACACCTCTTTTGTACTGTAGCTAGGTCGACACCTCTTTTGTACTGTAGCTAGGTCGACACCTCTTTTGTACTGTAGCTAGGTCGACACCTCTTTTGTACTGTAGCTAGGTTGACACCTCTTTTGTACTGTAGCTAGGTCGACACCTCTTTTGTACTGTTGCTAGGTTGACACCTCTTTTGTACTGTAGCTAGGTCGACACCTCTTTTGTACTGTTGCTAGGTCGACACCTGTTTTGTACTGTAGCTAGGTCGACACCTCTTTTGGAACACAATTGTCTCAAAGGGCAAGTGTCCTATTTATTTTGAAAAAATTCTCTCAATTACATACTTTAGAAACAAAAATCCATGCAATTAATACAATGCAATTCTAAAGAATAGAGTAACAGATTTTTAATACATATTATAATAACCAAATGTAGCCTGTTAATAGCTGCATATGGACAGAATGCATGCCAACCTGTAGGCCCTGCATGACCCCAATGCATTTCAAACTACACCATGTCCGGGCCAGTAAAAATGTTGTTCAGGCCAGTAGATTTTTGTCCAACTGGCCAAGTTGGGTCAGTGAGAAAAAAAGGGAACAATGGACCGTGTCACTGCCTACGAATAGGACCCAGAGTTTTACCTGACCAGGTCATGGGATCAGGAAAAACTCCAGGCCCCAGAAAAGAAACATACACACTTTGCCACACCACTTTTTAACCTGTGGTGCCACCTCTGGAGCACGCCATGGAGTGGAGAGCCATTTTTGCAGTTTTATAGCAAATTCACCACAGTTCTACAAATGTTTCCATTACTTATGCCATGTTAATATGATATCTGAGTAAGAATGACTAACAAAATCAATGGGGGCCACCTGGAGGTCAGGGCTCCTGCTGATGAACAACCACATATTGAAATTCCAGCTAGTGTATTCTACTATTCTTTCTCTCAATAGTAAGTTGAGACGCCCGAGTTCCAAAACCGCTTATGTCGCTTATGCCTGGAGTCGGCATTCAGTCAATCTCAGTGTGCGTGTGCAAAGGCCTTCCTACCCTTAAAATTGAGAAAAGTTTCCTTGAAATTGAATGTGAAAATGTTAGATGAGAATTAACTTCTTGAAGAATTTGAAGGTGAAACAATGCCCTCTAGTGTTCAGACAAGCCACCATGAATATCTATTCATAAAAATTCCGTCCACTTAGTCAGAGTAAAGCCAGCCTATGGTACAGCTGTATATATGCTCAAGAATAGGAGCTTCTATCTACAAACACTCAGCATTACAGCAGGATTATTTCTTCAGCTAGACGGAGATCGAGGTACAAACAGAGAAGGGCAGAGCATATATGAGCTGCAATCAAACAAAACACCACAGCAGAAATGGTAATGGATGTCTCAATCATTAATGGTCAGTGATTCGTGACCAAGAAGAGTGATATAAATGACGATGATAAGATGTTGGTTGTCCCTTCATTTTGTTACCTGTCTTATTCCTCTCTTGTTTCCTCTGGCAAGTTTTGTACACAACTATAGAGCTGTCCTATTAGTGGAAGAAGAATCATCTCTGTCATTAATTAGGGGAGGTTAAAATTATACCATTAATTAGGGGAGGTTAA
Source organism: Thymallus thymallus (assembly GCA_023634145.1). Lineage (NCBI taxonomy): Eukaryota > Metazoa > Chordata > Actinopteri > Salmoniformes > Salmonidae > Thymallus > Thymallus thymallus. The sequence continues at coordinate 13,845,056 of CM042383.1, read as the reverse complement.
AATAATACCACACTCAGTTTGCTTTGAAAGGCAATAGAGATATTTTACACCCCCTTGTATAACGGTTTATGCCTTAATAGCAAATAGAATTAGGCACGCATTGATTACAAACATTGATTGAATTAATGAGGTAGCTACAGAACGACAATGAAAATATTGTATGTTGCTTCACCTTACAGGAAGTCAAATAGAGAAATAGGCATAGAACATTATCAACGTAGTCTTAAGTTAGCTCAAATCATTCTCTATTATAGCTACAGTATACCCAATAAGTGCATGCCTTATTTACTCAATAAATGTGTCTGCTGGTTTGGTTAATACTCTCCACTCCAGTTCATAAACACAACAGGAATAGACTAGCTCAGCGTTTCTCAAACACGGTCCTGTGGACAACAAAGGATTTATGTTTTGGTTTTTGGCCTAGCACTACACAGCGGATTGAAATATACTGAACAAAAATATAAATGCAACATGCAACAATTTCAATCAGTCAATTGAAATAAATAAATTAAGCCCTAATTTATGGATTTCACATGACTAGGAAGGGGTGCAGACATCGGCGGGCCTGGGAGGGCTTAGGCCCACCCACTTGGCAGCCAGGCCCACCCCGCGTGGTTACACGTGGTCTGCAGTTGTGAGGCCGGTTGGACGTACTGCCAAATTCTCTAAAACGACTTTGGAAGCAGCTTATGGTAGAGAAATTCAACTGTCTGGCAACAGCTCTGGTTCAATTGTCTGGCAACAGCTCTGGTGGACATTCCTGCAGTCAACGTGCCAATTGCACGCTTCCTCAACTTGAGACATCTGTGGCATTGTGTTGTGTGACAAAACAGCACATAGAGCCTTTTATTGTCCCCAGCACAAGGTGCACCTGTGTAATTATCATGCTGTTAATCAGCTTCTTGATATGTCACACCTGTCAGGTGGATGGATTGTCTTGGCAAAGGAGAAATGCTCAATAACAGGGATGAAAAAAAAAAAAATTCACAAAATTTGTGAGAAATAATATTTTTGTGTTTCTGATATATATATTTTTTCAGCTCGTGAAACATGGGACCAACACTTTACATGTTGCGTTTATATTTTTGTTCAGTGTAATCAAAGCTTGATGATTATTTGAATCAGCTATGTAGTGCTAGGGCAAAAAACTAAACGTGCACCACTTGGGGTTTTGGGAAACGCTGGACTAACTCATTGGTGTTCCTTACAGTAGTATATGTGTAGGACATCAAAATATTGACCAATTGCTCTTTATATGACAGTTGTAGGGAAAGCAACGTAAAGTAATGTAAACAAACATAGTGTAGGTTCAATTCTTGTCCACTCAGTAAAAGTGTCAATTTGACTGGGTTCAGCTCAGTGTGAGTGGGAAAAGCCCTGATCCATTCTTCTTCACAGTACAGCTATAGCAGGAAGGTGAAATGATCTGTGTTGGCTTGTAATCCAGAGACCCTCTGGCTCATTATGAGCACAACAATGAATTCATTGGAATTATCATGCTGCATGACCTTCACATTCACCTACTGTTCATTACTGGGACTGCCAGGGTCTACAGTATGTAGAAACTATTTCACAGTACATCAAACTGCATGCAGGATGTATCACAAAGTCAGCTAGGAGATGAGGAAGTGCAAAAAAGGTTATAACATGGAAATGTAATTTCATTTTAGCCCAGAAGGGAACTTAGTATTCTTGACGATGTTAGGAGATCAAGAACTCCCATTAGGGTTTTTGGATAACCACGTTGCTCAGAAGAAATACGTGTCTCCCATCCTGGCACCAAAGAAATAGTTCCTAAATGCTTGAACGGCTGCTTTCTATTGAAACAAGGCACTGTGGTGTACATTAGACTGAAGGTCAGGGATATGTATATTTGCTGTGGCATATTTGTGTTGACAGTACTCATTAGGCCTAGAGTACTTTAAACGCATTGTGTTAAAGATTGTATTTTATCTATAGAGGCAGTATGCCCTAGAGCCTCTGTATTAGTATGTCTGCATCCCAAATGGCACTATATTCTCTATACAGTATAGTGCACTACTTTTGACCAGAGCCTTATGTGCCCTGATCCAAAGTAGTGCACTAAATAGGGAATAGGGTGTCATTGGGGCGCAGCCTATGTATATTTCATTGACTGGTTGAGGGAGTGCCTGTCTAGGGCATTGAGATGTAGGTCATACGATAGAACCCAACAGTAATTAGAAGTAGCAGGTAACAGCACATCAAAATCAAGATGCTGACTGGAGAGTTTTTAAAAGTAGCCTACTGCCTGCAGGGAGATAATCAGTACACTCTTAGAAAAAAGGGTTCTGCTGTCCCCATAGAATAACCCTTTTTGGTTCCAAGTATAACCCTTTTTGGATCCAGGTAGAACTCTTTTGGGTTCCATATAGAATCCTCTATGTAAAGGGTTCAACATGGAACTCAAAAGGGTTCTACCTGGAATCAAAAGGGTTTTACCTGGAACCAAATAGGGTTCTTCAAAGGGTTCTCCTATGGGGACAGCCAAAGAACCCTTTTAGGTTCCAGATAGCACCTTTTCTTCTAAGAGTGTATGGCATAGCTACAAAATAAACATGGCATGTGTACTACAGCTGGTTTAGCTGTAGTACTGCAGCCTCCGGACCACACATGACAGCGGTTCAATCTCCCATTCTGAAACTATCACTTCTGTGCTATATTCCTTCCTCTATCTGCCCATCTACAATTATTTCTGTATTTGTTAATAAGACTTTGGCATATGTACAATATCAGGAGCTTAGGGCAATGCAGGGTATGTATGAGCAGATCCATTAGGGATACAAACGTACATACAGTATCTATAGTATATGGTTTTGGGGTAGTGCAGAGTATATGGGATATGAGGAGGGCTCTGATGGCTAAAGCAGAGGGATAAGGAGTAGATGTAAACTGGCAGGCTAAAGGAGATGATAACCTGTAGGCCTACCAGCAGTGGAGAGTTGGAGGAGCAAAATGGTGGCGCTCCTAGTGGGAGCAGATCACCAGGAAGTGATTGATTGGGTGCTGACCTCAGCAAAGGGGGGGGGGGGGGGGGGTTGATCTACTGAGCAACGTGAAGGTAAAGAAGGCCTTGAGTGGTGTGGAGATCCTCAGACCATGATTTCTAGTTGGAGTGCATTGGATGACGGAACAACCAACAGAGATCAAATACCATGACAGACTAATTATTAATTCACATTAAGGCACCCTTTTTAAAGGGTTTATAAAGCATTTAAAATTACATTATTAATGGTTATTTGATGATTTGTAAATGTGTTATAAAGGGTAGCCTACCTTAATGAGAAGTGTTACCCAGGTGATTATTCCGAGTAGCATGACCAACATCAAGAACCTTAATAGACTGAGGTAACTACAGGCGCTGAGGAGACAGGTTAATAGGGGCTCTGAAATGAAAACAAATACAACAAAGGTCATTATCACTCATTGTGTTGTCGCAGTCGTTGCTTCTAACTTACACTCCTACTGTTGACAGGTATGTGAGCCTGAGAGAAGGCTAGAGGCAGTGTTACCAAACCCCATGTGAATCTGAGCAGATAACAGAATATTACGTTTTACAGAAAGTCACACAGAATTCTCATACCCCTACCCAGTTCCCCTGGTATTCAAATATTATAATAGGTTGGACAGTGGCAGACTTACCATTAGGCAGAAGAGGGAATTAACTCATCCCTGACGTTATCAAAGGGCCTCGTGAGCTGGGCATAATACAAATATTTGTATATATATAATTGTTCTGCTTGAGGCCACCCCATGCTCCGCTCGAGGCCCCCCAACTGTCGTGGGCTGCTCAGCTCATCACTCATTGTGTCTCGCTTCAGCAGGTTAGTTCAGCAGCAGCAAAATCTGTGGGAAGCTTCAAAGTTGCAAAGGAAATGGGGAGGGACGGAGGTTTTGCCTGGCCACTGTGCCCAGGGTAATGTTGCCACATTGTTGACAAAAAAGGTATCCAAAAAAGTTAATGAATCCATACAGCCGAATAATGATTAATAATAGATCAATAATTGATTTCCAGACATATACATATATTTCATATCAATACGTTTTTGTCATTAATCACCCACGGACTGGTTCATAATAATTACCTAAGTTAACGCATTTCTTTAGTAAAAAGACAAGTACTGCTGATAATACTACCATCGTCGGGGCAGAGGCAGAGAATATGTAGTATGTGTTCCCATGTGTCTGAGGCTGTCTGGCATGTCATACTCTTTTTGGCCAGACAGCATGAGATACATGGGCTACATTTAGTAAGACACTTGGATGCTTTCTCCGGTGAGATAGTTTCAGCGAATTGAAGGAAAGTTGGCAGGTGCACACTGCACTGTTTGGATTCTAGAATTATTTGGATGAATGTGCGAAGGTAACTTACTTTTTTAAGTGATTTGTTTGACAATTAGATGAAACATCAGGACTGGTTGTTCTTCATGGAACATTAAAATATAATATATTTTTACAGTTATGGTTACAAATGTACAATTGGTGGGAATTGATTTAACTCTTTTAAAGTATTTTTGTAGTAGTGGTAGGAGTTAAAAAAAAGTTTTACATTACTATTTAAAGCAAAGCCGTTATATATAGTCAAAGTTAAATTTAGTAAAATAATTGGTCTGATTACTTTGATAGACTACTATATCAACCTTATTACTTTGGATTGCGGGGCAGTTAGATCACATAAATGTCTAAACTACAGTAGTTGTGTGCAGTTAGATCACATACATGTCTAAACTACAGTAGATGTGTGTGAAAACTGAAAGAAGAAAGACATAGGACAAAGAGATCTTCAGGATCACGTGGACAACACTCTTAGGAAAGCAAAGCAACTCTGAATCGTTCAAGCTGTGGGTTTCAGATAAATAGATGCACGATTTAAAACGTTCAGCGGATTTTAGTTGAATGATGATAATGATTAGAACGCTTTATGCTATCATTTGGGGAAGAGAAATATGATGGTGAATCTAGTGATGACAGCTCTTGAATGTAGACCTACTGATAGTTAGCTGTAGTTCTATCTAATAAATACACTTTTTAAATACAACAGGGATTACTGAAAAGTATATTTCCTGAAGAAAATGTGGTGTGCTTGTTAGCTTGTTTTAAAGTATGTATGGTTTTGAAATAAGTTATAGTAATGGTAGTGTCTGCAATAGTACTAATGGTGGCTGGTTATAGTTGAAAAAGTAGGTAGATGGAAAGATTGATTGACTGATTGGTTGGTTGATAGGATGGAATAGCCGGAACATGTGATAGTTGGTTTGCTATCTCTAGAGTTACAATTATTGTTGGTGGGCATTATATGCTCATTTATGCACATTTAAGTAGTTATAATTTATAGTGCAGACCAGACCTAGTGTGAACCAGAGCTAGCTAAGCCCAGGACCAGAGCTGGACCAGAGCTAGTGCCGACCATAACAGTAGTTATGGTCAGTAGTTGTGTAGTTGTGAACAGTAGTTGTGGTCAGTAGTTGTGTGGTTGTGTTGCAGGTCCTTTGGGCCCTACAGTATGGATGTGGTCAGTACTTGTGGTCAGTAGTTGTGGGGTCAGTAGTTGTGTGGTTGTGGTCAGTAGTTGTGGTCAATTAATGACAGATTTCTTGAGTTATCTTAGATTAATTCAGACTATTTTGAGGAAGTATATGGCGTACTATCGCCTCCTTTTACTGGTTTTTCCAGCAAAGGTCTTTTAAGGAACTATGTGAGCACATTTGCTCGAACTGAAGCATGCTGACGCTTTTATTCCACGTTGTTGTGTTACAGCCTGAATTTAAAATGGATTTAATATATTTTTTCTCTCACCCATCTACACACAATACCCCACAATGACAAAGTGAAAACATATTTTTTACATTTTTGCAAATGTAAACAGAAATATCGAATTCACATAAGTATTCACACCCCTGAGTCAAAACATGTTAGAATCACCTTTGGCAGCGATTACAGCTGTGAGTCTTTCAGGGTCTCTAAGAGCTATGCACACCTGGATTGTACAATATTTGCACATTATTCCTTTTTTAAATGTTCAAGCTCTGTCAAGTTGGTTGTTGATCATTGCTAGAAAGATATTTGCAAGTCTTGCCATAGATTTTCAAGCTGATTTAATTCAAAACTGTATCTATGCCACTTAGGAACATTCAACGTCATCATGGTAAGCAACTCTAGTGTATATTTTGTGTTTTAAGTTATTGTCCTGCTGAAAGGTGAATTTGTCTGTTGGAAAGCAGACTGAACAAGTTTTCCTCCTTTGCCTGTGCTTATCTCTATACTGTTAATTTTTATCAACAACAAAAAAAACCTAGACATCAAAACTATGAAATAACACATACGGAATCATGTGGTAACCAAAAAAGTGTTAAACAAATCAAAATATATTTTATATTTGAGATTCTTCAAATAGGCACCTTTGCCTTGACAGCTTTGCACACTCTTGGCATTATCTCAAACACTTTTTTGGATACTACATGATTCTATATGTGTTATTTCATAGTTTTATAATAGTTCATGTCTTCACTATTATTCTCCAATGTAGAAAACAGTAAAAATTAAGAAAAACCCCTGAATGAGTAGGTGTTCTAAAACTTTTGACTAGTAGTGTACAGACATACATAACATATACAGGAAAATTAAACAGAAGAAATTTGAACCCAGTCTGGCACAAAGAGAAGATGAATGTGGGAGACAAGCCTATACACAATCTATATACAGTACACACGTGCCATTTACCACATAAAATCTAAATATCTTTATAATTTAATTATACACTCCATAGGAGAACTCTTTGAAGATAGCGCCTTTACTTCTAAGAGTGTACTGTAGGTAGCCCCTTTTTCTTTTATTCCAGGCTTTATCTACATATTCCGCAATCTGGTGTGCTTTCTGGAATAAGTGTATTTCGTGCTAGAAAGGGCAATAGAGGGTATTTCTTTGAAGTCACAATAGTTACATAGTCTTTCCTCTTCCCTTTCACCACAATACTGACCTGCACATAGCGATCTCTTGCTCTTAGGTAGGTTATACACAATACAGTGCCTTGCAAAAGTATTCATCCTCTTTGGTGTTTTTTCCTATTATGTTGCATTACAACCTGTAATTTAAATGGATTTTTATTTGGATTTCATGTAATGGACATACACAAAATAGTCAACATTTATTAAAAATAAAAAACGGAAAAGTGGTGCATGCATATGTATTCACCCCCTTTGCTATGAAGCCCCTAAATAAGATCTGGTGCAACCAATTACCTTCAGAAGTCATATAATTAGTTAAATAAGTCCACCTGTGTGCAATCTAAGTGTCACCTGATCTCAGTATATATACACACACCTGTTCTGAAAGGCCCCGGAGCTCCCCAACAGGTCACGGACAAAGTTGTAGAGAAGTACAGATCAGGGTTGGGTTATAAAACAATATCCAAAACTTTGAACATCCCACGGGGCACCATTAAATCCATTATTAAAAAATTGAAAGAATATGGCACCACAACAAACTTGCCAAGAGAGGGCAGCCCACCAAAAAATTTATTGGAACGGCCTAGTCAAAGCCCAGACCTCAATCCAATTGAGAATCTGTGGTATGACTTAAAGATTGCTGTACACCAGCGGAACCCATCCAACTTGAAGGAGCTGGAGCAGTTTTGCCTTGAAGAATGGGCAAAAATCCCAGTGGCTAGATGTGCCAAGCTTATAGAGACATACCCCAAGAGACTTGCAGCTGTAACTGCTGCAAAAGGTGGCTCTACAAAGTATTGACTTTGGGGGAGTGAATAGTTATGTACGCTCAAGTTCTGTTTTTTTGTCTTATTTCTTGTTTGTTTCATAATAAACAATATTACATACATGTTGTGTAAATCAAATGATACAAACCCCCCAACAATCCATTTTAATTTCAAGTTGTAAGGCAGCAAAATAGGAAAAATGCCACGGGGGGTGAATACTTCCGCAAGCCACTGTATATCACCCTTAATCAAACAAAAGGTTATCAATTTGGGTTTATGATTAATAAATCATGTTGGAATTAAGCAAAGATGAATGAATATTTTTTTCTATTGAGATAGAAACACAAATGTGTTTTTAACAATCTGACTCACGGTTAACACAGCAGATTCTTTATTTACTAGTGAACAGTGAAAAATCATCCAATTCCTGGACTTCAGTGGAGGACAATAGATTAGATAGATAGATAGATAGATAGATAGATAGATAGATAGATAGATAGATAGATAGATAGATAGATAGATAGATAGATAGATAGATAGATAGATAGATAGATAGATAGATAGATAGATAGATAGATAGATAGATAGATAGATAGATAGATAGATAGATAGATAGATAGATAGATAGATAGATAGATACTTTATTGATCCCAGAGGGGACATTTCTTTGTCAAGCAGCTACAACAAAACATAGGGCAGGTGCAAAATGCCAGAACGGAAATACACAAAAGACAGATACACGATACATGATACATAGATGATCCTTAGACAGATCTAAAATTGTTAACCTTCTTCCTCCCTAAACTCCTCTCACCTGTGATCCTGTCACTGTGGTTTCACAAATTATTTGTAACTGATGTGTGGCAGACGAGGCCCCTTGCCTCCTGCGCAGTTCAGATCAAATCGATGGTTTTACCATTCCCCCTGCAATGGTGGGGATGCGAAAAGGTCATTCAAAACAGTTTTAGCCTTCGTGAGACTGTCTGTCCCCCTGTAGTCCATGTGGGGTGCCATGTTGTTTTTGAAATTTTTATTTAACCTTTATTTTAACTAGGCAAGTCAGGTAAGAACAAATTCTTATTTACAATGACAGCCTACCCCGGCCAAACCTGCACGACGCTGGGCCAATTGTGAGCCTTCCTATGGGACTCCCAATCACGGCCGGATGTGATACAGCCTGGAAATGTGAGACGGATGAATCAGTAATATGGTTATTCTTTCTTGTTGCCTGCAAAACATTGTATACTTTGTGAGAAACAAGAGCATTGACGCAGTTACTAATCACAGTGGGAGCTATGAAAATTCTATACCTCACTGCCTTCCCACTACAGTGCCAGGCACTAAGGTTGGTGTTTTAGACCTTAGTCTTGTAGAATGATGTAGGATTTACATTTGATCACCCTGTTGCAGGATAACTTTCCTGCAATGCAGGAAAATTCTAAACTTGTAGTGTATTTGAGGTTTAAAAGGGCTTCTGAAGTTTGTAATTTCAGACTTGATTTTCCATTACGGAAAATGTATCAATCCCTACAGAAATGTCCATTAATTGAAATCCACATAATAATTAATATTTCCTGCTGCTGCAGGATTATTTTCCCTTCTGTATCAAACTGGCTCAAATTAAGATCCTACACCGGTAGGATGCGTCCCACATGGCACACTACTCCCTATTTAGTGCAGTACTTTTTACCAGTGTGCATATAGGGCTCTGGTCAAAAGTAGTGCATTATGTAGAGAATAGGGTGCCATTTGGTACGCAGCCCTAGTCAACTCTGCTGAAGTGTTTTGACTTTTGCCTTGGATGTGTCTATTTACAGTAGTAACTAACGAGAACATGTTGTTATGTCAGGAGAAAAGTCTTGATCTGTTTTTGTAAGATACGATCAAGGACAATAGATTGTCTGCCACAACAACTGCTACACTTAGCTACCACACTATTAGTTAATTACAGTAATACATGGGGAAACACATCTTAAATGTAATGTTTTTGACATAACAATAGCTGTCAAAAAAGTGTTCCCGTCTGTTTTAACGCCAAGCTTCATGACTTCTCACTTCATTTGTAAGAACCCTCTTATAACAGACATGAATCCACAGACCAGAATGAGGAAACACATGCCTCCTTGTGGTTTGAATTTTTTCCTCCTACATCACTCGTCAAACAACAGAAAGTCTTAGCCTCTGATCCTCAAACAAGTAAAATATCAATGCATGCTTGAAATGGAGTGAAGTTAATGAGGCAACAGAGATCCTCAAAAAATAACTTGCAGAAACTGTATTGCATAGATGGATTTAAAAGAGAATTTTATATGAGTACGGCGCCGAGTGGACTTTAATGAATAAAAATCAATTACTCAGAAAATTGCAACCAATCAGTTCAGGCTGCACTACATCTGAGAAATGCCCTCACACTGCTAGGAAGCAAAGGTGGGTTGGTCCAACGTGCTTTGTATACTACATGACCAAATGTTATGGACACCTGATTTTTTTGGGACACATATTGGCACACAACTATTGGCACAAAACTACCTCCATACTTCCATTTATTTGCATGGCTTACCTTTAGACGAGTCCTGTGACACTTGGAGAACACCATCAGAGAACACCATAGTGTTTGTGAGAGTGTCCCCTTTCCATAGCGCGTCATATTAGTTTGTAGCCCAAACGGTTCAGACGCTACAGACAGAAGTTGGCACATCAGAGATACCGACTTCAGACGAGTCCCGTGGGGCTTGTGTGGGGTCATAGAGCAAAACACAATTGTGTTCGCGAGAGTCATCTTTTCATTGAGTGGTCAAACCATTCAGACGCTACAGACATTTTCGTGAGAAGACCGATTTTCGGGATGTCTCATGGTCTGACAAACACCGCTGTAACTCGGCCACCTTCCACCGCAGATGCGGAAGGCCGACATGACAGGGATTTCTATATTATGTTACTTAGATTGACCCATGGTTTCATTAATAGACTCGCAAGGACTATTGGGCACCTGACTCCAAACCTAATAACCACATTCATATACAAACTATGCAATGAATATTAATACAAACCCTGCCTGGTGAATTATCGCAAAGAACCATAAGCCGAAATTATTTAGTTCATCATCTCCATTCATTTGTTTGGAACAACGGGTGTTTTTTCTCACAACCAAGCTACAGAGAATGACTTAGCCTCAAAAAGAATAACAAACTGTAAAAACTGTGAAGACAAATAGGGTATTTTCCATTACTTATGAGTATGAACTTGAATCAAATAATTTAGATTTTTGCTGTATAAAGAATATCTCTATATAATAAATGTAACTTATATTTGAATTCAAAATACACAGTGTTGCATTTCTCTTTGAATTTCCCTCCTGACAGTCTTATTTGAAATATTGGAAATCATGTAGATGTTTACACCGGACCTATAGAATCAGCAAATCTCTGGCCACATCCATGAAATCCCCTTACTGCCCATGTGTAAGCTAAGCATAGAGAAGCCACTGTGAAACCACCTCATTAGTCCAGTTACAATAGTTATTTCTAACTTCCACTGCATGACAGAAAAGATTATCAAAAACATCTATCCAGCAGGGGTTGTTTATGGCACCCAACTCTCTATGGCCCCTAGTCTAAAGTTGTGCAGTATAAAGAGAATATTGTGCCAATTGGGACACAGCTTGTGAACCTTTAGTTAACTCATCATGTTGGTCTTTCTGATAGCCTTCAAGGGGATGTTCTGTTCTTTTCTAAATGTATATTTGGGGAGGATCAATATCAGTGGATGGACAAACATTCCAAACAAACAAACAAAAGAGAATGCATTGAATCATCTGCGTTCTGTTCATTCTACTTCCAGCTGTGCTTTCCACCCTTACCCCATGTAGGCTAGCTAGGCCTACCCCTCAACTTCAAATAGATGTTTTCCTTATTAGGAGGGATGCGCTGTGCAAAGCTGATTGCTTGCTTCTCTTCTTGCCAGGGATCCACTCTTGCATATCAAATGCTTTTGAAAGATGAAGAAATTATAGAATTTGTACACATCCCAATGTAGGAACTAATAATTCACGTCCCACTTCTATCTTTAATCGAAATGGATGAAAACAAAACTTAGAGCAGAAATGTTAATCCTAAATGAGGTTTGCTCTTAGCTCTTTCTCTTAGCAGAGAGAGAGATCCAGAGCTGGGCTTATTAATGGCACCCACTCCTTGCAGAGGCAGAAGTGACTGTCCAGCTAGCTAACCTTCTGACTGGGGCACAAGGAAGCCAGCCAGAGCTGCTGTGAATGATACACTGCTCTCTGTACTAGCCATTATCCCAGCAAGGAAATCAGAAGGTCGTTCCAGCTATCTCCTACTACTGTATGCAATGTGGTCATTGAGAGTGGCAATGGCAATGTGCTCTGTCTGTAGCAACAGAAGACACCTATTTAAATTCCGAGTCTCATGTGGAGTGTAACCAGCGCCATTATTAATGATGTCAGTTATAGTCCTGCTGGAGCAGTGTACAATAAAATATATCCACAGTTCACTTATTACAGCTACACTGTCATTTATTCTACAGAGGTTTCATCCCACAGAAAGTATTTAGCATAACACGGACAGATCTCCAAAGCTTACTTATGTGTCTCTAATGAAGGGCATTTTTACCTGCTTCCAGTATGTATTAAATTGGACTTCGGTCGCAAAATGGCACTGGCGGATTGCTTTCAGAGCCCTTCAATAGCTGTAGCTAAACAAGGTTTAAATCAACGTTATTGGAATAAAATGGCACAGGGGGATATTTTTTTGCAGAGCTGGGATGCTCAAGCACCATGTCGGATTACACACTGTGCTAGTCGCCTGCACAGAGGCATGCTGCGAGGGGAAAGTGTGTGCTTCTTGCTTGGTTTGTTGTTGGCTAGTCAGAGAGAATTCAATACAGTTTCTAAACTTCTGCAAAACAAATTGGATGAGGAGCCTGTGCTTTCACTGTACAATGAACCCCTGTTCAATGGAGCAGGTAAGTCACTTGCAGTGATAGAAGCCTAAAAGGTAGGTATAACTAACAAAGTGACTGCAGTGCTAAGGGGCTGTTTACTCCTTGTACAAAGACCTGTCAATCCACAGTGTTTATACCCCAGACACACACTCCCTTTCATCTTATGATTTAGACATGTTGTACCAAACAGCAGTTGGGAAGACAATTAACCCCCCTATCACTGGAGGGAGCTGGTGCACAGGTCTCAGTTAGTGCTGGTATATGAGGGGATATACACTTCAGTGAGAAGAAGTCTACCATCCAGATGCCTACTGCTATGTACCCTGCTTAGCTTTAGAAACAAGCTATAGTCAATTCAGCTGAGCTATTACATCAACACAATTTGACACTCATCAGCTTCCATACTCATTTGCGTAGACTACCTAAATAACATTGAATAGTTGAAAGTAACTCCTCTAACTGTTCTTACACAAGCTGTATGTGAAAGTGAATTTGGAGTGAGGTTGGGTTTATGTAGGCTACATTGACATCTGATTTGCCTAAAGGACACCATAATTTTAACGTGAAGCTAGATCCATGATTGATTGGATCTTTGGAAGTTACCATTAGCCCTATAAATAGGATGCCAAATTCATAATATTAATAATAAACTTTTACCTTTGGATAATGTATTTTATACGCATTTGTTATTCATAATATACAGTATATACAGTATACTATCAAACAGCAGATGTATCTCCTTCAAATGTTGACATTTGGTTGTGTTCACAATTCAATACCCAGTTAGTCTTCAAATTAATGATTGATATGTTGGATTCACATCTCCATCTCAACCAAAAAGTAAAAGAACAGCCCTAAATCAAATCAAACTTTAAATGCACTTCAAATAAAGTTTGATTTGATTTAGTTCTATTCTTCAACTGTGGTTTTCTATCTGGGAATCGTGAAATTGTATTTTTATGTTTTCATTTTTCTTTTCCTTTCCACGACACAAACTATGGTGGTATATAGCGCTTACAATAGTATGAATCTGCATCTGCATATCACCAATGCATGGGAAAGGGAAAGGGAAAGGGAAAGGGAAAGGGAAAGGGAAAGGGAAATGGAAAGGGAAATGGATAGGGGAAGGGGCAAACACTGGAACTTTAGTGAGCAGTATGTCTTGATTTTATTCAGAGGAAAAAGATTGATATTGCTTTAATACAATAATCCCATCTGTTAAAAGAGGAGGTTCAGAAATGTTCCAATCCCTGTTTCTATGCAATAGCTTATTTTTCTCCCCTAAAGAAGACAAAAGGTGTGTTAGTAGTGGTTCGTACAGATGTAAGATCTTAATTTGAGCCAGTTTGCTACAGCAGGAAAATAATCCTGCAGTAACAGGAAATGTGCATTATTATGTGGATTATAATTACTGGACAGGTTCTGTAGGGGTTGATGCATTTTTCTTTAGGGCAAATCAAGTCTGACATTTTAAAGTGGAAATTACAAACCTTGAATACACTACAAGTTTGCATTTCCTGCTGTGCAAGAAAATTCTCAGCACCAAACTAGTAATCAAATTAATCTGTAGATATCAGCGTTATAGAGTCTGGGAATGACAGTGAAGGCAGGATTGCATTCATAAAAACTACACTGAACAAAAATAAATCTGAATAAATCTAGAACGAAGAGAATATCTGATTTAGAAAACCAATATTCTTCTCTTGAATTAGCTCAGCAATCCACCTATGTTATTCAAATGCAGCTGTCTTTTAAGAAGCATGCTGAATTCCTTACTCAAATTTCAAGTCACATTTTTAATTCAGAGGTCAAGGCAAAACCATTATTTTAATGGTAGCCATCCATCACATCTTCTAGCCATTAAACTCTGTTCTAATGAGCAGCCGGTCTCAATATCTTCAATTCAATCTCCTCAATGTGACATTATTACCAATGGACTCAATATTTTCTGATTATTATGAGAATCTTTTAAAATCTGAGTTACAGCTCGATGCAGAACATTTTAAGGACTTTCGTAACAATCTTGTCCTTCATAAGTTGTCAGAGGCTGATTATCAGGGTGTTCCTATAACTATGAATTAACTATGGGAATCTGTATAATAAATTAATTTCATGGAATGCCTGTGGATATGTACAGTGCCGTATTTGCCACTTTCAAATTTTCTCTACTTTTGTACATTTTTGATACTGAATGTTATCAGATCTTCAACCAATATAATAGAATAACAGGTTGTGCTCCCTTTAGCTGCAATGACTCCAACCAAGCACTTCCTGTAGTTGTTGATCTCAATTCGCTGTGGAGGAATTTTGGCCCAGTCTTCCATGCAGAACTGCTGTAACTCAGCGACATTTGTGGGTTTTCAAGCATGAACTGTTCGTTTCAAGTCCTGCCACAACATCTCAATTGGGATCAGGTCTGGACTTTGACTAGGCCATTCCAAACCTTCAAATGTGTTGCTTTTTAGCCATTTTCATGTAGACTTGATTGTGTGTTTTGGATTATTGTCTTGCTGCTTGACCAAGCTGTGCTTCAGCTTCAGCTCACAGACGGATGGCCTGACATTCTTCTGTAGAATTCTCTGATACAGAGCAGAATTCATGGTCATCCAGGTCCTGAGGCAGCAAAGCATCCCCAAACCGTCACACTACCACCACCATGCTTGACTATTGGTATTAGGTTCTTACTGTGGAATGCAGTGTTTGGTTTTCGCCAGGCATAATGGGACCCATGTCGTACAAAAAGTTATACCTTTGAATCATCTATACATAGAACATTCTACCAAGAGTCTTGATGATCATCCTGGTGCTTACGGGTGCTTTTTGGCAAACTTGAGTCAACGTTTCGGACGACATGGGTCGCATTATCCCTGGTGAAAAATAGTGAAAATCAGAAAGGGGGCAAAAACTTTTTCACTGCACTGTATTTGTTTTTCTGGAAGGAAGTGGCTTCTGCTGTTGAATATGATTAATATCTCGATTCAAAAGGGTTCATTCATGAAATCTGTAAACACAGCTCTCATTTCACTGTTATTGAAGAAGGACAAAAGTTCTGTATTGTGTTCTAATTATCGTCTTTTGTCGCTTATTAATTCAGATTTAAAGATATTTTCAAAGGTTCTAGCACACTGTCTGAATAAGTATTTGGCTAGACTAATTCATGGAATTCAAACAGGATTCGCTATGGTTCGCCTTGCCTCTGACAATCTGTTACATATGATTAATTCTGCTCCAGATTCAAATGGTTCACCTGCTATCTTATCATTAGATGCTTTTGATAGGCTAGAGTGGTAGTACTTATGGATGGTACTGGACCATTTAGGCTTGGAAACCTGATTAAAGTTTTGAATGCAAATTCAGGCACTAATTGCTAACCCTTCTTTCCCATTTTCTAGAGCGGTTAGACAGGGTGACCCTCTATCCAGTTTACTCTCCATTCTCTCACTTGAGCCTCTTGCCCAAGCAGTACGGCAATCCAATGTTATTGAACTGATTACCATCAATGATTCTCCCCATTTCTTTTCACTGTATGCAGATGATGTCCTCTTGTTTTGAACAACATTTCACAAACTCTACCCTCTGTACTTTATTTATTTTGTCAATTTTGCAGCTTCTCGGGATATAAAATTAACTGGCAAAAGTCTGCTTTGTTGTCCATTAACGATTCCCATTACTCTGTGATAGCAGGTATACCATGTGCTGAAAACTTTAGATATTTTGGCATTGATACTTACAAGAAACCGGAAATGATTGGTTGAATGTGACTTAAATAAATGGACTATCCTTCCAGTCTCACATTTCAGTTTTTAAAATGTATGTGTTGCCCCGTATGAATTTAGGGCAGGGGCCCTAAGCAAGCACTTGTCGCTTATCCCTGGAGCCGGCCCTGGATGTGAGGTTCCGAATTGTACCTTTTTATCACTGTGCTTTTGTACTGCGAACAATTCCAATATGGATAGACCCAATTAGTCACACAGCTTGGCGCTCTATTGAAGGGAAGCTTGTTTTACCTAGCAGACGGCAAGGTGTTATTTACTCAGATATCCCTTTGAAACAAGCTTCACTCCATTATGCACCCATATTTTCGAATGTTCTGTCGAGATGGAAATTAGAAAAGAGGCAGACAAATTCTCATGTGATCTGGCATTGTCACACACCACTTTTTCATAATCACAACCTTCCATTAGGTAGACGACCAGTTACATATTCCCAATGGAGCAAGAAGGGTTTGTGTCCACTTGGAGATCTGTTTGACTCTCAAGGACTATTTGCTTTTTCAGAAAGAAGTTTAATTTACCTGGTCTTTCCTTCTTCCTTTACCTTTAATTACGTGCTGCCTTCCAGGCTTATGGTGTTCCTTGGTCTTCGCACTTATGTAAACACCCATTTACTGTCGTGTTGTATGCAAAATGTCAAATCAAGGGAAAATGTAATGTGGAATTGTCCTCAGTTTTACTGCTTTTGGAGAAAGAAATCACGGTGTCTACGTCTGGACTAATTGGGGTTGATGTGCGTTGCTCTCCTGCTGTGTTACTATCAGTAGAGGTGCATGGGTAAACAATAGCCATGTTACAACCTATGTTTTGTGATAATTTCGTTGTTTACTCTATAACCTGTTAGTTAATTTGCCTTGCCATCTGATATCCTGCAACCTGGTCTCAGAGCATTTCGTATTATTCTGTACGTAAATCTGAGACACTCCATTCAGTATGATACAGTTGAAGTCGGAAATATACATACACCTTAGCCAAATACATTTAAACTCAGTTTTTCACAATTCCTGACATTTAATCCTAGTAAAAATCCCTGTCTTAGGTCAGTTAGGATCACCACGTTATTTTAAGAATGTGAAATGTTTTGCTGTTGTTCTGGGTTTGATTTGCACTTTTCGCACCAATGTACCTTCATCTCTGGGAGACAGAACGTATCTCCTTCCTGAGCGGTATGACGGCTGCGTGGTTTCATGGTGTTTATACTTGCGTACTATTGTTTTTACAGATGAACGTGGTACCTTCAGGCGTTTGGAAATTGCTCCCAAGGATGAACAAGTGGAGGTCTAAAAAACATTTCTGAGGTCTTGGCTGATTTCTTTTGATTTTCCCATGATGTCGAGCAAAGAGTCACTGAGTTTGAAGGTAGGCCTTGAAATAGGGACCGCACCCAATCATTTAGCCAGGGCTTCAGATTCAATGGGCCTCTGAACAGTCAATGGGAAAGGCAGTGACTGGAGCTGGCTCTTTGATATTCAACAATAATGGCCTGCATCTCCTTCACTTCCTTCTGATAGTTTTATGCCATAGACTTTGTAGAAATAGATGAATGACTCCTAATTAACTTTTTACTTTTAAAAGCTTTCTCCATCCTTCTCCTCTGTGAAGGAGAGCTGCTGAAGGTCTAAACACAGCACAGCACATCAAAATGACTTCTATCAAAACCCTGCTGCTGGTCAATGCTCCACACTTCAAAGTGCCCAGCTGGAAAAGCTGGCTTCTAGTACAGAGAGACAGTTGACTCTCTATCTCAGGCAAGACAAAGTTATTCATTATGCAAGGCTTTGACTTGGAATATGACTGAATCTACAGATTACAGACACATAAATGGTAGCTGGCTTCAACATATTTATGTACTTGCATGATCACAAAACCATACAGTGCTGTACTAATATAGCCAATGTGAAACAGTTAGCTGTGCGCGCTTGTAGCGTTCAATCGGTGACATCCGCTCAAGACCTTGAAGTAGTTGTTTCCTTGCTCTAAAGGTAGCTTCTTTTTACCACAGAGAGCATTTGATTTAATCTGTTCTCTATTACCTTTCCTGGCTGACAAAGTACCAGGTTGTTGTCTCTGGTTTTGAATCTGAATTGAGATAACTGAATTTAAAAACTGAATCTGAATGCATCTGAGAAGTTGAATATATGAATTGATGAATTAAACGGTTCAATTTGTGCATAACAAATTCAAAAATATAGAATTCAAATACACTAGCACTGAAATTGCTCCATAATGGGGTGACATTTGGGACGCGGCCTGGGTAACCACAGTGCAGTATCCACATAGACCATAACGACCTGTAGTTACACGTGACTGCAGTTATTCACCTCTGAATATTAGTTATTCAAGCAGCATATCAATTATCTGGGTTATTCGACATAGAATAATAGTAATAATAATACATTTAATTTGTAAAGCGCTTTTCATTACTGAGTTAATTCATAGCACTACTAGGGATAAAACATACAGTGCCTTCAGAAAGTATTCACACCCCTTGACTTTTATTGTGAATTTAAAATTGATTAAATTGAGATGTTGTGTCACTGACCTACACACAATACCCCACAATGTCAAAGTGGAATTCTGTTTATAGAATTTTTTACAAGTTCATTGAAACTTTAAAATCTGAAATGTCTTGAGTCAATAAGCATCCCCTTTGTTATGGCAAGCCTAAATACGTTCAGGAGTAAACATGTGCTTAACAAGTCACATAATAAGTTGCATGGACTCACTTTCTGTGCAATAATAGTGTTTAGCATGATTTTTGAATGACTACCTCATTTCTTTACCCCACACATTATCTGTAACGTCCCTGTCGAGCAGTACATTTCAAAAAGAGATTCAACTACAAAGACCAGGGAGGTTTTCGAATGCCTCGCAAAGAAGGGCACCTATTTGTTGAATGTCCCTTTGAGCATGGTGAAGTTATTAATTACACTTTGGATGGTGCATCAATACAAAGATACAGGCGTCCTTCATAACTCAGTTGCAGGAGTGGAAGGAAACCGCTCAGGGATTTCACGAGGCCAATGGTGACTTTAAAACAGTTACAGAGTTTAATGGATGTGATAGGAGATAACTGAGGATGGATCAACAACATTGTAGTTACTCCAAAATACTAACCTAAACGACAGCATGAAAAGAAGGAAGCCTATACAGAATACAAATATTCCAAAACATGCATCCTCTTTGCAATAAGGCACTAAAGTAAAAATGCAAAAAATGTGTCCAGAATACAAAGCGTTATGTTTGGGGTAAATCCAACACAACACATTACTGAGTGCTACTCTTCATATTTTCAAGCATGGTGGTGGCTGAATCATGTTATGGGTATGCTTGTCATCGGCAAGGACTAGGGAGTTATTTTTAGGATAAGAAGAAACTGAACAGAGCTCAGCACAGGAAACATCCTAGAGGAAAAACTGGTTCAGTCTGCTTTCCAACAGATTCAAATTTTAGCAGGACAATAACCTAAAACACAAGGCCAAATATACACTGGAGTTGCTTATCAAGATGGCATTGAATGCTCCTGAGTTTTAAATCAACTTGAAAATGGCTGTCTAGCAATGATCAGCAACCAAATGAACCGAGCTTGAAGAATTTAAAAAATAAGAATGTGCAAAAAAAAAGCTTATAGACATACCCAGAAAGACTCACAACTGCAATCGCTGCCATAGGTGATTCTAACATGCATTATTGACTCAGGGGTGTGAATACTTACAGTGAGCACCATAATTAATTGTACAGTGACATTTGTGTTGTTATTTTGGATCTGTACTCTAGCTCTTTGAGTTTGAAAGGATACAATGACAATGAGGTTGAAGTGCAGACTGCCAGATTTAATTTGAGGTTATTTTCATACATATCAGATGAACCATTTAGAAATTTGTACATAGTCCCCCCCATTTTCGGGCATCAAAAAACATTGGACAGTTTAACATATGTCTTTATGGAGAATAAAGTAATCATTGTTAATATTTGGTTGCATATCCTTTGCATGCAATGACTGCTTGAAGTCTGCAATGCATCGACATCACCAGACGCTGGGGATCTTCCCTGGTGATGCTCTGCCATGCCTGTACTGCAGCCATCTTCAGTTCCTGCTTGTTTTTCGGGGACTTATTGCCTTCAGTCTCCTCTTCAGCATGTAAAATGCATGTTCAATTGGATTCAGATCCGGTGATTGACTCGGCCAGTCAAGGATTTTCTCACTTTTTGGCCATCAAAAACCCCTTAGTTGCTCTAGCAGTATGTTTAGGGTCATTGTCTTGTTGCATGATGAAGTGCCGTCCAATGAGTTTGATTTTATCTGAGCAGATTAAATATTTCTGTAGACTTCAGAATTCATTGTTCTACTTCTGTCTGCAGTCACATAATCGATGAAGACAAGTGAGCCTGTTCCACTGGCAGCCATACAGGCCCAAGCAATAACACCCCGCCACCATGTTTCACGGATGAGGTGGTATGCTTTGGATCATGGGCATTCATTATTTTCTCCACACTTTCCATCACTCTGGTACATGTTAATCTTTGTCTCATCTGTCTACAATACTTTTTTCCAGAACTCTTGGGGCTCTTTTAGGTGCTTTTTAGCAAACTGTAATCTCGCCTTTCTGTTCTTCAGGCTTATCAGTGGTTTGCATCTTGTAGTGTACCCTCTGTAGTCCTGCTGGTGTAGTCTTCTACATATTTTTAGACTTTGACACATCTACACCTGCATCCAGGAGAGTGTTTTTGATCTTTTGGGCTGTTGTCGAGGGTTTTTCTTCACCATAGAGAGTATTCTCCTGTCATCCACTACAGTGGTCTTCCTTAGTCTACCGGGTATTTTGACATAATTGAGGTCACCGGTTGTTTTTTTCTTGTTAATGATGAACCAAACTGTTGACTTGGGCATGCCCAGGGTTTTTGCAATGTTCCTGATTGATTCATCATTGTCATTTGCATCGACACTGCTGTCTTCCTCATGTTGTCACACCCCAACAACAAACTCCAAAGGCAAAAGCAAAGTCTAGAATCAATACTATTCATCAGCTCTCCTGCATTCACTAACGACACAAATGAATACACCTGCCTAACAACACACATTTGTGAAGCCAATTCAACAAATACTTGTAGTACCTTAAAATGGGGGGACCATGTACGAAAGGTGCTGTCATTCCTAAACGGTTCATCCGATATGTATGAAAATACCCTCAAATTAAAGCTGACAGTCTGCACTTCAACCTCATTGTATCATTTCAAATTCAAAGTGCTAGAGTACAGAACCAAAATAACAAAAAAGTGGTCACTGTCCAATTAATTATGGTGCTCACTGTATGTAAATGAGGGGAGCGGCTCGCAGATGGTCAGGTAGAGCATTCCAAAGGCGAGGGCCAGGAACTGTTCTGGATTAGTTCTGTAGTGATTTGGCTGGAAGGCCCCCAAACAGCGTGTTGCCTTAGTCGATCCTAGAAAAGATGAAGGCGTGAATGAGTTTCTCTGCATCTGGCCGGAAGAGCGATGGTTTGATCCAGGCAATGTTTTTTAGATGGTAAAATTATGTTTTACATATTTGTTTTATATGGGCATCAAAGGATATAGAAGGATCAACATTGACTCCCAGGTTGGAGATGACAGAGGACAGATGGATGGCCTGGATGTTAATTTTAGGGCAAATGTTTCCAGGACTGGTGAAATGCTTGGGTGTCCCAATAAGCATAGCCTCAGTCTATCTATCAGTCTGTCTTTTTAGTCCATGCCCTGATATCCTCTAGGCAGCTGCTGAGTTTTGCTAAGACAGAGATCATGGTGTCGGGTAAGGTGTTAATGTAAACCTGGGTATCATCAGCGTAACAGCGGGAGTTGATGGTATAGTCTCTGAGGATTTGGCCAAGAGGCCGATTATTAGAAGAGTTTAATAGCTTATTAATCACTCTCACCGTTTCAATTGCTTTTAACCATTTAGATTATTTTTACTTTTAACATTCTGAATTTGGTTCAATTTGATATTTTCACAATAATATATGAGATTATATATATATTTTTCATAACCTATCAAGTACCAACAAAACAAAATGATAATTTCGGAAGGTACATGACATTCTACTTCAGACCATAAAACCCCTCAGTTTTCAATGAAAGGGAATGAATAACTACCTTAGTTTCAAACCACCTCCACTAAATTGCTATTTTAGCAAATTACATTCAACAGTCACTCACTGAGTGACTTCCAATATGAAATGTGTTGCTGCTTACTGCCATGTAAGCACTGATTGGTTTAAACTCTGAACCAGCTAATCTGGAATATGGAGGAAGAAGAGCAAGAGCCTGATGAGTATTGTGAATATCATGTAATATAGGCTTTCTTCTCCAGGTACAGGCAGCCAATTCTAGAATTATTATCCGGTAAGGAGTTGTTGCAGAGAACTGCAACAACCAAGGCATGCACTGCAAATGTAGAAAGAGAACAAAAAGACGCAATAGAAAACTGAGATTACATCCCGGCAACAGGACAGTCACTGCTTATATCCAATGAATAGATTTTTAAGTATGCCGTTGATGTTTTACAGTGTATGGAGATTTGTTTGAATAAGAGTTAAATCGCAGGGGGGCCTCCCGAGTGGCACAACAGTCTAAGGCACTGCATTGCAGTGTTGCCGCGTCACTACAGCCTGGGGTTTGATTCGGCCGTGCCCGGGAGTCCCATAGGGCGGCATACATTTGTCCGGGTTAGGGGAGGGTTTGGCCGGGAGGGGGCTTTACTTGGCTCATCGCGCACTAGTGACTCCTTGTGGCAGTCCGTGCGCCTGCAGGCTGACTTAAGTCATTAGTTAAACAGTGTTTAACAGTGGCTTCCGGGTTAAGCGAGTGTGTGTTAAAAAACGCGATTTGGCGAGTCATGTTTCAGAGGACGCGTGACTCTCCCAGGGCCGTTGGGGAGTTACAGTGATGAGACAAGAACTCTTTTTTTATAAGAGTTCAACTGCAGATTATAAATTATATTTAATGGATGACGATATGGCCTTAATTTGACCTCACATTTATTTTTCTAGTTACAACATTAGGGTCACAAAAAGCATAGATCCAATCGTCTGTTAGAGAAAAGCCATACACCTACAGTATACCCACAGTTCAAGTGGTTATCCATAAACATGCTTTACTATCTTACTGACATTGCAAATTAAAATGACATAGTTAATTAAAGCTCCTCCAAATCCTCCTAACTCCACAGCGACCATCCAGAGACAGCCAGGTCAATACTATAAATAAAACATATTTTTGGATGAGTTTGGATTTGTCAAGCTCCACAGGCAGGTAAATGGTCCATGTTCACACTACAGAAAGAGTAGAGAGAGACCAAGGCTATTTAAACTAAAGCTGCATGAGTTGATTTATCAGTGGAGGTCAGACTGTGGGGTCCCATGTGGCTCAGTTGGTAGAGCATGGTGCTTGCACAGCCAGGGTTGTAGGTTCCATTCCCACAGGGGACCAGTACAAAGGTTTATGCACTCACTACTGTAAATTGCTCTGGATAAGATTGTCTGCTAAATGACTAAAATGTAGATGCGTTATTGAGAGTGGAAGGTAGGTGGGTTCTTTATCATTGATAGAGGTCAAGCCTCACAAGGATAATGGCAGCAGGATAAGATAGGGGGATTAAAATGGACTTGTCATTACAGCCCACAGAAAAATTATGCAAAATGGATCAGTTCACACTAATCCTTGGGAAGAGTGCATGATGGGACAAGGCATTGAAATTGGTCCAGTACAGTGGCAATCTCCTCAACCAGGTGTACCTGTTACATTTATCAAGGGGGGGTTTACTATTCCATCACTGTCTTTGGAAACATGTTCAATATTGGTACAGATGTAGGATCTTAATTTGAGCCAGTTTTCTACAGGAGGAAAATAATCCTGCAGCAACAAGAAATGGGAACCATTGTGTGGATGAATTAACATTTTTGTAGGTGTTGATATATTTTTCATAAGGAAAAATCAAGTCTTGAATTTCTAAGTTGAAATTACAAACTTCACAATCCTTTTTAAGCCTCAAATGCACTACAAGATTTACATTTCCTGCATTGCAGGACAGTTATCCTGCAACAGGGTGATCAAATTAAGATCCTACATCTGTATGTTCAATTGATTCTCATAGTACACCTGTATTATAGTCATCGACTAGTAGGCCTACAGTATACATTTTCTGTCAAATATTCAGTTTTTATATAAGAGCTTAAGAGCAACTTGTCACAAAACGAGGGCGAGGAATAGTGAATTGTGAAGTACAGGCTCAAGGTTAACCCAGATAAGGTGTGACTGGCTGCTTTAACAGAGCTCTAATACCAGCTGCCAACCTGTTCCGAGACTGGCTTCATCCCAAATGGCACCCTATTCCCTACGTAGTGCACTACTGTTGACCAGAGCCCTATCTGGCCAAAAGTAGTGCACTATATAGGGAATAGGATGCCATTTTGGACGCACAAAGTCAGAATAACATTCCCAAGACATTAGTCACTGTTTAGATTTTTTTGTATAACATGTCAGAGGCATCAGGAACGAATCAGAAAAATATATAATGTGCAGTTATTCAAAATAAATAGAAGAGGAAGCTTAGCAGATGGGATCTCATTGAACTCTGTTATAATGGATGTGTCCTGCGCATTTATATCTCAGGATGATGGCGACATCCATCGCAGCACCACAGAGACAGAATGTGTTGCATGCGGCAGCGAGAACATGGGCCGTGTCCCAAATGGCAACCTATTCCCTTTGTAGTGCACTACTTTTGACTAGAGCTATATAGGCCCTGGTCCAAAAAAAAAAAAGTAGTGCACTACAAAGGGAATAGGGTGTGACAGTCAATCACTGTCAGTAGATGCCGGTATTAATATCTATTCACTCATGGTCGTCAGCATACCATGTCAGAAATGATTGTGCGTAGTACTGATGAAACTGAGAAATTAAGCTGGAGGTGCAGTTGGTTTGATAGTAGAAGAAGAGAGGTGGTGTTGATGATTCTCAACATGCATATCCCTTTCCTGTCCTCTCAACCAGGTCATTGCATGCACAGAGAGCAGAGAACAGTGGTGATAAAAATGCATTCTATATATTATTTATGCTACTTTTACAGCAGCACGAGCTGCAGAGATTGAAAATGCACCTTGTCGGCCTTTGGTCCCCACGTTGAAATCCATGGAAAGCACTGCTAACCTGCCACCAGCTACATGAGTGATTGAATTCAAAGAGGCTTTGAGGCTTAACACACTTCTGGAAGGAAACTGCAGTCCATTGGAACCCTGCCATGGAATAATATACCAATGCAGGGGGGACTTTCCACCCCTCATGTTCCACTGTTGCCCCCTTGCAGTTCGGTTCTGCTCCCGCCACCAATGAATAGTCATCTGTATTCTAAACAGCAGGTTTACACATCATTGCAGGGCAAGGCCCCATTTCCATATCTGTTTCACTCAGGCTTCTTCACGTCTGAGCAACCACGCAAGCACTAATTAAATTACATCAAACAACTGACATTACATCTGAAACAAATACTTTTCCATCTACTGACACTGCAACAACATGAGGGGGAACCCCCTCTCTGATTCTCATGGCACATAGACACACACACACATGCACGCACACACGCATTCGCACGCACACACACTTTGTTTGATCCACCTTGATCAGAGAGAGAGTGCCTGAGTGACGCACGCAGTTGCAGGTATCGTTTGGACCACACACTAGCTCAGGGAGGTGGTGTCCAGCTCACCAGCCATTTTACAGAGTCTTTAAACTATTAAAGAGTGAGGGCGGAGGCCCAAGTTTCCTAAGCTCATTCTCTCATATCCGGTTTGTCTCCAAGGTATTACATGAGGAACTTGTAATGCAATGTAATGACTCAGAGTCCTACACTCTTAGAAAAAAAGGTGCAATATAGGAGAACCCTTTGAACCGTTTTGGGTTCCATGTTAAACCCTTTCCACAGAGAAAAGGAACCAAAAAGTATTCTATCCCATGGGGACAGCCGAAGAACTCTTTTGGAACCCTTTTTTCAAAGTCTATGGAATTTTCCTTGATACATTTGAATGTTGTCAAGATCCATGGGAAAGTAGGAAGTGTAGGATGTAGGGTGTCTCTACATCAAAAGCTAAATGGGAAAAATGTGCAAGTACCAGGGACATGCCGTTCTGATTGTGACTTCAGTACTGTTTCTTTTTCTATATCTTGTTAATGTATTTTTGATAACTGGCGCTTGACTTGGGCAGGAGCTGAGTACTGGAACCTCAGAAAAATGTTGAGCTCCTGTTCCTCTTCTAGAATATCAGCTCAAAAGTATTGTGCAGCTCCTGCACCTAAATATAAACAGTACCGGCGCCCAACATGAGTACCGGCACCTATTTTAGTCCAAGTCAAGCACTGCTGATAACCATTTGATAACCATGCTATTAAAAGAATCCATCCTAGTTATGTAAATGCGTAGGCTACTCAATACAAATAACACACTGGTAATATGGATGCTTCCAACAATATAATATATCTTATTTCACCAAAACGTAAAAGTAAAAAGTGCTTATTGGTATGATTCTACCTCAGGTAACAGAGCATAGCTTGGTTGTAAAATGAAAGATATTTGTATTTCCCTGAGAAAAATTATCCTAAGGATGCTCCACATTAAAGTGAAACCTACCATGACCAGACCCGTTCTGTTTGAGCCAAGAAAAAGACACAAACATGTCTCCCTTCACACTCCCTGCCTCTGCAGAGCCATTTAGAACCATATATAAACCAGACTTACAATTCCCCCAGTCTAATAAACAACAATTTTCTTTTCTCTATTCTTTCAAAAGCTAATTTCAAATTGCAAATATTAGAGTGTACCCAGCTACCGCCAAGTACTCTGCCCTGCACCTTAGAGACTGCTGCCCTATGTACATAGAGTCTAGATCTGACAGGCGAGGAATGTGATTCCTCATTTGTTTTTGTAGCGTACAATATGGCTCAGTGTGTGAATTATTTGTTTTGTGCAGTCATTGTTGCTCAACTTTATCGAGGGTATCAATAGTATTTTAACCCACTGTATAAAGAGACATTAAACACTGGAACGTTTCTTTTATATTTGTTTTCACACTGTGTATTCATATACTGGATTCTTCACACAGCTCATTCTAATATACTGTACAGTGTATATACATTGCATTTTTGTAACACTGTTTAAACACAACGCATATTTATACTGTATACTAGATTACTTTTATATTCTTCCCTTGCACCGTCTTTCCGATGCTGCTTTAAAATTAAATCTAAAAAGGGATTAAATTAGATTTGTTGCCTATTGATCTGCACAACCTACTCCACATTTTCAAAGTGAAAGGGGGGGGGGGGGGGGGGGGGGCTTGCCTGTTTTGCATGTTATTTTGGCATTAATACGTGTTACAGTATCCATACAATGGAAAAATAATAATAATAATTGAGTTAATAAAGCCGCATACAAACATTTTGCTTTCTTGAGTAAGGCAGCTCCAAAATGCAAGTGCTAACTCAGTGCTTTCTGTGGTGGTAGGGAAGCCAGCGAAAAATACAGAGCGTAGTTGCGCTGTGATTAGCTCAGTGTTCTGTCACTCGTGGGGACAGTACGTCACCAACAAGTCTAAGGGTAGAGCTCGAGAATTCAAGCCCCTTGGGTGCTGCCATAGAGTTACATTAGAAGTGCCCATCCAAGAAGGCTCAAGGTCATTGGCCAAAGATAAAATGTTGTCAAATCACATTATATCTACAGTAGCTTTGATTGGAATGATCATGTCAACATCATACTTTCAAAATCTTAGCTAGAAGTCATCATCATGAATCAAGTTGACAATCTACAGGCAAATCCTTTTTAATCCTTAAAGAGAAATCATAGATAAAACGTATCGGTGCTCATCGACCATTGGACATAAACATTACACAACAAGTTGGAATGAGTAGTTTGGAAGGAATCAGTGGCTAACTGCAAGCATTGCAAAGCAATCACTAGCCTGCTCTTCAGTGGAATGGCTGTGTGGTCCCAAATCTGGGCTTAAGGGTCTCTTTCCAAGTTTAAAATGATAAACATTTAACATTGGCCATGCTGTCAATGAAGCATGATTTGTGCCGCACTCCAAACAACTGTTAACTCTGAACTGCGAAAACTTGACTTCAGTGAGTTCAAAACAACTGGGACTTGGGAAAAAACTAGCTCCGACTGGGAAAATACGGTCATCCAGCTCGGAATTGTAAATCTGGAACTCAGGCCTCTTTCTAGAGCTACGACCTGAAGATCAATGACGTCATCATGATTCAACCTTGTTTTTTTTTTGAGTTCCCAGTTGTCTTGAAAGCACCATAAATCCAGAGAATGCCAGACTTTGATGACAAAATTTGCCCACGAAGGACCGCCGTGCCACCTTCCTGTTCAAGTGAGCACAGCACAACAAGGTGAGTCCAAAAATGTGTTGCATGCTGCTGCATAAATTATGTAATATGCCAGGGAGATATGTATACTGTAGCTAAGAAAGTAATACTAAGTGTATGTTGTGTAGTAAGCTGTTAGTAGCCCATGTGCCTCAACCTAATAATTTGGTCTATTTTCCCCTCTAATTTCACCTACTATTCTGACTTGGTGGTGCATAAGTAGCCTATAACCTGTTTTAGAGAAATGTAATCATTGAATATTGTAAGAGCTTTCATTTTCTGCTTATATGCCCCCTTTATTTATCATACGGTTCTGACTTGGTGTACGGGGAGAACACTGTAAGAATGTTCTGAATTCTGTCACTGTACATTTCAAAAGTGCTAAACAAATAGTTATATTGACCACGTCCGTCCTAGCTCACTCATTAATGTCTTAATCGAAATTACGGATTGCCTCTTATTCGCTTGTCATCGCCTTATGCCATAGTTTGTACATCTCAATTGTCATTAGAAACCACATTTGTTTAAGCAAGTCAGCCATATCAGCTATATATTTTTTAAATAGGCAGTAAATTAAGCTGAAGGAACTGTTTTGCTGCCAGACAAGGCTCCGATGATAGCCAGGTGTAGCAGTGGTAAGATGTTGGGACTGCTGTTGGGACTTTATGTAGGCCCTAACAGTTTGTGGGCACCGTCTGTCACCATTATAGTGCAATTAATGGATTGTTTAGTGTTGTGTTGTGTAGTGACTTTGCTGGCATGCATCTCACATTATTTTTTTGTTTTGCCTTACCAAGATTGACATGCTAAAATTGCCACTGGTTATGGGTTAGCTTATCAGTTTGACAGGATCAAAATAAATATGAAAGGGGCAAAGCCCAGGTGAAAATGTATGTGGAAAACCTAAAAGAAACTCAATCTTTTGAAAACCTAACCCTGGGAATTTAATTGAGACAATTACACAAATGTTGATGCCAAAGACACACCAGAATGGCTTTCCAAGAAGTGCTGAGTGTTCCCGAGTGGTCTAATCTCAGTCCTCACTGAAATTCGCTAGAGAATAAGAGACAAGGTTTGAATATAGCTGTCTAAAATGATTTTGAATGCAGCGAAATGTGAAGACTGTGCAAGGGGTGTGTAGACTTTCACTAGGCACTATGCCGGATTCTTCTTCAAATCCTCCTGAGACCCGAAAATCGTTACCAAGAAAAATATTTTAAACACAATATTGTTATTTATCTTCTATTGTAAGTGCAAAATTAGGGCATAAATATATTTAAAAAAAATAGAATGTCCACTAGAGAGGACATTTCTTGATAATGTCTTATTTAGCTCTTATTTCATGTGAAAAAAATATGACACAGTACTGATACCTCACATAACTATTTTTTTTAAATATACACTTACTAGAAACAATTTCAATATCAAACAAAAATTATAATTAATAATTACACACACTTCTTTATAAATGTGCTAATTTTGACAGCTGACAATTAGTTTTTACAATGAAGATAAAGTTGTCAAGGTCACACCCACACAAGAGATATCATTGAAAATCCCAGAAACAGGACTTAGCACAGTGGCCTGTATGCATCAGAGATACAGACCAAGAGCTAATGTCCACTCCTGGGTCTTAGGAGGATATACTGCAGGTTTTCCCTCGGTCCTGGGCCCCTCCTTGGGTGCATGTTTTGTTTTATGGATTACTGATAATGTTAATTGGGTTGTTACCTAGATTTGTCCTGATATTTGTACTTTCTTGCTTCTAGTTTTGATTATTATTTGTATACTATTATTTGATTATTATTTGTATACTATTATTTGATTATTATTTGGTTTTACATTTTTTACTGCACTGTTAGGAGCCAGTAACACATGCATTTCGCTGCACCTGCTACAACATCTGCTAAACTGTGTACGTTACCAATAAACTTTGATTTGAATTATAAACATTTCACTATGCCAAAAGATGATTCAGTTCACTATATTAACAAATCCCCACGTGGTTATGCCTTTTCATGCTTTGCTCCAAATGTTGCCTGCCCCTTCAAGTCAGTAAATTATAATTCCCATTGGTTCGCTAACACTGATGAATTATTGTCAACTATTGAAAATAAACCTAAAGTTTCGATATGCAAGGTATTTCCAATAGTTGACAATGATTCATCGGTTACCCAACCATGAGAATTGTAATTTACTGATCATAAACCTCTCAACTAGAATATTTATTCTCAAAGTACTGGGATGATTTGCATTTCACATATAAAAAGTGGCATAAATTGTGTCTAAACTTCTGCATTTTATAATCGGGTGGAAAACTGGGACACATTGATTTGAAACTCTACAAACAGGGTGACCTCGGAACTCGTCAGTGATATGTTCCCGCCTGCCTTCTCTGCCCACCCTCAGTTTATTACTACAATGCGGTAGAGATGCTTGCGCCTTGAGACCTGCTGGCATTACTCAGCTGCCTAACAGCACTTGGCACAAGGGACTCAGGCTGTCATGCTTTATATTCACTCAATGTGATGCCTAAATAGCATTTGACAGATTTTAATACATCTAATACAGCCAGTGTTATTGCTTTTGTAATATGGTGTAATACTGTCCCAGGGGTATATAAGAACAATAGCCGAGTAGTTAGAGCGTTGGGTCCGTAACCGAAAGGTTGCTGGATCGAATCCCCGAGCTGACGAGTAAAAAATCTGTCGTTCTGCCCCTGAACAAGGCAATTAACCCACTGTTCCTAGGCCGTCATTGTAAATAAGAATTGGTTCTAAACTGACTTGCCTAGTTAAATAAAGGTAAAAAATATATATGTATTATAGAGAAACCTCAGTCAATGGTTGTATTTGACAACTTATACTGTAGGATACCATACAATTACTGTCAGCCCTCTTTCAGAAAAGGAAAGAGTTAAATATTTTAACGATGGTATCAATCAGGGCACTAAAGGCCAACGTCTAATTGATTTAAACTTCAGTCTGAGACATCTCTCCCACAAGATACAGAGGATACTATTATCATTCAACTAGGACTAAAACCAAAATATTCCACCCAATAAATTTATTTTTTTATAACACAATCTAGTTGAGGGATTCCCAACCTAGCGGTAAAATTATAATAATAAAACATACTGTATTTGGTAGCTGAATAATATAGGGAAATCAGATCAACATTATTTTCCTTATCCATTATTATTACTACTACAGTGGGGAGAACAAGTATTTGATACACTACCGATTTTGCAGCTTTTCCTACTTACAAAGCATGTAGAGGTCTGTCATTTTTATCATAGGTACACTTCAACTGTGAGAGACGGAATCTAAAAAAAATCCAGAAAATCACATTGTATGATTTTTTAATAATTAATTTGCATTTTATTGCATGACATAAGTATTTGATCACCTACCAACCAGTAAGAATTCCGGCTCTCACAGACCTGTTAGTTTTTCTTTAAGAAGCCCTCCTGTTCTCCACTCATTACCTGTATTAACTGCACCTGTTTGAACTCGTTACCTGTATAAAAGACACCTGTCCACACACTCAATCAAACAGACTCCAACCTCTCCACAATGGCCAAGACCAGAGAGCTGTGTAAGGACATCAGGGATAAAATTGTAGACCTGCACAAGGCTGGGATGGGCAACAGGACAATAGGCAAGCAGCTTGGTGAGAAGGCAACAACTGTTGGCGCAATTATTAGAAAATGGAAGAAGTTCAAGATGACGGTCAATCTCCCTCGGTCTGGGGCACCATGCAAGATCTCACCTCGTGGGGCATCAATGATCATGAGGAAGGTGAGGGATCAGCCCAGAACTACACGGCAGGACCTGGTCAATGACCTGAAGAGAGATGGGACCACAGTCTCAAAGAAAACCATTAAACCATTAAAATCCTGCAGCGCACGCAAGGTCCCCCTGCTCAAGCCAGGACATGCCCAGGCCCGTCTGAAGTTTGCCAATGACCATCTGGATGATCCAGAGGAGGAATGGGAGAAGGTCATGTGGTCTGATGAGACAAAAATATAGCTTTTTGGTCTAAACTCCACTCGCTGTGTTTGGAGGAAGAAGAAGTACAATGAGTACAACCCTAAGAACACCATCCCAACCGTGAAGCATGGAGGTGGAAACATCATTCTTTGGGGATACTTTTCTGCAAAGGGGACAGGACGACTGCACCGTATTGAGGGGAGGATGGATGGGGCCATGTATCGCGAGATCTTGGCCAACAACCTCCTTCCCTCAGTAAGAGCATTGAAGATGGGTCGTGGCTGGGTCTTCCAGCATGACAACGACCCGAAACACACAGCCAGGGCAACTAAGGAGTGGCTCCGTAAGAAGCATCTCGAGGTCCTGGAGTGGCCTAGCCAGTCTCCAGACCTGAACCCAATAGAAAATCTTTTGAGGGAGCTGAAAGTCCGTATTGCCCAGCGACAGCCCCGAACCTGAAGGATCTGGAGAAGGTCTGTATGGAGGAGTGGGCCAAAATCCCTGCTGCAGTGTGTGCAAACCTGGTCAAGAACTACAGGAAACGTATGATCTCTGTAATTGCAAACAAAGGTTTCTGTACCAAATATTAAGTTCTGCTTTTCTGATGTATCAAATACTTATGTCATGCAATAAAATGCAAATTAATTACTTAAAAATCATACAATGTGATTTTCTGGATTTTTGTTTTAGATTCCATCACTCACAGTTGAAGAGTACCTATGATATAAATTACAGACTTCTACATGCTTTGTAAGTGGGAAAACCTGCAAAATCGGCAGTGTATCAAATACTTGTTCTCCCCACTGTATTATCATTAAATAGCCTACCTAAACGATGGCATGAGTCTTGATAAACTAGGCATAATTGCAGGAAATGAGCTTCAAAACAACCAAATGTTCCTTGGTCCCTCAAATTAAACAAAATCAAGCTGGTGTGTTTAATATAACCTATAGTGACCTTTTTCAAATGTGAAAAGGGGACCCTTGGGAAAAAAGGTTGGGAACCCCTACTCTAGATTATAATGAAAGATCTATATTTACACATTTTATACTGCACTCTCAAAATATTGGAGAGCATTATACATTTGAATAGTTGCAAATCAGGCCATATTTCCTATATTGATCACATTACCATTCCGACATCCTGGCGAATGTTTGTAACCGTTAAAAGAGCCGTCTCCCTGAGGACCACATACAGTATTACTAGATGGTTGACATGCACAAAACAGATTAAATGACTACTCCAGATTATTCCAGAAACATCCAAGTAAATGGTGCTAGAATTTTAAGCAGCCTCTAAGCCTATTCAGATCGGTAGTTTGATACAACCCCACACCACACAACGAATTACCCACTGCTCTGGAACTCAGTTATCATTGGTAAATATAATGTCCACATAGAATATTCAATTTGTTTATATTTGTCCATAGAATACATTAGCGTCGTGGTGCCATCTAGTTCCTGTGACTGTGCCTGAGAGTCCCTTAGCATACTGTTACACAAGCGGCTAGAATATTGACAGAAACTGACATTCCCTGACATGACAGACAATCTATCACTTAAGCCTCAAAACATTGTGACAGATGACAAGAGAGAGAACAATCTCAATCTCTGAAGGAATGGATACTGAAAATGTTATAGATAACATTGCTTAAACAATCTTTGCTATTGGGTTGTTCCACCAATTTGGTGCATTTTGATAAGTGTAATTTGGTAAAGAAAAATCCCATCTCAAGAGTTTAAATAAAAAAAGGACTATACAGTACCTTCAGAGAGTATTCACACCCCTTGACCTTTTCGATATTTTGTTGTGTTACAGCCTGAATTAAACATTTGTACAATTTAGATTTTGTTTCAATGGCCTACACACAATAGCCCATAATATCAAAGTGGTATTATGTTTTTAGAATTTATACAAATTAATAAAAATGAAAAGTTGAAATGTCTTGAGTCAAAATTTGCTAATAATAGTGTTTAACATGATTTTTTGAATGACTACCTCATCTCTTTACCCCACACATACAATTACCTGTAAGGTCCCTCAGTCGAGCAGTGAATTTCAAACACAGATTTGATCACAAAAACCAGCCAGGTTTTTCAATGCTCGCAAAGAAGGGCACCTATTGATAGATGCGTTAAAAACAACAAAAAAAAGAAATTAAACATCCCTTTGAGCATTACGATTTCACCTTTATTTAACTAGGCAAGTCAGTTAAGAACAAATTCTTATTTACAATGACGGCCTACACCGACCGAACTCGGACGACGCTGGGCCAATTGTGCGACCCCCTATTGGACTCCTAATCACAGCCGGTTGTGATACAGTCTGGATTCGAACCAGGTTGTCTGTAGTGACGCCTCTAGCCCTAGGATGCAATGTCTAAGACCACTGCGTCCCTATTAATTACACTTTGGATGGTGTATCAATACACCCAGTGACTACAAAGATACAGGCGTCCTTCCTAACTCAGTTGCTGGAGAGGAAGGAAACCGCTCAAGGATTTCACCATGAGGCCAATGTTAACTTTAAAACAGTTACAGAGTTGAATGACTGTGATAGGAGAAAACTGAGGATGGATCAAAAACATTGTAGTTCCTCCACAATACTGAAAAGAAGGAAGCCTGTACATAATACACATATTCAAAAACATGCATCCTGTTTGCAATAAGGCACTAAAGTAAAACTGCAAAACATGTGCCAAAGTGTTATTTTTGTGGAAAATCCAACACATCACTGAGTAAAGCCCTTCATATTTTCAAGAATGGTGGTGGCTGCATCATGTTCTGAGTATGCTTGTAATTGGCAAGGAATAGGGAGTTTTTTTAAGATAAAAATAAATGGATTAGAGATAAGCACTGGCAAAATCCTAGAGGAAAATCTGCTTCAGTCTGCTTTCCAACAGACACTGGGAGACATATTCACCTGGAGTTACTTACCAAGACGACATTGAATGTTCCTGAGTGGCCTAGTTACAGTTTTGACTTAAATTGGCTTGAATATCTATGGCAAGACTTGAAAATGGCTGTCTAGCAATGATCAACAACCAACTTGACAGAGTTTGAAGAATAAAAAAAATAATAATGTGCAAATATTGTACCGCTGCACCACCTTGAGTCCAAAAATGTCTTGACATATGCTGCTGCATAAATGATGAAATATGCAAGGGAGAAATGTATACTGTAGCTAAGAAAGTAATACTAAGTGTATGTTGTGTAGTAAGCTGTTAGTAGCCCACGTGCCTCACCCTAATAATTTGGTCGATTGTAAACACATCGTTCGTTGTCCGGTGTGTGCTTGTTTGGCAACTTTTTTGTACAGTTTTGACAGTGCTACTGATAGTAATGGTGGCACTTGGCTTGCATGTTCAAATTCAGCACACACAACACTCTATAATAGAATTGTGTTATTTGACGTGTCAAATTAAAAGCTTATTTAACGCGCCAAATAGTGTTACATGACGTGTATCTTTTTTGACACGCAAAGACTCAAATGGCGTTCAATGTGCCTCACCCTAATAATTTGCTCAATATTCACCTCCTAATTTCGCCTACTGTTCTAACTTGGTGGTGCACGTACAGTATAGCCTATAACCTGTTTTAGATTAATGTAATGATCAAAATATTGTAAGAGCTTTCATTGTATCAACGTTACAGGTATAAAAACTATCAAAATGAACTAGCAACAGCCAAACATAGAACACAGTGATAAATACACTGGGGATAATGGGAAAGATGGGCGACGCCTGGAGGGGGGTGGAGACAATCACAAAGACAGGTGTCCAACCTGGGCGCATACCTGGCTGACCGGGGTGCCGGCGTTGGAACACAGAGATGAGGTCTGAATCCAGGATGTCCCTAGCAGGGACCCAGCACCTCTCCTCTGGGCCGTACCCCTCCCAGACAACCAGGTACTGGAATACCCTGCCCAGCAGAAACCACATTTGTTTAAGCAAGTCTGCCATATCAGCTATGTTTTTTTAAAAGGCAGTAATTGAGGCTGAATGAACTCTTTTGCTGCCAGACAAGGCTCCGCTGAAAGCCAGGTGTAGCAGTGGTAAGGTGCTATTGGGACAGCTTTATGTAGGCCCTAACAGTTTGTGGGCACCGTTTGTCCGTTATAGTGCAATTAATATATTGTTTAGTATTGTGTTGTGTAGTGGCTTTGCTGGCATACATCCCACATTTTTTTTGTTTGCCTCAGCAATATTTACATGCTAAAATCACCACTGGGTATTGTGTTTAGATGGGTGAGAGAATTTTTTTTTTATTTCATCCATTTTGAATTTGAACACAACGAAATACGGAATGAGTCAAGGGGTATGAATACTTTCTGAAGGCACTGTAGTAAGTGCCTATTAAGTGTCAAATAAAGTAACAGGGTTGACCGTAACAGGGTTGACGATTTCTTCTTAAATCAGCCATAAATCCCTGCTTGACAGGGGGAATGGAAGCTTGTTGTCTGCAACAGGGAGTGGCAATTGAACGCAAGCTTCACCCCCAAAAAATGTTTTGTTAAAACATTTCTAGCCGGTCTATGCTGCCCTACCAAGCAAAAAGGCAGTTACTGCTCATTGCGTGGAACTGATAAAAATGGTCTTCATT
This sequence comes from Thymallus thymallus, assembly GCA_023634145.1. NCBI lineage: Eukaryota > Metazoa > Chordata > Actinopteri > Salmoniformes > Salmonidae > Thymallus > Thymallus thymallus. Next base: position 13,807,597 of record CM042383.1, on the reverse strand, counting down.
TACCTTGGTTTCACAGTAACTTTATGCAGTTACTGCTAACATGATCTACAAAACACAATACAATAGAGGCAGGATACTTGTCCACATGATTAAGCATGTATTTAACGTAGAAAAAATTACATTAACTAATTTTCGACCAAATGAGCAGTTACTGCCTTTTTGCTTGGTAGGGCAGTATGGGTAACACGGTTTTCCACCAAAAAACACCAGAAAAAGAGTAGAACCAGCTCACCTGCTTTTACACTATAATGAGTTGATGTAGGGACATGTCAAAGTGCTGAATTTTGGCACTTTAACAAGCATTTATTCAAATAAAAAAACAGATGTATTGAATTCTCCATGAGGTCTATATTAAAAGGATATAACAGGCTTTTAATATTGGTGCACAATTTCTATTTAAAATATCAAAGGGACGCAAAAGGCAGTCTTTTCATGGAACAACACAATTATTACTAATACTGATATGTGCTTAGAATGGCTATAAGATAATGCATTATAGGGAGAAAACATATGCTATCACATACATACATTCATTATAGATTAATTACAACCTAATTAAAATGAATCCACAAACTGTCAAAAGAAAATGTACAGTCGGATGTAGCAGAAAATCACACAATGCAATCCTCTTTCTGCAGGAATATCCCTGCATGGCCAAGACATCTAACTGTGCATGCTAAATTCAGTTTATCAGATCCAGCTAAATCCAGTTTATTTTCAGTCAAGCGCTTTCCATAACAAATGCCCATTAGGGATAAAAGGAAGTGCCAGAGAGCTCATTAACCCTGCGCTTGTCTCCGAGATACCGGTAGAACCCCCCCCCCCCCCCCCCAGACCACATCAACCTGGATTACACTACTGAGACTGCTTGTCCCAAGAGATTACAAAATGTTTGGAATTATACAGAGAGACTCATTAAATTGAGAACGATGGTAGCTGAGCTTCTGGAATTCATTATAATTTTGCCTCAGTCATGGTTATGCAGTGTTATTTTAAACATGCAAGCTCACATAATTTTTCAGAGGGTAAACATAATTGTCCTCTCTTTGTCCTATTATGTGTGACACATAATTGTCTGGACCACAGGTAATTTGGCCCCAGCAGTGACTGTGAATAAATGCCCAATTCACAGCTTCAACGTTTTGTACAAATGTGCAGCAAGACAATGTGCCTACAGTCAGTAGTAGCCTTTGCAATGATGTTCATTTTGCACCAAGTGCCTTCCCTCTGCACTGCACAGTCATGAACAGGTATAGCCTTGACATCACAATGTGGAACTGGTTGGCTCTGACGGTTGCAACAGCTCTCCTCCTTTTTACTGCCCTCTCAACACTGACTGTGGAGAAGCAAGCAAGTCCTTCTCTCGTCAGCCATCTCTCAGCACAAAACCCACTAAAAAAGAAAGACTAGTCTTTGAACTACACTCTGTAATTGCCAAGGCATGGGGTAAGCCTCTCTTTACCACCGGCACCATCTTCAACCTCTCAGACGACAGACAAAATGGCATCCAGGACAAGCTGAAGTGTTGGCTGTATATTGTACACTAACGAGAACATCTGTGTGGTACCCGGCAGAGTTAGCAACTGTCTCCTAGCGAAGGTGGCGGGCAGGCGGCGTGGGCAGGCAGCTGTTGTTGTAAAAGTGGCAGTTTACACTGGCACAGAGGTTACATCAGGGTGGCACTAAAATAACTCTGCAGTCTGAAGGTGAATAAATAAACTCTCTCTGCCCAAAATGTTTTATTTAAATCTCCAGAAATTAATTAGTCTCTGAAGTTCCTTGTCTGTAATGTTTTATTAGTGTGGATTTTAATAATCTTATAGAGAAGAATTCCATATATGGTGATTGACACTACAATGGTTTAGTAGCTAGGTGGAAAGGTGATCTGTAGATTGAAGGTTCAGCATATGTGAGGCTTACTGTACTAGAAGGTACTGTCGTACCCTTGAGAAATGTATTTAACCTTAATTGTTTCAGTTCATGTCATGCTGTCCTAGATAAGGGTGTCTGAAGGGAAAAACATTGTACAAGATCAAATGGCACAATGCTATCCCCTATTGGAGATTTCTATAATTTCACAAGTCTGAGTAACATTTGATATAGAATGAATACAGGATTGTTTTGTATTTATTTATATTTAACCTTTATTTAACTAGGCAAGTCAGTTAAGAACAAAATAATAAACAACAAAGAAAACATGAATTTGTCAAAACATGACAAATGTCTCCTGTCTACATCGTACATACAGTCGTGTGAAAAAGTAAGTGCACCCTGGAAAGTTGTCATTTTTCCTACATATTTGTACAGATGGATATGTAATCTTCACTTCAACACTATTGACGGATAAAGGTAACCTAATTTAACAAATGACACAAAGATTATACTTTGAAATAATTTATTCATCAAAAATCAACAGAAATGCAATTCCATAGTGCAGAAAAAATAAGTCCACCCCTAGCTTCAATAGCTTGTGTTTCCCCCTTTGGCTGAAATAACTTCATGTAGTTTCTTGTAAGTGTCTATCAGTCTCTTACGTCGACTGGGAGGTCTTTTTGCTCACTCTTCTTTACAGTACTGCTTTAACTGTGTCATGTTTGAGGGCTTTCTTGCATGCACGGCCCGCTTCAAGTCCCCCCATAGCATTTTGATAGGATTGAGATCTGGGCTTCGACTCGGCCATTCCATAACCCTCCTTTTCTTCTTTTTGAGCCATTCTGTTGTAGCTTTGCTTTTGTGTTTGGATCATTGTCTTGTTGCAAGATCCATGTTCGGTTCAGCTTCAGCTATACAATATAGAATACATGGTTGACTCAATGATGGCAAGTTGGCCAGGCCCTGAGGCAGCAAAGAAGCCCCAAACCATAATGCCACCGCCTCCATGCTTCACGGTTGGTATGAGGCTCTTCTGTTCAAAGGCAGTGTTTCATTTTCGCCAAACATGGCGTCTGGCATTGCGGCCAAACAACTCCACCTTTGACTCATCTGTCCATAGCACATTGTTCCAGTAGTTTTGGTCTTTACCCAGGTGTTGTCTGGCAAATGTCAGTCGTGTCTTGTTATTCTTTTTTGAGGGCAGAGGCTTCTTCCTTTCTGGCCTCCCATGTAGGCCAAGTTTGTGCAGTCTCTTTCTGACAATTGACTCGTGCAATTCAACATTGATTGTGGCAAGAGAGGCCTGTAGATCCCTTGATGTTACCCTGGGGTTCTTAGAGACTTCTATGAGCATCTTTTGGTCAGCTCTTGGGCTGAATTAGGTGGGACGACCTGTCCTAGGTAAATTGCCAGTGGACTGGAATTTTCTCCATTTGTAGATGAGCCGTCTGACAGCGTAATGATGTACTTCGAATTGCTTGGCAATTGATTTGTAACCCCTCCCAGACTCATGGTTATCAATAATCTTTCTTCTGAGGGCCTCAGGTAATCTTTTGATCTTGGCATGATGTGTTACCACACACCCATATGGTTGAGACCAAACCAAGTTACTAATCTTTATGGAAGGCTGGAACCTCCTAAGCTTCTCTCTAATGATTTCCTAATCATTTGCACCTGTTTTGGTACACCTAATTCAAATTTTAGCAATGTTATGTCATGATAAAGGTAGGGGTGTACTAACTTTGTCCGCATAAGGAAAAGGCATTTTTGTTTATTTTAATTTTCATTAATGTGTTTTGTTTAATTTGGTTACCTTTGTCAATGAATGTGGTGGGAATTTGTCTCAAATATTCATGTCCAAATACGTTTTTTTTATTTTTAAGACCACTTTCCAGGGGGTGTGCTTACTTTTTCACATGACTGTATATTGTCCTTTTCTGGACAAAGTCTCACATCAATATTGACCATATTTTGGCTAGCAGAGGAGCTGCCTGAGGAAAACTACAAGCTGGCAAACAAGCGCAACTTGAGAAATGCAGCCAAATGGAAAAGTCTTCAACCGGAAACTGGAGCCAAGTGGAAACATCAATATGTGAGTCAGAGGGCGAAGGTGTAAACTGGGTTTAATTTGCAGAGATGCGGGAACGACAGTCCCAACTCCGAAACAGTCTTTCCCCACTCGGCCGACACAGAATTCATACAGATGCGATTAATGGTAATCCACAGTGCGAGCAAACCTAAAGTGACAGCATGTTTTTGTTTTATTTAACTAGGCAAGTCAGTTAAGAACAAATTCCTATTTACAATGACAGCCTACCCCATCATGTCAACAGGAGAATCGCATATAAGTCACAGTACTTAGTCATCCTGCATCTCCCCAATGTAAATACACCTGTAGTATGAGTCTCAGGTTCAGGTCAAAAGTGTAGCAGCAGCAATGTCTATTTCTCCTGGTTCCCTTCGCCTCCTGCTGGCCAGTTGACAGAGATGTGGTAGGGTTTCAGCTCGTCTTCAGAGACAAAATCTGGAGCACAACTCATCAGGTCATAGCCCCTGAATGATTTGGGGAAGGCAATCACGTCCCTGATGCTGGAGGCTCCGACGATAATAGACAGAAGGCGGTCCAAACCTAGAGGAGAAATGAACAAGGAATTTGTCAGGGGGAAAAGATTTATGAATCACAAATTAGGTATTACATTTAGCTGCAGGAGGACAAGGGGCCTGGTCTACTTAGTTCTACTACATGAGAAACGCAAAGCTGAGTGTGTCTGGTGTCACTTATGACGGTTATTATGGCTTTGGCCGCCATTCCTTCCAGTTCTCTGCTGCCAATGACTGGAACGAATTGCAAAAATCCTTGAAGCTAGAGGTTCCCATCTCCTTCACTAACTTTAAGCATCAGCTGTCAAAGCTGCTTATCGATCACTGCACCTGTATATAGCCCTTCTGTAAATAGCCCATCCTACTACCTCATCCCCATATTTATTTTTTTAACTTCCGCTCAATTTTGCACTCCAGTATCTCTATTTGCACATAATCATTTGCACATTCCATCATTCCAGTGATTATGCTAATCTGTAATTTATTTCGCCACTATGGCCTATTTATTGTCTTCCTAACCTTACTGCATTTTGCACTACATTTGCACTCTGTATATAGATTTTCTATCGTGTTATTGACCGTTTGTTTATTTCCCATGTGTAACTGTGTTGTTTTTTGTCGCACTGCCTTGCTTTGTCTTGGCCAGGTCGCAGTTGCAAATGAGAACTTGTTCTCAACTGACCTACCTGGTTAAATAAAGGTGAAATAAAAAAATAAATAAAAAATATTATGGCTGACTTACCCAATGCAATCCCACCATGAGGGGGAGCCCCAGAGTCCAGTGCCTCTAACAGGTGAGAAAGGAGAGATGGATCCTCCTGAAAGACAAAGTCAGGGGGTTTCCTAAGTCTACAGAGGGATTCACTAAGTCTGCCCTTTTCTATTCACCGCTAAGCTGGAAGGCTAATGACAGAAACTAGCCTACAGCTACAGTAGTAAATATTGTCTTATTACCAGTGATAAATATTACCGACTGACCTATCAGCAAGCTAGGAGAACATGCAGCTCAGAAACTCGCAGCTAAAGAGGCAGCAACAATATGAGCGCTGTAATTACCGATCCTAATCAGTTGTTTATTTTGAAAAGCTATAATTTTGGTACAAAATGAAATCACATTTTATTGGTCACATGTGCCTAATACAACAGGTGTAGACTTTACCTTGATAATGCTTAATTACGAGGCCATTCCAAACAATGTAGAGTTGAAAAGTAAAAGATATTTGCTAAATACATTTATTTTTTTAAGTGTATGTGTGTGTGTTAGTGTGCATACAGCCAATGCAAGAGAATCCGTACATAAAATTAAGATACAATAATTATTCTTGCTTAGATAAGTATTCAACCACCTGAGTCAATATACTGTATATGTTAGAATCACTTTTGGCAGCAATTACAGCAGAGATTTAAGCAAAAACTGTAACTAGGCCACTCAGGAAGATTCAGTCTTCTTTGTAAGCAACCCCAGTGTAGATCTGGCCTTGTTTTAAGTTATTGTCCTGCTGAAAGGTGAATTTGTCTCCCAGTGTCTGGTGGAAAGCAGACTGAACCAGGTTTTCTTCTAGGATTTTGCCTGTGCTTAGCTCCATTCAGTTTATTTTTTTTTACACTGAAAACCTCCCCAGCCCTTAACGATTACAAGCATACCCATAACATGATGCAGCCAACACTACGCTTGAAAATATGGAGAGTGGTACTCAGTCATATGTTGTATGGGATTTTCCCAAAACATAACACTTTGTATTCAGGACAAGAAGTACATTTTTTGCAGTATTACTTTAGTGCCTTGTTGCAAACAGGATGCATGTTTTGGAATATTTATTAATGAAGCCGGTGAATCCCGGAACATATTCCAGTCTGTGCTAGCGAAACAGTCCTCTAGATTAGCGTCTACTTCATCAGACCACTTCCATATTGAGCACATCACTGGTACTTCCTGTTTGAGTTTTTGCTTGTTAGCAGAAATCAGGAGGATAGAGCTATGGTCAGATTTACTAAATGGAGGGCGAGGGTGAACTTTGTATACGTCTCTGTGTTTGGAGTAAAGGTGATCTAGGTTTTTTCCCCCCTAGTTACACAGGTGACATACAGGTAGAAATGAGGTAAAACAGATTTACATTTTCCTGCATTAAAATCACTGGCCACCAGGAGCAGTGCCTCTGGATGAGCTTTTCTAGTTTGCTTATGGCCCTAAACAACTCGTGCCAGCACTGGTTTGTGGTGGTAAATAGACAGCCATGAAAAATACTCTTGGTAAATAGTATGGTCTACAGCTTATCATGAGGTATTCTAACTCAGTCAAGTAGAACCTCGAGACTTTCTTAATATTAGAGATCGTGTACCAACTGTTGTCGACAAAGAGACACACACCACCTCCCCCAATCTTACCGGACTCTGCCATTCTGTCCTGTCGATGCAGCTAGATGTACACAATATATACACACAAGTATGTGGACACCCCTTCAAATTAGTGGATTTGGCTATTTTTAGCTACACTGCCATGCAATCTCCATAGACAAACATAGGCAGTAGAATGGCCTTACTGAAGAGCTCAGTGACACAGGATGCCACCTTAACAACAAGTCAGTTCGTCAAATTTCAGCTTTACTGGAGCTAACCCGGTCAATTGTAAATATGTTATTGACAAGTGGAAATGGTTTAGCCGCGAAGTGGTAGACTACACAAGCTCACAGAACGGGACCACAGAGTGCTGAAGCCCGTAAAGATCGTCTGTCCTCAGTTGCAAAACTCACTACAGAGTTCCAAACTGCCTCTGGAAGCAACGTCAGCACAAGAACTGTTCGTCAGGAGCTTCATTACATGGGTTTCCAGTCCCCGCAGCAATGTTCCTACATCTAGTGGAAAGCCTTCCCAGAAGAGTGGAGGCTGTTATAGAAGGTGTCAACATACTTTTGGTTACGTAGTGTATATTATTCATGTCCTTGTTCAACCATGACTTTGAGAAGCATAGTATATTACAGTTCTTTATGTCCCGTTGATAGAATAGTCTCGAACAGAGCTCGTCCAGTTTATTCTCCAGCGATTGCACATTCGCCAATAGAACAGAGGGTAGAAGCAATTTATTCACTCACCGCCATAGTCTCATGAGGGTGCCCACGCGCCAGCCTCTATAGCACAGTCTCCTCCTACGAGTGTCGGGGTTTTGGACCTCGTTTTGAAAAATCTATGTCTTTCGCCACCAACCCAAGTCATCGTCTGAATCAAGGTTAGTGATAGCTGTTCTGATGGTCCAGAAGCTCTTTTAGGTCATAGGAAACGATGGTGGAAGCATTATGTGGATAAAAGGTTATGCTCAGCGCCCCAAAAAATACACAAAATAGCACAATTGGTCAGGAGCCCGTAAAACGTCCGCTTTCCAATGCAGCGCCTTTCGACACACGGTATACTAATGGTAACTGTGCTTGGCATATCCTTCTCAGCCTGATAGAAATTACTGTGTGTTTGGGAAAATCAGCATTCTGGTACTCTTACTTATCCAGTCCAATTTCATTACCTTGAGGATCGTCTCCAGCACATGCTGCTGATCAGAGGCCTTGTGAATACGAATGGATCCTCCTCCAATCTCACACCCATTCAGGACCAGATCATAATGCTGGCCACGTACCTGCCATATTGACACAGGAGAAATATATGAATGGTATGGTCTCAGTGCATAGGAAGTTACAGTACAGGATACTCGGATGTACAGTTTGTTTATATTGATAGACTGACTTATGGTGAGTAGTTTATACTAATAAATACATTTTATTAGTAGTTATACTTGTATAGATTGTTTTGAATTTCAAAACTTGTTTGGACTACATCCTGGTTGGAAATAGCACAGTGACAGCTATGTCAGACAACACTTTCTTTAAGAGTTTTCTATTTGTACCAAACAGCAAGGAAGGGCACAGACACAAGCTGATGAGAGGGTTCTTCTCTATAAATGTGTCCAAGGAGACAACCCTCCTCCTACTGTATATGACCCTAACCTTGTGAGGCTGTGAATACAGGAGATGAGCATCCTCAGGGAGAGGTGCAGTGAAAGGATGGTGGGCTGACTCAAGCTGATCAGGGTCCTCTTCTTTTGGCAGGAACAGTGGGAAATCTACCACCCACAGAAAGTGAAACGCTGAGGGGTCTCGAACAGCCAACCCGGAGCTCTCTAGGAGATCAGCACACTGAAGCCTCAACTTACCCAACAAAGGGCGCTGTGGGAGGAAATAATGGAAATCAGGAGAGTGAACTGTATTCACTGTGAAAAACTGAGGTAAACAAAAGTAAAAGGTTGTTAATGTCAAAAACATTGTTTCTTTCAGAATGCACTGGCTTTCAACTGCTTGGTCACAAAAGCCTCTGATGTCTGACAATTGCATGGGTGGATTTGACACACCTCTTCGCTTTCTTCTATTCTGACATTTGACTGCAATTCCTTCCACATCCTTTAGACAAAAGTACACTATTGCTCCAAAGCTACAGTGCCTTCAGAAAGTATTCATACCCCTTGACTTATTCCACATGCTGTGTTACAGCCTAAATTCTATTGATTTTTTTCCCCCTCTACCATCTACACACAATAGATCATAATGACAGTGAAAACATGTTTTTAGAACACTTATAGCTCATTTACATTAGTATTCACACCCCTGAGTCAATACATGTTCAAATTACCTTTGGCAACGATTACAGCTGTGAGTCTTTCTGCGCAAGTCTAAAAGAGCTTTGCACACCTGGATTGTACAATATTTTCACATGATTATTTTTAACGTTCTTAAAGCTCTGTCAAGTTGGTTGTTGATCATTGCTAAACAGACATTTTCAAGTCATGCCACAGATTTAAGCCGATTGAAGTCAAAACTGTAATTAGGCCATTCAGGAACATTCAATGTTTTCTTGGTAAGCAACTCCAGTGTATATTTGGCCTTGTGTTTTAGGTTACTGCCTTGCTGAAAAGTGAATTTGACTCACTGTGTCTGTTAGAATGCAGACTGAACAAGGTTTTCCTCTAGGATTTTGCCTTTGCCTAGCTCTATTCCTTTTTTTTTTATCCCTAAAATACTCCCTAGTTCCTGCTGATGACAAGCATACCCATAATATGATGCAGCCACCACCATGCTTGAAAATACGAAGAGTGGTACTCAGTGATGTGTTGTGTTGGATTTGCCCCAAGCATAAGACTTTGTATTCAGGAGATAGTGAATTTCTTTGAGAATTATTTTTGCAGTTTTACTTTAGTGCCTTGTTGCAAATAGGATGCATGTTTGGAATATTTTTCCTTTTTTTAACTCTGCCATTTATGTTAGTATTGTGGAGTGAATACTCCAAAAATACAGGTGTGCCAAGCTTGTAGCGTCATACCCAAGAAGATGCAAGGTTGTAATCGCTGCAAAAGGTGCTTCAACAAAGTACTGAGTAAAGGGTCATATTAGTTATGTAAATGTGATATTTCCTGGGTTTATTTACCTGAAAAAAATTATACAAAAACCTATTTTTGCTTTGACATTATGGGGTATTGTGTGTAGATGGATGAGGAAACGGTTCATACCGTTTTAAAGTCACTATTGACCTCATGGTGAAATCCCTGAGCGGTTTCCTTCCTCAACGGCAACTGAGTTATGAAGGACGCATGTATCTTTGTAGTGACTGGGTGTATTGATACACCATCCAAAGTGTTATTAATAACTTCACCATGCTCAAAGGGATATATATATATATTTTTTACCCATCTACCAATAGGTCCCCTTCTTTGCGAGGCATTGGAAAACACCCCTGGTCTTTGTGGTTGAATCTGTGTTTGAAATGTATTGCTTGACTGAGGGACCTTGCAGATAACTATGTGTGGGGTACAGAGATGAGGTAGTCATTCAAAAATCATGTTAAACACTATTATTGAGTCCATGCAACTTATTATGTGACTTGTTAAGTAAATGTTTTACTCCTGAACTTATTTAGGCTTGCCATAACTCAACATTTCAGCTTTTCATTATTTAAGGAGTAAATATTTCTAAAAACATAATTCACTGATATTATGGGGTGTGTAGGCCAGTGACATCTCAATTTAATCATTTAAAAAATTCAGGCTGTAACACAACATGTGGAGAAAGTGAAGGGGTGTGAATACTCTCTGAAGGCACTGTATATGAATTACCTTTTCATTTGAACAAAACTAACATTGTTGGTATATAATCTGCACCAGGCCCAATGACGCATTTTAGAAGAAATAAAAAAACTTTTAGCTTTTGCAGTGTGTATGAACTATACTGTGCTACTGATTTTGGTTCATATCAAAGCGATCAACCTCAAAGCACTGACCACATCACTCATTTCAACCAGTAGGGCTACCTTTGAAACTGTTCCATGATGGTTATCTTTAAATGGGGTGAGGTATGCAGAAGGCCCGGATCTATGTCCCAAATGGCACCCTATTCCCTACATACGGGCCCCGGCCAAAAGTAGTCCACTATATAGGCAGGGTGCCATTTGGGGCACAGCCAGGGTGACCAAATCAGATAGTAACTCACCACACATTCCTGCGTCCCAGCAGAGATGAGCAGCAGGTCCCCAGGTCTGGCCTGGGCCATCTGGAGCAGCTGCTGTTTAGCTGAGGCAGGCATGAGTCTGTTGAGGGGAGACTTCAATGTACCATCTGCCTTCACCAAAACTACACTCACTTCCTAGGAGGGAAGAAAAAAAAAAGACAACAAAAAAATACCAGGCTTGATTGGCATTCCTCTGATGCAGCTAGCCTCCGGGCATGGCGCCGACAGACTTGAAATGTCTAGCAGTCATTTGGTTTTCATTGCTAAACCCAATAAATCATTAGTAGTTATGGAGTCACAAATGAGTTGTGCGTTTAACAATCATCTCACTTCGTTATAAAAGGGGGTCCTACAAGATTTTCAGGAATGCACAACTATGATTGGTGAGCTCTACTCTTGCCTCAGGGCAATTACGCCATGTGCTTCGTTCAATATTTTCTTCAGTCATCTTGGCTTATTGATCATATTCCAGATTAATATTTCATGAAGACAGTCTGTTCTCTTTTGCTGAGTGTACTATAAAAGCAGCAGCCTTTTTTTTTTTTTATTTACGCGAGGTTACATACCTGGCCAAACTGAGTCCTGGCAGTTTGTTTCAGGGATTCGTGATCTTTGCCCTTCAAATGTTTCTGGAGTGAAATAAACACAGATGTCCTATAAAAGGTTGACAACCCATTAAACGTTTTTCACATTTTGTCAGTGCCATTTGTTTCCCCACTTATCTACACAAATTATACTAAACTGAAATATCATAATTGGATAAGTCTCCACCCCCGAGTCAATACTTGGTGGAAGCACCTATGGCAGCAATTACAGTTGTGATTAGGTCTCTACCAACTTCTGCATGTCCTGCAGGATCTGCATATTATTCAAATGAATAGCAAACCTGGTTTAAAAAACAAACAGATAAAGCAACACCTCACGGCACAACGCCTCTCCCCTATTTGACGTAGATATTTTGTGTATGTATTCATACGTAGGCTATGTGTGCCGTTTTTAAATGTATGTAGTCCTTGAGCTGTTCTTGTCTATTAATGTTCTGTATTATGTCATGTTTTATGGGGAACCCAGGAAAAGTAGCTGCTGCTTCACAACAGCTAATGGGGATCCTAATAAAATAACAAATACCAAAATATTTGACCATTCTTCTATACAAAACTGTTTAAGCACTGTCAAGTTCCCTGGGGAGTGTTGATGGACAGCAATCTTCAAGTCATGCCACAAATTTTAGATTTAATTTAGATGGTTTAATTTATTCCTTAGCCACTCCACTGTAGCTTTGGCTGTGAGCTTCTGGTCGTTGACATGATGAAAGGTTAACTTCCTTCCCAGTCTCAGTATTCTTCCAGTGGGCAGCAGGTTGTCCCCAAGGACTTTTCTGTACATTTCTCCATTCATTTTCCATACCATCCCTTCTTTCCCAGTCCCTGACAATGAGAAACATCCCCGTAACACGATTCTGCCACCCCCAGGCTTCACAGTAGGAATGGTGTTCTTTGGGTGATGTGCCATGTTGGGTTTGTACCAAACGTAAAGCTTTGCATTTAGGCCAAAAACTTCCATTTTAGTTCTGCCAGTCCACAAAACTCCCAATTGCTGTTTTTCTTACTTCAAATGGGATTCAAGGTGGGCTTTCTTGAATAAGGGTTTCCTTCTTGCCACCCTACATGCCAGATTTGTGGAGTGCTTGGGATATTGTTGTTGCATGCATACTTTGACCTGTCTTGGCCATAACAGCCTGTCGTTCTCTCAAAGTTGCCATTGGACTCTTGGTAGCCTCTCTGATCAGTCTCCTACTTGCTCAGTCATTCAGTTTGGAGGGACAGCCTGATCTAGGCAGGGTCTTGGTGGTGCCATAAACCTTCCACTTCTTAATAATCATCTTGATCGTGCTCCAAGGGATATTCAAGGCCTATGTTTTATACCCATCCCCTGATCTGTGCCTTTGAAAGCTCCTTAGTGCTCATGGTTGAGTGTTTGCTTAACTTGATGTGTGATTTTGAAGGTGATTAGTTACACCTGAGCTAATTTAGGATTGATATTACAAGGGGGGGTGGACACTATATATATATATATATATATATATATATATATAATTGTTTTATAAAGTTGTGGGGTAGGATATGTATATCAATAGGGGGGAAACTATTTTAATGCATTGTAATTCAAGGCTATAAGACAACAAAATGTGAACATTTTAAAAAGGGGGTATAGACTTTCTATATCATCACAACAGGCTTAGACAATCTGTATTTGATGCACAAACCTTAACAGAAGTAATAGGCTAACAGAATCTACTAGAACAGTCTACCAGAATCCTTGACTTTTGTTGAACTGTACTTACTGCTCCATCCGGGACACATATTGCCTGGATACAGCCTCCTGGTTGGTTGAGGGCGTCTATAAGGAACCCTATTTCCGTGTTGTGGAATGTTTTACTGATGTCCATGAGCTATACAAGTATGAAACATATTTCAACTTAAAACACTGAAGCAGGATTTTCATACTTCACTATCAGATTGTAGCATTTATTTATTTTTTTAAATACCCCCCAAAATGTAAAATCATATCTAAGTATTTTGAGCAAACCTTCATGGCGAATCGTGTGTCTGGCTTGTCCACTCCATAGTCCTTCATTGCTTTTTCATACGTCATGCAGGGGAAGGGTGTGGAGACAGGATCTTTCTCCACAGGCCAGGAGTACTGGACCAAGCCCTCAATCAGCCCTCGGATTCCAGCTTGATCCACAAAGGACATCTCAATGTCCACCTAGGGAGGATAAATAAGAGACATTGTAGAGGAATGAGGGCAGAATTGAACTTGAATTATCTGTGTGTTTGTGTGTGTCTGTGTGTGTCTTGCCAGCGAGGACCTTTAACAGAGTGAGCTGTGTGGTGTCAAACTAGGAACCCCATTAAAGCTGTTTGACACTCATCTGCCAAAGTCATTCTATCTGACCTAAGAAATTGTTGATAATGTCTCTTCTCAGAGCTAATCACTGCATTACCTGGGTAAATTCTGGCTGTCTGTCTGGTTTGGAACCTTCATCTCTGTAGCACCGGGCCAGCTGAAAGTACCTGCAAGATACATTTACATTAGAGTTTACAATTCGAAGGCACATTTTTTTTAAGAAAAGAAAAAGAATGCTCAAAACCGAAGTTGTTGTTCTATGAAACAATAGACACAGGGCATCAAGTGTAACAATGTAATTGGTGATTCAGTACAGCGGATGCATTTTCGTTTACCTGTCAATGCCAGCCACCATGAGAAGTTGTTTAAACTGCTGAGGACTCTGAGGCAGGGAGTAAAACCGACCAGGTTCTCTTGAGGGCACCACAAACTCCTTTGCACCCTGGAAAATACAAAAACATGGAGGGGAGGACTGACTCCTTTTATAAATAATTTTCATAAAGGAGCTCCTAATCTATAATACACATAATATCTCCAAAAAAACAATGGAGCACCTACCCCTGGAGTCCTCTTAAATAAGGTGGGAGTTTCAACATCCACAAACCCTAGAATCATGGAAACAAAAAAAATAGATGAAAACAAATACACTACAGTAGCATAAGAGCTGGAGAGGCAACTCAAGGACACGCACCATGCACATTGCAGAGGTACTCTCTCATCTTCATCACTAGCTGGGACCTCAGCCTCAGGTTATACTGCATTTGTGATGAACGAAGGTCCAGATAGCGATACTGCATCCGAAGGGATTCAGATTTCTGTAAACAAAGAGTAAAGCTCATCAATACTGAAATAATAATGCTAACAATAAATATATGTTTGTTTATTGTTTGTGATGTTATTATGCGTAAATAATGTGTTTAATCATGTACTCACTTTAACAAAATCTTTGATTTCAAAGGGCAGTTTACGGCAGACATTTAGAATCTCCACACTCTCTGCAAGAACCTCAATCTCTCCCGTTGGCATCTCCTACAATTTACAAAATTGAGAGCCAATCAGAATGGAGTCATTCAGAATAACAGTAAATGTTACTGCCACTTGTCTTGTCATCACAGTCTCACCTTGTTCTCTTGTCCATCGGGTCGAAGCCTGACAGTGCCTTTCACACTAATCACTGATTCAGGTGGTAAGTCACACAAGGCTGTTTTCAGATTAATTTTGGCCTAGACCGAGATACAAATGACAAATAAATATATAGTCAATAGATAGTAACATTAAAATATGACATATACATCAGAACTTGATTACCAGAAATATAAAATACAGTCTTGTTTTTGGAATAATTAACAAAACTGTAAAACAGTCTTACCTCATCTTGAGGGATAAGAATTTGTGCCAAGCCACTGAAATCTCTCATGATAACAAATAAATCCTGTCTGATTGGAGTAAAATCATGTATACACTGTTAGAATAATCACAAAGCAATTTATATAGGCTACTTTAAATATGAAAAAAAACAGTATGTGAGAAGAATAAAGTTCTTGAAACAGTGAAACATGTCAAACCTCAAGTATTGAACCCAGCCACACAGGGTGACTTCCTCTCCTACATCAGCAGGCCGTAGCTCCCCACAAGTGTGACTCCGAAGGGACAAGCTACTAGAACCTGGAGAGACAAAGTTAGTGTTATGCTTGTTCTATATTAAGCATATACATAATTATTCGTTGAGTAGTGTTCTTTCATCCTGGTCCTGGACACCCACGTTGTACTATTTTGTTCCAGCCCAGTACTAACAAACCCAACTCCACTAGTCATGAGCTTCGTGAGTTGTTGACCACTTGACATTAATGCTAGGCTGGGGGGAAAAAACCCCGCACACCTCTGTGGGTGTCCATGATCTGGATTCCAGAACATCAGTGGTCACCAACCCCAGTCCTGGACAACGATGTTAGATAGTTCTTGGGTGTTTGAATCAGTGTGTGTTAGACTAAAACAAAGCCTGCACACACCGTGAGTCTCCAAGATCAGAATTGATGACCCGACATTAAGTAATTAATATAGGCTACCTGTTGTGCACGTTGAGTGTTTGTTGATATTGAGAGAAAACCTCAAATGCATACTGCTGGGTTTGATCAGATGTCCTTGGCTTAGAATCGGAATTGTTGTCCTTCGCCATTGTGAATATGCCCTGTTCTCCTGTCTACAGAGCAGAAGAATCCTCTGTGCCAATGCTCTGCTTTTATTGGCCATTTCAGATAGCTTGCTAGCTAACAGTACTGTAGCTAACTAAACAGCTATCTAAACTTGTAAATGTACGTATTGTAAGCTGGCTACTTGTTGTATATGGGTGCTAGCTACATAAACCTCATACGATTTACGCCCGATCAAAGCGACTGGCAACCTTGATGTGAAAAACTAAACTTTAGTTGCATAATGTCGATATGGCCCAAACGGCGTTAGGTGGCTAAAACTCGCTGGTTCCTTCTTTATGATTGCTGCACCAGCGTCCTCTCATTCCTTTCATGCCTCGTCCACGTTCAGGCGGAAGTAGAAAACACAAGTCTGAATAAATATGGATGTGCTTGGTATCGACAGTTAGTTGCTTGTAATGTGTCCATCCGTTGTATTTACAGATTAGTGATTTTGTGCTCAATTTGCGTAACACATGGCGGGGAAGGAGCGTTCTATTTCCGACCAAAGTAGTCAAACTACGATATGGATCGATTACAATCTTTGTAGAGAAATACAATAAATTGCTTGAAGTCCACACACCCTATCCCCTCAGTCCTCAAATTAAGTGGACACTTCTGATGACGTATCATGACGTCTAACGAGTGTACACTTGCAGGACAAGGGGCGAGAAAGGAAGGAATGATGCCTGGAGCAGTTTCATGCCTGGAGCGAACATAATTGTACACTCGCAAACTCGACTAAAAACTAGGGCTGAGGGGCTTACGTTGCAAACTTCCCTTGCTTGGCTAATCATTGGGACCGCCCACCAAGATGGCGACGGTGATTCCCCCAAGGGCATAAGGCGAGGGTAAGTGGACGAGAGTGTGTCTTTTAAGTGTTTTAACCGCAACCATTATGCAAGGATTCGGCGCATATATTTGACGTCAATGTTGAACGCTGTACTCGACTACTTTTCCTGATCAAGATTCCAGTTGCATCATGGGAAAGCGCGATGTTCAAAATCCACTTCCTGTTGTTATTTTTCTTTGTCAGTCATGGAGGAACGCAACAGGTACACAACTAGTGCGATCGCTTATACATCGCTTATATATTATTAATTGTCACTAAACATATTTTTTTAATCGACATTAGCGTTCGAAAAAAGATTACTAAGCTGTTGGTCAGCGAGGAAACCAGACCGTATCAAAACAGCAGCTGCTTAGCCAAAACTAGCTCTGGAAAACTCTAGGCGGCATTCTGCCTTCTCTGTACAGTACAGTTTTTAGCGGTTAGCTTCGCCCACGACTAGCCCATGTGAACTACAATCCAAATTATGTGTTTAAATGTTTCGAAACGTCAATCATCGCTTGCAATACGGCTTTAGAAACAAATGCTCCTTATATTTCATCAGCGAGAAAGAATCCTTCAAATAAAAAAGATACTTACTGTAACTTGTCCATACAGCTATGGATACCTCTAACCCAATATTGAACTAAAGGAGCCTACTCCTTAGTCCAAGGACCTTCCGTGTTCTGTTTTTAAAGGTCGAATTGGATTTGGAAGCCAAAACAGCCAAATATTCAATCTAAATGTGAATTGATTCTCAATTGAGGTAACGTTACGGATTTAAAAACATAAATCCCTCTACTTTCATATTAGAATAATTTCACAAATGTAAAATCCACACTTACTGTACACAGTTGCAGCTACAGTACTTTTCAGTGACTACACCTGGCGTCTGTCTTCTGTTTACACACAGGTGTTTGGAGATGCAGATGGCTAATTAGTAGTCCGCTTTGTCTGTTTTCCCTAAAACAAGTGCCTTGTCATGGAGATATGGCCGTGTAGGAACGCAAACCCTACAAAGGTGTGTAGTAATTTAACCTATTTTTTTCTAGCTGATATGAAAGATGCCTTCCTGTTTCCAAAACCATACCGCAAGCGATGCGTTTTAATGTTTAGAGCAAGGGTTGGGGCTCTTAACAAAACACCCCATGTCAGAAGAGACTATCGTCAATAGGCGAGTTTTAGCCTCTATGAATGGAGTAAGCCAAAGCTTGCTAGGGTTAGGAGTAGCAACCCTTTTGTGTATTGGCAGAGAACACGGCCATGTTAGCTAGTTTGTGACAATGTTTTCTACTTTTCATCACTTCAGCTTGCCTTTTTTTTCCTTATTTATTTTACACTGCTTGGTGTAAAATAAATGTTACACTACCTATCCTAACATGATATGTTCTTTACAGCATTGTTAAGACCCCACTCAACAATGTCTTGGCACAACGAAGGAGCAAGAGTTACAGGCGATCCATGCGAAGCTGTGTTGAAGCAACTAATCTGGGATACACATCAGGCCATCTGACAGCTTTAAGAATACCAAGAAGTAGAAGAACTCCAAAATCACGTGATATCACAGTAAGTAGCTAATACCAATAATTGTGGTTGTATTTACAACTCTTCAACATCATTGGGTAAAGATGACTCAACTAATCTGTAGGCTTGATCCTATAGCCCTACTTGATATTTTTAGACATTATCCTTTGAGTGTGTAATATTTGCATCCAATTGACTCTTTTGCTCTCTAGAAACAGGTTGACTCAGACCAAGTGGCACTCCTGGTGACTAAGGAATGGCATCTGTCATACGTCACACCTTTGTACCAGTTCAGACACACTCAGTTGAAATCCTACTCAAAGCAGCTATCAGCTTTCATTGTATCAGAGAAGCAACAGGGCCTGGCGATTGAAGTTGGCCAGGAATTGGGCTTTAAGGTCAATTTCTCGGTGGTCCTGGGGTTGGCAGAGACGGATGAAGATGCTGAGACGGTTTTCATACAGGTAAGGGTTTTTTCTCTAAATGTAGTTTACAGTACATACAGTATTCTTCTGTGAAATCTGACTGTGGTGTTGAACGTCATCTGTTGTTCTCATCCTCACAGATTCTCTCCAAACAAGCTTTCGCTGCAAAAGAAGATGCTCAGAAGGTTGTGTGGAGTGGCTGGCTGACCTGTGTCAACGGTGACTTGGATTATCTCCGATCACTACCATCGCAATTTGTCAGTTTGCCTTTGCTCTGTACCAGGGGACCAGAGTCTCTCACAGTGTTGGTCAAATCCTGGTTTGAAAAGACATTTGACTGTTGTTTCGGCCCTCTTGGTATCAACTCTACCAACCTCCAGTGGCTCGCAGCCCTGTGGACCGGGTGCCACCCCACCATCAACATCCAGTACCTGAAACTGGTCTGGACTCTCCCAACACTACCCCCTATGGACGTTAAGTACACCATCCACCCACAAGATGCCTGGGAGCTTTGGGACAGCGTACGCCAGGACGACACTACCGATGTCAGCATCGAGGAGGTCACCAGGTTCATCAAAGGGCTGCAGTCACACTTCTTCAGGCACTTTAGGATAGACTTGTCCGCTGGGTCACTGATGCAGGTCTCCACGGCTTTAGGTTCTTCTCACCATAGTGGAAAAATCAAGGTAGATATCATGCACACATCTGGAACTTTAGATCCTAATGAAATGTTATGACTGAAACAGCTCAGCATTCTCTTTCCCTTCACAGATTGCAAGCCCTACCTACATCACCACCATCCTGCAGCTGCTGACAGAATGTGCCCTCTTGAAGATGCCCATCTAATCAACATTTGTGCTTGCAAAATACATATAAACCCCACAATTACTGTCCATATGAAATTAAACTGTTTGACACTTATGTTCCTGTAAATATCCATACCAGTATTGTATGAAAAGGCAAGTGCATACATTTCAAAATAACCATTCTTGCTGCTTGTGTTCTCTATAGATATTATTCACTACAAGCTTAACAGTGTAGACATAATTGTGCTACCGCTTAAACCTGCACAGCATGGTTCTGTCAGTGTGTGGTTGATAATTGATTGTATAATCAGGTTTGAGACATGGTAAATCCAGTACCATCAAGTAACTTCTCCATCAAGTTCTCCTAAAGATACAATCCTTTCAGTCCAGATATACAGTACAGTGAATCAGGTGGCTAAGTGCAAACTAACAAAGCCTAGTTTCCCAGAGATCTAGCCTTGTAATCCCTGTGCAGTGATTTCCTAAATGCTTAAGAACAGAACCTGTAAATACTTTTCAAATACAGTTTTTTGAGCTTATTAAAGTTGGAAATAAAAACTTTTTTTTATTAACAGAATGGGTTATTTTGTCAGTACACAGACAAATCCACAACAGTTAATAAGGGTAAAATACCACGTGTTTTATCAAGGCTCACAGCTCATAGAGAAATCTCAGACCTTCAGCAGAAATAAAGCATCCCTCATCTTTCTTCCTATACATTTGCCCCCAAAACATCTCCATACTGGTGCGTGAAAGAGGGACACATTCATTTTATCTACCACTGAATGACCGGTATAGACTAATAATTACTTGTGAGCACTAGCAGAATTACACATTTGGGTGACATACATACGCATAGGGAGAGTTTCAGTAGAACACATGATCAAATATGTTTATGCTCAATGACAGTGACAAATAGTAACATGAGATTTATATAGACATTAAAATGCTTTGAGTCCCACGGTAACGCTGGCACATTTTAGTGCCTTAACCCCTTTTTTAAAACAGACTTCTGGGTTTTTGCATTGGATTTGTCTATTTCTTCTGCGATTAACAGCGGCTGAGCTGGAGCGGTGTTCGTGAGACAAGGAAGATGGTTCTCACATAAAATGTCTGTAAAGTCTGAACGGTTTGAGCTCCAAACTTATGACCCCACTATGAAAAGCTGAAACACCCACAAACATGCACAGTTTTGCTCACAAGCCACACAAGAGTCGTTAGAAGGTAAATGTTCTTCTAATCTACATTGATTATTGGATATCCCAGGACATAGTGTCTTTAATACTGTAATAAACTCACACAGTTGTCACTGAGTAGTTAGATATTTATTTCCAACGGAGAAAACAATTTCTATACTTACAGCAATTTTATAAATTATTTTTCTATAAAGGTTTTCACTTGGCGGACCTTGTGTTTTGATTGACATTTGTGAATAAAACTCATAAATGCAAATGTTCATGTCAAATTGTTTTGTGTTCTACTTGTAGCCATGGTTGTCCTAAAAAGAAAATGGTAAAACACTTCAACGTGAGGCTAAGATAAATTAAAGTAGTGAATTGAAGGTTTTTCACCCTAGGGTTTGCCTTGGTCGGGTCTGATAAGGTTAAGGTCGTTTTTCAATTAAGCATATTATTGAATTTCCATCCATATTTTGCATGCTCACCAATGAAGAGGTTAAAATGCTTAATACATCAACCGGTTTATTATTCCTTACTGTGTCTTAGATTAACCACAATGCAACTCATTCCTTAAGAATAATCTATAATAGATTAATGTGCAAGACTGTCAGAAATGTGTCATATAATGTTAAAAGTGTCAGAGTTACTCCTAAAATAATATCCACTGTCACACAGCCTTAAATTGGCAACAAAATTCTTATATGAAACAGTTATATACACTGAGTATATAAAACATTAAGAACACCTGCTCTTTCCATTACAGACTGACCAGGTGAAAGCCAGGTGAAATCCCTTATTGTCACTTGTTAAATCCACTTCGATCAGTGTAGATGAGGGGAAGGAGATAGCTTTTTTGAGACATGGATTGTGTATGTGTGCCATTCAGAGGGTGGGCAAGATAAAACATTTGTCTTTGAAGGTGTTCCTAATACTTGGTATACTCAGTGAAATATTGTCTAAGCAGCACAGTGCTAACATCTTAGTCGACCAACAATTGACCCCCAGTTGTGAATGTAGAACTCCAGGTTATGCTCAGTGTCTACATCTAATAAAAACAACCCTAACCCAAAAATATAAAAATATGATAAAATAATCAGAATCACAGTGCATTCAATTTAGAGGAGATTCAAACAACTGCCTAACAAGTTCATCAACTATTCACAATGAGGATCAGAAGCCATGCCACCACATCCTACATTTTCAGTTAAACATCAGTTCTCTTTGAAGACTCTTCGTCATGCCCCATTTAATATTTAAATGGAAACTCAACGTTGGTATAGTATAACAGGTCACACAACAAAAGTCTGAACTGTATTCTAAAGTGCAGCTGCAGCATTCCATTTCAGTAACAGAAAAAGGGAATATGAAGTGTTTGCCTCTGATATCATAAACAATAGTCCCTCATGTGATTGATGCAGGCCTATTCAGTTGGTTCCTCTTGGCGTGCCAAGTCATAATACAAGAAGTACAGAATACAGCGATGAACCATAGGCTACTAGATTAGAAGCCTTCCAGACTTGACACATCTTGTAGAATCACTCAAGACATTTCCTTGGCTTGCCAATTACATGGCTGTGGATGATACAGTTAACGCAGTCAGTCTTCCTTCCTTGCATGATAAACAATGTTTCTTTCAGAGGCACAAGCGACGGTGAGGCCTTTAAACTGGAGATGTTACCAGATGTGGGATTCACAGTGAGTCATTTTGATAACACCGACCCCTCCTCCAAGTCGCCTGTAGTTCATCCCACCGTAGAGTCTGGAGGACGAGAAGAACATTCAGAAAATGGTTCTCTCGGGTTTAACACAAGCACTCTTAGGGTAATATGTCTTAAGTAACCTGTTGCATGCAGTCACCTACCTCCATGTGTTAGCGTCAGGATCATAGACCTCTATTGTTTTAAGATATGTTGTCCCGTCAAAGCCGCCCACGGCCATTAACTGACCATTTACCACCGCTAGTCCAACCTGCAAGACAACCAATGATCCAAACAGCAACGGGTGATTAATTTCCTATTCTTCCACATTTCATCATGACTAAAATATCTGATTTGATTGAAAGGTGCAACACTTCGCCTGCTTATCCTAAAATAAAGCAAACCAAACAAAAGTCAAATGTAAGAGATCCAGACTGACCCCACTACGCCTTGAAGTCATGGCTACAACAGGTGACCACTGGTTGGTCCTGGGGTTGTAGCGCTCGGCGCTGCTCAGCTCAGTGGTGTCGTCACGACCGCCTACAGAGTAGATCATGTCCTGGTACACTGCACAGCCTAGGTGTTTCCTCCTAGTGCCCATGGGAGAGACGGTGTGCCAGCGGTTCTCTTGAGGATTGTACCGCTCCACTGTGCTCACAAAAGAGCAGCGCAAACAAGAAAACAAAAACAAGAGTTTCTTATTGGACAAGTTCAGGTAGTCCCTCCCTGATTCAGTCAGTCTTCTTCCATTTGGTGCCTAACTATTACGATCCAGATCTCTGTAGGGAAGTTTGTGGACATTTATGTGGTTTTAGGATCTCTTTTCCTAGGATCTCTGAAGCTTCTCATGTGACTTATAAGTATAAATAAATAAAGTAGTAGTACACCCTTTTAGTGACGTGCTGACCAATGAAAGCTACGGTACTGTTTTCTAAGTAAATCATCTTTACCTGTATTGAGAGGGGACGTGCCATCAGAGCCTCCCACTGCATAGAGGAAGCCCCCCAGTACAGCCACGGCTACACCCAGGCGCCTGGTGCTCATCGAGGCCACGCGCGTCCATTTGTTCTCCTTGGGGTCATATCTGTAACAGATAATGCATACAGTCACATTACTCAGAGGAATCAGCTTTCTGTGATATTTTAGGACGCATGTACAAATGTTCATTATAATACTTTTAGTATTGCAAGATTTGTCTTTGCCTCAGCATGATAGAACACTCTGTATAGTCACCTTTCAACAATGTTGAGACATGATACTCCATCTTGGCCCCCTACTGCGTACAGATACCCTCCCAGGACAGCCACACCCACACTGGTCCTGCACGTGCTGGTGGGAGCCACATCACTACTCCACTGATTGGTCTTGGGGTCATACCTGTTGTGGAGAGTGGAGATTGAGTTCAGTACAGTAAGATGAGGTTAAACAATGGAAGGAAGATAAGCCTCTTGTTAAGATCTGGCAGGTGTTCCAATATTTCCTATATAGTGCACTACTTTGACCAGAGCCCTATGGATCCTGGTCAAAAGTAGTGCACTATATACAGTAGGGGACAGAGTGCCATTTGGGACGAGGCCCTATAAATAAACATTAACGACGTGGTGACACGGTGGACATTGTTTAAGAAACGGGGAAGGAAATGCTAACCTCTCCACGCTGTTGAGATATGAGGACCCGTCATGGCCGCCGACAGCATACAGAAGATCATCAAGGACACTGACCCCCACTCCACAGCGCCTCTTACTCATGGAAGCCACCATGCGCCACTCGTTGGTCTGCGGGTCGTATCGCTCCACACTGGAAATGGCATCCCCACTGCACCACCCTCCAACTTCGAATATGAAAGAGGAAATAAAACACTCTGTAGGAACTGGTCTCGTCTAACCCTGCCCTTTGGAATATTTTGTATATTCAACGGACAACATGTTGGCCAAACTAGGCATGACTAAGTTTTGAAAACCTTTTGAAAGCAGATGTCATCAGACACACGTATTGAAAGAATGCTGTAAGGTTAAACAGTTCTAAGACACTAACCTGCAAACAGCACTTCTCCACACCGGATGGGCTTCCGGGGCCGTGTTCTTGGCCCTTGCATTAGAGGTCGCTCTTGGGGCAAGAGGAGGTAGTTCTTTGCTTCATCAACCAGGTCTCTGCACTCCTCATCACTTTTGATGAGAGGGTCTGATCCCACCGTTCCCACCAGGAATTTAGGGCTCAGAAGAGGAAGACGAACGTGCTGGAGGACCTACAACCAGAAAACATATATCCTGAATCAATGACTTACCAGGTGGAATAACACACAAGCACTTTCGGATTTAAAACTGTCGCTAGTTTTATGTCTTACATTCATTAAAACTAAAAGATGTGTATAAAGTTGATTGAGTAATGGAAAACAACATTCTATCATACTATGAAGCGATCAAGTGTTTACACAGCAAGTATCACCTGTGGCAGTTGTGGCCGGCGCTCCTGAATGCTGTACTTGACCCAGGCCATGACTGCGTTGAAAACCTGCTCTTCACTTCGCACATTCAGTTCGTCGCTGGAGATTATGTCTATTAGCTGGTTGGCTGGAAGCAGCATGAACTCCTCACTCTCCATCACCTGAGGGCAAAGTAAGTTTTAAAAAACTTCAGTCATTCTTTCATCAGTTGAAACCTGTTAAAAGCCCACAAAAAAGACAGGGGCTGTGCTCAACAGAATGATTCATGGTAAGGCAGTAAAGTTAAAATGGCAGCAGCATCTAATTCACATTTGAACACTGAAAGTTCCATGGCAGTTATTTCCTGAGGATAAAAATAACATGGGGATGTAACTTGAAGGAAATTGTAAACTGGGTGTGAAGAAAACAGAAGACACAATGTAGCCAAGGGATTAGTCTAACTTTATTGCCAGGGGCTAAGACTCAGGAACACCTCTCTGGAGTTCACTAACGGGGAACTAGTGTGGATTTTCAAATGAATAGCTAAACTAAGTGACTAATTAATCCTAAAACAAAAATGTTCTTCTTGTAAGCAGAGAGGTAAGATAAGTGACATTTTCTAAATGATAATATAAAAAGATTAAAGATTGTGCCTCAGAAAGTGAGTGCACAGAGACTCACATGTACGCAAAAGAGAGAGACCACCTTACCTCTTGAAAGTTGTGCTGTGTAAACTTGTCAGCTATCCGCAGCAGCTCGCGGCAGGAGTGGGTGTCAGCAAATGCACGGATACCAAGGCAATTGGAGGGGTCCAACTGGCGCTTGAGAAACTCGCAGCAAGCCTCCTGAATCTCAGCCAGCTGTAACAGACAAGCGGCGGGCAGCAGCGTCTGCACGTTACCCTCCTCTACAGTAACCTGCGAGGTGTAGGCAAAGTCAATGAGAAGCTCCATGGCCCGCTCGTCAATGTCTCGGATCACAACCTCAGTCTGCCGGCTTTCGGCCAGCTCGCCTGTGAACATGGCCCTGAAGTAAGGGCTGCAAGCCGACAGGATCACCCGGTGGGCATATATCTTTTTGGCGCCGACCACCAACACGACATCACACAGTTCCCTGTGCTTGCGTAGCAGATTGATGACCTCTAACGTCTGCCGAGGGTGCTTGTCCGACACATAGGGCATGCGTGCCGGCTGAGGCACACCCTCTGGGAGCTTGTTGGGGTCACCCAGTGTGCAGCGTGCTGTGATGTCCATACCGGTATTGTCTGGGCGTGCGCTCGTACCCCTGCAGAACAGACACATAAAGGGATAAACATCCACAATTCAACATAGATTTATCACAAAAAAACAGCCACCACAAAACCTAATCAAAGTTAATATTTGGTATTGTTGGTACTGTCAATGTTGGTGGGAGCCAGAATCAAAGTTGACATAATAGCCTAATTCCTTAAGCTAAACAGACATCAGCTATGTCTGAACTATGTACAGTTGAGGTCTACATCTGAAAGAACCAAGTACCAAGACAGAAATATCCCCTTTCAACTAGGTTATGACTTAGATAGTCTAGTGTGCAATCCAAGGCCTCTTCAGCTAGCATCTGTTACCCCCCGAGCAATTGCTTTAGAAATTCTTGTTGCCAAACAGTAATCAGCTTTTCCAATTACAGCTCAATTTGCAGCGGCAACAGGAGACTGTCTCCGAACTCCTACACAATGTAAAGGAAGCATTGGCTACTACACAGAACAAATCTAGTTTTACATGAGGTCCAAGGTACATCAATACTTACCGGGCTAAATAAGGTGTTTCTTTAAAAAAGTTGATTCTACGTGGATGAACTTGTCAAACCACGAAGACTCAAACATGGGGTACAGCTGTTTGGGCATTGATGCAAGTGATACTGGCTACAGGCCTAGCACTCCCAGTTTCACCAACCCCTAGCTGGGTTTCTCATCTCTGCAGAGTTGGATTGCGACGATTGTGGGCGGAGCGTACCTCTGACTACATCGAGTTGCTGTCCGTTCAAATCAAACTTTATTTGTCACATGCGCCGAATACAACAGGTGTAGACCTTACCCGTGAAATGCTTATTTATAAGCCCTTAACCAACGCAGTTCAAGAAAGAGTTAAAAAAAAAAAATAATAACAATAACAAGGCTATATACAGGGGGTACCGGTACCAAGTAATTGTGCAGGGGTACAAGGTAGTTGAGGTAATAAGTGCATAGGTAGGAGTAAAAGTGACTAGGCAATAAGGATAGATAATAAACAGAGTAGCAGCAGCGTATGTGAAGAGTGGGAAAGAGTGTCTATGTGCGAGTGTGTGTGGCATCTCCTCTGACACCACCTAGTATATAAGTCCTGAATGGCAGGAAGCTTGGCCCCAGTGATGTAATGGGCCGTACGCACTACCCTCTGTAGTGCCTTACGGACAGATGCCGAGCAGTTGCCATACCAGGCAGTGCTGCAACCGGTCAGGATGCTCTCAAGGGTAGAACTGTAGAACGTTTTGAGGATCTGGGGATCTATGCCAAATTGTTTCAGTCTCCTGAGGGGGAAAAGGTGTTGTTGAGCCCTCTTCGCGACTGTCTTGGTGTGTTTGGACCATGATAGTTCGTTGGTGATGGTGATGTGGACTCTCGACCCGCTCCACTACAGCCCCAAGAGTGTACAAAGCCAAAGGGTGGCTACTTTGAAGAATCTCAAATATAATATATTTTGATTTGTTTTTTGGTTACTACATGATTCCATATTTGCTATTTTGATGTCTTCACTCTTGTTCTACATTGTAGAAAATAGTAAAAAAGAAAAGCCCTGGAATGACTACAAACTGTTTTTTTTTTTTTATCCCATTTTCTTCCCATTTTCGTCATATCCAATTGGTAGTTACAGTCTTGTCCCATCACTACAACTCCCGTATGGACTCGAACCCGCATCTGTAGTGATGCAGTGCATTAGACCACTGCACCACTCGGGAGGGCCCAGGTGTGTCCAAACTTTTGACTGGTACTGTATATAATAGAAGCATACAGAACTCACCCCCCATTAATTTCAATCATATTACATTATTTATACATGATGATGATTTGATTTCCAACAAACCTAGTCTACATAATAAAATAAAATAAATAAAAAAAACACTGAAATGTCTATAATTTGTCATGAAGAATTATTAACTAAACCAGGACAAAGTTGTAATTTGATGTCAATTTATGAAAATGTATTTAACAGAAAAAAAGAAACATTCAAGCCACAAAAAAAAAAAAAATCAGGTCATCACATACCTGCGCATTGGCTTTCCGTCCATGCACAGAAAAACAACCTTTGGTCCCACAACTTTTTGCCAACCTTTGTGAATGGAAAAACAAGGGAGGGATAAGTTCCAATTTATTATAGGGAGGGATGTTAACCCACACAAGCCACTACTACTGTAACATACAGCGAAAAACCACATTGTGTTTCAGATATTGAGGTTACCATGATATGCAAGTAATGACTAGTTAGACAACTAGCTAGAATTGTACCCAATTCGAAATGTCTAGGCAGATAGCTGACCAGCTAGCAGGCCGATAGGCTAATATCAAGGTACTGCTGATGCAGATGAGATTGAAATCTAGCTACTGTAGTTAAACTAGCTAGCTAAACAAGTTACTGTTAGTCAAAGCCTAAAACTAAGCTAGGAAATAACTGACGCTTACTAGCTAACAGCTAATTATTATAAGCAGAGGGCTATGTAGCTAGCAGACTGCATTTCATTCTAAGAAATAAATATCGCAGACATAGAATGTTAGCATTTAGCAATTTTAGGTTAGCTGGCTACTCTAGCCAACTTTCAGGAAAGCAGCTAACTTTAGCTAGCCGCTTCCTACTAGAGCTAACGGGCTGGCTAGGTTAGCTAACCACAAATATTTTCCATGGAGAAATGCTACCGTTACTGGATCAAGATACAGGTCGAAACCAAATATTTACCTTATATTTCCATTCGAACGTATAGCAAAGTGACAGATCGCCAATATTTCAAAAGATACCTTGCAGAATCGCAAGCTACGCTTTCTTTAGACATTCCATAAAATGTCAATCAACAGGAAATGTGCATTGTTGTGTAGAGTCTCCCTCGGAACGATTATTGGATGGTCTTCTACTGGTATATAGTTCCGATGTGCGCATTGCAAAGGAAAACATAATAATTAGTAAATGTTTGTGGGGAATATACACTTTCCACATCGTTTTTTTGTGTTCGTATAACGTTACACTTTCCACACCAAACAAATTACAACATGACAAAACATGTAGTCATCCTTTTCTTTTAAAGGATTTGTGTTAGAAGGGAAGGAAAAAGGAGTGACCCTTGTATCCATGGTAACAATGCGTCTAATTTATGTATCTAGCAAAACTACTTTGCGAATTAACCACAGCATACTACGCTATACCAGAACAATGCAGTCAATTGAAGAAAATGCTGTATTTCACTATGCTTTGACTGGAGACATCGAAGGTCTGCAAAAACATTTGGAAAACGAGTGCATTCCTGGCAATGAAAAGCCACCAGAGGATTTGTTCTCGGAAAAGGATGAGATGGGTAGAAATGCACTTTTCACTGCATGTATGCTGGGAAGAAGCACCACCGTGCGCGAACTTTTGAAGCATGGAGCTCAAGTTAACGAGTATACTGCAAGAGGTAGGTGTTCCAAGTTCCAACCATAGAATTGGGACTAGACTACTGCACTTGTTAAACATCAAAGGACCACATCTCTAGTAATAATACACCATCCCATTGTCTTTTTGATGTTCAAATACAGGTTATTCCCCACTGCATTGTGCAGCCCTCTGGGGACAACTTGAGACAGTGAAAACTTTGGTGGAACTTGGTGCCAACATGCAGGCAAAAAACTTCCGCGGGGAGAGGGCCATGGAAGTTGCCTCCCGTTATTCTAAAATGGATTGTGCAGAATATCTTACCTGGGCAGGTGAGATAGACTGAAAGTATGAGACTCAGGCACTTGTATAAGATTCTGGATGAGGTCAGTGTGTGTGTGTGTGTGAGAAAGAGATACACTTCCTTTCATAGCATGTACTGCATGTAAAAAACATTATTATTCACTCACTCCAGAGGCTAAGCAGGACTTGCAGTCCTACATAACACATGTGAGAGACACCATTGCTGACCCAGAGTATAAGATTCTGGATGAGGTCAGTGTGTGTGTGTGTGTGTGTGTGTGTGTGTGTGTGTGTGTGTGTGTGTGTGTGTGTGTGTGTGTGTGTGTGTGTGTGTGTGTGTGTGTGTGTGTGTGTGTGTGTGTGAGAAAGAGAGAGATACACTTCCTTTCATAGCATGTGCTGCATGTAAAAAACATAATTATTCACTCACTCCAGAGGCTAAGCAGGACTTGCAGTCCTACATAACACATGTGAGAGACACCATTGCTGACCCAGAGAAGGCTCAGGGGAAACTCAACAAGGAGGATAAGGTAGCACAATTACATCAACTCTATAAACTATTCTACTCCCAGTAGATATGTCTCTCTCTTGTCCTTTTTACAACTACTAAAATGACGTTATTTTTTTGGCGCTACTTAGAACATATGTACAAACACCTGCTCAGTAAAGTCGGATTGGATGCAGAATGCCAAGAACCCTTCTATCCAAGACTTCATTGAGCAGCGGAGGCATCTTGAGGACGTTATTATCCCCATTCTGTCCAAGCTCATGACTCAACGTGAGTATGACTATCAAATGATTTTGTGTAGAATCATAATTGAAGTCTACCTCTTTTGTTTATTTTCCTTATCTACACTGCACATTATGCACCCTGGATGTATATTCATATCCTAAAACTATGCTACCTACTTTGACATTGTGTGGATGTATACTGACTAAATATCTATGACTTGAGAGTGATGCATTATTTGTATTTCTATTTGCAGCTGAAGCTACAGCTAAAGCAAACAAAAACTGAAGATAGACAATGTGTCACAATCAAGTATGCTCACAAAGGGTCCAGAGAAGGTCTAAAACAGTTAAACTGACCAGAGTGGAATTTGTCAACCATTGCGTGTACTATCAAATAATTTACATAATAAAATATCAGAGCCACCATTTGTCATGTGTGCATTGTCTTTGCGAGTTAGCAGATGACTGGGTTGATGACTGGGGTTACGATTTTATGAAATTTCCCCCCCGGGGGATCAATAAAGTACCTATCTATCTATCTATCTATCTATCTATCTATCTATCTATCTATCTATCTATCTATCTATCTATCTATCTATCTATCTATCTATCTATCTATCTATCTATCTATCTATCTATTTTGAGATGGAATTCTCAACAGACTGAGAAAACTATACTTACCACAGAGAGGAGACATAGCACACAGTTTGGTGTTATGAGAAGTCTGAGTGAAAAGACAAACCAATGGTTTATATACATCATTGATAAACATGTATTTTAAGACATGCTGAAAGGTAGTAATTATGTAATCTTTTGATTATATAAATTATAAAACTAGCAATAACATCATTGAGGTATGGTAGTTTAATTCACTCACTTGAAGAAAACTTTGCACATTTTTAAATGGTAATCAAATAAGACAATTAGCTAGGTATCAATTCAATGTATCAAATATAAAATTAGTTGCTTTACCATTATGTTTTTATTAATCACAAATATATATTCAATTGCAGCCTACATCAGACCTATATCTGCAACGCTAATACTATTAATGTGTGTGCCATTGCTGGAGTATATACTTCAAATATTTATAACTAACAACAAATATGTACATAAAACATATACACATCATTGATGCTTCTAAATAATTGTTCTAACTCTTGCTCATGTGGAATCTGACATAGCAGGGCACTCCCCTTTGCTTTGAACACATGCGTAAACGAGTCGCTCTGTGATCCTCTGCTCTCTCCTGGAGCCCGAGAATCTTGCGCTGGCATGCGATAGAAGTGGAAATGTGGGTTTGGAGGATAATAAATGTGACCCCCGTGGAAGAGGGAAGAGAAACATAAACCCGTGAGTACCTGTTCGAGTATTCAAGAATGGGAGAATCATTGGCGTCACGGCCGCACAAACTTATTATTTGGCTACTTACACATTTGCTTGGAATAACAAGGGGATCGTACTAGACGTTCGGGACTTTTTCCTGCGCGTGGTCCTGTTGGAGCAGCAGTCTTCCTCTGATCGCTGGTGAGGAGGATATGGGAACAAGACCTTTGGCGACAATGTCAACAGTGTAGCTTTCCATAGCTAAAAACTGTCTTGTTACCACTAGACTATACTACAATGTTGATTGCTAGCCCGCAGCAGTCTGAACGAAAACATGATGGTAGGGCTTTCGTCTAACTAGCTAGAACGCTAGCTTGTACAAAACAATGAAATAGCCAGCGAACTAGTAAACGTGAGCAAACTTAGCCCGGTTAAACTTTAATGTTTCGACAAAGTTAACTCTTCAGCAGTTTAAATTAAGTAGGTAACGTCATTGGTTCCCTTTGAGGATTACGTCGGGGACTTTACGTTTTGGACACAGTTTCTACTTGGGAAGTTATTGGAAAGGTGATTCTAGTATGCAGACTGACTCAGTCACAGGCGACGTGGATTCTCTTCACGGGGGACTGCTTTCCTTGGATCCATTGGTCGACCGAATCCTGGGGGATTCTTTATGTCAGCAACAAGGATGGGTGCGCGTATATGGTAAGATGGACAGCCAATTTCCCAAACTGCTTCTCTAACTGCATTGTGCACTGTGGTGAGAAGTGTTCTGCGCGTTTTGACATCCCCGAAATTATATTCCAACGTTGCCATAATAACACCAGTGTCGAGGTTGGAAAAACTGGCACATGGCTCGAGGGAACGAGCATCTACTGCCCAGTAACCATATACATAATTTACTCATATATAATATGACGTCATTGGTTGAGCCTATGGTGCGATTATATACATTGGCTACCTTTGTCGAGCATGCCAAAATCACAGTAAGTATAATTAGAGTATTTGCCATAGCACCGGTACATATTTGCAACCCAACAGAAAGATATCTAACTTACTACTTTATTTCATATTTGTTTAAGGTGAGTCATGATGGAGAGATTGAATGACATTTTTGTCAAGTGGCTAGACACATGAAAGGCTCATTCAGAATTCCATGTGCATTACATGTCCCAAAAAATTACATTTGGCAACAACCAAAGATACTTGAAGGTAATTTCTCTTCTTGACATACTTTCAATTCATGTGAAGTCATAGGTCTGAGCAGTAGCCTAATATCCAATACTTTGCATGCTTATTTCCCAAGCCCCATCATAGACTACACACAGAACTTACAGAAAAAGCTGTTAATTAAACAGTAACACCTCTATATTGTCAGGGGACAATTCACACCACTCCCACCAATAGTGGGGGATTTTCAGGCACCTTATTATGTATCTACATGAATAAGTCAGATCCTATTGTTGGGTCTGGATGAGGAGCAGTAGGAATTGACAAGGTGGTGGATGGGAGTTTGAACTGATGTGCCTCTGTAGCCTACGTCATGTGTACTTTTAAATGTGTCATTTAGCAGACGCTCTTATCCAGAGCGACTTACAGTAGTGAGTGGATACATTTAAATTTTTACTGGTCCTCTGTGGGAATCGAAACCCACAACCCTGGCGTTGCAAATACCATGCTGTACCAACTGAGCCACACAGGACCAATAGGCAGGGACTGTTGTCATGGTAGCTCACTCTCACTTCAATGAATAGAAAGGGATGCTCAATAAAACTGTGCTTAGACAGAACATCCTTTGTGTTCCGCTACTGCATTTTCTTCTTTGTTTTTATAGTTTTTGGATACGCTTGGATTCCATTCATTTTTTCTTGATGTTTGCAACCATAAATACATTTTCACAATTAGTCTAGGCCTGTATTGGCTTTGCATTTCCATGGCCATGCTATAAGCTACCTAGAGCTGCTTTGGGTAATTTAACTGTAATGACATATGTATAGACTGGATTGATTTCTAGGCTTTTTCCTCTCAAAGATTATTATTGAAGGGTCGTCCCACCTCAAAAAGCACAGTAATGAGGATTTCAACACCCACCATCTCAGAATGCTTTCAAATTGTTTCTGTTGTTAGGAAGAGATAAGATTAGCATTCCTGCAACATTATTTCATTGAAATAGAGAAATTAAGATAATCGATTGCACCCAAATTGGCCATTTTAAATTTATTCTATTCATATAATATACGATAAATATAGTACCTAACATCTGATTTGGATCAAACTTTTTTTTTCTAACAATGAGTTAGACATCCAAAGAAATTGTTATAAGCCACCCATCGATCCGACCCACACCCCACGCCAATCCCACCCCAACAATGAGTATATAGTATCAGTTCTCTATGTCTGACAAGTAGTATGAAGCTGCGGCTTGGAGTATTGTTTCTTCATCCTATGTAATGTATTCCCATTGAATTTGTGATATTTTTTTCCTCCTGTTCAGAGAAATTGTTAATTGAAGTTAGGTTTATGTCCCATCCTACATCCTGATATTACAAGGTTCTGACCACTAGACGGTGCTGTTCCAGGTAACAAAAAATAAGGGATAGTTTACCCAAATTACAAAATGACATTGGTTTCCTAATCCTGTAATCAGTCTATGGACAAGGTACAGTATGACAGAAATCCACGCTTTTGTTTTGTTTACTGTTTTGAATGCTAACATTTTAGCATTTGTGGCACAAATCCAATGCAAGTCAATGGTACCTATATTAGCATTTTCAATCTTAATCTCCAAATCACCCTAAAGTACTGTATAAAACAATTGATTGTGTAACTCGATGATGATTTGGATATAAAGTGCAAAAATGCTGATATAGGTACCATTGACCTGCATTGGATTTGTGCCACAAATGCTAAAAAGTTAACAGTGGCCAGATAAACAAAATCAAAACCTTACAGGGTAAGGAAACCAATATGTAGAAAAATATTACCTAATAGCAAGAACAGCATCATCTAGTGGTCAGAACCTGGTAATATCCAAATGTAGGATGGGACATAAACCTAACAACTTTAATGACTAATTTCCATGAACAGGGAACAAAAACCATCACCAAATTCACTGAGAATACATTACATAGGATGAAGAAACAATACTCTGAGCTGGCAACTCCATTCGACTTGTCAGACATGGAGAACTGTATGCTCGTTGTTGGGGTGGACTTGGTGTGGGGGGTCGTGGGTGGCTTTTGGCATTTCGGCATTTCCTCATGTCTTACTTATTGTTAGAAAAAGGTTTGGTCCAAATCGGATGTTAGGTAATATATTTATTGAATATTATATGAATCCTATAAATTAAAATGGCCAATTTGGGTGCAATAAATTAGCTTAATTTCTCAGAGATCAAATTATATTTAAACAAAATATATATATATATTTTATTTAACCTTTATTTAACTAGGCATGACGGCCTACACCGGCCAAACTCGGACGACGCTGGGCCAATTGTGTGCCAACCTATGGGACTCCCAATCACGGCCAGTTGTGATACAGACTGGATTCAAACCAGGTTGTCTGTAGTGATGCCTCTAACACTGAGATGCAGTGTTTTAGACCACTGTGACACTTGGGAGCCCAAAATGTTGCAGGAATGAAAATCTTATCTGTTTCTAACTTCAGAAATGATTTCAGAACAATCTGAGATGGTGGGTGTCATGTCTTGCTGAAATGACATGGAACGACCCTAAACCTTTTCAAGGACAGGAGTGATACAATGGAGAACAGAAGAACAATGATGTTGTTGACAGTGTCATGTTAATATGCAAGACGACTGCCTACTTGAAGAGTGACCGGAAGAGAGCTGTTTTCTTTATGAAAATGGAACATTTTGACCTCCGTACAGTTCTGTTTTCTATGGATGTAGTTGTTCTCGAGGGAATGCTGGGAATGTTCTACCAGGCCTATTTTTAGTTTTATTCGTTAATATCCTGGGAAAGTAACTTTATGTTAAGGGGTCAGTTTATCAACATGTTTAGTAATCCATGAATAGACCTAGAGGACGTCGTCTGATTATGAGAGTTATGTAAAATGTGCTGAAATATTTTGAGGGTGTCACTGTTCAGTGGATAGGATGAGTCAGTGGTGAAAGCAGATACCTCAATGACTCAAACAACATTGGGTTGTTGTCTGAGAAATTACAGATTTCTGTTTTAGGTTATAATCATTTTAATCGTTGTGGCTTAAAAAAAAAAAGTCAGGTTGATGTTTATTGTCATGAGTCTTGTTCTGGAGGCAGAACTGAGCGATTTCTCCTAAGATAGGCCAACTGCAATGTCAAAATTGCCTATATTGCAAAAATTAATGAAAACAAAAATTAGACTGTCTTAATTAAAGGCATTAGGGTTAGCAGTGTGATTATACATTAAGAATGTATGACGTGGCTGTGCTAGCTAGTGACCACTGCAGAGCAACCTCCAGAACAAGATTCATGACAAAAAACGCTAACCTGCTTAAAAATGTGACATCCTGTATTTCAAATTGAATGTAGGGCTCTGATGGTCTTGGAATTTGAGGTGATGATAATTGGCCAGACCAATTTACATGGCCACCAACATAACCGTTGGGGGTGGGGGGGTGGGTTGGCGCATATCAGACTCAAAAGAAACGCTTGGCTTTTCTCTGCAACTTCACTATTACCATTAGACTGAAAATATGAGGATATAAGCTATGCATCCTATAGGATGAATCATCAAAGGGGCTTGGCTACGTTTCATTTACCCCATTTAATAAGAGAGGAAACTGGCACCTGTCGTCATTCCTCGCACATATGCTGACCTTGCAACAAGACACTGTTTTTTTTGTCTGATTTAAAAGAGATGGAGTCCAGAAAGGCTAGGCCTATTTTAGGAAACTTTCTGAATGGACATAGAGAATTGGTGAACTCATACACGCACGCACACCCACCCTCTCTGTCTTCTTCACTGTTCCCTTCTTGCGCAATTCATGCTTCTCAGCCAGTAACTCCACTGGCCGATCTCTTCCCCCTCTCTCTAGCTCTTGAACGAGTAGCAGTTTGAAAAAGGAGGAAATGTAAATGACTAAGTTAGCAAAACAATTGCTTATAATCATTAGTAAAAACTCCCGCTATTAGTTCAAGTTTATCTACATGAAAATAAAGTAAATAAAAATGAATGTAGGCCTATTAAAGCAGTTTTGGCGGTTATTTTATTTTCAGGGCGGTGTTCAACCATAACTGTCAGTTACAGTTTTTCAATTACCGTCACAGCCCTAATTGAATGTGTCAACAGTTGAGTACGTAGGTGAGCTTTAGATTTGTTTGTTTTGCTCTGGAGAACTTGGGTTTTAGAGCTGGCAAGTGACTTACCTAGCTATAGTGAATAGTGTGATTGTACTGTGGCCCATGGACAGCAGTAGCCCTGTCTCTGAGTCCTAGCACTCTCAGGATGTTTGTCACTTCCCTTCTCTCCCCTGCTTGCTTGAAGTGACTCACCGGAGCTGTGATGTAAGCAGACAATTCTGTGAATGACCACAGAGACCAGGATTCCAGAGCAGCAGGCACCAGTGTTTCAACGTCACTGCGTTCCAATGCTGAAATAACTCTATAATGATTCCAACCGGTTGATCCCAGTATTACCAAAGGCAAAGCAACCTACATTTTGAGTCAAGATTCCTTTTTTAATATATATTTTTTTATGATAGCTTAGTGACATTCTCGATTAAGTTGGTTGACGGCTGAAGAACTGTGATCCTGGGGAATAATTAGACTTTTAGGCAATTTAGCCATTGTTTTGGGTTAATGTTTTTGTTGTTGAATGAGTAGCTACCCAATGTTTAGGCCAGTGTTTCCCAAACTCGGTGCACGTTTAGTTTTTTGCCCTACACACTACACAGCTGATTCAAATGATAACTTGATGATTAGAGAAAAAAACAAAATGTCCACCCCTTGGGGACCCGAGGACTGAGTTTGGCCACAGTGGAATGGGCAGAATGGCAAGGTATGGTAGAACGATTATGCCTTAGTTCTTGCTTGTGGGTTGAGCTGCCAATTTTAGTTCTACTCAGGCTGAAAGAGTGGTTGTCATGGCTGCCTCTCATAGGGCACTCAGGGTCACTGTAGCAGCTGTCTACAATTTCTTCAATTAGGCTAGAACAAGAACAATTACTATTTTCACTTATGGGAACAAATGTTGTTAAAGTAGCTTAGATTTCAGATTCTAACCCTACGCGTTTAGTTTGTGTTACTCAAAAGCAACTGTCCGACCCTGAATCTCAAACATAGCACCATAGGGATTAGGATTAGTTAATAAGGATTTGTGGTGCCCTGCTTGAATCCTTTGAAAACGTTAAAGTGCATTAACCAGAGAAAGGGTATTGTGCATAAGCCTATTAAAGGTTGACTGAAGACAGAGGATAGGGTTTATTCGTTAGTAACTGATATTGACTGACATTCATCCATTCTCATATTCAATTAATCCAAGCCTCATTTGAGGAAATTACTACGATAACATATCTCTAGCTGTAGTTTAGGTTTAAACACACATTTATTTTATAATCCCTGTCTTCTAACAATTCCATTTTTTATTTTTTACCTACCCAAACTCTATCGGTTTTGGCAATGGCCTAAATGGAGGGATTGAAATTGAACTCGTAAACCAGTGCCATTAATCCTCGCTTGTATTCTATAGTTTGTCCTGAGTAGTTCATGTGTTATCCATAGAGGAGCTATTTGCCCATATGGCCTTCTGTTTTTAGAGAGAGTTGTATTCCTATTCATAGAAGACCAGTGGTTGACGACCTCCCTGTGTTTGACGGCAGATAAGGGCAGGTATCTACAGATCCTCCACCCTTTCCTTCGACGCAGACTAATTGGCTGCAATACAACATTCTGGGATTCCAGGCGTTACCTGAAAACACAGGAAGTCCCCATCCTGTTTTTAATCTAATTTCAGATCTTTGAAGGATAGGCCTAAATATGTTTGTCTTAGTTCTGAAATCAAATTAACATAGCCTACAGTAAGTTGGCCTAGACCTGGGCAACATTGCACATTTCCTAGATAAATCCACCATTTGCATCTGAACCACTTTTTCTTTGTTCTCTATTGGCGTCAATGCAAGTGAAAACTTGAACGTTCCGGTTTGTCACATGCAACACAGAGTGCTTTCTGCGTCAATGATGGATGTCATGTGGCTATGTGGGTGTAGATCATTAGGGTTTGACTGAGGTAAACATTTCATGAAAGATCCCTCTATGTAAAGCTGCAGTGTGAGCAGCGTTTAGTGTAGAGTGTACAACAGAAGCTTTAGTCTTCCAGGACTTGCCTAATCAAACTACTGCACTGAAGCCTCAATCCTTTGCTCTGATTCATCTCACAGTCCAAAGGTGGTTGAAACAGACACAGGAGAGATGGAATGGGCCTAGACCTTGCCTTTCATTCAATAGAGCCTGTCATATAAAATAATCATCCCATTCAGATAATTGTTTTTAACAATGACTGAATAACAACTTTCTACCTGCTCACACTCCATTCTGTGCATTCAATACATTTAAATTGAAAACAACTTCCTGGTGTCTTAGAACCTAGGTGTCTGGTTAGACTGTAAACTCAACTTCCAGACTCGCATTAACCATCTCCCATCCAAAATTAAATCTAGAATCGGCTTCCTATTTCGCAACAAAGCCTCCTTCACTCATGCTGCCAAGCATGCCCTTGTAAAACGTACCATCCTACCGATCCTTGACTTCGGCGATGTCATTTACAAAATAGCCTCTAACACTCTACTCAGCAAATTGGATGTAGTCTATCACAATGCCATCCGTTTTGTTACCAAAGCCCCATACACTACCCACCACTGCGACCTGTATTCTCTCGTCGGCTGGCCCTCACTACATATTCGTCGCCAAACCCACTGGCTCCAGGTCATCTATAAGTCTTTCTTAGGTAAATCCCCGCCTTATCTCAGCTCGCTGGTCACCATAGCAACACCTACCCGTAGCATGCACTCCAGCAGGTATATCTCACTGGCCACCCCCAAAGCCAACACCTCCTTTGGCCGCCATTCCTTCCAGTTCTCTGCTGCCAATGACTGGAACGAATTGCAAAAATCCTTGAAGCTAAAGGTTCCTGTCTCCCTCACTAACTTTAAGCATCAGCTGTCAAAGCTGCTTATCGATCACTGCACCTGGTATATAGCCCTTCTGTAAATAGCCCATCCTACTACCTCATCCCCATCTAATTTTTTTTTACTTCCACCCAATCGTACTGCTAAGGTTGAATCAGGGTGTCAAAGGGACATGGCCTTCTCAGGACATTTTGAAATGTTAGTTAATTAGCAGACGCTCTTATCCAGAGCGACTTATAGTCAGTGCATTCATTTTAAGATCGCTAGGTGGGACAACCACATATCTCAGTCACACTAAGCACATTTTTCCTCAATAAAGTAGTTTATCAGAAAAGTCTGTGCTAGTAGGACCACCACACAATACGTCACACACTGCATTTCTATCTAGGCCTACATCACACATGGCTGTGCCTGAAAATCAGGCCAGTGTCAAGCTCATCTAGATGGCTTCGTCCAGCAGACCCAAAGCCTCCCATGAATGAGAAAGATGGTCAGTCTTCAACTATCCTACTAAGAAGATCGTAGCTAAGCATGCATCCACATCTTCCTTCTTCACTACTTTGTAGATGTTTTGTACAAAACAAATTACAAGCCCGGGCACTGCTAAATATTATAACACAATATAATCTGCCCGGAAACGTTTCCTCTGTGATTTATTTTCGCTGATGATGTTTTTTCAATTGTACATCACCCCTCAGTCCTCTGCAAGGCGGAGCAGGCTTGCCAAGACAGAGTGAGGCAGAAATAAATGGCGGTTGAAAATCCTGCTTAAGGGTCAGGAGTGCAGGGAAGGGTGGCTCAATTCAGTTTCAGTAGTAGCAGGCAACTTGGCAACTGAAACGCTTAAGGATATTTGGCAGTGTATTAGAGCACCATCTGATCATATGGTAGGCGCCTGTTAAATGGGGCCAGGTGATGGGCTGCAGACAGCCATAGAGGTTTTCTGATTCACATTGGATTGGGCCTGCGGGATTCTGCCTTGTCTTTTTCATCTTATTCACACGACACACCATACCGGGTTGTATAAGCCTAGTGTCTACATGGAGGATTGGATCTGTCATCTTGTGACCTAATCTCTTTAGGGCCACAAGATTCCTATCATGAACATGTTTTTTTTCAGTACCCTGTCCTTGTAAAGTTACTATCCCATTTGAAATACCATTTTGTCTGAATTTCTTTGTCCCCTCATCCTGCCGCTCATTACAAATTCATGAATATACAATTGTATTTGATAAGATAATATATTTCTAAGATTTATTGGTAGGACGCTAATAGGCTAGATATCAAATTAAATTAAATTAAATTGTATTTGTCACATGCGCCGAATACAACGGGTGTAGATCTTAGCGTGAAATGCTTACTTACAAGCCCTTAACCAACAATGCAGTTCAAGAAAACATTTACTAAATAAACCTAAAGTAAAAAAATTCAATAAAAAGTAACACAATAAAATAACAATACCGAGGCTATGTACCTCACACCATGGTTGTGCGTCATTGTGAGGATAGAAACCCTTCTCTCTAGGAGAGAGGAGACATAGCTGTAGCACTGAACTTCCGCGATACGTCTTGCATTGTATGCCCAACCACCCTACAATGGCAAAGCGGAGGAGGAAATGGAAAGTTCCCTGTTTTCATCCGTCCCACCCCAGCTTGCTCCATGAGGCTGTCTTGATTGGGTTGGGATGGGGGACAGAAGCAGGATATCCCCTCCGAAACAAAACAAGAAACTAACCTGTGCTGTTCAAAAATAAACGTTTGTCTATTTCAGGCTTCTGTCCCCCTGGTGAGTGGAAAAACACGTGGGTTAGGAACTAAGGCTGCTCATGTGTTAAGTGGACCATATTTCCTTATATGATGCATTAAATTGGGAATAGGGTGCCATTTGGAACACAGACACTAGTATTTTGAGGGGAATTTTTCAAGGCCTTGTCCCCATAAACCTAGGGCCCTATAAAATCAGTTTTATCATTCTGCCAGTTAGGTATAGGCTACTTTGTAGTTTAATTAGGAAGGTTTTTGGTAATGCCTTTGCAACTAACAGAAGACAGTTATGAAATTTCCCCCCCGGGGGATCAATAAAGTACCTATCTGTCTATCTATCTATCTTACATTAGCATCATCGCTAACTCCTACACAAAGTGGTAGACAAGCGCGCGCGCACACACACACAGACGGGGGCATTCCTGTGCCGTTGCCTCTTCAGAAAGTTAAATGAAAATACAAATCAATCACTGATGCATTTTGTTTATTTCTTATAATAATCTTGGGCAAATTCATGAATTTTCAAATAAATTCAATACATTTAGTGATTGCGCAGATTTTCAAACCCTCCCTCCTTCATCCTGTTATTCATGGCGTGATTTATTGCCTTCTTAATGGCAAGGTGCTATTTTTAGATCAGGGGGGTGTTCAGGCTCTCTTATGTCCTGAGTCCAGTCCTGATTTCCGCCAGGACAGGGACGAATAAAAGTTACAAAGTGGCCATTGGATGAAGCCATTCCAGCAGCCTAATGTCATTTTTCCTGTGCTCCGGATCGGAGACACTATGTTCCCATACGTCACAGTGGGAGAGGCAGCAGCCAGAGCCTCCGGAAAGACTGAGTTATGGGACTGGAATAGTAAGTCAGTCTGTAACGTTATCAGGCAACAACTGTCAACAGAACATGTTGCTATCTCGCACTAGAGATTCTTACGCTACCACTCTGTCTCTCTCACTATGTCCCTCTCGCTCTCGCTCTCGCTCTCTCTCTCTCTCTCTTTTTCTCTCTCTCTCGCTCTCTCTCTCTTGCTTCCATTCTATTAACTTCCTGTCACTGCTCTTAGAGGGGTTATTTTTATGCCTGCCATTGTCATTGCCCTGTGGTGTTGAGCAGTGAAGGTGAATGATTTCTCTCACTCATATCCCAGGTGTTGTTGTTAATGAGGTTCTAATGTGTGCTGTCCAAACCATGGGCCATCTGACCACTATTGCCATTACAGATAACTTGCTAGATTGTTTATGTCTGGGGTAGGGTTGTACATTTTGGGGAATATTCAGAGGTGGAAACTTTATGTGGGAATTAACGGGAATATATGCAAATTAATATTAATACCATTTAAATGTAGATGTTTTTGCATTGGATATGTTTACCATATCATATGGAGACAGAAACATAAACATTTTACCTTATCACAAGTAGACATAATTGCATATTATTAAATCCTTCCAATAGAAATATAAAAAACAATTTAGTTACGAATTGGACTTTAATTA
Source organism: Thymallus thymallus (assembly GCA_023634145.1). Classification (NCBI taxonomy): domain Eukaryota; kingdom Metazoa; phylum Chordata; class Actinopteri; order Salmoniformes; family Salmonidae; genus Thymallus; species Thymallus thymallus. Next base: position 13,764,231 of record CM042383.1, on the reverse strand, counting down.
AATTAGTTGACTTCACATGGGATAATTTCACTGAACAACAAAAGAAAGGAAATATTGAATGATCCCCAATGATTTCCCAAAAACCTTTTCAACAGACATACAGTGGGGCAAAAAAGTATTTAGTCAGCCACCAATTGTGCAAGTTCTCCCACTTAAAAAGATGAGAGAGGCCTGTAATTTTCATCATAGGTACACTTCAACTATGAGAGACAAAATTAGAAAAGAAAATTCAGAAAATCACATTGTAGGATTTTTAATGAATTTATTTGCAAATTATGGTGGAAAATAAGTATTTCTTTCACCTACAAACAAGCAAGATTTCTGGCTCTCACAGACCTGTAACTTCTTTAAGAGGCTCCTCTGTCCTCCACTCATTACCTGTATTAATGGCACCTGTTTGAACTTGTTATCAGTATAAAAGACACCTGTCCACAACCTCAAACAGTCACACTCCAAACTCCACTATGGCCAAGACCAAAGAGCTGTCAAAGGACACCAGAAACAAAATTGTAGACCAGGCTGGGAAGACTGAATCTGCAATAGGTAAGCAGCTTGGTGTGAAGAAATCAACTGTGGGAGCAATTGCTTAGAAGTGTACTTCGCCAGACTGCCAAGAATTCTGCCCTCATCCAGGCCAAAGTGGCGAGACACGGTAGTAATGACACCATAGGCCTTGTTGATCTCTGCACCAGACAGGATGCTCTTGCCAGAATACTTGTACGCTGCGGCGTGTATGGGCTTCAGGCGAAGTCTTCATGCTTTTTGATGTATTTCAGAACTGCAGTTTCCTCTGCTTGGAGCAACAGTGAAGTGGACAGGTCAGTACAGATTGATTCTCTTACTTCTGCAAGAGGAGTCTGAACATCAGACAGGATGCCATTGTCTCCCTCAATCCATGCAATGGCTACTGCTATAGTTTTCAGGAGTTTCAGGCTGCTTACCACTCTCTCCCAAAATACATCATCCAGGAGGATCCGCTTGATGGGGCTGTCCATATCGGCAGACTGTGATATGGCCATTTCTTGGAGAGACTCCTTCCCCTTCAGGAGACTGTCAAACATGATGACAACACCACCCCAACGGGTGTTGCTGTGCACCTTCAATGTGTTTCTCTTATTCTTCTCACTTTTCTTGGTGAGGTAGATTGCTGCTATAACTTGATGACCCTTCACATACCTAACCATTTCCTTGGCTCTCTTGTAGAGTGTGTCCATTGTTTTCAGTGCCATGATGTCCTTAAGGAGCAGATCCAATGCATGAGCAGCACAGCCAATGGGTGTGTAGGACTCCTCCACTTTAGACCAAGCAGCCTTCATGTTCACAGCATTGTCTGTCACCAGTGCAAATAACTTCTGTGGACTTCCTTCAGCTCATCTGCAATGTAGAGACTGGTGTGTCTGTCCCTTGCGCCTGTGCTCTTGTAGAATATTGGTTGAGGGGTGTAGATGTTGTAATTAATTATTCCTTGCCCACGAACACTCGACCACCCATCAGAGATGATTGCAATACAGTCTGCTTTCTCTATGATTTGCTTGACCTTCACTTGAACTCTGTTGAACTCTGCATCCAGCAAATGAGTAGTTAAAGCATGTCTGGTTGGGTGGGTAAATGCTGGGCGAAGAACATTCAGAAATCTCCAATACACATTGCCTGTGAGCATCAGAGGTGATCCAGTTGCTCGAGCAAGACATTCATCAGCATTTCTCTGACTACTTTCCTCCATTGAGTCAAAAAATCTTCGGATTCCAGGATGACCATGATCTGTTGCTATCGATAAGGTGTCTAATTCATCATTTGCACCTCTGATAGAAGTAGAGGGACTTTTTGTCAGAGGTTGCTTGTTGTGAGCGCTGAGGGGAACTTTATGTACTTGGCGTGATGATTCTGCATCTTTGTTGCATTCTTCACATATGATTTGGCACAGTATTTGCAAATGTACACAGCTTTTCCTTCTACATTAGCTGCAGTGAAATGTCTCCACACATCAGATAGTGCCTGTGGCATTTTCCTGTAACGATTAGAAAAAAATGAGTAAAAACTCTTAGTTCCCAATGTTTTGTACACTCAGTGTATATATAAACTGAACAAAAATATAAATTCAACATGTAAAGCCCATACACGCCGCAGCGTACATGTTGGACCCCAAGTATGGTGGCAAGAGCATCCTGTCTGGTGCAGAGATCAACAAGGCCTATTGTGTCTTCACTACCGTGTCTCGCCACCTTGGCCAGGATGAGGGCAAGGTTCTTGGCAGTCTGGCGAAGTACACTTCCAAGCGAGGGCTTTGGGATGGAGATGCAATATGGCAACATATCTCATCAGCCACCTGTTGGAATTTGAGGCTTTTTGAGTCTGACAACGAGCCATACTTAACAAAGTTGGAAGGTTTCAGTGAAGATGAGGCCTCAGTGTCTGATGTTCAAGAGGTGGACATTGAGGAGGTCCAGGGAGAAGACATGGAATCCTGAGAGGAAGACAACCAATGCTTTAATTTCTAGAGACTTTAATTTTTTACAGATTTATGTTTAAATGTATTTCGGGAGATGTGATGGATCATTGGGGATCATTCAATATTCAGTTTATTTTGTTGTTAAATTGGAAGGATTTAATCATTTGCAATTATGTCTACGTATGATAGAGTAAAAGGTTTATGTTTCTGTCTCCATATGATATGGTAATTTTTTATTTATTTTATTAAACCTTTATTTAACCAGGAAGGGCACATTGATGTTAAATATATCCAATGCAAAAAACATCTATATTTAAATAGTATTAGTATTAATATGCAAATATTCCCATCTATTCCCATATATTCCTGTTAATTCCCACAGAAAATTTCCACCTCCTGAATATTCCCCAAAATGTGCAGTCCTAGGTATGTGTGACCAACAGATGCATATCTGTATTCCCAGTCATGTGAAATCCATGGATTAGTGCCTAATAAATGTATTTAAATTGACTGATTTCTTCATATGAACTGTAATTCAGTAAAATCAAAACGAATGTTGCATTTTATATTTGTGTTAAATATTTACTTACTTTGGACCATTGCTTCTTTGGTAGCAAAGGCCATAAATAAAATACCAAACTGTTCTCCAGCTCATTCCACCTCATGCTGCTTTTCTTAGTTTTCTTCTGCCTAGCCTATATATATTTTTGCAGTCCTGTTGTTCAAAGCTGTTTCTACAGGATAGTCTCAGACCAGGAGACTTGAGGAGGGGCTGTAACACCACAGGGGTTTCTGACAGAGTGGCTGCTGGGTCCTCCCCCCTCAAGTACACAGGAAGCAGTGTTGAGGAAATTGTAAACTCCATCTTGTCCATCTCTTACCACTCTTTAAATTCTCACATTCACGCTGTGAACACATCCCTGGTGGGACTCCCTTGCTCTGCATCTTAGGCTTTTGGGTTCTCAGCACAGCAGTCAGCACTGACCTAGATGTGATGAATGATGGTGGATGGTAAATGTTGCTCAGCTTTGCCACCTAGTTACCACCTTATTGCACAACACAAGCATATGGGTCACATGGACTACGTGCCCCTACCCTATTCCCTATATGGTGCACTACTTTTGACCAGGGCACATAAGGCTCTGGTCAAAATTAGTGCACTAAGGAAATAGTGTGCCATTTGGGACATGGCCATGCTTTTCTTTCTTCTAAAACTAAAGTATCCTCATCAAGGGTTTCGATCCTCAGTCTTGCTATGGTGGTTTTCAAGTTGCGCTCCCTGGCTCCCTCCGTCCCTGCCCCTGATAAGAATGTGCACTCTAATAAGCCCGGATGACCAAGGCAGAAAAAAAAAACAAGATTCCAATAAATTTATATAATTTTATTGTTGGACATAAAAGACTGTAGAAACACCAGCAAATACATTTTGGAAATCTGTTCCAAAGTATTCCCACGCATAATAGAGATATACAGTATGTGATCGTATACAAATGTAAGCAAGGTTTGAAATTTAGTCAAATATGAAATCTGTTTGGGCTTCAATTTGCAGTCTACATATTATTTGAAATGATGTTCCGGCCCCCTGACCATCCGCTCAAGAAAAAATCGGCCTATTTTTCTTTCATTCAATATTCAGGACCATTTCACTGTGGAATTGCCAGTGCTACACTTTTCGCTCTCAACTTGATGAGCATGTGAGTGTATGTGGTACTTCAGCAGCCATTGACACAGACCGTCCTCATCATGCATACTGTTATGTTCCCCGGCGTTAATGGCACCCCCTCCATATGTGATAATCACAAATTTTGTCTAAATTACTTACTAATGCTCATTTATATTACTTAAATGTCAAAAGGCATGATATGTATTTTTTTTCTTCTAACTCTGAAGTGTAGCGTTGGTTAATTGGTCTTCTTCACACTTCAATTTTAAATGAATGGCAGAAGAAAAACATTTAAATTACGTAATACATTTTTGTAGCACACATATTGCAGTAATATATCACCTGTTTATGCTGTCTAGACTGTTATGTTGATATTGTAAGTTACACAATGTACATTTTAATGGCACATCAATGATTGAGAAATCTTGCCTACCCTTTGTGTGTGTGTGTGTGTGTGACGTCTATGAACAATTTACATGAGTATCATGGGGCAGTAATGACGACACAAACACTTCACATTTTTTAACAAGAAAACAAAGACTGTTTAGACGGAAAACCACAACCTGAGGCCTACAGTATAGTAGCATCTGATTGGACAGGCCTTAAGGAAGCTTACGTATACATCTGACACCCCACTTCCTCCCAGGAAGGCTACTATCAGCCAGTTAGCAAGATACTGAATTCTCAGACCTTTTGACTTACTACTCAACTATAGTTGGACTGGAACCCGTGGTCTACCTTTTTTTAAAGAGATTTTCTACTCGAGGGTTTGGAGCATTACTACTACGCAAAGAAACGGTCGCTGTTGTAAGTTAAAATATCTCAAAGCTGTCAACCAACCGTCAGGTTGAGCAGCCATCCACTGGACTTCATCTGTGTGTTTGCTCACACAAGATTTGATCTACCGACTCATTGTTTAGATTTGATAATGAGTCTACCGAGAAAGTCTCCAGACCACAGCAGACATTTAAGTCAGAGACCTACTCAGTCTCAGTTTGGCATGGATGGTTATAACCACTGGCCTCATTACAGAAAGCCCTGGCTGAAGCAGCGCTCCCAGTCCACTCCAGGGCAGCCACTGGACAGTTACGACTGGAGGACCTCTGCCAGGCTGACACCTAAAATACTGAAGGTGACAAGGTTGGACAGTAGAGATCACGTCGTACTGGAACCCATCCACTTCAGGGTATTGAGTCTCCCCAGAAGGATGACCACCTCCAGCAGTACTACTGGACCTGTGGAGCAGCACAGTGGACAGGAGAGGCTGCGCTCCCTGATTCCCTTTCACAGGTCTGTGTCAGAGCCAGGGGCTGGCCGGAGCACAGAGAAGACTGCAGTCACGAAGGTGCGCTCAGACGTGGAGGAACAAAATGGCCCCTTTGTCCACGGCCTGTTCTCTTCTTTATCACGGAGGATGAGTAGGATTCTCAGAATCAAGGATGAGCCTGACCCTGAGAACCAAGTCCCTGGTAGGAGAGCACTCAGTCTCTCTCTTTCTCTCTCCATGATCCTCTTCTTTTGAATGTAATTTATTGCAAACAACAGTGTAGTAAGATACCTTCCTTCTGCAGGAGCATCTAATTTGAGTTTACGCTACAGTTTATTTTGAGTGTTGTGATAATTTATTAAGTCCAATACATTACATGGGTAACAACCAACAGTGATTAGATAACCTAAAGCGTTTAAAATGGCTAGCAATTGAAATAGCCTAACTGCTGCACCAAGTAGGGCTGTACAATGAATCAAATTCACATCGAAATCACAATATTGACATGGGCAATATCCGTATAGCAAGAGATCCATGCAATATTTTGAAACACCACTCTGCTGCGTATAACGTCTGTTTTTTTTTTTAATAGTTGAATCTGTTGTTTTTTTGCAGCTGCTTCCAACACACACCAAGCCCCGCCCCCTGTCTCTCAAGTGGCGCAGTTCCTCCTCGCTGTTATCTATTTTGCAGTGCATTCGGAAAGTATTCAGACTCCTTCCCCTTTTCCACATTTTGTTAAGTTACAGCCTTATTCTAAATATAATTTTTCCTCATCAATCTACACACAATACCCCATAATGATAAAGGGAAAACAGGTTTTTAGAAATGTTTGCAAATGTATTAAAAATAAAGAACAGAAATACCTATTCAGACCCTTGAAGGAAGACTTGAAATTGAGCTCAGGTGCATTCTGTTTCCATTGATCATCCTTGATGTTTCTACAACTTTCTACAACTTGATAAATACAATCGAGTGGACATTATTTGGAAAGGCACACACCTGTCTATTTAAGGTCCCACAGTTGGCCGTGCATGTCAGAGAATAAAACAAGCCATGAGGTTGAAGGAATTGTCCGTAGAGCTCCACAGCAAAGACAACACAGGAGTGGCTTTCGGAAAAGTATCTGAATGTCCTTGAGTGGCCTATCCAGAGCCCGGAATTGAACCCGATCAAACATCTCTGGAGAGACCTGAAAACAGCTGTGCAGCAACGCTCTCCATCCAACCTGACAGAGCTTAAGAGAATCTGCAGTGAACTCCCCAAATACAGTTGTGCCAAGCTTGTATCGTCTTACCCAAGAAGACTCGAGGCTGTAATCGCTGCCAAATGTGCTTCAACAAAGTACTGAGTAAAGGGTCTGAATACTTATGTAAATGTATTTTTTTTAAATATACATTTCCACACCTGTTTTTGCTTTGTCAACAATTTCATCAATTTTAGAATAAGGATGTAGCGTAACAAAATGTTGAAGTCAAGGGTTCTGAATACTTCCCGAATGCACTGTATATACTTCTTTCACATAGGATTTACGGTATTTTGCCTGTAAAAAGCTATTGGGCTGTGTTCATATGTCCCCCTTACAAACAGGCCCTTTTTTACCACATTCTTGCCTACATACTTATTTTATAGGTCCTGTGCGCATGCCCGGGGACAAGTGGTAGTAGTGGTGTGTAGATGTGGGTGGGTGTCTATTTTAATAATTCAATTAAGAACATACACCCCAAAAAATACATCCATTATTAATTTGTTTAGGGAGATCCTAAGAAACATAAGGCTAATAACATTTATTTTCAATAGAATAGCATATTCTATATTCATATTTAATTATGTTACTGGTCTGGCTGCACCATCCAAATTAAATCAATAGTTAGTTGTTTTGTTCATTAAACAGACAAGACACACCTACCCGATCACGGTCAGTTTATATTTTATAGGAAAAAAATGTAAATAATATTTTTCCCGCACAACTTGTGCCACTGGAACGTGTATTTGTATTTATTATGGATCCTGGATCCAGGATTTTTTTTTTTTAAACATTACAATACATTCACAACAGATTTCACAACACATTGAGTGCCCTCAGGCCCCTACTCTACTACCGCATATCTACAACACAAAATCCATGTGTGCTTGTGTGTATAGTGCATACTCTATGTTATCGTATGTATGCATGTGGAACCTCTGTCATATAGAAATGTGATATACACAAGCCCATGCTTTTTTTGATCCACCGATTGACCGATAATAATAGCAATCCTATTTTCAAAAGGATGTGAGTCCCTTGATCATATTTCACAATCTCCATGGGCTTTTATAGAGTTGCCTATACTCGATCAAGCTAAATAATAGGCCTACTCTTGATTTAGGCTACATTATTGCATGCTAAATGTTTCTGATCCGTGATATATGAGCATACAAAAATTGGAGCAGTACACCTCCACTTATTTGCCCAGCCAGAAACCAATTGAACCCCTACAGGATCGATGTCCCTATACCGGGACGGTTGCTGCTCAATATGCGATATGTGACTAGAATTGTGTTGTAAACAACAGCCAACTTTCCAGGACATAGACATGTCTTACATGGGCAGAAAACTTAAATTCTTGGTAATCTACCTGCAGTGTCCAATTTACAGTAGCTATTACAGCAAAAAAAATACCATGCTATTGTTTGAGGATAGTGCACAACAACAAAACACTTTTATCACGGCAACTGGTTTGGTACATTCACCTCTGAAGGTAAATAATGTACTTACATTCAGTAATGTAGTTTAGTGTAGTTTTGTTTGAAACATCTATTTTTATATTAAAATATAGGAACTGGGTTCTATAGTTTGGCCTCTGGCTCCACACCCACCCCGCCCGGCCATCTAGATGTGTGAAGGTTAGTGTCTTATCTGTAGGGAAGCTAATGATCCATCATGTATGACATTCCTGGGAGTATGAAAACTTCAATGTTTTGTATGTTCTCTATAGTTATGTACTTCTCACATTTGTGAAAACTCCTGGCAGACTTGATAAAAAATATTGTGTAGTGATGTAATTCTTCACTGGATCAGTCTGCAACATTGCACACACACTGCTTCCATCTGCTGGACAACATCTAAATTACATCTATAATCCTACATCACTGTCTGGCCTTTCTCTTGCATTTTTTGGTTTGTATTCTCTTTTACCAGATCTAATGTTATATTCTCCTACATTAATTTCACATTTCCACAAACATCAAAGTTTTTTCTTTCAAATGATATCAAGAATATGCATATCCTTCCTTCAGATCCTGAGCTACAGGCAGTTACATTTGTGTATTTAATTTTATGCAAAACATTTTTTTTTTTAAAAGGGTCCGATCCATTTAAGAAAATAGCCTATGGCCTACAGCCAGAGATTCAGTGAAACACAATCACATTGATTATCAGACAAGTCAGTGAAGTCACAGGTTTTTGGTCAGGACTAGGCTTAGGCTACTAAGCAACTTTGAGTGAAAGCAAGTTTGAGTGAAAACAAAGCAAAATAATCCACTTGTTAAACTACATAGATTAACTATAAACAGCCAACAGATTGTTCCAAACAAGAACAATGCTGCTTTCCTCTTTGCTTCTTTAAATAAATCATTCTATTTCTTTAATTCCAACAGTTCACCCAAGTGTTTTGATCTACAGTATATTGCAAGTCAAATCACAATCACAATATTATGCCCATATCTTGCAACCTCAGCACCAAGTTATAGTGCCCAATTTAGCTTTATGTTGCTGTTATTTACAGCAATACAAGTGTGTACTACTGTGCATTTTCATATTTTGCCTTTTTAACTGTGGGGAGGAGAGCCCTGCTAATTGCTTGTAAGGGATCTGCCTTTGGGCCGCCTTTCTGATAAAGGAGCAGATATTCACAATTTAATTGACTTGAATCCTGTAATGCTTAACCAAAGAGCAGGGTGCGTGAACATTCTTTAAGTTATGCTAATTGCATTTTCCGACTAAAGTATCACATGAAGTGTAATATTCGGAGTCTCAGAAAATAATTAATGATTTTCTTTTCCCCATTCCTGGCATGAAAACGAAAGAAATCTCTTGCCTGAAAATTGCTAGATCGTTTCTGATCTGTACCACGGTATTTTATTTCCCATCAGTATATGAGAACTGAGCAGTCCATGATAGCCCTGGTGATTTGCCATGCTGAAGTTAATGGAAATGGTCCCTGATATCTTTCACCTCGCAGCACATCTGCAGTGTGTATGCTCCTGTCACGCATGCATTTATGCCAATTGTAATTCAAGAGGGAAAGGAAAGGGAAAGGTGGGATACTAGCCAGTTGTACAACTGAATGCATTCAACTGAAATGTGTCTTCCTCATTTAACCCAACCCCTCTGAATCAGAGAGGTGCGGGTGGCTGCCTTAATCGACATCCACATCTTCGGCGCCCGGGAGCACAAATGACAATGCTCATACAACTTTGGCTTGACAGATTATTCTAATCTATTTCATTTTCCTGAAATTAGTCATAAGAGAACATTGGGGCCAGATAGCTTAGTTCCCTCCATTTTATAGGGTTTGTTTGGTTACATGGGAGGGGGTTGGTTAGAATTCGGTGATCACTGATGTGATGGGCTTTTGTTGAAGTCTGAAGTTTACATACACTTAGGTTGAAGTCATTAAAACTCGTTTTTCAACCACTCCACAGATTTAATCTTAACAAACTATAGTTTTGGGAAGTCTGTTAGGACTAGGATCTACTTTGTGCATGGCACAAGTAATTCTTCCAACAATTGTTTACAGATGGATCATTTCACTTATAATTCACTATATCACAATTCCATTGGGTCAGAAGTCTACATACATTAAGATGACTGTGCCTTTAAACATCTTGGAAAATTCCAGAAAATGATGTCTTGTCTTTAGAAGCTTCTGATGGGCTAATTGACATCATTTGAGTCAATTGGAGGTGTACCTGTGAATGTATTACAAGGCCTACCTTCAAACTCAGTTCCTCTTTGCTCGACATCATGGGAAAATCTAAAGAAATCAGCCATGACCTCAGAAAAAAAAATTGTAGACCTCCACAAGTCTGGTTCATCCTTGTGAGCAATTTCCAAACACCTGAAGGTACCACGTTCATCTGTACAAACAATAGTACGCAAGTATAAACACCATGGGACCACGCAGCCTTCATACCGCTCAGTAAGGAGACGCGTTCTATCTCCTAGAGATGAACATACTTTGGTGCAAAAAGTGCAAATCAATCCCAGAACTACAGCAAAGGACCTTGTGAAGATGCTGGAGGAAACGGGTACAAAAGTATCTATATCCACAGTAAAACGAGTCCTATATCGACATAACCTGAAAGGCCTCTCAGCAAGGAAAAAGCCACTGCACCAAAACCGCCATATAAAAGCCAGACTACGGTTTGCAACTGCACATGGGGACAAAGATCGTACTTTTTGGAGAAATGTCCTCTGGTCTGATGAAACAAAAATAGAACTGTTTGGCCATAATGATCGTTATGTTTGGAGGAAAAAGGGGGAGGCTTGCAAGCCAAAGAGCACCATCCCAACCGTGAAGCACGGGGGTGGCAGCATCATGTTGTGGGGGTGCTTTGCTGCAGGGGGGACTGGTGCACTTCACAAAATAGATGGCATCATGAGGAAGGAAGTATGTGGATATATTGAAGCAACATCTCAAGACATCAGAACTAAAAGCGTTCAGTTTGTCTTGTGCCGCCCACCTGTTTTGTGATGTGTTGAACCTAAATTAGATTGCTGTGGGCATCTTCTGGCCAAAAACTATTAACCTTTTTAAAGGTTGGTTGCTCTGTGAGTGTTGTGAAGGTGTGGTTGCTGACCTAGGGGCCACAGTGGGAGGAACAGCAGCAGCCTAACAAAGGCAGAGCCTGCTGCATGCAGAGGGGAAACCGCATACCCCTCCTTTTGTATGCAAATGGACCTCTGCAAATAAATGCACTATGCTATAACAAAAAAAGAATGTGGCAGCAGCACCTAAGAGCTCATTAACCTTTCAAAGCTCGGGCCAACGTTGGAGCCAGTCCTGGGAAAACCAACTATGGCTTTCACATTTCATTTGGGTCATCTGCGCAAGGCCTTTGACCAGGGGGGGCTGCATTTATTAAAAGAGGGACCTCTCTTGTCATGGACCACTGTTTGGCAACAATGTCCTGAACAAAGGGAATAATTTGTGTGTCAGATAAGAGCAACGTGTTTGATAGCTACGTGAGATAAGCTTAAGTGTGTGCACACCACTTCAATGAACTATAACCTACATGCTTATCTAGTTTATTTTATTTATTTTTATTTCACCTTTATTTAACCAGGTAGGCCAGTTGAGAACAAGTTCTCATTTACAACTGCGACCTGGCCAAGATAAAGCAAAGCAGTGCGACAAAAAAAACAACACAGAGTTACACATGGGATAAACAAACGTACAGTCAATAACAGAATAGAAAATCTATATACAGTGTGTGCAAATGTTGTAAGATTAGGAAGGTAAGGCAATAAATAGGCCATAGTGGCGAAATAATTACAATTTAGCATTAACACTGGAGTGATAGGCCAGGTTGATGAAGACGGCTGCACAGTACTGTCTTTTATCGATGGCGGTTATGATATCGTTTAGGACCTTGAGCGTGGCTGAGGTGCACCCATGACCAGCTCGGAACCAGATTGCATAGCGGAGAAGGTACGGTGGGATTCAAAATATTCAGTGATCTGTTTGTTAATTTGGCTTTCGAAGACTTTAGAAAGGCAGGGCAGGATGGATATAGGTCTAACAGTTTGCGTCTAGAGTGTCTCCTCCTTTGAAGAGGGGGATGACCGCGGCAGCTTTCCAATCTCTAGGTTGTCTAGCCCAGCAGATTTGTAGGGGTCCAGATTTTGCAGCTCTTTCAGAACATCAGCTATCTGGATTTGGATGAAGGAGAAGCGGGGGGGGGGGGGGTGCTTGGACAAGTTGCTGCGGGGTGTGCAGAGCTGTTGGCCGGGGTAGGGGTAGCCAGGTGGAAATCATGGCCAGCCATAGCAAAATGCTTATTGACATTCTCGATTATCGTAGATTTATCGGTGGTGACAGTTTTTCCTAGCCTCAGTTCAGTGGGCAGCTGGGAGGAGGTGCTCTTATTCTCCATGGACTTTACATTTTACACTTTAGTGTCCCAAAACTTTTTGGAATTAGTGCTACAGGATGCACATTTCTGTTTGAAAAAGCTAGCCTTTGCTTTTCTAACTGACTGTGTATATTGGTTCCTGACTTCCCTGAAAAGTTGCATATCGCGGGGGCTATTTGATGCTAATGCAGTACGCCACAGGATGTTTTTGTGCTGGTCAAGGGCAGTCAAGTCTGGAGTGAACCAAGGGCTATATCTGTTCTTAGTTCTACATTTTTTGAATGTGGCATGCTTATTTAAGATGGTGAGGAAAGCACTTTTAATGAACAACCAGGCATCCTCTACTGACGGGATGAGGTCAATATCCTTCCAGGATACCCGGGCAAGGTCGATTAGAAAGGCCTGCTCGCTGAAGTGTTTTAGGGAGCGTTTTAGGGGTGGTGTTTTGACCGCGGACCCATTACGGACGCAGGCAATGAGGCAGTGATCACTGAGATCCTGGTTGAAGACAGCGGAGGTGTATTTGGAGGGCAAGTTAGTCAGGATGATATCTATGAAGGTGCCCATGTTTACGGATTTAGGGTTGTACCTGGTAGGTTCCTTGATCATTTATGTGAGATTGAGAGCATCTAGCTTAGAACTTTGAAGATAGATGGGGGGCAATCAATTCACATATGGTGTCCAGGGCACAGCTGGGGGCTGAGGAGGGTCTTTAACAAGCAGCAACAGTGAGAGACTTATTTCTGGAAAGGTGGATTTTTAAAAGGTAGCTCAAACTGTTTGGGCACAGACCTGAATAGTATGACAGAACTCTGCAGGAGATTGCAACTCCGCCCACTTTTGCAGTTATATCTTGATGGAAAATGTTGTGATTGAAATTTCAGAATTTTTAGTGGCCTTCCTAAGCTAGGATTCAGACACGGCTAGGGCATCAGGGTTGGCGGAGTGTGCTAAAGCAGTGAATGAATCAAACTTAGGGAGGAGGCTTCTGATGTTAACATGCATGAAACCAAGAAGTCAACAAATGAGAGCGCCTGGAGAATAGGTGTAGTACTGGGGGCTACAGGGCCTGGGTTTACCTGTACATCACCAGAGGAACAGAGGAGGAGTAGGATAAGGGTACTGCTAATGGCTTTACAGAAAATAAAAGGAGCAGATTTCTGGGCGTGGTAGAATAGATGTACAAACAAGGATATGGTAGGATGTGAGTTCAGTGGAGGTAAACCTAGGCGTTGGGTAACGATGAGAGAGATTGCATCTCTGGAGGCACCAGTTAAGCCAGGTGAGGTCTCTGTGTGTGTGGGGGGTGGGACAAAGGAGCTATCTGAGGCATGTTGAGCGGGACTGGGGACTCTACAGTGAAATAGAACAATAAGAACTAACCTAAACAGCAACAGACAAGGCATATTGACATGAGAGAGAGGCATAAAGCAATCACAGGTGTTAATCAAGAGAGCTAAGACAAAAACGGGTAATGGCGATGAATGGACAGAGAGGGTCAGTTAGATAAAATGTTGTGCTACACACAGGACCTGAGTTCGAGGCCGAGGCTTAACAGATAAACAGAATGAGGTACCGTGTAAGGGAACAGTCCAGCAGGCATCAGCTGTGTAGCCAAGTGATCATAAGGTCCAATGAGCAGCAAGAGGTGAGCCAGGGAGAAGTTCGGTGGCCGCTACTGCACTAGGCGAGCGGGAGGCACGGCGTTCAGAATGTTAGCGGGCCGGGGCTAGCTTGCTATCTAGTAGGTTATAGACTTGAAGTGATAAGATATGACATTGGTTAATTCCCGAATGGCACATCTTCCATATATAGTACACTACTTTTGACTATAGCCCTATGGGCCCTGGTCGAAAGTAGTGCGCCATGTATGGAATAGGCTGCCATTTGGGACGCAACCATTATCACACACCTTTGACCTCAGAGGCGCCACCCCTTCCCATACTCCTAGTACGTAGGGTTGACCCTTTTGCAACAGGAAAATAGCTCATCCAAATGTGAGAAACCTCACTGATGGCAGACTATTTAAATATTTAACAATGTCGTTGGGTTCTGGAGTGAGCTCCCAGCAGGGACAAAAGTGTTGAAAAGAGGGACAAAGTGATGTTGTTTAGACTGATTCACCTCATTATTTGTTTGAAAGGATTTTAATGTTTTCATCATCCCTTTGACCAGGAGTTTTTCCAGGAGTTTTTTTTTAAACACATAATGTTACAAATAAAAAAATATATTCTATTTGTATGGTCTACTCTCTCTCCAGCATATCTCCAAATGTAGACGTACAGTTGAAGTCGGTAGTTTACATACACTTAGGTTGAAGTCATTAAAACTCAAATGTATTTGGCTAAGGTGTATGTAAACTTCCGACTTCAACTGTACATTTCTATAGTTGTACGTAGCTCAGTGCAGCCAGCAGCTACTGCGACAATTTCCAAATGTAACAGGCTGTTACTGCAATTTCAGGTAAAAACTCAATAAAACAATTAAACAAATATAAGGAAACTGTCTATACATTTCAGCTGTTTCAAAAACATTGCTCTGCTATTACCATTTATACTGGAGGAGTGTTGAGATGGTGGTGAATGTCAGCATTTAAGCCAGCCGATTCCTGTCATGTTTCCCTACTCATGCATGTCTGATAGAAAGTGAGTGCCACTGCTTTGCCGAGATGAGTTGTTTATGTTCAGATGGTCATACATTCACATAGATACAGTATATCCTCTGTATCGTTTTAAATGATTTCAAAACTGCACTGTTGCAAAGTAATAGATGATAAGCACTAGGTTCTACTTTAAAAAAAAATGTATTTAACCTTTTATTTATCTAGGCAAGTCAGTTAAGAACAAATTTCATAATTTACAATGACTGCCTACCCCGGCAAAACCCGGACAACGCTGGGCCAATTGTGTTCCGCCCTATGGGACTCCCAATCACGGCCGGATGTGATACAGCCAGGATTACCTACTTATCTATGAGTGACGGAGTGCTGAATTTGTGGCTAGAACAAAGGCCACAAAGCTCAGTGTTGAATCACTTGTCTCCTCTAAAAGGAAATTATTTGCATGAAGCTAGTAGATAGGCTCGCCTAGTATTTACCAGGCTGCTGTCTGATGTAACCTATGCCATAGAGATAAAGCATGATTGATATATATGGCCCATGCTACCTTATCCTATTCCTTTTGGGAAAAGCAGCAGTGTAAAGGGTGTGTCCCAAATGCCTCCCTATTTAGTCCACTACTTTTGACCAGGGCCCATAGGAATAGGGTGCCATTTAAGAGCCCTCGTCTGTCTAGTGTCTTCCTACCCCATTCATGGAGCAGCTGCTCTGAGGGAGATAGAACACCTTACTGTGATTACAGATAGCCCTCCATACTAAGAAAGTGTAACAAAACCCCTGAGTCACCTCCTCTCTGTGGTCCCACATGGTTTACAGCTGGAATGCCACACAATTCGATAAAGACGGAGCTCCAATCACACTCCAAATCAGTTAATTGCAGTAATTTCCTCCTTTTGACAGTCAGGCTCAACCCCTAAATCCCCAGCTGCCATTTAAGGTTGCTAATTTGCGATGCTGTTGAATAGTTAGCTGTTGTCCTCTGAGACACAAAGGCCTCAGTATCATCCTAGGTAATAAAGGTGGAGAACAATCGTTATTAGTTGGGCGACATCCAGATTTCCATACCGTCATACCGCTTCTGTCCCATCCCGGGGTATTCGGTATTACCGAATATGTGCACACAAGGGGCAAAACAATTTAGGCAACAGGGATCTTGATCCAGAAGGGGATTGAATGGATCTGCTGTAACGAAGAAGCTTGATCTTGACATCTAGCCACTTAGCTAGCAAGTTAGCAAACCAAATGCATATCTGGAGCCCTGAGTTGGATATTGTTTGACTTAACTTTATAGTTATAAGCACTGGCGTAGCACCCCCGCAAAATTATTATAGTAAATAAAAAAAATTCCGGTATTGAATTTTTTTTTAAATAATACCCTGGTATACGGTATAAACAGTATATCGCCAAAGCCTAATTGTTATATCCCAATTTTGATGTGTTGAGTTTATTTTCCCAATAGTGATAGACAGTGTTGGCCAGGGTTTCTGGATGAAGTATGTCAGGCCATTGTTATTGGAGGAGTTGCTTGTATTTACAGGTTACCGTGGTGACCTGGCTATTGCTTACAAATGGATATAGGTTGTTCTATGTGTTTGCGTAGGGCTTGAGTTAAAGACATGTGGCCGCACAAAAAACATCCTCTGTTGTCCTATGCAGCGGAGGCTCTGGGTGTGGACGCAACTGGCAAACACTGGGGGGATTAAGTGAGGGAAATTGATGACGCTGTTACCCAAAGTTGCAGTTATTCAGAGTGATTATTCACCCTTGAGATAAAGGACATTGTTTTATTGACATCTTTGAACAAGTGGTAAATTCCTCCTCAGAAAGAAAAGAAACACCGCGTGAGCACTGTGGTAATTAGGCGGAATATTCACATCACCACCATATTTAAGATTGCCAAACAGCTGCTACTTCCCTGTTTTTGAATCACAACAGTAAGCTAATTCGGTAGGCTTATAGTCTACTTCTGCTAAGATCAAAACCGACTTTATTTTCTTTGAGAAACCATATTTACCCTTGAGCTTTTCTCTTTGAAAAAAAAAAAGAAAAGTTAATTCTCTAGTTTTGAGCCTCAAAGTAGAACCTTTATACACTGGTTGCCAAAAGTTTGGAATATTATGCCGTGAATGTGCAAAGCTGTCATCAAGGCAAAGGGTGGCTACTTTGAAAAATCTCAAATATAAAATATGTTTTGATTTGTTTAACACTTTTTTTGGTTACTACATGATTTCATGTGTTTTGTCATAGTTTTGATGTCTTCACTTTTATTCTACAATGTGAAAATTAAGAAACCCTTGAATGAGTACTATTCCAAACTTTTGGCCCCCAGTTTATATATGTGTATATATTTAACTAGGCAAGTCAGTTAAGAACAAATTCTTATTTACAATGACGGCTACACTGGCCAAACTCGGACAACACTAGGCCAAATGTGCACTGCCCTATGGGACTCCCAATCACGGCCGGTTGTGATACAGCCAGGATTCGAACCAGGGTGTCTGCAGTGACGCCTCTAGCACTGAGATGCAGTGCCTCAGATCGCTGCGCCACTTGGGAGCCCTAAATGCATATATTTGTAATGACGACTGCATTACAATAGGCCTATGTGTGCGTCTGTCTGTGTCTGTGTTTAGGAGGAGGACCTAGTGTATACTGGCAGTGATTAGCAACAAAAGCATGCCCCTGAAACCCCATCCAGAACAGGTGGAAGAACCTCACCCTGGCTCCCAGACATTCCAGACAGGCCTCTGGAGGGTTGTATTTCTCCCTGGCCATGTGGAACGGGCCTGGTCAGGGCCTGCTGCTGAAGATCTCTGCCTGGCTGAGGCCTGACCAGAGTATTCATAGATGCCACAAGTGCCAGTTGCTTTAGTTCCAGTCACACATTCTCGTTCTCTCTCTGTCTTTCACACCTGTATAGTAGACACTCGGGGCCCCTCCGTTTCTCTCACAAAAGCTTCTATTTGTGTGCTTTGCTTTGACCCCCGCCGGGTCACAAACTGGCAAAGTTCTTTAGCTTCCAGCTGGCAAGACTTCGCTGCTAATTGTTTTTAGAACCATATGCCACACAAACAAGCATACGGACGTATGGGGGCTCAACTCCAGGACACCCATACAGTGACAGCCTCATTACTCAATAACCAAAAGCATTCTCTCCCTGTGAGCTGTGGAGCTGTTCTGATTCATTATCCCCATGTCTTTTCTCCTGACTCTCACAGCCCAAGCAGCAATCACATCTTTGTGTGGTAGCGGAGTGCTGCTTTGTGCCAAACTTGATTCACACAGACTTAGGCATGCTCACCATGGCTCATAGTATTTGGCACTGAGTGCCTCAACTTTTGGAGTCAGGGGCTTTGACCTTTAATGATCTAACAACTGTAGCTGTCTACGTGTCTGAGACAGATATAGGACCTTAAGCCCTCGGTCTGTTTGTTTCCAGGGGGAATGTTAAGTGAGTGGGACATAGTGTTTCCTGTCCTGTCATTAAATAAACTGCTTTGTTGCTTCCCACAAAACTGCGCACAGTGCAAGGTCCCAATCACCTCATAAAACTCAAAATGCGTTAAACCCTTCTGGCCGGTTTCCCACACACCGATTAGGCTAGTCCTGGAATAAAAAGCATGCTGTGGAGATTCTTCATTGAAAGTGCTTTTTAGTCCAGGACTAGGTTTAGCGCCTAATCTGTATTTAATTGAATTGAAATCGGTCTTTGATAGCCTAAAGTTTACTGGTGTTGTTCACATTGACATTGCTTAATTCATGCATATGTCTTGGGAATTTTATAGATATATGAGTGCAAATTAAAGCTTATCAAATTAGACCTGTTTGAGTCGTGTCTGAAGGACCAGCCCTGCTTCAGTCCTGAGAACGAGATGATGACGGTTAGATAGCAAATGGTCTTAAACCAACCAGGCAAACAAGCTTCTGCAGCCGAGCATGGAGAAGTTATGTAATGGGAATAGCCAGTGGCGTCCCTGAGACCAGATGAACTTGTAAAAGCAGCCTTCTGACTAGCCTAAATGCTCACATCTTCCTTCGTTTTTTTTCTGCAAAGATTTGAAGTCATCTGTTCAGTTGGAGGCATACACATGGTTCCTGTTCCCCTTCAATAGACACTATTGGTAATTAGTTGGTGATGAGCGTATGGGTTTTTGTGGATGTGGTATATTCTCACAAACACTGCTTGGGAGAGGCTATTTTGTGGCCTTGAATTCCCCTAAGAAATGTGGCAATTTCACACGGTAGCTAGCTTCATTTGAACAGTAGCAGGTGTGAGAAGATTATGTTCTCTTTGGTGTTTAGGCAGTGAAGCTTTGTGGTATATTATTTCATATGCATCTAGAAATATATGTGTTAACTCTGCACCTACATCTCTGTATAGTCTACTGTTCCACAGTACAGTGCTCTCATGGGATGGAGAAAACGTCAGTGGATGCAGTTCTATTCTTCTCAGCATTGAAGATTAATGACAGACGTTCCATTGATGACACACTCAAGCTCAGTTGATTCTCTTGTTTCAAAATAACTTTTAAGTCCCTGTATTTCAGTGTCGGAAATGATGAGCAATAAATTGCACCGGATAATTTTGTTCCCGTCGTCTGTAATCTTTGTATGGGAAAGTTGGAGGGATTCAGAAGGAGCTGAGCTGTTCACTCACTCCTCCCTAGTCAATTAGCCAACTGGCACACAGTGTCTTATTTGAGCTCACCTACCCATATGTTATACATAAACAATGAATACATTGATTCTGAAACAGCATAGAGTGCCATTTGGGACGCAGACATTGACTGACTCGCTCGCGGCACAATAAGTAAACCTCTGGGAATAGTGCCTCCTTTGGACTCAACCTTGTTAGTCCACAGAGATTGATTAAGCCTGAAGGGTCCCCTGTAGACCTATAGCACTTTCCACTAATGCTCAGTGACATGTGGCCGTGCCCTATGCAATCTGCTTTCTTCCTAACTACTCTGTACCAATGCACCACCCAGACAGCTAGCCTGTAGCATCCGGTAGATGCACCCAGCGGTTTGATGAATATTGAATACAACACATACATTTTTAATCCCAACCTTGCAATGACCTCTTCAACCTGCTATTGTCTGCCACATCCTAAAACATTGATTGTGTCCCAAATGCCACCTTATTCCCTATATAGTGCACTATGGGCCCCTGGTCAAAAGTAGTGTACTATATAGGGAATAGGGTGCCATTTGAGACAGAACCATCTCACCAGTAGGGAAAAGGTCACATCCTGGACCAGACATCCTGGAGGAGCAGTGAGGCAGTTTAAACCTCTTAAATGTGATGGCAAACATGTCGATTTCTGCCTAAATAGACATACCCAAAAGTAACTGCTATTCATGTAAAATTACATGATTACAAAAACGTGGTATATTTGGAAAGAAGACATGTGGGAGATTATGAGGAAATGATCAGAAGATAGACAGGAGTTCCATAGTTCAATGTACACAAGATCGAGCAAATGCAAAATATTGATTTATTTATTTTGAAACTCATCTTTCATTGACAAGCTATAAGTATATTATTGATTTCTAAAAATGGGATTGATAGACCTAACAACTAGAAATGGGCAGATGTTTTAGTAAGTGTGGTCACGGGATGTTTCCAAGTGTCCCTAAACCTCTCCAAAGTGGCATATGTCTGTAAATTAGATAATTCTAGTGCTATTAAATCCTGCAGATTTTTGTGTTGCCTAGGGCGGCAGAACGTCCAGGGCCGCCCCTGCCATTACGTCATATACTGTACATCATAAGATAACATTGACAATTTGATCCCCCCCAAACACAGACCAAATTGAAGCTTACCTTGTAAGATATTTGGTGAAAACGTTGTGCAAAATTAACATTTTGACTCTCAGGGCTGGTGATCAATAACAGTAGGTCACAGACAGACACATAAGATATCCTCATGATCTGTGGAGTCCCTGCTTTTGGTGTGGATCAACGTATTCCGTGTTTATTTCGTTTATGCTTCACAGCGCTAACCGGAATGTAGGTAGCAGACATCTTGAAATGAGGTCATCGGCTCAGCCTGCCCTTATAAATCTGTATGCCCATATATGATAGTAAGTTATACCAAAGATTTGAAGGCACCGGTCAATAGCTAAGATACTCAGCTTTCCGCAGACACCCTGCATTTGCAAATAGAGGCTACCGTTCTCATACCAGACTGAATGGAATAAAACTAATCTAATAGGGTCTCCAAATATGGGGACTTTACATTTAAGAGGTTGGACACAAGGCCATGCACTTTATAATGTCACATACTTTTATATAGTTATTTTTGCTAGATTAGGTAGGCTATCAGGCTTGGTTTCAAGTATGATGATGATGATGATGCATTATTTATTGGGCAAGGGAATTAAATGCCACATACGTCACTTGTGTTTATTGTAAAAAATACATTAAAAAAAAGCTAGTTTTTTTTATGTGATTAGTTACAGTAGATTAGTTAAGGAATTCAGATTCCCAAGTTCTGCATGTCAGTGAATAATGTAGGCTTCGTTGTTTTTAATCATATTTTCTCCCCCTTTTATTCTAAGTCAATATTTACAATCTATATCTGATAGATATATGGTATTTTCAATAACATGCAGTAGAGTGAGAATCCATTGTTTGGTGCTTAGCAGAGGACAACTCTGCCCTCTACAGACAAACTGTGTTGACTTCACCTTATTTTCTCTGGACTCAACAAGAGTTGAATCAGTTCATTAAATTTCCTACCTAAAGCTGATTCCTCTCTGTCAGTCGGATCAACAATACAGCTTTATCAAAGTCATAATGAGGCATAAGGAAAAGCAGTTCACTTCACTATGGCTTCCTATCATTGCATACAAAAGGTGGTGTATAACGTTTTTTAAGAGTTAGTTAAGAGAGATGTTCATTATAAACAGTTCCTTGTTTAACGCATTTTCCTCATTTACCGTGGGATCTTCTGTCCTGCTTCGTTCCTCTGAGGTGTCTCTCTTGTCCCCTCTGTGCAGATGTGAAGGGACCACCCACACACCGCTTTTCCTGCGGCCAGTCGCCCTACTCAGAGACCAGTATGTGGGAGAGGAAGTACTGCATCCTGACTGATCGCCAGCTCATCCTGCTCAACAAGGAGGAAGAGGTGAGTGAAGTTCCTCCTACTACCGGCCCTACGCACGCACACACTTTGAGGGACAAAGCAAGGTGTGCATTGTAGGGTGCTCCACCTTGCATTCGGAATCATTGGGATGTCCCTACCCCTTACCTTTACCATAACCCTTGCCTAACACTAAACTTAACCCTTACCATAGCAATTTTAAATGTCAACTTCAATGGGGGGTAGAGATGTCCCAAGGATCCCGGATTGCACTGACCCTCTGTGTGATTCTCAGATGCCAGGTGAGGTGGTTGATGGTCCTACAGAGTCGTTGAAGGGCAGGAGCCTGCGTAGGACAGTCAGTGTCCCTTCAGAGGGACAGTTCCCTGAGTTCCAGGCAGAGGGCGCCTCCATGCTAGGTAAGACACACCACAGACTAGAAAGGAGAGGAGCCTCTGCAGTTGCCAATCTATTACACAATGCACTGACTAATGGGAGTGGGAGACTTTGGATGTCTCCCACATGGCACTCTATTCCCTATTTAGTGTACTACTGGGCACTGGTCAAAAGTAATTCACTAAATAGTTAGTGCCATTTGGGATGCAGATATTTTTCCAAGGGATTAATTTTCTGTTAGCATTAGTGAGAGGATATGCTGCACACAGTAAGTTCATTATAGATGGAAGCCTTCCGCCTTGATATAAGTAAATAAATGTTAGATGATATGAATGCAGTGAGCAGTATTCACTTATGTTTGAGGACTTCTTATAGGTTTTTAAATGCATACAGACTCATCTGAACTTTACTAACTAGTACAACAAGAATTAAACTAGTCTACTTTTTTTTTTTTTTTATCTTTCTTTGGGAATATATGGGAATTGTATGCAAATTAATATGAATACCATTTAAATGTAGATGTTTTTTGCATTGGATATATTTACCATATCATATGGAGACAGAAACATAAGCCTTTTACCTTATCATAAGTAGACATAATTGCAAATGATTAAATCCTTCCAATAGAAATAAAAAAAAACGATTTAGTTACGAATTTTAATTAAATTAAATGTGTTGACTCTTCACATGAGTTGATTTCACTGAACAACAAAAGGGAATATTGAATGATTCCCAATGATCCATCGCATCTCCCAAAAACGTTTTCAACATACATCTGTAAAATTATAGTGTAGAAACTAAAGCTTTGGTTGTCTTTCTCTCAGGCTTCCATGTCTTCTCCCTGGACCTCCTCAATGTCCACCTCTTGAACATCAGTTTCTGAGGCCTCATCTTCACTTTCACTTTCCAACCTTGTTGAAGATGGCTAAAAAAGCCTCAAATTTGCCCAGATTGCTACCAATTTTTCAACCCTTGTATTGGTCAGCCTGTTGCGTGCTTTGGTGTGTGTGTGTGTGTTCCCAAACAAGGACCAGTTGCTCTCTGAGGCGGCTGATGTTGGTGGGATATTGAGGATGATGGAGGCAACAGGGGAAAGAGCCTCAGATCCACAAAGTCCCTTCCACCAGGTGGCTGATGAGATATGTTGGCACGACTGCCATATTGCATCTCCATCCCAAAGCCCTTGCTTGGAAGTGTACTTCGCAGACTGCCAAGAACCATGCCCTCATCCAGGCCAAGGTGGCGAGACACGGTAGTGATGACACCATAGGCATTGTTCATCTCTCCACCAGACAGGATGCTCTTTCCAGCATACTTGGGGTCCAACATGTACGCTGTGGCGTGTATGGGCTTCAGGTAGAAGTCTTCACGCTTTTTGATGTATTTCAGAACTGCTGTTTCCTCTGCTTGGAGCAACAGTGAAGTGGGCATGGCAGTACGGATTTCTTCTTTTACATCTGCAAGCAGAGTCTGAACATCAGACAGGATGGCATTGTCTCCGTCAATCCGTGCAATGGCTACTGCTATAGGTTTCAGGAGTTTCAGGCTGTTTACAACTCTCTCCCAAAATACATCATCCAGGAGGATCCTCTTGATGGGGCTGTCCATATCAGCAAACTGATATGGGCATTTCTTGGAGAGACTCCTTCCCCTCCAGGTGGTGCTCTTATTCTTCTCACTTTGCTTGGTGAAGTAGATTGCTACTATAACTTGATGACCCTTCACATACCTAACCATTTCCTTGGCTCTCTTGTAGAGTGTATCCATTGTTTTCAGTGCCATGATGTCCTTGAGGAGCAGATTCAATGCATGAGCAGCATAGCCAATGGGTGTGATGTGAGGGTAGGACTTCTCCACTTTATCCTTCATGTTCGCAGCATTGTCTGTCACCAGTGCAAATACCTTCTGTGGTCCAAGGTCATTGATGACTGACTTCAGCTCATCTGCAATGTAGAGACTGGTGTGTCTGTTGTCCCTCTTGTAGAAAACTGGTTGAGGGGTGGAGATGATTTAGTTAGTTATTCCTTGCCCACGAACATTCACTGTTATAAGCTAACTTTTTTGATGAATTTAAGCAAAATTCCTCAAATTCCCGGGCTTAACTTACCGGAGAGTGTCCGACCCTTTGCAACCCTACTCAGGACCATAAAGAAACGTTGAAATTCCTGATATGGGTCTCCGTCTAAGTATCCCTCCTTGAGTTCGTAATACACACTCTGCGACAAAGGTGTAGTCTGCAAGCATAAAGGACAATGGCACAGGCATCGGTGGATAAAAAAAACAGCTAGCAGCGTCCGTTTTTTTGTTTAATATGACAGCTGTAGCAGGGAGCATTATTATCAACTGAAATAACTGAATTGTCTCATGATGAGTCTGTGGACTGCTGCTGACCTCTTCCTGCCTGGTCCGTGAGAAACCGCTGTAAGCTCCCAAAGGGAACAAAATGACAACTTATTCTCAGAGGGTAACCTTGTAATAATAACAGAATGGAGTGATAACTATGTTAAATGTCTTGTATCTGTTTTCGTAAGGGTTTTATTTCATTTAGGCCGGTTAGTGGTGATGTTCTACTACTGGCGTCTGTAGGCCGGGAGATGTTCTCTGGTGTAGGTGTCTTAGGGAATGTATAGGCGGAGACAAAGCACCCTGTGTCTTACCTCTATCCATCCATCTCACATGGTCTGAGTAGCATGGCTGACCCCAGTGCCTTGACGTGGGCTTGTCCCAGCCAGGGCATTCACTGAGGGAATCTGCGGGGGTGCAGCTGCTGGCTGGAGGGGTGCTGGGCTGGGTTGGGCTGAGGGGTCAGTGGGAATAGGGAAGGGGTCTTTGGGCTGGTTGTATTGTGACAGCAGCTGATGGGTAGAGGAATGAGGACGGACATGGGCTGCCTACCAAATGGCACACTATCCCCTATATAGTGCACTACTTTTGACCAGAGCCCTGGTCAAAAGTAGTGCAGTATATAAGGGAAAAGGGTGCCGTTTGAGACACAGGCCCTGTAACCGAGGGAGTTATTCATTCTCATGACCCTCTTAATGTTCTATGTCCGGCCCTCAAACGGGGGAGAGCGGGTTATTTATATGTTAATATATACTCTTCTTTGACAAAAGTGCCTCCAATGCTAGGTTTTAGGCAAATACTGGGATTCTATGGGCATTCAACGATCATTTTGATTGATATGAAAAAAAGAGAGGAGGAAAAGTTCTGAGATTAATGGAAAGTCTTTCTTCTTAGATATTGTCCATTATTTCCCTTTGTTTGCAAAGTATGGTGTTAAGAGATATGTGTGTGTGTGTGTGTGTGTGTGTGTGTGTGTGTGTGTGTGTGTGTGTGTGTGTGTGTGTGTATATACTGTATGTATATGTATGTAATAGAGCTTTATATAATATAAAAGAATGTGGACACCCCTTCAAATGAGTGGATTCAGCTATTTCAGCCACACCCGTTGCTGACAGGTGTATAAAATCAAGCACACAGCCATGCAATCTCCATAGAAAGACATTGGCAGTAGAATATACCGTAATGAAGAGCTCAGTGACTTTCAATGTGGCACCGTCATAGGATGCCACCTTTCCAACAAGTCAGTTCATCAAATTTCTTCAATGCTAGAGCTGCCCCAGGCAACTGAAAGTGCTGTTATTGTGAAGTGGAAACACCTAGGAGCAACAACGGCTCAGCCGCGAAGTGGTGGGTCACACAAGCTCACAGAACAGGACCGTAGAGTGCTGAAGAACGTAGCGCGTAAAAATCCCTCACTACCTAGTTCCAAACTGCCTCTGGAAGCAACGTCAGCACAACAACTGTTCGTTGGGAGCTGCATGAAATTGGTTTCCATGGCCAAGCAGCCGCACACAAGCCTAAGATCACCATGCGCAATGCCAAGCGTTGGTTGGAGTGGTGTAAAGCTCGCCGCCATTGGACTCTGGAGCAGTGGAAACGCAATCTCTGGAGTGATAAATCACACTTCACCAGCTGGCAGTCCAACGGACGAATCTGGGTTTGCCGGATGCCAGGAGAACTGTAAAGTTTGGTGGAGGAGGAATAATGGTCGGAGGCTGTTTTTCACGGTTCGGGCTAGACCCCTTAGTTCCAGTTAAGGAAAATCTTAACTGTACAACATACAATGACATTCTAGAAAATTCTGTGCTTCCAACTTTGTGGCAGCAGTTTGGGGAAGGCCCATTCCTGTTTCATCAAGGCAAAGGGTGGCTACTTTAAAGACTCTCAAATATAAAATATATTTTGATTTGTTTAACACTTTTTTGGTTACTACATGACTCCATATGTGATGTCTTCACTATTGTTCTACAATGGAGAAAATAGTAAAAATAAAGAAGAACCCTTTAATGAGTAGGTGTCTAAACTTTTGACTGGTAGTGTGTGTGTGTGTGTGTGTGGTGTGTATTAAGAATGTGAAATGTCAGAATAATAGTAGAGAGAATAATTTATTTCAGCTTTTATTTCTTTCACCACATTCCCAGTGGGTCAGAAGTTTACATACACTCAATTAGTATTTGGTAGCATTGCCTTTAACATTTTTAACTTGGGTCATACGTTTTGCGTAGCCTTCCACAAGTTGTTACAAGTTTAATAAAGTAGGTATTGTTAGTTCAGCTGAAACCTGAGGTTGTTGAGTCACTGAGATGGCTGATATGTAAAGCATTAAACACTGAGAATCTCACTGCCGATAGGTTCTTAATCATAGTGGGAGGCCGTTCCTTCTCTTGCTAAAACAAAAGCGGTACCTGCTACGTGCTGACCCGGTAGCGACGAACCTACCATTTCTACTTGTAGAATCGCAATGCTCAGCAGTGGCCAACAACTTGGCTTTGAGACAATCAGAGAGCATGAATCCCCCAAGTGGGGGAGCCAACAGGAATGACAACAAAAAGGACATCCAAGGATGTGGGATGGGATGGTAGCTAGCTAAGTGCACAGACGCAATGCGCACGACACTAAATACTTCTTCCAAGCTAGCTAACCACTGTAGCTAGTATTGACATTATAATTAAATCACAATAAATTAGCTAGTTTCCATGAAACAGCTGCCTATGTTAGCTGCCGAGTTAGTGCGATGGAATAAACAACAAGACGCTACTGGCACTTTCTGGTTTGGAGTATTTTAACAAGGCTGAGTGGCTGATGACTTCAAGGTTTTTGCTGTGTGAACACAAAATAGTTTGACTACCGACATTGTTCAGGGGTGCTGTCGGTAGGCAAACATTTGACAATCCTATCGGTGTGTCTAAGCTTTTAAGGCTATGATATGTATGTGAAAGTTTACAGAATAGGGCAGCTTTTCACGCTCGACTGGAGGCATTTTGACTTGACATTTCTGCAGAGTAATACAGTTGTTACGTTTTTTTTAACCTTTATTTAACTAAGCAAGTCAATTAAGAACAAATTCTTATTTACAATGACAGCCTAGGAACAGTGGGTTAACTGCCTTGTTCAGGGGCAGAAAGACAGATTTTTACCTTGTTAGCTCTGGGATTCGATCCAGCAACCTTTCGGTTACGGGCCCAACGCTCTAACCACTCGGCTACCTGCCGCCCCAAATCGGCAAAGAACTTGTGATGTGATCCCATCAACTCTCCTGACTGAAAACGTTCAAATTTTGTACAATCTACCGTAAATAATCTAATGATCATATGCAGCACACCCCCTTTTTACTGGGGCAACGGAGGGGTCAGAGACTTTGCTCTGGCAGGGAAGTTCCACACGTCTTGAGAACGGTATGTGGGCTCGCAGATGGAAGGGCAGCTATTGTTGTGCTAATTTCAAAAGACGTATAGGGAAGAGAAAGGCTGTGTGGGGTTGACTAGCTTGGGCTCAGGCTTTTCTGCATTCCTGCATGTCTTGAAGGGAGGCAGAAAACAATCCAAGGATAAGTAGCCTATGCGAGCACCAGGATCTTGTGAAATTGCCCGGTATATTTTCTGCAGAATGTGATTTCTAGATTTTAAACTATGGAATTCATATGGGGTAAGTTGTTTTAATATTTTTTACTTACCAAACAACAACATTGTAGAATACAAAAAGAGCAATTGTGTGAGAATTCTCGCACCACTACTCAATAACTTGTGTGTGCAACCAGCTACTTTTGGCCACTCAAACCAACACCTACATTAATCAATCAATGTTTAGTATTTGTTTCATTAGTCCATTGTTGATATAGTCCCTAAATGTTGCATGTCAGCAATCAAGTATTCAAGATATGCATCTTTCAAAATACAGAAATCTGACCCATATGATGCTGCGTTTTGCATCTTTTTTGTTGTTGTTGACAGTCTCATTATTTCTCTTCACTTGTCCATAATCCAAAGTTTGTTTATAATCATTACGAATTATATTTGCCAAGTATACAGCCCATAGCATCTGTCAAAATCTGTCAAGTCAACTCTGAACACAACTCTTTTACTTACATTCTCTTTATGGGGAAAAACAATTCTCTGTAATGACATTTCTGTAAATGACTCTGCTCACAGCCAATGTTTACTGTATTTTGTTACCAGAGTTGGGCATATTTTCACATTCATAATGAATGCAGGAAAAAACTAAATAGAAGAAAATGTCAATACAGAGAAGTGTCAGTAGGTGCCACAAAGCATTCATGTGAAAATAGACACCATGGAAACCATTATGTAACCGTGATTACATATAAAGCCAAGAGCATTGCTGTGTTACTTGGACATAAAACTAGTTCAATGGGTTGATGGGGATTCCTTGAATAGTTGTTGTGATAGACTTTTTACAGTTGGACAATGGATACATCCCATTGTATGTACCCATTCATAACAAGTGGCAGTGTCAATGGTCTCTGATGAGGATGGCTTCATAGGATGGATACATGTCAGGACATGTTTTGGGGTTGAAATAATGTTTTCTGAAACCTCCAGATCTTGTAATTCCTGTATCTGAATACATTCATTATAGATACAGTGTGTGAAGAAAAAGCTGGTAATTCTGTGGCACAAAGAAGTTGCCAACAGTGGCTCATAACAGTGGTTGATCTCCTATCTTTACCTTACTGGAAGATTTCAGTGTTTTTTGTTTAAAGCCCTTCACACAGTATTTGTACATCAAGGTTTTGCTGGTCATAAGGCAAACATTGTCTCACCGTCTGCCCCTGTGTTGACCTGAGGGTGCAGGTGTGTTTGTTCTGGTTTATGATTGGACAGGGAATGAACAGATGGGGTGTTTTACATTCCACACATTCTTCACACTATTGTCATGTGACATCTTACCGTTGATAGACGCTCATTCCTACACCGCCATGTCACTTGTGTAACAACAAGTGTTCTATGTAGCAAGTGTTGTTATCGTTTTGCTGTTGTGACATGTATTCACAACCAGCGCTTCGTTTTCACTGTATGGATTATGTAAGAAATTAATTTCTTTGAATGGTGCCTTGTAATCCTTTCTAAAGTAACCCTACAGACCCTAAACCTGGGTACTGTAGTACATAGCTAGGTACTTTGTCATCAACACCTGATTTAAATCTCTATGTTTTAAATGCATTTTTCATCACCCAAAACATTCTACAGTAGACAGTGCTGTTATTATTTCAGATTTTTATTTCAGCCTCCAAACAATATCATGAACGAACACAGCCTATCCATCAATTGATACAATGGCATTCTATCAAATTATGTATCAATTCCTTCTTTGTTGACTGGCTGTCAGTCTTGCCACTGCACCCTTTATCTAGCACAGTATGTCAAGGTCACTATTTAGGGCCGTCTACAGGAGCTGTCTGTGAGGCAGGCAGTCGTCAGGCAGTCTGGTGGGGAACCGTGCTGCCTGCAGACAACATGGTCCCATTCCAAATGGCGCCCTATTCCCTATATAGTGTACTACGTTTGACCAAGGCCCATCCAAACTAATGCACTATATAGGGAATAGGGTGCCATTTGAAACGCCTTGCCCCCTGCTGCATCCGTTCCTGAAAATCCAGTTAAACAATTGATTCGGTGCAGGCCTTCCTGAAATCAATATCTTGTTAAAAGGTAAGTGCGGGGTTAAAATGCATAGCCTGCCTCACGAGGAAATTAGGCCCCCGCTGTAATTATAAGTGATGCTTACTGGGAGATTTCTATCAGAACACCGTTTATACCAGGTAGCCGCTAGCCTAATCATCTGGGCTTGTATTCATAAAGCATATCAGAGTAGTTGTGCAGATCTAGGATCAGCCCCCCTAAAAGGCTAACGTGATCCTAGATTGTCCTTGTTAGCATGTAGAATAGCTGGTACAGTAGGCTAGTTGTATGCTGTTTTTATGATGGGGTAAGAAATCACAATGTAGCAATAGATCAAAAATATATTTGATGCAAATGAAGGATAAAGATAAAAATATATTGAAAACATAATTCTTGTTTGCTACTCCTTTGGCCTCTCACCACTTCATTGTGCGTGCGATATCTGAAGTATGGATGGTGATCATAAATAATTCATATTTAGCAGCACTTTGGGCTATTATTGAACTTAGTTTTTACTTAATTCACAACGCCCACACCATTGCTGCTACTGCATGATAAGGACTATGGAAATGATATTCCCTGAGGAAAATTCTGCAGTTTAAGTAACTTTCAGTGTTTGGTAACTTGGGTCACATGCTGCACAATGCACATGGTCAACGATGTATAATTTCCCTAGCTGAATTATGCAGCTGAATATGTACTAAAGCTCTGAGGTAGAGGACAAGGCACCGCTGTACTGTTCAAACACTGTTACCGGGGATTGCAAATCTGCGTTGTGTTCGTTGTTGTTTTTCATAGTCGACTCTCCCAACCGCTGCAGATTTCTTACCACTGAGTTATTGGACTAATGAGATATTGTTCAAATTACAACTTATTAGCAATTGTCTGGAGTTGTATCTGTGTGGAATGCTGCATAGTAACTTTATAAATGGACATGAACTCAGTCTTTAATATTTTTTGCTGTACATAAGGAGACGTCTGGCTCTTGCAGTAAAATAGTGGACATTTCTAGTTTTTTAATTCTATTTTCAGACAGTGGTGATTCACTGTCTGAAAATAACATTTAAAGCAGACACATGGAGTCACTTGTTAACAAATTGAAAGGGTGGCCTCTAAGTATCTTTGTATCTAGTTAGATGAAAAGCTGAGTTTCAAACAGCACGTTGATTTCTTTTCTCAAAAAAGCTGAAATTGAAGTTGGGTTTTTATTTCAGGAATAAATCGTGTTTCTCTGTCAGTCAGGAGACTTTTTTTTTTTTTTTTATCTGTGCTATATTATGGGGATATTGTTTACATTCAAACCTCCTATAATGCTCCTTTGTCTTGGAACGAGCTGCAAAATACTTTAAAACTGGAGGAGAGCATATAGCTTTTTCAAATCTTGTGATCGTTTTTAATGTATTGTATTGTGTTCTTGTGTTATTGTATTGTGTTCACTTAGACTACTTCCTGCTGACCTCTTGCCAGGTCCCCCTCGAAAAATTTGTTTCTAACCTGCTTAAATAAACATAAAAAAAAAAAAAAGAATCTTTACATTTTGGAAATTGCCATTTCCGACTGATGATCAGCATTGTCTTATACTTGAGGGTTAATCGAGTTTTGGTTTGGGAACAAAATTAACACCCTAACACCTTATCTACAGTATAATCCTCCCAAATAGCATCTTGCAAGCTTCAGATACCCATCCCCCCATGGGTTTCCAATCGCTCGCTCGCTGTCCCTCTCCCTCTGTCCCTCTCTCTCGCTCTCTCTCGCTCTCTATTCTCTCCCTCTTCCTCTCTCTCATACATGATGATGAGAGAGCCCCCAGAGTTGTGTCCTACATCAGTCGAGTAAGGCAGCAAGTTATTTTGTAATTAGCCTTAAAGCGTGGCTCTAAATTTGTCCTGTGGTTCCAGCAGTGTGTGAGGCGGGCTGCATTTCAGCTGCAGTAGCTTCACCGGCAGATGCTTCGGTACAGAAAGAGAGAAAAGGAGAAACCGAGCGAAAAAGGAGAGCGAGCGTGTTAGAGAGAGGACAGAGAAAGACTGAAGACTGAAGAGGGAAGTACTGTTCTATTCTGATAAAAGGAACGGTGGAGTGCAGTTACAGCAATTGATTGAATAAATGCGGTAAAATCTCTTCCGCTGCTGGCATGCCAAAAAGGAGAGAGACACTAATGAAGTGAAGGTTAAGTATTGCTGCCGAGAGGAGAGTGGGATAAAGAGAGGGCGGAGTAGAGGGAGATATATAGCGGAGTTTGATGAAAGAGAGGGGGAGACCAGAAGCATGGAGTGTCCGTTCAGGGTGAAATAGGTGGGATTCCAGACTGCAGGAACAAAACTAATTATTTCACAAGACAGAGTGATTATCAATGGGATGGCTTCGCAGTACTGCAGAAGATGGACAGTTAAAGGGAAACTACTTTGCCTCATTGGCTGATGGTGATGGTCAGTGTTTAGCCAATCGGGCGCTGACCCTGTCCATCTCCTCCTCAGATGATGGGGAACAGCTGTGACCGAGGTACTGATTCACTCTCCTGTCTTTTTTTTCTCTAATTAGGGTCTATTGTTTTGAGATTAAGTTGATTATTCATGCTTAATTCTCATGTGCGCATTGCAGAGCACCATCGTTAAAAAGCCATTATGTTTGATTCTGAGGTTTCTCTGTATGGACTACTGCTTGCACATCCTCTTTTCATTTAGGGTCTGTACTGTATACATGTAACGCTCCATATGATGTGTTTGCTAGCATGCCTTTCGCAAACACTGACCTGAATATTTGCATAACTTCTTTGACCATCTTTACTTTGTGCTGTTTGTCAGTGTTCATAGTTGACGTTATGCAGTAAGGATGTGCATGACGTTTGATGGGTGTCTCTCTCCCTCCAAGCCACCGCCGGCCAGAGAGCTTAGTCTTTCTGAATTATGATGCATGCAGCGTTTTAAGACGGACCAGGCCGCAGCCAGGGCTGCCAAGAGGACAGTGTCTGAGAGAGAACTTGATATAGCACTTTGCAAAGTAGCCTTTTTAATAATGCTGACTGCTGCATACTGTCTCACTTGTGCCAAAGTTTAATATATAAAGGATAGATTACAAGTAGGCCTAGCTTTAGGGACAACCTGATCGAAACGTGGGATCTGACACGTGTTGCTCTAGTCTGGAGGTTATCTCCCATTATCTTGTCTGCTAAAACTTGTGTTATTTTACTTAAAATGGTTCTGGTTCGTACTTTCACAGAGCATTCATGTTGCACAGGGTCAATCTGCCCGAAAATGGGTCTAAACGTAGCTTCCAATCAGTCGCTCTCTGGATATCGGCCAGGGATCTCAATGTGACGGATGGTTTGAGACTTCTGTATTTGGAAGATGTGGCTTGCTTTCTTGCTCTATGCAGCATTGGTAAGGCACTGGCAGACATTCGTCTTGTATGCATCTGCAGCAGAAGCTGCACTGGCTGTGGAAGTCAAGGCTTGTGTCCCAAATGGCACCCTATTCCCTCAAAAGTAGTGCATTACATGGGGAATAGGAAGCTATTTGGGATGTAGCCAAGGACTCTGGGATGAGAAATTAGAGGGTCTTTGTCAGTTGAGGGACTGCTCCATCCTCCTGCCTCTAACCTGACCTGCCTGGGCACTGCTCCAGGAGGCTTGGCTGAGCTGACCCTCCGGTGCCGAGGCATACTAGAGCCTAGCAGCTGGAGTCCCATGGTAATGGCCCTGCCCTGCCGCTGTAAACTGAGACCACCGGAGGGAAAAATAAATGTGGATTGAGTCCATCCTCATCCTTGACACATATAGCCATAACCTTACTGTACAGAAAGAGAAAATAGTTTGTCAGAACAGACCAAAAATAACTGGCTTCTACAGAGAAACAGATTAATATTGTCATGTTGTTTTGTTCATCCTGCCTGTTCAAGATAGATAGATAGATAGATAGATAGATAGATAGATAGATAGATAGATAGATAGATAGATAGATAGATAGATAGATACATTATTGATCCCTGTGGGGAAATTACTTTGTCAAGCAGCTACGAAAAACACAGGGCAGGTGAAAAATGGCTGAACGAAATACACAAAAGACAGATACACGATACATGATACATAGTGTGGCAGTATGAAAAAAATATACAAAGTCTGGAGTGCAAAAAGCTATAGAAACGCATTGCATAGTATGAGTGAATGACTAAATATGTACACTATACATTGTTATAGTGTTAGGTGGAAAAATTATACAATTATTGCACGTTGATATAAATAAAAAAATATTTGCATGTTTAACTATACAGGTCGATGGCAGAGAAAGATACGTAAATAGCTAAATGCGCGTATGATATAAGTGAGGGTAATAATAGTTTACTTAATATACAGTTTGGTTAAATGTACAGGTAAATGAATATTTGCATGGTTAAATTAACTGTACAAGTAAATGACAGGAAGAGATACTTAAATAGCTAAATGTGCGTATGATATAATTTAGGGCAATAATACAAATTCCCTTAAAATACAGTCCTTAGAACAGGGTTAATTACAGATAAATGCACATATTGCACATTCGATATACTAAATGCAATGAAAAAAAGAAAGATACTACTGACAGGATACTAGTATACAGTCCTGAGTAAATGACTACGTAAGTTCAGTCCAAGAATTACTTACAATATTGCACGTGATATATAACAACTGTACATGAATATGTACATACAGTCCTGAGTGAATGAGTGATTACAGACCAGAGAGTTACTCACGGATGGATGGATGCCTAATTGTTAAACTAGGTCCTAACACCCCAACAGTTCCAGGTCTATGTTGCCGACGGCATGGCACCCCGGTGAGGCATTAAATAGTCTAATAGCCGCCAGCAGGAAGGACCTCCTGTAGCGCTCTCTGGCACACCGTGGTGGGATCAGTCTGTGACTGAAGGTGCTCCTCTGCGTCATAACCATGGCATGCAGAGGGTGGGTGATGTGTTCCATTATGGCCAGCAGTTTGGCCAGGATCCTTCTCTCCACCACCTCCTCTAGAGTGTTGAGGGTAATCCCCAGAACAGAGCTATACTTCCTGATCAGCTTATTAACCCGAGAAGCATCACCAGCCTTTATGTTGGCGCCCCAGCACACCACTGACTGGTAGAAAGTATGCAGTAGTTTACTGCACACGCTGAAGGACCTGAGCCTCCTCAGATAAGAGTCTGCTCTGGCCCTTTTTGTACAGAGCCCCGGTGTTACCAGCCTGTTGTCCGTATGGACTCCCAGGAACTTGTATGACCCAACCATTTCCACATCAACCCCTTGTATAGGGACTGCAGTCGGTTGGGCCTTCGTTCTCCTGAAGTCCTCCACCATCTCCTTTGTTTTTTGCTGATTTTTGAGCTGAAGGTGGTTCTGCTCACACCACACCACAACGTCATTTATTGTGCTCCTGTACACCTCCTGCCCAGCCCTGATGCACCCTACAATTGCGGAGTCATCTGAGAACTTCTGTAGGTGGCATGTTTCAGAGTTATATCTGAAGTCCGAGGTGTAGAGGGTGAACAGTAAGGGGGACAGGACCGTTCCATGGGGGGCCCCTGTGTTGCTCACTGCCCTTTCTGATACACAGCTCTGTAGCCGCAAAAAATTGTGGCCTACCGGTCATGTAGTCTGTAACCCAGGAGACTAAGGGTGCTTCCACTTTCATCCTCCTCATCTTCTCACCCAGTAGCAGGGGCTGAATAGTGTTGAAGGCACTGGAGAAGTCAAAAAACATAACCCTCACAGTGCAACCTGCGTTGTCCAGGTGAGAGTAGGCCCTCTGCAGAAGGTAGATTATTGCGCCATCCACCCCGATGTTGCGCTGGTATGCGAACTTCAGGGGGTCCAGTGACGTATACACCAGGGGTCTGAGGTGAGCGAGGACTAACCTTTCCAGGGTCTTTATGATGTGGGATGTTAGCGCTACAGGTCTGAAGTCATTCAGGACAGTGGGGTGAGCCTTCTTGGGCACTGGGACGAGGCAGGATGTTTTCCACAGCACAGGGACCCTTTCCAGGTTCAGGCTAAGGTTGAAGGGGCGCTGGAGTTTTCCACACAGTTGGTCAGCAAAGACCCTAAGCACCCTTGGGCTGATGCCATCAGGGCCCGCCGCATTACACTGATGTAGTCTCTCCAGCTCTCTCTTCACTTGGTTGATGGTGAAAGCCAGCCCAGGTGGGGAGGTGGAGGGAAGGGGGGTGTTGAGGATCAGTCCAGATGTGGGGGGAGGGGAGGTGTTGCAGAACAGTCCAGAGGGAGCGGGGAGGGGGTCGCTGATTTGTCTCAACGGTGGTGTTGTGTGCAAAGTGGGGGTGGGACAGCCGTGAGGGTGTGTGGCCTGGAGAGCTGGAGGGAAGGTGGACAGAGCCAATATCGTACCTGTTAAAAAATTGGTTCAGATCATTGGCTCTGTCCTGGGTCCCCTCCGTCTGCCCACTGTTTGACTTTTTGAAGGCAGTGATATTTCTCATACCCTTCCACACCTCTCTTACCTGCCTCAGCTTGTCCTCCATCTTCTCCTTATATACTCTCTTCCTCTCAGCGATCTGCAACTTGAGCTCCCTCTGGACGCATTTCAATTTGTCCTTGTCCCCCTCCTTGAAGGCCCTCTTCTTCTCATTCAGCAGGGCCATCATGTCGCTGGTGACCCAGGCTATATTATTTGGAAAACAGCGTACCTTCCTGGTGGGTACAGTATTGTCTACACAAAAATGTATATAGTCTGTTATGCAGTCTGTAAGTCCATCAATGCCCTCCCCATGAGCATCACAGAGCACATCCCAGTCTGTTGTCTCAAAGCAGTCCTGTAGGGCCTCATTCGTCTACGGGGACCGTCTCCCAATGGTCCTAGTGGTCGCTGGCTGCTGTTGGACCATAGGGCAGTAGAGTGGGGTGAGGTGGACAAGGTTGTGATCCGATCTACCTAGGGGAGGGAGTGCAGTGGAGTTGTTATATGCTAATGTGAAAGATGCATACAAGTCCAGAGTTTTTTTTATTATTCCTAGTTGGGCACTTCATGAACTGTTTGAACGTGGGCAGTGTTGAAGAGAGAGATATATGGTTAAAATCCCCAGAAATGGCAAAAAAGGCACTGGGGTGCGCTGTCTGTAACCTTGCGGTAACAGTGGATGACGTCACACGCTGTGTTTGCATCAGCGGAGGGCGGGATGTAAACAATAACAGCAATGGCCACTGTGAATTCCCTCAGCAAATAGTAGGGTCTCAGGCTAACGGCTAACAGCTCAATGTCTGGGCTACAAAACTGTTCCTTAACAATAATATGGCTCGGATTACACCATCTGTTGTTAACTAATAAAGCCAGCCCTCCTTACCGGAAGAAGCGCTATCCCTGTCTGCTCTGATGGTCTGGAAACCGCTGATGGTGACATTCCCTGTGGGGATGTTATCATTCAGCCATGTCTCTGTAAAACACACTAGACTGGCTTCTCTGAACTCCCTTTGTCCATGGACAAGACCCTCAAGCTCCTCCATCTTGTTATGCAGTGATCTCACGTTGCCCGTAATGATAACAAACTTTTCCCTGGGGTGCAGCAGCTCTGAGTGTGCTAAATCCAATAGCTGGGCTCTGTTGTAAATAATTGAGGACTCGCGTGTACGTTCGGTGCTGCTAAACGTAAGAAAAAGTGCCTCAGTGATAAAAAGGACCTCTAAAACCTTCGTAAAACAGTAGCACTCCATAATCCTGAACTATTATAGTTCAACTGTTACAAAATAAAAACTCACGAAAAACATACTAAAAAAACAATTAACGCACAAACATGGGAGCTGCTTAACAGGCGACAACACAGGGAGGCGCTAACCTACGACGGTTACAGTCAAGCACGATCAGTGGCTTTTTAGCTGAAACCTCATTGTTAGTGAATTACAAACCCCTCTGAATAGCATTCTGAGATTTTTGTTTTATAAACCATTTACTTGAGTCAGTGGCACAGCTTGTCTTTTGGGGGACGACAACACAGACTCTTGGCAGCCTCTTGGCCTGAGGTAATTGCTTGCTTGATACAGCCCACCTCTGTCTCTGTCTGGGTAATCTAGCTGTCCTCTACAACTTTTACACCCATCACTCTTGCTCCCTCTCCCAAATGTCACAGCATCTGTGTTCATAGAACTCAACCTCCACAAGTCCTCATATTGACCTGTCAAAGGCATTCGACACTGTTGATCATTCTGTTTTGCTCTAGAGGTTATCAAGAATAGGCCTGGGATATACAGCCTTTTTATGGTTTCAGAATCATTTTATCGACAGAACTCAGGCCATCTTGATAGATGGGGTTAAATCTGAACTTCTTGAGATTCAAAAAGGTGTTCCTCAGGGTTTGATTTTGGGTCCATTATTGTTCACCTTGTATATTAATGACATAAGAAACACTGTTAACATTAATCTCAATGCAGATTACACAGTTTTGTATTCCTGTGCCACCTCAGTGCAGCAGGCCTTTCATGAACTTCAGCATGACTTTGATTCAATTCAGAAATCACTTACAGATCTTACATTAGTGTTAAATACAAGTAAAACCAAGCCCATGCTGTTCTCTAGGTCAAAATATTTTGACCCTGAGGACCTGCATATTTGCAATACAAATGGAGCCCAAATTGAGCTTGTTTGTCAATATAAGTTCCTGGGTGTCTGGATTGATGACAAGTTGTCCTTCTTAACGTATATAGAAAATCTGACTAAGAAGCTAAGATCAAAGATATATATTTTCTGATCAAAATAAATCATGCCTCAGTATTGAAAATAGGATAATTTTTTTTCAAACAACGCTTCTCCCATGATTCTGGTGATATTGTTTACATGCATGCGGCAACCTGTTTTGAAACCCTTGGTTTCCACAATACAATTGATCACGGGGGAACATTTTAGGACTCATCATTGTAGTCTGTATAAAAATGTGGGATGGACCTCTCGGTCTGTAAGAAGAGAGCTGCATTCTCTTTTATTTATTTACAAAGCAATCTTACATAAACTCCCTCTATACAGTTGAAGTCGGAAGTTTACATACACTTAGGTTGAAGTCATTAAAACTCATTTTTCAACCACTCCACAGATTTCATGTTAACAAACTATAGTTTTGGCAAGTCGGTTAGGACATCTACTTTGTGCCTGACACAAGTAATTCTTCCAACAATTGTTTACAGACAGATTATTTCACTTATAATTCACTATATCACAATTCCAGTGGGTCAGAAGTTTACATACACTAAGTTGACTGTGCCTTTAAACAGCTTGGAAAATTCCAGAAAATGACTTCTGATAGGCTAATTGACATCATTTGAGTCAAGAAATCAGCCAAGACCTCAGAAAAATAATTGTACACCTCCACAAGTCTGGTTCATCCTTGGGAGCAATTTCCAAACGCCTGAAGGTACCACATTCATCTGTACAAACAATAGTACGCAAGTATAAACACCAAGGGACCACGTAGCCGTCATACCGCTCAGGAAGGAGACGCATTCTGTCTCCTAGAGATTAACGTACTTTGGTGCCAAAAGTGCAAATCAATCCCAGAACAACAGCAAAGGACCTTGGAAGATGCTGGAGGAAACAGGTACAAAAGTATCTATATCCACAGTAAAACAAGTCCTATATCGACATAACCTGAAAGGCCGCTCAGCAAGGAAGAAGCCACTGCTCCAAAACCGCCATATAAAAGCCAGACTACGACGGTTTGCAACTGCACATGGGGACAAAGATCGTACTTTTTGGAGAAATGTCCTCTGGTCTGATGAAACAAAATAGAACTGTTTGGCCATAATGACCACCGTTATGTTTGGAGGAAAAAGGGGGACGCTTGCAAGCTGAAGAACACATTCCCAACCATGAAGCACAGGTGGTGGCAGCATCATGTTGTGCTTTGCTGCAGGAGGGACTGGTGCACTTCACAAAATAGATGGCATCATGAGGAAGGACATTTATGTGGCTATATTGAAGCCACATCTCAAGACATCAGTCTGGAAGTTAAAGCTTGTTCGCAAATGGGTCTTCCAAATGGACAATGACCCCAAGCATACTTCCAAAGTTGTGGCAAAATGGCTTAAGGACAACAAAGTCAAGGTATTGGAGTGGCCATCACAAAGCCCTGACCTCAATCCTATAGAAAATGTGTGGGCAGAACTGAAAAGACGTGTGCGAGCAAGGAGGCTTACAGACCTGACTCAGATACACCAGTTCTGTCTGGAGGAATGGACCAAAATTCACCCAATTTATTGTGGGAAGCTTGTGGGAGGCTACCTGAAACGTTTGTCCCAAGTTATACAATTTAAAGGCAATGCTACCAAATACTAATTGAGTGTATGTAAACGTCTGACCCACTGGGAATGTGATGAAAGAAATAAAAGCTGAAATAAATCAATAAATAAATTCTACTATTATTCTGACATTTCACATTCTTAAAATAAAGTGGTGATCCCAACTGACCTAAAACAGGGCATTTTTACTCTGTATTTTACTAGAATAATGTATAATGTCTCTCTCTCCTTCTCCCCTGACCCCCCCCCCCCCCCCCCCTCTCTCTCTTGTCCACAGAAGTGTCTGCTGAGAGGTCCCCCAGGAGGCGGAGTATCTCAGGCCTGGGGAGTTCAGAGAAGAACATATCCCTGGATGTACCCAATTCATCCCCCTTCAAAGTACCGGTGAGTTCTGTTGTAACAGAAACTAGTCTCTTGCTGTATTCCAACCCCTCCAAGAAACACACACATTAGACATTTGAAGAATATGTTTTACAGTAATTGATATTTTCGAAACAATTAGCACACCATTAAGATTTGCTGTTGAAGTGGTTTCAATCCATACTTTTTTATTCCTTTCATATCTCCTCTTGTTTGAAGCACATGGGCAGACAGCAGAGCCAAGCCTGCAGTTGGGCTTTATCTCCATTGTTAAAACTCCCCAGAGCCTCAGTGATGGCCATGGGCTTTCAGCTGCTCAGTCAGTGTGTAAAACTCTCCGCTATAAACATGGTCTTCCTATCCCATCCTAATGGAGACTCCCAGTCTGTGTCCCAATTGTCACCCTATTCCATATATAATGCACTACTTCTATGGGCCTTGGTCAGAAGTAGTGCACTATGTAGGGAATAGGGTGCCATTTGGGACGCAACCCCAGTCAGGATTGATTGGAGCCGTCATACACCAGGGGGTTCAACCTTGTTATACCACCATACATCTACATTCTGATTCATGTCATTCTGGTCTCTTCCTCAAAGTGAAGCAATACTTGTCATTATTGTGTTAGGCTAAGGAGGAGGGTTCATCCATAGAATGACCTATAGAACTATAGAGAAGTAATTTATAGGATCTCTGTGGTTTATCGTGGTTTATCTAGTTAAGTCTTGCCATAGATTCTTATGCTTACATCAGCATTCTTATCATTTTTAAAGGTAGACTAGAAGTCTATAACCATCTCAATAATATTTTTGTTAAGTAAATATGTAAGAGCGTTATGATGCGGTATGTTACGATGCGGTATGTACATCTTGGAAAACTTCTGCTTGCTAATCAGAGTCGACGTGGGAGTGTGCCTCAAAGGACTGCGAAAACGCAGACGCACGCTTTTGATGATATTTATAACCAAAAGAATTGGGCCATGGCATGCATCACTGAATCTTGTACCTTTGGCATGTTATAGGGCTTCTTGTTTTACGGGTTTAGAACATTTTGTTACGGATAGATTAAGAAAAACTTGATATGTCACGTTGATAGTTTCAGATTCACCAAAGGCTCCAGCATCATTAGATAGATGACTCATGTCTGTCTCCTCTTTGTTTGTCAGTTTCTAGACTAGCTATTTTACCTGCTGATATGGGAACATCAGAGAAGTTCAGGTTGTGTCTCAGAGTGGAGAGTGATGATGGAATCAGGTCCATATAATCCTATTCATTATGAACTTAAAGGCAACACTGATCCTAGATCAGCACTCCTACTCTGAGACGCTTTATGAATACAGGCCCACAGACACTCCCAGCCCTCACTATAGAGTAGCCTAGTGTCTGTCTACCTGATAGAAACTAACATCCCTCAGCCTCATGCTGGTTGTGGACCAAGTCAAAGTGAAGGCTGCTGTCCGGTTGTGCTGACACGACAGGCTTTATAAATGCAGGCACCCGGGGGAGCAGAGGGGAGAGGGTTGTGCTGTTGTTGTCTCTGACTGAAAATGAGCCTTTTGAGACACCTCCTCCATACTGCCAAGGTGAATGAGAATGTCGAAAGCTGACAAAGACTTCCTGTGTTCGTCCTCTGTGGACGTACAATGATCCCTCGCTACTGCTCTCTCTCTCTCTCTCTCTCTCTCTCTCTCTCTCTCTCTCGCCTGTCTCTCTCTCTGCCTCTCTCTCTCTCGCCTCTCTCTCTCACCTGTCTCTCGCCTCTCTCTCTCTCTCACCTGTCTCTGCCTCTCTCTCTCTCTCTCTCTCTCTCTCTCTCTCTGCCTCTCTCTCTCTCTCTGCCTCTCTCTCTGCCTCTCTCTCTCTCTCTGCCCCTCTCTCTGCCTCTCTCTCTCTCTGCCTCTCTCTCTCTCTCTGCCTCTCTCTCTGCCTCTCTCTCTGCCTCTCTCTCTGCCTCTCTCTCTGCCTCATCTCATCAAATCATGTACAGTATGTCATCGTCAGTCATTTTACAGAGCGTTTCAACACCTAATATAGTGGAGTGCACTTCATAGTGTTTATTGCAGCTTTGCTAATAAGTAACATGGCTTCCCTGTGAAGACTTGGCAGTACTCTCTCACTGTCATAGAGGTCACAATATGCACTCAGTGTTGCATTACCATATCCTATATCAACATACAGGGTAAACATTATGCAGTACTTGGAGTACAATAGAT
Source organism: Thymallus thymallus (assembly GCA_023634145.1). NCBI lineage: Eukaryota > Metazoa > Chordata > Actinopteri > Salmoniformes > Salmonidae > Thymallus > Thymallus thymallus. The sequence goes on along the minus strand of CM042383.1, from coordinate 13,720,820 downwards.
GTTCTTTTCCAAGATATACAATATCTGACTATGACTAATTCCTTCTGCTGTCAAAGTGACGAGGTTATACAATGGCAAAGTTAGTGACAGGTTTCCACTGCCCCTGACATCCTGCTTATCTGTTCGTCTTTTTTTTCAGCCGTTTTAATGAAGTCTAAAAGAACAACAATTGCATACTCTATATATCCTGATCATATTTTATTTGATATCTCAACTGTTACTGTAAAATTAGCAGAAAAAGCTCAAGGAAGTGATTGGTATGACTAATACTGCGGTTAAAGTTGTCTCTGTCTCAGCTCTGACTCAAGTCCCCTATCGGTTTCAATGTGTCTACTCTTTCTGACGTCGTCATAGTATTCAGTCTGAGTAGGGTTGAGTCACAACCCGCCAACACGCTGTTCAGTTTCCCGTGTTTCACCAGAGCATGACAACGCATTACAATTCATTCCCCAACTTGGTTGGTCATTGTGGTCAGCTGGTCACTCACTAGCTACTAATTCACAAAATGAGCATACAGAAGTCTAAGACAAGGACAGTGTTGTACACAACGTCATTCTGTTTATATATAGGCTACACATTACACAACATTTGTTAAAAATTAGTTTGATAATGACTTGATAGAGTATGACCTGTGTGGCACATTGGCCACTCATTGCCACAGCACCTCTCCCAATACAAACACAGACTAGTCGCAACAACCGCTAGTGTCCACAGTAGACACACAGCCAGACATGGTAACAAATGTGTGTCTCTGAGTGTAGCAGTTCTCCTGAAGGTCATTTCTTCTGTTGTGCCTTTAAGGGGTTTTTCAGCAAACGACTGAAGGGATCCATAAAGCGGACGAAGAGTCAGACCAAACTGGACCGCAACACCAGCTTCAGACTGCCCTCCCTGAGACCTTCAGAAAATGACAGGTTGGCTATTCACTCATCTCCTTTCATATTTCAAATGTTTCAATACCAAGGAACGTCATCTACAATTCACATCGCTTGTCTTAATTATGCTGATGGGTCGTGGATGTCTTTTCATGATGATGATGATAATAGATATATGATCATGGAGATGTAGATAGGCGAGCGTGGGCGAGGTGGCTAGTCAACAGTAATGACAGAGGGAGCGTTTCTCCTGTGGGGTGTGTTGTTTCTACATTAATCTGGTAAACCCTGTCTGTTGCGTGGGGTTGGTTACCAAGGTGCTGGTTTATACAGCATTTGTACAGCCTTTTAAGAAGATACCCACGTCTTACATTATGTTCCCATCCATTATCAGTCCTGAGTGCTATTCTGAGAAATCTGTCTTTAATTCCAGGATTATAAGCCTGTGAGATAATGGCATTACTGTAAACCTGACGGGTTTCTTCCCTTCCTCACATGCAGTCAATGTTCTAGTAGAATTAGGCATTGTTGACCAAGACCAAGACAGATGTAATCCTCTGTTACAGTGTGCGACCCTGCCTTCCTCGTTGGTCTGAACAGTGATGTCGATATGTTTGGGGGTTCTCAACGCTCCAGTGAGTTTGCTGAACGGAGGGGAGGGGAGGGGGTCTGCCTGGCGGGTTTCCTCCCTGCTCTGGGGAGGGGGGTCCCCCCCATGCTGGTCTCTCTGCTGCCTGGCGAGGGCCGAGTCCCCCCGTGTTCATATGCAGCTCCATGCGCCGGGCAGAATATGCAGCGTCAGTACCACTACACAGATACTCACTCACTCTCTGACTGTACTGTGCAGATTGTAGCTTACAGAGTTAGTGATGAACACAGGCTAGCGGCCATAGAGATAAGTGCTGTATCGATCTTTATGCTAGTGGCTGAGTGGGTAGTCGGTAGGCTACATGTTTAGAGTACTGACAGCTTTCCCTGGGATGACATGACATCTGTCACTGTGTATGGCAGTACGCCCACGTGGGTGACGTCTGCCTGCCCTGTGAGCCAGCGGAGTAGTGAAAGTAGACTTTAGAGGCATTAGAGCCAGTAGGTCTGGGGGACGATGGTCGGCGTGAGGATGAGCTGCAGCCTCTTTCTGCCATCGTTAACTAACGTCAGTGACTCCCAGTAAAGACCATACTACAGCATCAGAATGGCCACCATGGCGACCAGCGCCACCTCTTCACTTCTCAGGAGGGCCAGGAATGCCCACCTGCCAAAGTCACTGCGCTTCAGGTAGGGCTGTATCATTGAAATGGAACTCATTCTAGTTCTGTGGGCAGCATGTCTCTTCCTGGTTAGAGAATGCTGGGCCGAATGACCAGTGCATTGTTTGTTAGATGGGACATGTCTCCTCTGCTGTAAAATGTTATGTTTTGTCATTTCATACAATACTACACTGTTTTAGTCCCATCTGAACCGTCTAAATTATAGAAATTAACAGCAGTTACGGCATGCAATATCATGCCATGTTGAATTGTATCTGATTCTGCTTCAAAGTACTACTAGTTCATAATCAGATAGCATTTTGTTAATTCAAGGAGCTGTGGAGCGGTGGTGTGGTCAGAGCGAAGTGCGTTCCGCTCCTTCCTCCCAGCGGACGTATCAGGTTTCCATCCTGATGCAGTGGATATAGTGAGGGCTGGTGTTCAGAAAGGCAGCAGCTCGTTTTAAAAAGATTAGACTCCTTAAGAGGGCATACATTTTTGGACTTTTTCACCACAAGTGCCCTGCGATGAATTTCAGTATGTAGGCTATCCACTTCTGTGCTGATAAAAACACAGATTGTTCTCAACATAATGCATATTTCTCTAAACAGTGCTATGAGACAGCTCAAAGTGCAACAAATTACCTGTACGCCTACAATGTGTTTACGACTTATAGACAAACTATGACTCACAGTTACAGATGTAAGTAAATACCCAGGTTAGCAATCACGTCAGTATCATTGTTGTATGCATCTGTGGAATCCATCGCTGGATTGAGAGGGCAGATCTGTTTCCGCCCAAACCCTTAATCTGGGTTTACATAATTTCGTTGGCGAGGCAGAGCCATGTTGCATGTTGGGAAGGCGGATGCCAAAAGATTACGGCGGCACATATGCACTCTGCAGCAGACTGAAGACAGGCACACACAATGGATGGATGTGTGCTAGTGAATAGTGAGGCGGATGCAGAACGAAAGAAGAGGACAGAGTCGGCTTTCTCTCTCCTCTGTTGGCACTGTATTACTTGTTCCAATGGTAGGCATCAGCACACCCACTCCCTTATGTGTGAGCTTTTTCATGATCCCCTTAAAAGCTTCTGTTCTTCAAAATATCAGTTTAGACTACCTGCTTGATAAATAATGTTATCCCTTTATATATGGGGAACTCAAGCAATCATGCTTTGTAAAAATAGTAGTGGTGCAAATGTGAGACGTAGTGTGTGTTCCAAATGGGACCCTATTCCCTACATAGTGCACTACTTTTGACCAGAGCCCTATGGGAAAGGAAATAATAGGATGCCATTTGTTTTATACTTGTATTTAGGCCATGATGCTTTAACCCAGACATGGGCCACATAATTAATGAAGACTATTCGCCAGGCCATTGTGGCCAATAGCAACAGACAGACAGTTTGTTTTCTCAGCATGGTATCAGGATAACGACGTCTTAATTCTCCATATGCCTCAAAAGACAAACAGAATCAATTAAGGCGTTGGCCTCTTAGAATCATTGTTATCTCATTGTGACCAGTGACCAAACTATAGGTAGAATAAAGAGCCTCTCAGAAGGACCTTGAATGTCTCTTCTTTTTAACTGCTGTTAGATTCTTTCTAACTAAGTGGCCCTAAAATAATGACTAAGATTTGCCTCTCTCCTTGGAAAGTTTACCAGACAAAATCTATTTTTATTACGGTATACAGATGTATTTATTTATTTTATTACAATAATGCCTCCAGACTACTTCCTCCTAAAATGTCTCTCTGTCTTCGATAGCTCGTAAACACAACATTGATTGTCTGGAATCTCTTACTCGCACTCACACTCGAGGGTGCCCTGTAATTCAGAATAAACAACTTTAACGGCTGCTACTGTGACAACTTAGTTGTCTTCTCAACACTGAATGATTGCCAACAACTGAAAGTGACAACAGATCAGAATCTAATTGCGAAGATCAGTCCATGGGAATTACTATCTATCCCAGCGATGACAGTGAACGAAATGGTCCTCGTCACTAAAGTGAATTAGATTTCTTGATCCCTGATTCTTACACGTCATCTGACATGTGGCGATTATGTAAACCTACTGTTATTATATTACAATGTGGCTGTTCTATTATGCATTTTGTGCATTTTCAATAAGCATGCATTACTTGGCTACATATTCAGTCAGTGATCGTATCCTTTGACTAACATTTCCCTTTCCTGCCATTTGGCTATTATGTAAGGGTCTATTTTTGTGTTATTATTAGGGCTGTGATGATACCAGTGTTGATATTTTTTTTCCATTGCAAAAATGAAAACAGGAAGCAGACCAACCTCTTTGGTCCTTTTAAAAACCTGCTGTATGTAAAATAGTGTGTGCTATAGCTTGGAAAATAAATGAATGTTACTTGTGACAACTATAATGATTTTTGTTTCCAACATTAGTGCTGTTTTCCTAAAGAAGTTAAATCCGCTTCGTGTTTTGTTTCCTTGCCACGACACTAACGAGTATTGTCAAATACCACGCGGTGTTGCATTTCGTAATTGTTACACTTTGAAGATGAATGTTTTGCCAGTTGAAAGCCTACTTTGCTTAACAACACTTTATGTTCACCCATTCCCCTCCCCTACCTGTAGTGTTGTGCTCTGATGGAAAGCCCAGGTAGTTTTGTCCAAGGTGTTTGTGAGCACAGCAGCACATCCCTCCTTCATCCCATGCTGCTGCACTTCAGAGTCAAGTCTCCTTGTAGGGGCATTCCTATGGAAACAGGCTCAAGGGGCCGACAGATGGGCCAGCCTAGGTCCTTGTTTACCACCTGTGAATCAAAGGGAAGGTAGTTGAAGAGCGAAAGGCATTGTATCTGCTGGTCCTTCTTCACTTATTACTGTTTCATGGAAATGGAACAATGAGGAGTTGAGACTGTACGGTAAAGGCAGTAGAACCAAGGACAGTGGACTGGAACTGAAAAGAGAAGAGAACCGTCACAAAAGGAATGGAATGAGATCCAGATAGAGAGATGCTCTGGGGATATTCCTTCAACTGGCTGTTCAGTTGTTTTTCGTAGGTATTACTGCTTCCTGGAATGTTCTAGTAAGTGATTGCTGGAATAGTGCGAATGAAGCTTAAATGACAAGTCTTACAGAAAGACAACAACTGGTTGTGTTTTGGGGTCACATTCACAGTATACATTTTTGAGGGTCCTCCAACTTGCGGTGTGTTGGTTTTAGAGCCTCCTAGTGACCATTTCTTATCTGTGCCGTAGTAAGTACAACTTGTCAGCGGAGGAGTCCGTCTTTTGACACATTTAGGGATTCAGCTCCTCAGAGCAGGATTGTCTGCCATGCTGTGAATGCTCTGAATGAAGTCATGTTGTAAACTGTAACCAAATGACATATTTTTATCTTCCAGATCCCGAGGGCTGCCTAAGTTAAAGGAGTCGTGTTCTCACGAGTCCCTGCTCAGCCCGGGAAGCACAGTAGAAGCCCTGGATCTGGGAATGGAGGAAGATGTTTACGTCAAGCCTCTCCACAATAGCATACTGGGACAGGAGTTCTGCTTCGAGGTAACATCTTGATCAACTACTTTGATAAAGCTATTGTGAATATTGTGCCTCAATACAAAGGCAGCTAGCCTACCTGACTCAAAAGGGCAGCATGCTTGTGGATTGGGACACAGCCATAGACTCCTAGGTGATGTAATGCATTAAAAAGCCTTCAGTTTTGCTCCTCATGCTTCTTTCTCTGTCCTCTCCAGGTGACTTACTCAGGAGGCAGTAAGTGTTTCAGCTGCTCCTCAGCCTCAGAGAGAGACAAATGGATGGAGAACCTGAAGAGGACGGTCCAGCCAAACAAGGTGAGACCACAGGCTGTCCCAAATGGCAGCCTATTCCCTATATACTGTATAGGGTACAATTTGGGCCGCAGTAATATTGATGCCCTCAACATTTTCATAACGCTACAGTGACCTCCTCTTCTTCACTTTTAGTTTTTTAGTTTTCTTTTCTTACCCGTGTCAGTTTAGTTATAACTGTGTTATTAAGGGTCAATGTTCCCCCCTCATTGGAATTCAAAACTCATTTGATGTCTTTCTAGGACAACTGCCGACGAGCAGAGAACGTCCTCCGGCTATGGATCATCGAGGCCAAGGACCTGCCTCCAAAGAAGAAGTATTTCTGTGAACTGTGCCTGGACGACGTTCTATACGCGCGCACCACCAGCAAGACCCGGACTGATTGCCTGTTCTGGGGGGAACACTTTGAGTTCTACAGCCTGCCGTCTGTCCGTAGCATCACGGTGCACATCTACAAGGACGTGGACAAGAAGAAGAAGAAGGACAAGAACAACTACGTGGGCCTGGTCAACATCCCCATCGGGGGGGTGACGGGAAGGCAGTTTGTGGAGAAGTGGTACCCTGTCAGCACCCCCACCACCAGCAAGGGCAAAGGAGGAGGGCCTTCGATCCGGATCAAGTCCCGCTTCCAGACCATCTCCATCCTGCCCATGGAGCAGTATAAGGAATTTGCAGAGTTTATCACTAACAACTACACCATGCTGTGTTCTGTTCTGGAGCCGGTGATCAGTGTGAAGAACAAGGAGGAGATGGCCTGTGCTCTTGTTCATATCTTACAGAGCACCGGACGGGCCAAGGTAATTCCTATACTTTAGAAACTCAATCTCTTCTCTGAACAGACTACTTCTCCATCGTCTCCCACTGTGCCTACCACCCTATACTGGCTATAACTTCCTCAGGGTATTCCATTCAGTTGTATCCATCTATTTGCCTACGTTAATATTAGCACCTCTAGGACATTAAGTACCGTACTGCAGTTTTTCCTTCTCTGCAGACATTGTAATCTCAGTAAATCAAAGTTCGCTCTCCTCCTCCTCCTCCCCAGGATTTCCTGACAGACCTGGTGATGTCAGAGGTGGACCGGTGTGCAGACCACGATGTCCTGATCTTCAGAGAGAACACGCTGGCCACCAAGGCCATAGAGGAGTTCCTCAAACTGGTGGGACAGAAGTACCTGCATGACGCACTAGGTGAGAGGGGAGGGTTAATTATAGAAGAGACCTTAGAAAGTGGAGACCTCACAAATGTAAACATTACAACTTGCAGTTCTGAAGACAGCGTCACATTTGGTAGCAAAGAGCAGTGCAACTGCGGTAGACTGGTTTGCAAACTATTCCATGTTCTGTCCATGTCGTATTACTGTTCTTCAACCCAGTCTGTTTTCTCCTGGGTACTGTAGGGGAGTTCATCAAAGCATTGTACGAGTCAGATGAGAACTGTGAGGTGGACCCGGGGAAGTGTTCCGCCAGTGAGCTCCCTGAACACCAGAGCAACCTGAAGATGTGCTGCGAGCTGGCCTTCTGCAAGATCATTAACTCCTACTGGTGAGATGAGCCTCTCCGCACTCTGGCCCTGAAGTCACATATAGCCAAAGGGCCTCGGTTTGCCTCCACTTAGGGTCAAAAGTTCCAGCTCCTTGTAAATGGTTAGCTAAAGAATTATGTGAATAAAGAAGAAAATCTGCAAACATTTATCACTCACATTTTTGGGCTTAGTCTTGCTGTTGTTAAAGAGATTGTGATACGTCTGACTTGGCTTCAATAAAGTGCATGCTGCCACCAGTTGGTTATTTTTGATGGTGTATGTGTCTGTTTGGTGATCTCAATTCGTCTTATTGTAATTCCTCTTTTCCTATCCCCTCGCGTCCTTCTCAACCGTATTGAAGCGGACGGTCCTCTCAGACCTTCTCCAATACGTTTTGAGAAGGAGGTGAGGAGAGAGGATGAATTGAGAAGGAGCCTGACTATCTCCTCTGCCTCCCCAGTGTGTTTCCGCGGGAGCTGAAGGAGGTGTTTGCAGCGTGGAAGCAGCAGTGTCTGTCCCGAGCCAACCAAGACATTAGCAAGCGCCTCATCAGCGCCTCCCTGTTCCTCCGCTTCCTTTGTCCCGCCATCATGTCACCCTCGCTCTTCAGCCTCATGCAGGAGTACCCTGATGACCGCACCTCCCGTACCCTCACCCTCATCGCCAAGGTCATTCAGAACCTGGCTAACTTCGCCAAGTAGGTTTACCCTTTTACTGGTAGCATGTTAGATTATATATCACCGCTGCGTTTTAAATGGCACCCTAATTGGTTGTTGGTTGTGTGTGCACCCTGGACTAAATTTCTCTGAACTCACTTGATCACCTTTACAAGTTTACAAGATGCCAATCCTAGTTGAGTAGAAAGCACGTTAAACAAATGTTGGTTGTCTGTGTCCCAAGGTTTGGCAACAAAGAGGAGTACATGGCATTTATGAACGACTTCCTGGAGCACGAGTGGGCAGGTATGATGCGTTTCATCACAGAGATCTCCAACCCAGAGACCATCTCCAACACGCCAGGGTTCGAAGGTTACATCGACCTTGGCCGGGAGCTGTCGGTCCTCCACTCGCTCCTGTGGGACGTGGTGTCCCAGTTGGACAAGGTAAATAAGACCCTGGAGTGGGCTGCAGTGATACGTCTGTTAACAGATGTTCAAATAACATAGTTTGGGTTGTAAATAGCCATATTCCCTTTATAGTGCATAACATTTTACCAGAGTCTATGGGCTCTGGTCAAAAGTTGTGCACTATGTAGGGAATAGGTTGCCATTTGGGTCACAGCCATATCTTCTGTAAGCCTGAATCTGAAGCTCTCAATTGTGGCCATTAGTAGGTATCTGTTAAGTTAAGAGGCTCTGCTGCAAATTATGCCTTGCAGTGGTGTGTAGTGGATTTAGGTCTGCACATCTGAATGTATATTTATTTTCCTACTCTGAATGTAATGGTTTTGTGGATGAAATGTGGGTAAATGGGTCTTAATCATATAACTGAGCTATGATCTAATGATATCAAGTGGTGTTAGGACAAAAGTCTGCCTAATCAGCTCACACCACATTGACTTGACTTGCATATTAAGCCTCTTGTGGCTAAAGGGTTAGTGACTTTCTGGTAAGAGGAAAACTAATAACACAGTCCAGGATGTTTTTACCCCTAACACTTTTCACTATGACGTTCTCTAAATATGTCGAGTCGTCTAGTTTTAAAGCAGGGTAACGTCACCCACTCATTCTCTGCACCGGCCACCACTCACCCTAACCTTAATCCTGCAAGGCTCCGACACTGTACCCTGAGTTTATTTATTTATTTATTTATTTATTTATTAATGCATGTTTGTTTATTTTACATGTTTACAGTGCCTTCAGAAAGTATTCACACCCCTTGACTTTTAATTAATTTAAAAAGCTGAAATGTCTTGAGTCAATAAGTATTCAACTCCTTTGTTATGGCAAGCCTAAATAAGTTAAGGAAAAAAAATGTGCTTAGAAAGTCTCATAATAACTTGCATGGATTCACTCTGTGCAATAACATTGTTTAACATAATTGTATTATTACTATCCCATATCTGTACCCCACACATACAAATGATCTGTTAGGTCCCTAACAGATCACACAAATTCAACTACAAAGACCAGGGAGGTTTTCCAATGGTTCGCAAAGAAGGGCACCTATTGGTAATGTTTTTTGTTTTTTTTAAACCAGACATTGAACATTCCTTTGGGTGGTGTATCGGTACACCCAGTTACTACAAAGATACAGGCACCCTTCCTAACTCAGTTGCCGGAGAGGAAGGAAACTACTTAGGGATTTCACCATGAGGCCAATGGTGATTAAAAAACAGTTACAGAGTTTAATGGCTGTGATAGGAGATAACTAAGGATGGATCAACAACATTGTAGTTACTCCACAATACAAGCAAAAATGACAGAGTGAAAAGACGTAAAAATATTCCAAAACATGCATTCTGTTTGCAATAGGGCACTCGTATTACTGCAAAATATGTGTCAAAGATAATTTCTTTTTTTCCTGAATTCAAAGCGTTATGTTTGGGGTAAATCCAACACAACAAATCACTGAGTACCACTCTTCATATTTTCAAGCATTGGGGTGGCTGCATCATGTAATGGGTATGCTTGTCATCGACAAGGACTAGGGAGTGTTTTAGGATAAAATAGAAACAGACATTCCAACAGTCTGCTTTCCAACAGACACTGGGAGACAAATTCACCTTTCAGCAGGACAATTACCTTAAACAAAAGGTCAAATGTACACTGTTTCCTACCAAGACGACGCTGAATGTTCCTGAGTGGCCTAGTTACAGTTTTGACTTAGAAAAAGTCAAGGGGTGTGAATACTTTCTGAAGGCACTGTATGTTTATTCTTCTGTGAACCCTAGTTTTTTTTACAGTATTCATTTCACTACTCCCTATATCTTATTCTTACCTCACAACCTTCTGCATTAGTTTGCCCTTGATGCACGTTTGCTGTGTTTGGAATGGCTGTTATTTAGTGGCATGTGTTTCATTTTTTTACCCCAAATATATTCATTCATTTCCTTATGTTTTCTCCTCTATTTTTTTCTGCCTCTACGCCCCCACCCTCCCTCCTTTTCCACTCCACCCTTCTACTCCGCCCGACACACACTGTGTCTCCATGGTTACACTGTCCCGACAACACCAATGCATTATGGTGCTTCTCATTGCCAACCAACCAACCAACAAACAAACCAACCCACCAATCCTCTGTCCTCCAAACCTTCTGTCATCCTCATTCCACAATGCTGGGTGATGTGGCCTGGTGCTGCTGCCTCTCGTCATGGTAACGTACAACCCAGGGTGAAAATTCCTTCCTGCAGGCGACCATAGCCAAGCTGGGCCCCCTGCCCCGCATCCTGGGGGACATAGCCCGCTCTCTGTCCAGCCCCACGTCCAGCCAGCAGCAGCTCCGACGCTTCCCGGACTACAGCTCCTCACACAATATCAGCGCCAGCTCCTCACACAATATCAGTGGCAGCGTCTCCTCAGGCCTGCAGAGGATATTCGAAGATCCGGCCGACAGGTAGGGCTCCAAAATGGTCACAACCGCCACAACCATATTGCCAATCACCACCCAGCCATGCATGGTCTAATTCGGTGGTGTAGTTCTTCCTATACTTTTCAAAGGCTGTTTCGTCTGGTGATTTTGTGCCAGTTAATCTAGAGATTCAGCTTTCATACAAAGTTGAGGGATGTTGATATATGCTCATGCAGTTTATGTGGATAGGTTGTTTTATGGTGCATTGATTTGGGAGATGACTCACTGCTAGGATCTTTCTAAATAAAGCTGCAGCTAGAGACTTCCTATTTTTAGCGTCTGTGGAGGTAATGAGGGAATCTGAGATGGATGTTTTTCCGGCTTTAATGTGTATCAGAGTAAATATTGGTGCTAAAGGAACATTTAGTTAAATTTGAAAGGAAAAGAAGGTAGCCTATATTTCACATTGTGTATCCCAAATGGCACACTATTCCCTATACCAGGGGTAGGCAACCCTGTTCCTGGAGTGCCGCAGGTAGTGCAAGGTTTTGTCCCACCTAGGCACCAACAGAGCTACTTACTTAATTGATCAGTTCAGCCTAAATTCAACACACCTGGTCTTTCAGGTAGGTTAAATCAAAAACAGGAAGTGCCTGCGGCACTCCAGGACCAGGGTTGCCTACCCCTGCCCTAGGCGTATATAGTGCACTAATTTTGACCAGACCCCTATTGGCCCTGTTCAAAGTAGTTAACTACATAGGGAATAGAATGCCATTTGTGACTGGTCCTAGCTTTGGTTTCAGAACTCTCTGTTAATGTGTTGTGTGTTTACTGTCCATATTTTGCAGTGAGGTTCGCAGCATCAAGTCCCCAGTCCAGGATCATGTTATGGACGGCCTTCACCGGGGGAAGAACCCTCTCCTGGGCCAGCAGTCATCCGCCCACAGCATAAGCTTCTCGGACAAGGAGGAGAGAGAGAACCTTCTGCCCAACGGACGCAGCATCTCCCTGGTGGACCTCCAGAGTGGCCAGGGACCCCTCCCTCTCCACGAGGCTCCACCCAGGCTGAGCAGGGTGGGCTCCCAGGTCTCTATCGGACACCCCCACCAGGCTACTACCCCACAGTCACATCAAGCCCTACACCAGAAACCCTCGTTACGGGACAACCTCCCCCAAAGCGCGCCCCAGGTGCGTCGGCCCCTGCACCCCTCGCTCAGCCAACAGAGGAGCCTCCAGCCCCTCTCTTTTCAGAACCCTGTCTATCACCTCAGCAACCTGACACAACAACAACAACAACAACACACAGCAGTACACTCCACAACACACTCGGTCCACTCCCACTCAGGGCACTCCCTTCAGCCGGGCTCCAGCTCGGAGAACCTGAGCACCGATAGCTCCCGCAGCCACAGCAACTCGGAGGTTGAGTTCGGTGGCGGGAACCAGGGGGGGAAGGGGGGCAGGGTACCGTCCAATAGCAGTCTGGAGGAGTTCAGCCAGCGGAGCACACAGAGCGAGGACTGCTCCACTCCGCGCCGAAAACACACCCTGCCGGACCACCAGGGAGGGGCCCACGCTGTGGCAGTGCCCAGGCAGAACAGCACGGGCACAGCCCACATCGTGAGGGTGGAGCAGCAAAGCCGCAGCGGGGGGAGTGCAGGGGCCCGGACGCCCGGCTCCCTTCCCCACAGCGCCTCTCTGCGTAGCAGCAGCTCCATCAACACAGAGCCCATGCCTATCCCCATCCAGGCCCAGCCAAGCGCAGGCACTGGAGGCCACTCACACCAGCAGTCCACCTGCTCCATGGAGAGCCCTGTGCCCCACGTCAGGAGCGTGGCCAAGCAGCAGACGCCACAGCAGGTACTGGTCTGGCATACAGAACTACACTTAGGTACACAAGCTCAGCTCCGACACCCCTATATATTATGTTATTATTATCAAGGATAAATGTCTCTGAAATAAAGTGTGGCCAGTCATGTTGGCCACTCAGGGTAGATTTGATTGACATATTGGTATCTGTGGTGATGGTGGTGGTGCAGGTGGCGTCGCCAGTAGAGCCAGTCACCATGTCACCGGTAGAGAGGACTGCAGCGTGGGTGCTGAATAACGGCCAGTACGAGGACGAGGAGGCGGCCCCAGCAGATCAGAGCAGCCAGGACAGCAGGAACGCAGAGAAGGTAAAGAGACAGCCAGAGTCACAGCCAATGAAGGTTTGATGGCCAAAACATGTCCAAGTTTTAAAGTTAGATTTGCTAGTGCTGGATGTCTTCTTCATTAACAAGTCCAACACATGAGCCTGCTAAGCCAGTGTAGGCAGACAGAGGTTAGCTTTGTCTTAGGCATGACTAACACGATCATCCCCTCCCGCTCTCTCTCTTTTTGTCTCTTTCTCTCTCTCTCTCTCCCTCTCTCTCTCTTTCCCTCTTTCTCTCTTTCGCTATCGTGCTCTGTCTCTATCTTTCTCTCTGTCTCTCTCGCCTCTCTCTCTCCAGTATGAACAGGAGATCTCCAAGCTGAAGGAGCGCCTGCGGGTGTCTAGTCTGTGTCTAGAGGAGTACGAGAGACGTCTGCTGGCCCAGGAGCAGCAGATGCAGACACTGCTGATGGAGTACAAGGCCCGTCTGGAGGACAGCGAGGAGAGGCTGCGGCGGCAGCAGGAGGAGAAGGACAACCAGATGAAGAGCATCATCTGCAGGTAGGCAAAACTAGGCCAACCCTCTGGATGGCTTTGCTTACAACAAGGAGCCTGTGCTCCAGTTGTAATTCCTGTGAATGAACGAACGAACGAACGAACAAAGGAATGAAAGAAGGAACGAATTAAAGCAAAATCACAGATTGACTGATTAATGGGGTGCTTCTAGTGTCTTGTATAGTTGTGTCCCAAATGACACCCTATGTCCTCCCCTTTTGATGTGTATTTGTCTGAGATGGCAATGCTCTGTCACTCACAGGTTAATGGCTGTTGAGGAGGAGCTAAAGAGAGACCATGCAGAGATGCAGGCTGTCATAGACGCCAAGCAGAAGATCATTGATGCACAGGTATAGTAACAGAACACACGGCACATATTCTGTCTGTACTCTATGTAGGGCTAGGGGTTTGAATAATACAAATGCTTAAAACCGTTCAAATCCAATGCTCAGATCCATTCAGTTCCATCCCCTTTTGAATAATATTCTACTCTCCATGGTAATGGATTCATTCAGTCTTAAGGGCCGTCCACACAAAGGAAGAATGCTATAACGATAAAGAAATCTAAATCGTTCTAATTCAAGTGGATAGGAGTGTTCACACTACAACGATAACTACAAAAAGCGTGGAGAACGATAACGAGAGCTATCGTTTGGATCACTTTCAGTGATTTTTTTTCTCCCTCCTGACGATAAAACATTTACAACCAATCAAAAACGTGTTTTATTGAATCGTTCTTGGTTCTAAGTGAGCGAAATTGCTCGGAGTGGAGAGAAGGCAGAGCACACGGTAAACTAGCCTGATATAGGACGAACCACGACAAACGGTGCATGTCAGTATGAGAAGGCCATATTTTCCGATGGTATCTGTTAACTTCGATACATCCTGACAAAATACACAATGACTGGCCTGCTAATGTGCCTTTCTGTACCTTGTAAACTGTAGGAAAAAAACGCAGGGCTTTTTAGCGGTTATTGAAATGACATATTCACTGAGGTTTACCGCCTAGACTAAAATGATAAAATATAGAAATGTATGACCTAGGCTAGGTATGATCATTTTCTTGTCCCTAAAAAGCTTAATAAATTACGGAGATTTCGAGATGCGTTCCCGCGGGGACTGGGAGAGCACACAGTAGCCTATCCTAGGCTACTTGTCATTTCATAATCAGATTTTTTTTTTTTTTTTTACTTTCAGTTCTCTTTGAGCAATTATGCACCTGGGGCCTCATTCATAAACCGTGTATGTACAGAATATAACCCAAAATGTGTGTGCGCCAGTTTTCACCTCCCTGAAAACATTAGACCATGCGTAAGCACATCTGTTCGCGGTTGTAATATTGTATTGCAAGCTGGCAAGTAAGTATTTTGTGCAAATGGGGGATATGATGAAAAGCATATTCATAAAAAACATATTAACAAGAATGCAATCATTTGCCATTAGTGAGAAGAGCAACTATCTGTGTTTTTATTTGTATCTCTCATTTAATTGGACCTTGTAGCCTAGTAAATAGATAGGCTATATGTATTTCAAGTTTTAAAAAATCCAAAGGAATTGACAATCATTAGAAAAATGGAAATCACTTGTAAACCACTTGAGCAACGAGGCAAGGAATGACATTATGTAAAAGATGTGCAGGCTAAATAGCGTTTGCTGTTGAATTGCTACATTTAAATGTGCGTACCGATAGCTGGCATGGGAAGAGAGTTGCTCCGTTTTGTACTGACAAGGCTGGGGTTATATGAAGAAACCAGATATTATAGTTTAAATTAAGCCTTCAAAATCGATAGATCAATATATCACCAAGTAACCCGGAGAGAGTGAGCAGTCAGTTATTAACAACAGCGAACCAATCTGTGAATAAAGCGATGCTGAGACACGAGCCCAACACACCATGGTTTCCCTTAGAAGAAAAGACTAAACTTTGAGACCAAAAAACAGCTGAAGGATATCCAGGAAAACATAGCTAAATGCTCTCGATGCTCACCAAAACAAACAAACTGTTAGAATCTGTTTGTTCAAAAGGAAAGTAGAGCGTCTATTGAGTCAGATGTGCATATACAGGGTGGGTGAGGGGACAAACAGGACAACAAAATTGGCAAACTTTAGAAGATGAACTGGATCAGCTAGAAAATAGATCAAGACAAAATAATATGAGAATATTGTCCTGACCGGAGGACTATGAAAAAGGAGACCTTTCCAACTACGTGATCAAGCTGATATCGGAGGGGCTTGGCGTGAAGCAGAGGAGCGCTAAATACTCTTGCATGGTAATCTTTAAGCTTTGGAACTATCAGACCAAAGTCAACATTCTGAAGGCACAGGTGGGAAAGGAGATTAAGGGTTAGGGCCAGTCCATTCGATTCGTCCAGGACCTATCTGCTAGACTGAGGAAAAAACACTAGTAATTAATTACGATCAGACAGTCACTGGAGGAAAAAGGGATCAAGTCTCAATTCCGATTCCCAGCAAGACTATGGGTATGGAAGGGAACACAGAGAATGGAGTTCATAAGCACCGATGATGCCATGAACAGGATGCAGTTAACCTTTCCAGTAGAAAGAGAGCCCAGTGCCTCGGAGAGGCCAAAGCAAAAAAAATTGGCAAGCACACTGAGCCCTATGGGAAAGCTACATCAAATCAAATTGTATTTGTCGCATGCGTCGAAAACAACAGGTGTAGACCTTACAGTGAAATGCTTACTTACAAGCCCTTAACCAACAATGCAGTTTTATGAAAAATTATTGTAACATTTTCTTTTGTTCTAAAAAAGTAAAAAATAGAAAAGTAAAAAACTGTAAATAACAAATAATTAAAGAGCAGCATTAAAATAACAGTAGCGAGGCTATATACAGGTAATTGAGGTAATATGTACATGTGGGTAGAGTTAGTGACTATGCATAGATAATAAACAGAGAGTAGCAGCAGCGTAAAAGAGGGGTGCGGGAACAATGCAAATTGTCCGGGTGGCCATTTGATTAGCTGTTCAAGAGTCTTATGGCTTGGGGGTAGAAGCTGTTAAGAAGCCTTTTGGACCTAGACTTGGCGCTCCGGTACCACTTGCCATGCGGTAGCAGAGAGAACAGTCTATGACTTGGGTGGCTGGAGTCTTTGACCATTTTTAGGGCCTTCGTCTGACACTGCCTGGTATAGAGGTCCTGGATGGCAGGAAGCTTGGCCCCAGTGATGTACTGGGCCGTACACACTACCCTCTGTAGTGCCTTGTGGTCGGAGGCCGAGCAGTTGCCGTACCTGGCAGTGATGTAACCAGTCAGGATGCTCTCGATGGTGCAGCTGGTTGGATGGGGAGCGTTTCATCAGACCAGAGAATCTTGTTTTCTTATGGTCTGAGTGTTTAGATGCCTTTTCTAAATCATGTCCAATCAATTGAATTTACCACAGGTGGACTCAAATCAAGTTGTAGAAACATCTCAAAGATGATTAATGGAAAAAGGATGCACCTGAGCTCAATTTAGAGTCTCATAACAAAGGGTCTGAATACTTATGTAAATAAGGTAAACCTGTTTTCACTTTGTTATTATGGGGTATTGTGTGTAGAATGATGAGGGGAAATTTTTTAAAATAAATTTTAGAATAAGGCTGTAACTTAACAAAGTGGAAAAGGTGAAGGGTCTAAATACTTTCTGAATGCACTCTGCTTTGCTTTGTTTTATTTTAGTTTTTGTTAAATGTCTGCTTAGCCCACATGCTTTATACACGTAATGTATACAATAACTGTTTATTTATTCTATGATCCTCCCATTATATGGAATGCCCACCGCCCTCATACGTAATTTCTGTTCAAATGTTTTACTTGGTTCTTCAACGACAGACGAAACCGATAAGGTTAGGTTTGATTCTATACAAGTAAAGACCAACAAAATCCAACTTATCACATGGAATGTCCACGGGCTCCCTGTTTGGGGAAAATAAAAAGCATATGGTTTTCGAACAACTAAAGAGATTGTCAGGAGATGTGTGTGTGTTTTTTTTTAAAGAGTTCCATAAAAAAAAAAGGAGAAATGGAACATTTAAAGAGGAGCTGGGTTGGAGAGGCCTATGCTGCCGCCTACTGTAGTAACAGCAGAGGTGTAGGCATCCTGATAAATAAGAATGCAACCTTTTCCCTTTATATCCCAGCACACGGACCAAGAAGGTGGTTTTCTAATGTTGAATTGTACCTTTAATTGAGATTACTATTCCTAACTACAAAATACTATTCTTTTTTTTCTCAAAGTAAATAAAGTTATTCAAAATCTGGCTACTTTTTAATTTCCAAAGGGGCACTCAAAAATGAATGATGAACTAATTTCGGATAATTCTCCTGTATCATGCTTATTTACACCAATAGAAAATACATTTAGCGGATTTACTGGACCGAAATGTTATTAAATATGTAAGTGAAAAATAAATCACAGTCGAACCAATACCATATTCGATATGGAAGAACATATTACTTATTTTACAAAAACCAATATCACACCCTTGAAAAACACAACCTTATGGAATAATCCTTGGATTGCTTTTCAGAATGAATTGATACATTTGCCCACATGGAAAACTAAAGGCATAGGAACCGTAAATTACTTTGTAGCAGGAAATACATCTCTTTTCATGACAGAATTAAAAAGACTGAACAATGTAGATAGTTTCAAATACATGCAACTTCAAAGTTGCATCACAAAATGTTGATTTTAAATCTTTTGGACATCAGAGCAACCTTGGGGGAATCTTATTTGATAGGAAAGATCTACAAGACCTTGCAGAGAGCATATCCAACTGACAATCTCTTAGAAGAAAATATAAATTATTGGAACCAAGATTTAAAATGAACTGATGTTGGCGCATAACTAATGAAATTACAGTTAATGAAAATGTACGCTTAATCCAGTATAAACTAGTGTATAGGGACAAAATTCACAAATTGTACAGCACAACTGCAGATATTTATATTTATATAAATATAAAAAATGCTTTGACTTCTTGACATTGCTTTTTTCTTTACAATGTTATCTTTTGGTCAGGGGAGATCTAATTTCCACTAACCTTCAAAGTATAGACTTGACATGCAGTAAGTACTATTCACATGGAATCCAACCCTTTTCAAGCTTTGGAGGGGGATGAAGTTATTTTGCTCTGCATTGGAGTAGAGAACATGTTGACTTTATCACTATGTTCCACTGAGTTCCAGGTCAATAAAGCAACAGATGTAATCCGAGCAGGCAAGTAAACCAGTCAGTCCTCTAGATTTAGAAAATATTGGCAAGCCTTGAATGAGCGCAACCACATTTGACACCCATTCCTGCCTCCCTGCCAAAAAAAAGCTAGTTGTTGTTCTTTGGTATTGCTTTTGAAATTTGATTTTTGATTTCCCCATCCGTCAGAATCTAAATATAAAACATAATCAAATACATGTTCATTACTTTTGTAGGTATACTATACCCCTACTGCTACAATTTTTGTTTTTCCATATCTGATGTCAATATATTCTCAGACAAAGTGGCTCTCATAGTTAAAAATAAACAATATTATAGTATGAGAAAGTCTGTCTTGAATTAGGGCTGGAAATATGAAGCGGTTACATTCAGATGTATTCACTATTTCTGTCTCTACAGGACTGTGTGTTGTGAGTCTCTTAGCAGATGATGTATCTGTTATCCCCAGCTTTGGCTGCTTTTCACCCTGCCCTCCTAATTTTGCTACCGTCCCTCCCAAAACCCTTCTCCCCTTCCCTCCTCTCCCCCAGTTCCGCAGGAACAGTGCCATGACCTGGCTAGTTGAGGTTGCCTATGGCTAGAGACAAAACATTATTATGTTGCTTATTACAAGGAGGGAAAACTGTGTCAGTTTTCCTACTTCTAGGAGGGGGGACATTGAGTCCAAGGGTTATGCATATAATTGGGATTTCATTTTTTTTTTTAAATAATTTTTATAATTAAAAATTAAGATAGTTGAATACAAATAATCCTCATATGTTTACACTATAAATGTACAGTAGTTTTCAGTTAAAAGCCATGCCACTGTTGACATGTAGCCTCTGTGAATGGTATACAAATGGATATCTAAACAAATGTTGTTGTTTTTGTTTTGTTTTTAAACAAACATGACACAATGCTTGGATATGAGTTTTTAGTTTTATCTATAATTTTGGCTGCTAAACAAAAAAATATTTCAGTGAGCTATATTTTAGACTTTGCTTGTGATATTTGAATTTCACCATCTACAGAGTAGTAGTCATCATTCAGCTTACCCTGCTAATCTATTCTCCACTGTAAAGTGAATGCTTTCCTCACTCACTCACTCATTCCCTCCCTCTTCCCCTCCTCTCTTTCTCTCTTCAGGAGAAGAGGATAATCTCTCTAGATGCAGCCAACTCTCGGCTGATGAGTGCCCTGACACAGGTGAAGGAGCGCTATAGCATGCAGAACCTGCGCAACGGCCTCTCGCCAACCAACCCCACAAAACTGTCAATCACTGAGAACGGAGAGTTTAAAAACAGCAGCTGCTGATTGTTAGTCGGACAGCGTGAGATGCTGTGATGATGGTCACACACTCTCTCCCTACACACAGACCAAGGACCTGTGTCTCTCTTGACTGTATGTACTATACATCTACAAGGAATGTCTAGATATTAATGTATATAACTTATATCTTGTATTAGTTGTGTACAGAGATGATACTGGAAAGACGGGTCATTTGAAGACAGAA
Organism: Thymallus thymallus; assembly: GCA_023634145.1. Taxonomy (NCBI): domain Eukaryota; kingdom Metazoa; phylum Chordata; class Actinopteri; order Salmoniformes; family Salmonidae; genus Thymallus; species Thymallus thymallus. Next base: position 13,700,438 of record CM042383.1, on the reverse strand, counting down.
ACAGGGGGATCAACTGTTGTCATGAAATAGTAAATTGGTGTTTTATAAATGACATTATTATTCCCATATGCAGACAAATGCAGTTTTATTTTAAGTATTCTCTAATTAAGAGATGCTATATTGAGGAAATGTACATATCATAAAGTTGGTTTGTTTAAATAAATAGATAAAAGCACATGAGCAGTTATAGCTCTAAAAACATATTGAAGTCATGATAGGAGTGGAAGGGCAAAATTAACCAAAAAAGGTTTTATGCACTCTATTATTCTAACCCTACTTTTTATATTTTTTAACTTCTGTTTTTGTTGTCTTAAACTAGGGGTTCAATTGGTTTTGATTAGCTGATTTTGAGTATATTGGGACTGCTGCTTGCCCATTGTTAGCTGAAACCATAGGTTTTTGAGTTCAGGTTCGTAAGGCCTACTGGATCATCAAAAATGAGTAGTCTCGCTCCACCACCTTGCCACAGAATAGCAAATTGTATTTATTTCTGTACCGCCTACTGTCAAGCCTTCAACATCCCAAAAGAAGACCCTGCTGACTTTGTACAATTTAATGTCAATAACTACTGTTTAGTCTGTTGTCGTAGTCGTTGTCCCCCCCCCCGTATGAACTGGTTTATGTAAGTGATTGCATATCTTTCCGTTGTTGAATGTTGTGGAGAATAAAAGCTGCCTATAATTTTGTGGATGTTTTGCATTTATATGAATTGATTATTGTCACGAGAATTTTGCTGTCTCAATGGTTGAACTCAACTATCACTCAAACTTTGAATAATTCCCAGAGGTTGTAAGGCTCTGGTTAAACAAGAATTAGACAAAGCCCCAGTCTGCAATAGATCAGTAGTTTATTCAGAGAGCTCTACTGCTCAAGTGCCAAGCAAATGCTTTTATACACACACGTTTCTGTCATATAACACCTCCCACTGGAGTTGTTGTACAATTTCGTATCCATTTATGGTAATCATGCTTCACAATATCATTACATTCTGCAAGCATACTTTCTGTAAGTCTAGCAATAGGTCATCTGTAGGCTAGACAGGTCATGTTTCCTGTAAGTCTAGCAATAGGTAATCTGTAGGCTAGACAGGTCCTAACCGTTCCCTTCACCCTTCCTGTTGTTAGTTTCAGTGGTCATCACAAGTTGTTTGTCAAGAGCTCCTCTTCTCGCCTCAACTATAACCTACTTTTATTGCAAAATATCAACACAATGCCCTAGCTTTTTAGTCACACATATTATTGGATTATTGTCTTATTCTAATTCACATTATACAATTTCAGGGTGGAACACTTTAGTCATTATCTTTAACATACAAATTCCTCTATCAATTATGGTTTGTAATTCAAGTACAGGGCTAAAGCACATACTGTTTTGTGGAGTTGTTACATAATTATCCCATTTATAAAGATTATTTGGTTGTTGTTACCTTGGAAGATGTGACCTGATTAGTGAACCACAGTTAGTAGAATGGGGCATGTGAAACATACTTGTAAGCGTGATGAGAGGGCCTCAATGACTGACGGAAAATGGCAGGCAGGTTGCCCTAGGCAGACGGGTTGCCTCCAACATTAACAATATTCCAGCATAAACTGTGTGCAGTTGTGATCTTGCCCTAGGTTTGGGATGTCCGTAGACTAGAGCAGTGGCTCCCAACCTTTTTCGGTTAGTGTAGCACCAACTGAATTTGCTCTGCCCGGAGTACCACCTCGTGTGCAATTTAACAGTAAGTCTATGGGCTCATGACACTCAAGTACCCCCTGTGGATAGGCCTAGTAACCCTGGTTTGCAACCACTGGACTAGAACCAGGTGACTGGGAAGAGCTTTACATGACACCCGGAACCTAGACATAAACCTACCGCCAGGGGGAGCTCGCTGTCTATCTCCAGTACTTCTAGCCACACATCCGCCCAGAGTCCAAGCCTGACCGTCACACCAGTGCTAGCATGTCTGCAGTCTGAATGTGTATTCGCTAGCTGACTCGTTTGAAAAAGTCTGGTGGAGCGCGAGTGGGTAAGATAAGCAAGGTGCAAACAAAATGTGTACTAAATTGTGCGAAGTGTATTTAGCCATGTCCATAATTTCATTGCGAGATTGGCTAGCACAGAACTGAATATTGAGCTTCTAAACGAGCTAACGGTAGCTACCTGAATTAGCTAGTTAGACGTTTATGTATCTTTTAGCTAACGTAAGCCTAGCTGGCTAGATATTTTTTTTTTGCCTGACCTAGGTAGCTTGTGCATGCATTTCAGATAACATTACGGCCAGTTAGGACTAGTAAATACGAATACAACATTGCATTTAGCCAGCGTCCACGCTCATGTAGCTTTAGCTTGCCTGCAGAACAACGCATTAACGCGCTAGTCAACTAGCTAACGTTAGCTAACTACGAAAGGGGAAAAACGACCTAACGTTAGCTAACTAAGCTAGCATACTGAGCATGGTTTGACAACAACGTTATTGAATCCTTTATTCAGTTGCGCTGAATAAAGACAATGCAACTCTCATCCAACAGAGATTCACAAATCCGCCATGGCGGACATCAAGAACTTCCTGTATGCTTGGTGTGGGAAGAAGAAACTAACACCTAACTATGACATTCGAGCCGCTGGAAACAAAAACCGACAGAAGTTTCTGTGTGAGGTCAGTGGTATTTTTTCAAATGTCTGCATCAGGTAAATAACAGAAGTAGCTTTTTATTTGTATAAAACATATATATGTGATTCCTCTTCCAAGGTTCGTATTGAGGGATTCAACTACACTGGAATGGGAAACTCCACCAATAAGAAGGATGCCCAGGCAAATGCTGCCAGAGACTTTGTCAATTATCTTGTCCGAGTTGGAGAAATGAATGCAGCAGAAGTCCCAGCCCATGGGGTCAGTTATTAACATTTCACCCAATAGGTTATCAATAAAACGCCTCAATACAGTGCAGAGCGTTGGATTTGGCTGCTGGTGGATAAGGATAGATAGTTTATTGGTCCCTGGGGGGACATTTCTTGCCAGCTACGAAAAACACAGGTAATGTGCAAAAAGCCAGAACGAAAATACTTAAAAGACAGGTACATGATACATAGTGCTGCAGTATGAGTGCAAAAAGCTATAAAAAGGCATTGCATAGTATGACTGAATATGTACACCATATTCAGCTTATGTGAAAAAAATGATGCAGTTATTGCAAGTTGATATAAATAAAAAGAGAGAATTTGCATTGTTAACTATACAGGTAGATGGCAGACCTGTATAGTTGGGGCGGCAACCGAAAGGTTGCTGGATCGAATCCCCGAGCTGACAAGGTAAAAATCTGTCGTTCTGCCCCTGAACAACGCAGTTAGCCCACTGTTCCTAGGCCGTCACTGTAAATAAGAATTTGTTCTTAACTGCCATGTCTAGTTAAAGGTACAAAAAAATTAAATGGCTAAATGTGCGTATGATATAATTTAGGGTACTAATAATAATTCCCTTAAAATACAGTCCTTAGTACAGGGTTTAATTGCAGATAAATGCACATATTGCACATTCAATGTACTAAAGGCAATGGAAAAAAAGATACTATTGACAGGACACTAATATACAGTCCTGAGTGAATGACTACGTCAGTTCAGTCCAATAATTACTTAGAATATTGCACGTGATATGGTATAAAAACTATACTTGAATATCTATATACAATCCTGAATAAACTAGGTCCTAACACCCCAACAGTTCCAGGTCTATGTTGCTGATGGCACAACACCCCGGTGAGGCATTAAATAGTCTAATAGCCGCCGGCAGGAAGGACCTCCTGCAGCGCTCTCTGGCACACCATGGTGGGATCAGTCTGTGACTGAAAGTGCTCCTCTGCATCATAACCATGGCATGCAGAGGGTGGGGGGTGTTGTCCAGTTTGGCCAGGATCCTTCTCTCCGCCACCTCCTATAAAGTGTCGAGGGTAATCCCCAGAACAGAGCTGGCCTTCCTGATCAGATTATTTACCCGAGAAGCATCACCAGCCTTTTTGTTGGCGCCCCAGCACACCACTGCAAAAAAGATGGCACACACCACAGACTGGTAGAAAGTATGTAGTAGTTTACTGCACACGTTGAAGGACCTGAATCTCCTCAGAAAGTTGAGTCGGCTCTGGCCCTTTTTGTACAGAGCCCCGCTGTTACCAGCCCATTCCAGCCTGCTGTCTATATGGACTCCCAGGAACTTGTATGAACCAACCATTTCCACATCCATCCCCTGTATAGGGACTGCAGTCGGTTGGGCCATGGTTCTGCTGAAATCCACAACCATCTCCTTTGTTTTGCTGATGTTGAGCTGAAGGTGGTTCTGCTCACACCACACCACAAAGTCATTGATTGTGCTCCTGTACTCCTCCTCCTGCCCACCCCTGATGCTCCCTACAATTGCGGAGTCATCCGAGAACTTCTGCAGGTGGCATGTTTCAGAGTTTTATCTGAGGTGTAGAGGGTGAACAGGAAGGGGGACAGGACCGTTCCCTGGGGGGCCCCTGTGTTGCTCACTGCCCGTTCGGACAGCTCTGTAGCCGCACAAATTGTAGCCTACCGGTCAGGTAGTCCGTGACCCAGGAGACTAAGGGTGCTTCCACTTTCATCCTCCTCATCTTCTCACTCAGTAGCAGGGGCTGAATGGTGTTGAAGCCACTGGAGAAGTTAAAAAACATAACCCTCACAGTGATTGTCCAGGTGAGAGTAGGCCCTCTGCAGAAGGTAGATTATTGCATCATCCACCCCGATGTTGTGCTGGTATGTGAACTGCAGGGGGTCCAGTGATGTACACACCAGGGGTCTGAGGTGAGCGAGGACTAACCTTTCCAGGGTCTTCATGATGTGGGATGTTAGCGCTACAGTTCTGAAGTCATTCAGGACAGTGGGGTGAGCCTTCTTGGGCACAAGAAGGCTCACCCCACTGTGAGCCAATGTTTTCCACAGCACAGGGACCCTTTCCAGGCTAAGGTTGAAGCAGCGCTGGAGTATTCTACACAGTTGGTCAGCACAGACCCTAAGTACCCTTGGGCTGATGCCATCAGGGCCCACCGCTTTCCACTGATGTAGTCTCTCCAGCTCTCTCTTCACTTGGTTGGTGGTGAAAGCCAGCCCAGCTGGGGAGGTGGGGGTACGGGGGGTGTTGAAAATCAGTCCAGAGGTGGGGTGGAAGGGAGGTGTTGCAGAGGGGGTGGGGAGTAGGGCTGGGCGATATGACCAAAATCTCATATTTCAATATGGGTAATTTCATATAACGATACATATCACGATATTGCACATTTTCTGTATATTCAGTTTATATAAAATTACCACATGTAAAGGCCTATTTCTTATTACATTTTGAATAAAAGGTACTTACTCATATTTGATTATTCCTCCTTTTATTTAGAACCTCTGCAAATGTTCAATTAAGCAAGTAACAAAATATAAATGTATAAAAACTATCAAAACCAAACATCTAATAACTGTTTGAATTGTAGCAGCAAATTAATATAGGCCTAACAAATATTGGTATATAAAATACCAACGGTAAACATGGAAAACTTTCAAGTTTAAACTATAGCAACAAAATACGTCTCACAAATAAATATATAACAAGTAAACAAAACACTAGCATTATATGACAACAACCAACATGCCGCAAACAAAATAGATATTTGGCAACAATGCCTCTTGCAACGTCTGAGTCTGGGGTTTGTTTTGAACACTCAACTGTACTTTTTTGTGTCTCATCCGTAGACTCTGTACTGTTTCACATGATTCTTGCATAGCTGGTAAAATAGGTTAGTGGTGTTTGAGCCGGTTGTCGGGACCGGCCTGCGGCATATTTGGCAGAGGACGGTTTTCTGGTCCGTGTTAGACTTTTCATACCCAAACCACGTCCATGCGACCGAAGTAGCCCCTCTTTTAGGTACGAGCACTGTGTCACGTTCACTCTCCATGTTTGTTTGTGTTGTGGAAGAACGCAAGGCGTCGTCCAATGGACAAAAAATATTGGCGTAAAGAGTGACAAAACGAAATAAACGATAGGGCATAATATGAAACAATAGACATTTTTCTATCGTCACACGATATATATCGTCATATCGCCCAGCCCTAGTGGGGAGGGGGTCGCTGATTGTCTCAACGGAGGTGTAATGTGTGCACTGTCAGAAAGAGACTGCACAAACTTGGCATACATGGGAGATCAGGAAGGAAGAAGAAGTTGTCTTGATATTCTTTTTTGAGAGCAGAGGCTTCTTCCTTCCTGACCTCCCATGTAGGCCAAGTTTGTGCAGTCTTTCTGACAGTGTACCCATGCACTTCGACATTGATTGTGGCAAGAGAGGCCTGTAGATCCCTTGATGTTACCCTAGGGTTCTTAGAGACTTCTATGAGCGTCTTTCGGTCAGCTCTTGGTGGGACGACCTGTCCTAGGTAGTTTGCCTAGTGGTCTGGAATTTTTGCCGGACTGTGGAATGACGTACTTCGAATTGCTTGGAAATGGATTTGTAACCCCTCCCAGACTCATAGGCATCAATAATCTTTCTTCTGAGGGCCTCTGGTAGATCTTTTTATCTTTAAATGATTTGTTACCACACACCCATATGGTTAAGACCAAACCAGACCAATTTTCTTATCTTTATGGAAGGCTGGACCTCCTAAGTTTCTCTCTGTTTTCTAATCATTTGAACCCGTTTAGCACAAATCAAATTTTAGCCATTTTATGTGATGGTAAAGGTAGGGTTGTGCTAACTTTTTCCCCATAAGGAAAATACATTTTTGGTTATTTTAATTGCACAACATTTTCAACGTTTTTTTTTTTTTTTACATATCCATCTGTCCAAATATGTAATTAAAATTAAGACTTTAAAAAGACTTTATTGGCACGGGTCTTGTTAGCAAACCGTGCCAAATCTCCTCAAATCCACAATCACTTCAAACTGAAGCTGGAAAGACTACAAACTAGCTGTACTTCGGTTGGTTTTTACCTTTTTTCAATTGACATTTCTTTGTTTATAGCCATGAAAATTCTGCCAGCTTATTCATGATTTTGACTGGCTGAGAAGTGCTGCCTTTCTGTTTTTTTTAAATTAAATTAATTTAACCTTTATTTTACTAGGCAAGTCAGTTAAGAACAACTTCTTATTTACAATGACTGCCTACCCCGGCCAAACCTGGACGACACTAGGCCAATTCTGCGCCAAACCTATGAGACTCCCAATCACAGCCGGATGTGATACAGCCTGGATTCGAATCAGGGACTGCAGTGACACCTCTTGCACTGACATGCAGTGCCTTAGACCGCTATGCTACTCGGGAGCCTACGTCCCAACTCTCAAATTGTTAATTACTATAAGACAGCTGGAATATTGAAACAATTTTGCAAATGTTTATACAAATCTCTGCTTTTGAAAACTAAATGTTAGTCTAAAAGAAATGTGAGACAATATCTAAATGCTTTTTATAGTGGAGATCCAGTTTCTATATTACCTGGCTGGGCTGATGAGACAGTGGATTGCGCAGTCAGATGGAACAGAGTAAATAGGCATTTTAACGTCATAGATTTAGTCGGTGGTAACTTGTGGAATAGATGCCGGCTGGAATGCGGTTTTGCCAATCAGGATTAGACCTACCCGTTGTATAATGATTTATGGACCACGTCAAATTGGCTAGCTAGCAAATAACAGATCACGTCAATATGGCTAGTTAACCAGCTAACTTTCAGGGGATTAGAAAAGCTAACATTATATCCAAATATTGTTAGATTTGCTTGCCAACTATAGTGATTTCAAAAGTCAGACTGACAACTTTGCCAGGAAGAGGATTTGCCAATTTCAAGCTCTTTCCAAAAAGCCTAATCTCTGATGACTGGTTATTTGCTTAGCTAGCGACATGCCAAATGGATAGGCTAAGTTACCCTCACTTATTTGAAATTACATGATCAATTGATGTTTACTGATAATGAAAAGCATGGAGTTACTTGCTGTATAACTCTGATGATAGAGCTAAAAGGAATAATCGGAAATGTGCCGCAAGCTAGTTCTGACTATGCTCTTCAAGAGGTGGTCATATTAAAACCAAATAGGTATAAAATGTAACAATCCCCTGAACAGCACAAAGTCATGTGCTTTTACCGGTGCAGGGGATCTCCTTGCCCCCTCCAGCAGCCAAATCACGCTCTGCACCATACTGTGACATTTTATTCATAACGACCTATACTTTATATCATCCAAGATAAACACTTGTTGATGTGTAATAATTTTACTGTATTAAAAATACTTTTCCTATTAATAGGCAAGTGGACCTGACTTCAGTGAGCCTGCCTGTGGAGGGGGGGGTGATGGCGGCAACGTTGGCTTTGGAAGTCTTCCTCCAAGTGGACCTATCCCTCCTCACCTGGTTGTGAAAGCTGAGCAAGGTACTAGGCTGATTTCTCCGAATGCTTGTAGGTCTGTACACAGTCTTTGGTCTTCAACTCCATTCCCATGATGTTATAACTCATCTCGTTGTTAAACTTTTGCTACAGTGAATGCTCCTTCTGGACCAGTCCCAGGTATCACTGGTTTGGGATATTCGGGGGGTGGCAGTGGCGGAAATTATTCCGGAGGTGGTGCAAACAGCAATGCTCCCTGGGATCGTGGGGCCAATCTGAAGGACTACTACTCAAAGAGAGATGAGCAAGAGGCACAGGCGGTAGGACCTGTCAATTCAACCTTTTTATGAGGCATTGTTGTTTCATATCCATTAGCTACTTTTATGCTGAATTATATTTAATCTAAGCAATGCGTTTGTAGTAATTCACGGTCTTCACGAATGCCTGATTGTAACCTTTGAAGTGTTTATTTTCCCCATCAAGACTCTGGAGTCTGAGGAGGTAGATTTGAACGCAGGACTCCATGGCAACTGGACTTTAGAGAACGCCAAGGCCCGTCTCAACCAGTTTTTCCAAAAGGAGAAGAATCAAACCGATTACAAATACAGCCAAGTTGGGCCTGACCACAACAGGTCAGGAGGATGGGAAAATATTTTGGCCTGGAAATTGATCAGTCCAGAGGGAGCGGGGGTGGGACCAGCATGAACTCTGGTGAATGCAGCAACCAGGCTGGTTCCAATAGGCTAGCTTCCAATAGGCTACCTTGCCTGTAGACATACCGGTAACTGCCAAAATAAAGTAAACGCTTGAGTAAATGAGGGATACAAATTATATTGAAAGCAGGTGCTTCCACACAGGTGTGGTTCCTGAATTAATTAAGCAATTAACATCCCATCATTCTTAGGGTCATGTATAAAAATGCCCAGTTGACCATTATTTTGGCTACTGTGGCAAGAAGAAACGATCTCTGTGACTTTGGAAGAGGGGTCTCAAAGGAGCATAGGATGTTTAAAGAGTGTGTGTCTCGTTCACCAGATCTCAATCCAATTGAACACTTATGGGTGATTCTGGAGCTGTGCCTGAGACAGCGTTATCCACCACCGTCAACAAAACATCAAATGATGGAATTTCTTGTGGAAGACTGGTGTTGCATCCCTCCAATAGAGTTCCAGACGCTTGTAGAATCAATGCCAAGGTGTATTGAAGCGGTTCTGTCGACGCCCTATTAAGACACTTTATGTTGGTGTGTCCTTTATTTTGGCAGTTAACAGTACATTAGTTATGGGGACTGTGTGTTTTTCTGCTGGACTTATATGGAGACAGAGCCCTCCTGGGTGTGCGGTTAACACCTGAGAGATCTCAGTGAACTTTTCTCAAGTCATTTTGGAGCTATTTATACCTCAACCATAGAGATCCTATAATCCCAGAATTAATTATATGATCTCTGACCTCAACCAATACCTTACTAGTACAATATTGATCCTATTTGAATTTAACTGGACAAAAAAGTAGTGGCGATGTGATGCCAGAATTCACAACCTACCTTGTCAAGACATGTGACATCCTTTAGGCTGCACTAAAGTTGTCATATGGTTACATCCACAATGGGGGATGGAATGAGCAGGTTATTGTGTGGTTTTGATTCCTGGTGTCGCTTGTTCCACTAGGGATGGGGCAGTCTGTGGCTGAGGTGATTTAAAGTTGATTGTTGATTGAAGTCTGGCAGAAAAACATACTGGCTCCCCCAAGGGCAAGGGTTATCATCAGACTGGACAATAGGCTTCTCAAGCTCAGAGGTCAGTTGGTCCAATGATTGATACATGTTTTATCAACTGTAAAAACATGACAGTTACACATCATTCTAAACTAAGATTTTTCATAGAAAGTGAATTACGTTTATTAACAATATGGATGATGGTGTTTTTTTGCTTCTGCTTTAGGAGTTTTATTGCTGAGATGCAGTTATTTGTAAGACAGCTTGGTAGGAGTAAGTACCCACATTTTAATTCAACACAATCTGAATTGTCTATGGGAGGTCAAATGTTTTGTTTAAATATTTGAAGATGAATATTCTGGAGAAAATGTAAACCATGACAACCTAGTTTAGTAGCTTTCTGGAGATCACAACTGTGACTTCACAAGCAGAATCAGAAATACATTTTAATTTGTTTTGTAGAGATAATTGCCCGTGAGCATGGCTCTAACAAGAAGCTGGCGGCCCAGTCCTCTGCGCTGTCTATCGTCCGTCAGCTTTACCATCTGGGTGTCATTGAGCCTTATTCTGGCATTACTAAGAAGAAAGAGGGGGAAATTGTAAGTTATGGGTTTTACTACATTTGAATAATGACAGGGTCTTAATGTTGTAGGCTTTGTGTTTGTTCACCTTATTTCATCTGTCTCAAGGTTAGAACAAAGTATGCAGCAAGTCTTTTTAACCTATGGTTGAACCTTGGTGTCTTCACAGTTGGAAGCTTTCGAGGTGAATGTGGTGGATGATCTGCAACATCAACTGCAGAGTATGGCTGCAGAACTGGGTGTTCCAATTCCTCCTCCAGTAAGTCTTAATTTATATGATGACGTATTAACCGTTATACAGTTTCAATTAGTGTCTGTCCTGTTACACAGAAAGCAAAGAAAGTTACTGTATGTGATTTAATGAGTGTGACGTTGAATATGAGGATTGAGTTAAACCTTTTTCCTGTCCCCAGCCATCTGATCCAAGTACCCCAGTGTCCTTGGTCCAAGGGAAGATGGCTGTGTTTGAGCCTTCTCAGAGACAGAGCATGGCCGGGGTGGTGCCCTGGTCCCCTCCGCAAGTCAACTGGAACCCCTGGACCAGCAGCAATATCGATGATGGACCACTAGCATTTGTGAGTCAGACTTGTTTCTAGCTGTACATTTACTAAAAGAAATGCAACAATATATCTGTTTTCTACTGTTATTCTCTTCATAATCTGTCCTTTCTCAAAACTAAAGCAGTCTATTTTTTTTTACTAAAAGTATGATTTACATTTCCCCCTAGTGCACCCCAGAGCAAATCAGCACTGACCTCCATCATGAGCTGACTTATCAATTGGAACAAGATCAAAGCCTACAGAAGGTATGTTGTTGCCCTCACCGTGATTTAGTGATTCCTCATTAAACCAGGATAAAAACAGGCCCCATCTTTGGGGATTTTATACATAAAATGGTCCTTTGGATGTAGGACTGTTGACATGTATTTGACATTTGTATCTTAAAGCATAATTGAGAAGTAATTAATGTAATTAGAAATATTTGTGTCATTTTGGCTGTACCCAGGCCTCTAAGACCCCATAATGTTTAATTTGTAGGTGCTACAAAGCAAAAATTGGTGTCATATTAGGTACAATATGCAGAAAATCACCATTATCTGGTTGCTAAAATTCTAATTTCAGTTTGACAACAAGCCATATATTGTTGAGAATCATGGTGTGTATATATAAAATAATATTGAATTTGTCTTGTTTGAAGCTGGTGTATAAAAAACGGCAAACACAGAAATAGCGCATATAGAACATATCTACCTTCTTAGATTTGCTTTCAATGAGAATGACAGATGTATAACTCACATTTCTATGTAAATTTGGTCCGGTCGGCTTTAATTTATGAATATTGAAAATATACAATTTTTGGTTGGCAAAATTTTTGTAAGCATTACCAACAAATGTAAAAATAGATTCAAAATGGTCAACCTTTGCTGGTGATTTGCAAGATGTGCAATGATACAAGTAATAGGAGGGCTGTGATTGTTTACATCAAAATGTTTTATTTAACTAAGCAAGTAATTTAAGAAAAACTTCTTATTTACAATGACTGCCTACCTCGGCCAAACCTGGACGACGCTGGGCCAATTGTGCACCACACTATGGGACTCCCACACTACAGCCTGGATTCGAACCAGGGACTGCAGTGATGCCTCTTGCACTGAGATGCAGTGCCTTAGACCGCTGCGCCACTCGGGAGCCCCAATATTAAACTTCAATTAATAATTTATTAATATGCGTTTAGATATACATGTCAATGATCCTTACTCCAAAGGACCATTCTATGGATAAAATATATATATTTTTTTTTGTTCTGGTTTTGTGAGGAATCACTCAATTATCTTGATTTAGTGTTAAATTATGTCCCGTTATCAGTCCCTCAAGGATTCCGTGTTTCTTTGATAGCATTTTTTTTTTGTGCCAAATCAACAATAAACAATTCCCCAAATATTATGCGAGGGCATGTAAATTTCAATATCAACCAATCACGGCAGATTTCTCACATAATATGGTTCAATCAAGCCAAATGTCAACAAACGTTTTCCCACGTCTGCGTATTTGTGTGATAAATTGGACAATCATTGCATATTGCCATGCAAAATATCAGAATTTTACATGGGACCGTGTTATGTTATGTCTCAAACTGACACGCAAAAATGTGTCTCCTAGGTCATTGGGGAAAGAGACGGGCTTCCAGTGAAGAAATTTGAGGAGCATATCATGACTGCCGTTGAGGGCAACTCGGTGGTGATCATTCGAGGGGCGACTGGCTGTGGCAAAACCACCCAGGTTCCTCAGTACATCCTGGATCAGTTCATCAAGAGTGGGAAGGCGTCCGAATGTAACATTATTGTAACCCAGGTAAGACTCAAAATGAAATATTAATGTATTTGAATATTTTCCTGGCTTGTGATGAGACAATGATTTTGTTGTTCCATTGGGAAGTGTTTGTTGCATTGTGTAAACTTTAAAACACAAACAGAAACGCAGGTCCAGGGCATGGACTGTTACATAAAAGATAAATAGAATATAAAAGTGACTGACTGCTATTTCACGGTGTCCTCCTTCACTTCGTCAGCCCCGGCGTATCAGTGCAGTGTCTGTGGCAGAGCGTGTTTCCTACGAGAGAGGAGAGGATGTCGGTAAGAGCTGTGGGTACAGCGTCCGATTTGAATCCATCCTCCCACGACCCCATGCCAGCATCATGTTCTGCACTGTTGGTAAGTGTCTCTTTTATTCTCATTTGTCATTCATACTTTAGGTGTTTTATGTAGGAAATACAACTGGGGTTGAGAATAACTCGGGTTGAGAATAGCAGAAGACAAATGGATTTTTATTGATAATATATAGCGTCATTTGATGTGTATTGCTCTTTCTAGGTGTGTTACTGCGGAAGCTGGAAGCAGGCATTCGCGGGATCAGCCATGTGATTGTGGATGAAATCCACGAAAGAGACATTAATGTGCGTATATCTGATGCTCCCTAAAATCGGAATCCTTAGGGGCAGGTTATCCTGATAGTAGATTATCAGGATTGAAAATTATTTGTAGTCCAGGACTAGGCTTAATCTGTGTGTGGGAAATTAGCCCTCTGTGTACTAAAGTAAGTAATGTTTACTTTTTGCTCTTCACAGACCGACTTCCTCATGGTGGTGCTGAGGGACGTGGTCCAGACCTATCCAGAGGTCCGCATCATCCTCATGTCCGCCACCATCGACACCACCATGTTCAGAGAGTACTTCTTCAACTGCCCCGTCATCGAGGTGTTCGGCCGCACATTCCCAGTACAAGGTAAGAGCTCAGTCAAATGGAGCTTGTGAACTTTCTTAAATCATCTAACCTTTATATGATCCAGTTCATGGGCTTGTAATAAATATCTCTGAGGTGTTGTTTCTAACAAAGTTTCAATCTTTTCCAGAGTACTTTTTGGAAGATTGCATTCAGATGACACATTTCATTCCCCCTCCGAGTGATAGAAAGAGGAAGGACAAGGATGAGGAAGGAGGAGATGAAGAGGTATGGGATAGTACTCTGTCCTCAGTCATAAGCACAGAGAACCATTTAATTTAACCACTGTTTGTTGTTGTACGGAAGTGTGGTCTATGTATACGTTTGACTTCCTCTTGTTTGTCACAGGCCAACTGTAATGTGATATGTGGGCCAGAGTACACCCCGGAGACTAAGCGCTCCATGGCCCAGATGAATGAGAAGGAGACTCCCTTTGAGCTGGTGGAGGCCCTGCTGAAGTACATCGAGACCCTCCAGGTGGCCGGGGCCGTGCTTGTCTTCCTGCCTGGCTGGAACCTCATCTACTCCATGCAGAAACACCTGGAGATGAACCCACACTTTGGTGTGTAGTCTCAATACTAATCACTGGTTCTCCCATAGAAGTACTGTTCAAAGTATTTGGATTGAAATAATTTTAGTCCCATATCACCCACGTTTCTGCCATAGAAATGCTGTTGGTCTTAATTGTAATGACACCAGTAAATTGACTTGCTATTAATTTTGTTTCACCCAGGGAGTCAACGCTACCTGATTCTGCCTCTCCACTCTCAGATCCCCAGAGAGGAGCAGAGGAGAGTATTTGAGCCTGTGCCTGAAAACATCACTAAGGTTAGTCTGACTAGTGTTTTTCCTGTAAAGGTGTATAATGTTTCTTATCTGTTATCATAATTTTTGTTATTTATATTTGATCCTTTTCAGGTGATCTTGTCAACAAACATCGCAGAGACCAGTATTACAATCAATGATGTAGTATATGTCATCGACTCTTGCAAGTAAGTGCTTCTCACTTGATATACTGTACTTTATATGATCTGTTTTAGTTACATTCATTATTATTGCTTGGGAATGTAGCTACTAATGATCAACCATTATGGTGTGTTTTCTCTTAGGCAGAAAGTGAAACTGTTCACGTCTCACAACAACATGACCAACTACGCCACGGTCTGGGGCTCCAAGACCAACCTGGAGCAGAGGAAGGGTCGGGCCGGCCGCGTCCGGGCTGGCTTCTGCTTTCATCTGTGTAGCAGAGCACGCTTCGACAAGTAAGTCTCTGGGGCCCGTTGCATAAAACATCTTAAAGGTGCAATATGTACCATCTAAGCCACTGTGAAATATATTTTCTTTAAAAAAGAATTTTCAGCTGTTTGAAGCTGGTGTACAAAACCAAAAGTTTTGTAATGAAACTTAAGAATGGGAAATATTGCACGTAGAACAGATCTACCGCTTCTTAGACTTGCTTTCAATGAGAATGACATCTATAACACACAAAACGTTACATATTGCCCTTAAGGAAGAATGTTTCCTTATCTACAGGAATTATTTAAAGCCGTTGCATAGAGCCCCTCATACATTTTCCATAGATAAGGGCATACTTAAGGGGTTTTACTGTAGATTGAAGGCATGTATGGCAGGAAGAGTGGTTACCATAGAGATGGTCTGATTCACTGACTATAGAGAAGGTAGATAGCTAGCTTTGTAGCCATGAATTGTGCAGCTAAGTAGCTAGCTATATATCTAGCTAGCTGTTTGATGTTTTTCTTTTGCAACCAGGGCAGATACATTTTTTTGATTTAACCTTTATTTAACTAGGCAAGTCAGTTTCTTAATTACAAAAATAAAGCAACATTCACCTCCACAAATGCTGTTTATGTTGATATCCGTACTGAATGAAGCACTTAAGGGACCTCACAGGCACCATTAAAGTTGGAATCTTTAGTTGCTACATCCATTTTTGGACATACAATTGAATTATTTATTTATGTATATAGAATATAACTTTTAAATGCCTCATGATTGTTTGGTTGCGGGACAAAGGGCCAAAATGCGGGACATGTGGCCACCCTAACTCTATAGCCTCAAAACATGGTTAAAACTATAATGTTCATATCATGCATGGTCAGTCCATATATCCATAGCTCTGTCCATACATTTGAGTGTGGTTACATTTCTCCAAGCCCATCCCTCAGCTTTTTAGCAAAACACAGGCAGGGTAATTGTTTCAATTAAGTATTCTAGCTTTAACTTTTTCACTTCATTTAAGTGAAAATTCGCCATAAAATTTTTTGGGAAACTGATTTAGAGTGAAGTAAACTTTAAGGCTAAAGATAAAGGGAAAATGACCTTAACATGTTTTATACATTTACATTTTAGTCATTTAGCAGACGCTCTTATCCAGAGCGACTTAGTGCATACATGTTAATACTTTTCTAGTACTGGTCCCCCGTGGGAATCGAACCCACAACCCTGGCATCGCAAGTGCCATGCTCTACCATCTGCCCTGAACCTCAACCCTCATTGGAGTTGAAGAGATGCCAAACTTCTGTGCCTGTATTCAAAAAGCCTCTTAGTATGAATGCTGATCTCAGATCAGGTCCCCACCATCTGTGAAATCTTACTCATGATACAAAAGACAAAACTGGTCCTAGATCAGTGCTACTACTCTGAGATGCTATATGAATATGGGCCCTGTTTTTTCACTCTTACCCTTGCTGATATGTCAAAAACTGAGTTTGATTTGAATTACACAAGTGATGAATGTGTGCTTCTGTGCCTACTCTTTTCTTCATCCCAGACTGGAGACCCATATGACCCCTGAGATATTCCGTACTCCTCTCCACGAGGTAGCTCTGAGCATCAAGTTGCTGAGACTAGGAGCCATTGGCCATTTCCTTTCCAAGGCCATCGAGCCTCCTCCCCTGGACGCGGTTATAGAGGCAGAACACACACTGAGAGGTTAATCATTTTTAGCTTTGTTTTGTCCTCTAGTGTTCTAGAAGATTCCCCCATTGTTGTGAACATTACCAACCATCTTGAATAATGTTGACATTTACGATTCCTTTATATATTTCACTAGAACTGGATGCTTTGGACACGAACGACGAGTTGACTCCGCTCGGTCGGATCCTTGCAAAGCTTCCAATCGAGCCGCGGCTGGGGAAGATGATGATTATGGGCTGCATATTCAAGTGAGTGCTGCATCAGAAATCATGCATGCATTTTGTAAAATCTTTCCCTAAGATACTGTTCCATATTGGCAAATCTCTACACAGTTTTCTGTTTCCAATGAGAAATCATTTAAATAGTTGGTGCTTTCTCTGCTCTGCTTTCTAGTGTTGGAGATGCAGTGTGCACTATCTCAGCAGCCTCCTGCTTCCCAGAGCCCTTTATCAATGATGGCAAGCGCTTGGGTTATGTGCACCGCAACTTTGCTGGCACCCGCTTCTCAGACCACGTGGCACTACTGTCAGTCTTCCAGGCTTGGGATGATGTGAGGTGAGTCCAGGCTTCATAGAAACATGCAACATGTACATATAGAAAACGACCTATCTCCTCTCATGGATTACAATTAAACAGATGCAACTGATAATTGTGGCTGATACGATTGGAGACAACACTAATGCCATTCATTGTAGTAGGAAGAGGTTAATTACCTGTTTTTTGTTTTGGAATACACTTCTATACCCTCTCACTACCTGGCAAATGAAGGTTATGACGGCTTTTTAACTTTAACTCATTTTTGTTGTAGAATGGGAGGTGAGGATGCAGAGTCCAGATTCTGTGAACACAAGAGGCTCAACATGTCCACACTGAGGATGACCTGGGAGGCCAAAGTGCAGCTGAAGGAGATCCTTATCAACTCTGGCTTCCCTGAGGGTAAATTATGACTGCGTCTCAAATGACACCCTTTTCCTATTGTGTACTACCTGATCAAATATAGTGCACTTTATTGGGAATAGGGCAGTGATGTAAAGTTCTTAAGTAAAAAAAAAAAAATACTTTAAAGTACTACTTAAGTAGTTATCTGTACTTTAATATGTATATTTATGATGACTTTTACTCAACTACATCCCTAAAGAAAATACATTATTCCCGACACCCAAAAGTTCTTGTTATATTTTGAATGCTTAGCAGGACAGGAAAATTGTCAAATTCACGCACTTAAGAGAACATCTCTGGTCATCCCTACTGCCTCTGATCTGGGGGACTCACTAAACACGCTTTGTTTGTAAATTATGTCTGAGTGTTGGTGTGCCCCTGGAGATCCATAAATAATAACAATGAGTGCTGACTTGTTTGCTTAATATAAGGAATTTTAAATGGTTTATATAGTACTTTTACTTTTGATACTTAAGAATATTTAAAACCAAATACTTTTAGACTCAAGTAGTATTTTACTGGGTCACTTTTACTTTAGTCATTTTCTATTAAGGTATCTTCACTTTCACTCGAGTATGACAATTGGGTACCTTTTCCACCACTGGAATACGGTGACATTCGGAACGCACTCCATGTAAAAAACCCAATAGTATTGCAGTGTTGGCATACAATCACATCTGAAATTGTTTTTTTTGTCTTTTCATTAGAGTGCTTGATGACACAGATGTTCAACAACGTTGGACCCGACAACAACCTTGACGTGGTCATCTCTCTCCTGACATACGGCTCCTATCCCAACGTGTGCTACCATAAGGAGAAGAGGAAGATTCTCACCACTGAGGGGCGCAATGCTCTCATCCACAAATGCTCCGTCAACTGCCCCTTCAGCAGCCAGGACATGACCTACCCATCACCATTCTTCGTCTTTAGCGAAAAGGTAGGATCTCAAATTAGAAGTCCATGTCTACATTATATGAATATACTTGTGTATCATAGGTTGTATACAAGAAACATATATTGTGTGAGCTATAAGGGTCAATGTTCAGATATTTTTAAAAATATTTTTAAAATAATCATCATTAATAATTGTAAATTGGTGTACAAGCTGCAAGCAACCAATTAGTGTATTCTTTTTATTTCCATCAGATCCGGACTCGAGCCATCTCAGCCAAAGGAATGACACTAGTCAGCCCACTCCAGCTGATCTTGTTTGCCTCCAAGAAAATCACATCAAACGGGGAAATCATTGAACTGGATGATTGGTGAGTCTAGCTACTATCTTTAAAGTGGGGCAATAGTGGAAACTTGTGTTTTTTTTTTCCTGCATATGTACCTAAAATTCTTAAAAGGGTTTTGGACTGAGCATTAAAATCGTGAGATCAAGCCGATAAAACCACCATTTGTATTCACAGGATCAAACTGAAGATACCGCATAACGTGGCTGGTTGCATAGCTGCTTTGAGGGCTGGAATGGAGGCACTTGTTGTGGAAGTCACCAAAGACCCTGAGTACATTAAACAGCTGGACCCCACAAACGAGCGCATGCTCAACATCATCCGCCAAATCTCCAAGCCCTCCGCAGCCGGGCTTAACCTCATGGTCAACAATCAACGGTAAGATTCACACGCGATTAGACATCTCAGCTCTGGGTGGGTAGGAACATTTAGGATGCTTCCCAAATGGCACCCTATTCCCTACATAGTGCACTGCTTTTGACCTGAGCCCTAGCAGCTATAGTCCGCTAAATATTAACAAACATGACATACCGTACATACTTGTAGTAGTGAAGCCATGTAGTGGCAATAATGGATTATCTTATTCTGTGTAGATTATCAACATTTGTGCACGGTAATCTACTCCACAGAGTAATAGGACAGCATTGGACATTCCTGAAATGTTTTGAATACAGCTGGTTTATGTCTTGTCTTTATCAGTTTTGGAGATGGTCCACGTCCTCCCAAGATGGGCAGGTTTGACGGAGGTGGAGGAGGGAACAGAGGAGGGTACCAGGGTGGAGGAGGCTCCGGATACAGGGGAGGAGGTTACAGAGGCGGTGGAGGATACCAGGGCGGTGGAGGATACCGGGGTGGCGGAGGATACCGGGGTGGCGGCGGTGGAGGATACCGGGGTGGCGGCGGTGGAGGATACCGGGGTGGCGGCGGTGGAGGTTACCGGGGTGGCGGCGGTGGAGGTTACCGGGGTGGCGGCGGTTATGGAGGTGGGAACAGGGGTGGTGGATACAGAGGAGGTCAGGGATATTAGGGCATTTTGAATTTTAACTTGTTAGATGTTGTGCATTACAATGCATAATGACCTTTAGGAACATAACGTTTGTTGAGTGTTTTTGACTGTTATATTAGGACACGTGAGTTTATGTAAGGGTGTTTTGTTTTAGTTTTGCCTTTTGTGGCTCCCACCCCACCGAAATCAAGGTTATTGGCCCACAGAGAAATTGTGTATTTGAATCTACTGGTATTGAGAATCGCAAAACGAATAGTAGATAATCCGTTATCTATGTAGACTGACTCATTGGATTTTGGTTAATGGAAAATTCCAAGTGTTTTGGGGTGGGGTTTTTCCTTTTAAATATTTCATGTCATGAGCCTCATTTTGTCAGTGATTTACAACTCAAATATGTTTCCTGCCATTACTAGGTAATAAATTCAATGTTTTTTTCAACACTTAAGATTTCCTCTGTAAAAGGTACAATAAGAGCACAATTAATTTTGGAAAACACATTTTATTGAAATGTTCATATAAAGTGCACATTTGTTTATAGGGCCAGTGCATAGAAAAGCTGCAATCTTTCTCAGAAGTGCATTGAAATGAACACAAATATAATCCAACAATTGAAACAGTCAATCAATCTGCCTGAAGTAGTAACTTATGTTACATGGCAAGATACTGAGCAACAGCTACTTCCAATAAAATTGTCTACAACACATTTACACTGCAATCATAAACTCAGGAACTCACCCACATTTTGTGCAGCAAGCCTATATCACCCTTGGTGTTAGACTCCAGTTTGTTTGTGGTGATCTCCAAACTGAGTTTCTGCAGGGCCTTGGAAAGATAATCTGTCTCGTTCTTGTCCCCACTGGCTGTCTGCTCCAGGTCCTCACTCGCTTTGTACAGATTGTCAGGAACAAGAATGGTCACGCCATACCCGTGGTTATCATGAATGTGGTTGTCGGTCAGCTTCAGCTGGGGCTGAGGGAGAACCTGTGAATAGAAAACACATTTCATGTCACCAATCTATCCTTGGTTTTCTACTTTAGTTCACACTGACATAAGTGAGGTTCTTTACTATCAACCACATATTTAATCTCTGGCTCTGCTTCACTGTGCCACATTTATTAAACATACTATAATACCACTATCACATTTATTTATCAGGCTGCTGACAATCTAGGGTTCCTCCTTGATTTAGAGGCTTAAATTGATTCCTTCCCCAGAATCTACACTGTCACCCCAATGGAATTTAGTGGCATTTCCACCTGTACATTTGCATGTATATTCAGTTGAAGTCGGAAGTTTACTTACACTTAGGTTGAAGACAATTTATTTTTCAACCACTCCACAGATTTCATGTTAAACTAGTTTTGGCAAGTCTGTTAGGACATCTACTTTGTTCATGACAAGTAGTTATTCCAACAATTGTTTACAGACAGTGAATTATAAGTGAAATAATCTATCACAATTCCAGTGGGTCAGAAGTTTACATACACCAAATTGACTGTGCCTTTAAATAGCTTGGAAAATTACAGAAAATTATGTCATGGCTTTAGACGCTTCTGATAGGCTAATTGACATCATTTGAGTCAATTGGAGGTGTACCTGTGGATGTACTTCAAGGCCTACCTCCAACCTCAGTGCCTCTTTGCTCAACATCATGGGAAAATCTAAAGAAATCAGCCAAGACCTCAGGAAAACAATTGTAGACCTCCACAAGTCTGGTTCATCCTTGGGAGCAATTTCCAAACACCTGAAGGTACCACGTTCATCTGTACAAACAATAGTACACAAGTATAAACAACATGGGACTATGCAGCTGTCATACCGCTAAGGAAGGAGACTCGTTCTGTCTGAGATGAACGTACTTTGGTGCGAGAAGTGCAAATCAATCCCAGAGCAACAGCAAAGGACGTTCTGAAGATGCTGGAGGAAACCGGTACAAAAGCACAGTAAAACGAGTCCTATATCGAAATAACCTGAAAGGCCGCTTAGCAAGGAAGAAGCCACTGCTTCAAAACCGCCATAAAAAAGCCAGTCTATAGTTTGCAACTGCACATGGGGACAAAGACCTTACTTTTTGGAGAAATGTCCTCTGGTCTGATGAAACAAAAATATAACTTTTTGGCCATAATGACCACCGTTATGTTTGGAGGAAAAAGGGGGAGGCTTGCAAGGCGAAGAACACCATCCCAACCGTGAAGAACGGGGGTGGCAGCATCATGTTGTGGGGGTGCTTTGCTGCAGGAGGGACTAGTGCACTTCACAAAATAGATGGCATCATGAGGAAGGAAAATGATGTGGATATATTGAAGCAACATCTCAAGACATCAGTCAGGAAGTTAAAGCTTGGTTGCAAATGGGTCTTCCAAATGGACAATGACCCCAAGCATACTTCCAAAGTTGCAAAATGGCTTAAGGACAACAAAGTCAAGGTATTGGAGTGGCCATGACAAAGCCCTGACCTCAATCCTATAGAATATTTCTGGGCAGAACTGAAAGTGTGTGCGAGCAAGGAGGCCTACAAACCTGACTCGGTTACACCAGTTCTGTCAGGAGGAATGGGCCAAAATTCACCCAACTTATTGTGGGAAGCTTATGGAAGGCTACTCAATGTTTGACCCAAATTAAAAAATGTAAAGGCAATGCTACCAAATACTAATTGAGTGTATGTAAACTTCTGACCCACTGGGAATGTGATTAAAGAAATAACACCTGAAATAAATAATTATCTCTACTATTATTCTGACAGTTCACATTCTTAAAATAAAGTGGTGATCCTAACTGACCTAAGACAGGGATTTTTACTAGGATTAAATGTCAGGAATTGTGGGCAACTGAGTTTAAATGTATTTGGCTAAGGTGAATGTACATTTCTGACTTCAACTGTATATATATTCCCCTCACATGGAACAGCCATAATGCTGTAACTGCAAGTACTGTATACTATACCTTGAGATTGATTCCACCCTGTGAGCTTTTCAAGTCTTTCGACAGCTTGTTGCTGCAGTGATGGATATCATTCCGATGCAGCTCTGCAACGCTGCCAGGGTACAGCTCCACCCCTGCCCCCTGAGAAAGTCATCAATGTCAAGTAAATCTGTGCTCATTTTCTAGTATGTTTCAGAGCATTTCTGTTCTATGTTGCATGTTACCCCTCATGTACATCCACACAATTACATGGCTATATCAACAATAAGATGAGCCATGTAACTCAAATACAATCTTTCAAAATGACAACTCTACCTTTGCACCAGAGATCTCACAGTTCTTCATGACCAGAGAGGCTCCAGTCAGGACACACACTCCTGTGCCTTGACACTTCAACACGCAGTTGTCCAGGGTCAACTGTCCCGACTCCACCACAACGATGCCATCACAGGTTCCATGCTGCACCAATGTCAGGTTCATGAGCATCACCTTGGAGGCTTTGGACGCCACAAAGTTGTCATGGGATGGGTCAGAGTAGAACACCACCTCTTTCCTTTCTCCTTCTCCTGCAGAGTATAGAACCATTGAGGCATGAAGGTCAACTAACGCTTCAGTATCACTTGTCGTCAGGTGTTAACACAATGTTAGCTTTACTTCCTTTAACGGATATTTTACTTCCTTTAACAGATATTTTATTATTGCCATGAATGTGAAATTAAGTAATGTCGTATTTACCCTTTATTGTAATGTCGTCTGTGAGGGATGCCAGTGCAACTGCGTGGTACTCTCCTGGGAAGACCACCACCGTATCCCCAGAGAAGCAGGAGTCCAAAGCGGCTGACAGACTGTCATGCTGCTGGATCAGAGTGTCCACTGAAAAGTTCTTGATCTGGGGTAACAATGAAATAAAGATACAAAGTTTGGAAATAACAGATGGAAAAGCTGCAATAAATCGAGTTAAAAACAATCCTTTTTGCCCCCCCAAAGAATTACATGACTGAAGTGAATAACACCAGACCCAGCACACCAACCATGTCTGTTGTCATTATCTGGGCAACAATGTGTGTCACAATCCTTCCAGATGTTCTCTGTCCCTTTCTGCGTTTATAGATCCTCGGATAGAAGGGTCCATGGCTCCTAAAGTCATTTAAAGCTCAATGTTAGAACTGCTGACAAAAAAACAAGATTAGTTGAGCCGCAACACTAGTTGTTTTACACTATGTCAGCATTGGTGGTTGGATGTTGAGAAAAGCTAGGACCAAAGACCATATTTTACCTGAGTCGCAGGTCTTC
Source organism: Thymallus thymallus (assembly GCA_023634145.1). Classification (NCBI taxonomy): domain Eukaryota; kingdom Metazoa; phylum Chordata; class Actinopteri; order Salmoniformes; family Salmonidae; genus Thymallus; species Thymallus thymallus. The sequence goes on along the minus strand of CM042383.1, from coordinate 13,676,190 downwards.
CCAGAACTTCAGGAGCCCACAGAGCATTGACATTTCGTAGTACTTTTTCCAGCACTCCACAGCTTCCCCTGGTAAGGCCTCCCCACGGATTTTGGTCTGGAACTTGGTCAAGTCCAGTCGCTTGCTTCGGTACTCCTCCAGGGTCTTCCGGTATCGCTCGCTGATTGGACCAGGGATGGTTCCATCCTGAATGTCATAATACCTGCAAACAAATACACAGCATAGTCCAGGTGAATTTCATTCTCAACACAGCAGTAACCTCATATCTTATATTTGTGGCTTGTTTTTGGTTGGCTCTGCTGGAATGTGGAGGGTTTGCTTACAGCTGTATGCGTTTCTCAATGAGTCCTGCGTACTCGTCACATTCCTCCTCATCATCCCAGTCTCTCCAGAGAAAATCGTAGAAAAACCTGCAGGGAAGCATGAAGACAAAATCTGGAATAAATTAGATTTATCTATTTTGGATATACACTGTATTAGAGGGGTTCCCTCATGTTATTCACCTTGCATGTTCCAGATACTCTGCAATGTTGTCTACATCAGCTCCCAACCCTTGTATGGGGTAGACATCCAAGATTGGCACAGAGTAGTCATGTTCCCTCAACACATCTTCAACCAACTCTCTTGGTAGGTTGGCAATGTTTGAGGAATATGGTTCTGCCATAGAAACGGACACTCGAAGGGGGAGGCTTTTTCCTTCACATGGTGTACAGTTGACCTAGACAGCCAAAGTTTAAGTTTAGGAAAAAGGTCAGACACTTTGCATCACCATTATGGCAGAATTGACGATATGGTACCGTGATCTAGACTTCTTGAGCCATTGTTAAAAAAGGAAGCTATCTGCTGTATTTGTTTGAAATGCTAATGTTAGAGGGAGCCCGTCAATACAATAATGTTAACTGTGCCTGTGGCAGTGTGGTGCTAGCAAGCTCATTAGTGTTAGAGAATGTTAGCCAAATAGAATTAATAGAACAGGCGTCTCCATTCAAGTCAATGATGGCATAATGGGTGGACTGGAAGCCATTGCGAGTGTACCAACAGGAGCAAAGCAGGAAATAAAAGCAGGAAGTGTACCCATCAATATGTGCAGTGATTTGATTAAACTCAACAGACATAAAAAAACAACAACAAAAAACATTCCTTTGCATGAGCCACAGCAGTTAACATAATTTGAATTAACATTCTACATTACCATGGAAATGAATGCATCACAATACCAGGCAGCCATTGGTCATTCTATTCATATTTACAGTATATGGTGAGCGACCTGAATCTAAATATTTGAAATTGTATATAAATGTAACAACAAAACTACTAGCTAGTACAGTTTCAGTAATTCAAGGTTAGTGCTATCTGGGAAACCTTAAACCCTAACCCCCACCCTTACCTTAACCTTAACCACAGATAGAACAATGAGCCAGATTGTGTGAAGCATTCGTTCGGTGTTTCCACTCACAACCAAATATGGTAATTAGAGGAAGCCCAGTGGCCAGCAGTGGGAGAAGATGGAGCGAGATGAATTTGGGCCGAAATTATGCACAATTTCTCATCGATTAAACATTTGATCTCAATAGGGTTTTCTGTCCAACTGCTCTTAAATGCTAGTAAGACTAAATGCATGCTCTTCAATAGAACGTTGCCCGCACCCGCCCACCGGACTATCATCACTACCCTCGACAGGTCTGACTTAGAATATGTGGACAACTACAAATACCTAGGTGTCTGGTTAGACTGTAAACTCAACTTCCAGACTCACATTAACCATCTCCAATCCAAAATTAAATCTAGAACCGGCTTCCTATTTTGCAACAAAGCCTCCTTCACTCATGCTGCCAAACATGCCCTTGTAAAACTTACCATCCTACCGATCCTTGACCTCGGCGATGTCATTTACAAAATACCCTCCAACACTCTACTCAGCAAATTGGATGTAGTCTATCACAGTGCCATCCATTTTGTTACCAAAGCCCCATACACTACCCACCACTGCGACCTGTATTCTCTCGTCGGCTGGACCTCACTACATATTCGTCGCCAAACCCACTAGCTCCAGGTCATCTATAAGTCTTTCTTAGGTAAATCCCTGCCTTATCTCAGCTCGCTGGTCACCATAGCAACACCTACCCGTAGCATGCGCTCCAGCAGGTATATCTCACTGGCCACCCCCAAAGCCAACACCTCCTTTGGCCGCCATTCCTTCCAGTTCTCTGCTGCCAATGACTGGATCGAATTGCAAAAATCCTTGAAGCTTAAGGTTCCTGTCTCCCTCACTAACTTTAAGCATCAGCTGTCAAAGCTGCTTATCGATCACTGCACCTTCTGTAAATAGCCCATCCTACTACCTCATCCCTATATATACAGTGGGGAGAACAAGTATTTGATACACTGCCGATTTTGCAGGTTTTCCCACTTACAAAGCATGTAGAAGTCTGTAATTTTTATCATAGGTACTCTTCAACTGTGAGTGACTGAATCTAAAACAAAAATCCAGAAAATCAGTGTACGATTTTTAAGTAATTAATTTGCATTTTATTGCATGACATAAGTATTTGATACATCAGAAAAGCAGAACTTAATATTTGGTACAGAAACCTTTGTTTGCAATTACAGAGATCATACGTTTCCTGTAGTTCTTGACCAGGTTTGCACACACTGCAGCAGGGATTTTGGCCCACTCCTCCATCCAGATCCTTCAGGTTTCGGGGCTTTCGCTGGGCAATACGGACTTTCAGCTCCCTCCAAAGATTTTCTATTGGGTTCAGGTCTGGAGACTGGCTAGGCCACTCCAGGACCTTGAGATGCTTCTTACGGAGCCACTCCTTAGTTGCCCTGGCTGTGTGTTTCGGGTCGTTGTCATGCTGGAAGACCCAGCCACGACCCATCTTCAATGCTCTTACTGAGGGAAGGAGGTTGTTGGCCAAGATCTCGCGATACATGGCCCCATCCATCCTCCCCTCAATACGGTGCAGTCGTCCTGTCCCCTTTGCAGAAAAGCATCCCCAAAGAATGATGTTTCCACCTCCATGCTTCATGGTTGGGATGGTGTTCTTGGGGTTGTACTCATCCTTCTTCTTCCTCCAAACACGGCGAGTGGAGTTTAGACCAAAAAGCTCTATTTTTGTCTCATCAGACCACATGACCTTCTCCCATTCCTCCTCTGGATCATCCAGACGGTCATTGGCAAACTTCAGACGGGCCTGGACATGCGCTGGCTTGAGCAGGGGGACCTTGCGTGCGCTGCAGGATTTTAATCCATGACGGCGTAGTGTGTTACTAATGGTTTTCTTTGAGACTGTGGTCCCAGCTCTCTTCAGGTCATTGACCAGGTCCTGCCGTGTAGTTCTGGGCTGATCCCTCACCTTCCTCATGATCATTGATGCCCCACGAGGTGAGATCTTGCATGGTGCCCCAGACCGAGGGAGATTGACCGTCATCTTGAACTTCTTCCATTTTCTAATAATTGCGCCAACAGTTGTTGCTTTCTCACCAAGCTGCTTGCCTATTGTCCTGTAGCCCATCCCAGCCTTGTGCAGGTCTACAATTTTATCCCTGATGTCCTTACACAGCTCTCTGGTCTTGGCCATTGTGGAGAGGTTGGAGTCTGTTTGATTGAGTGTGTGGACAGGTGTCTTTTATACAGGTAACGAGTTCAAACAGATGCAGTTAATACAGGTAATGAGTGGAGAACAGGAGGGCTTCTTAAAGGAAAACTAACAGGTCTGTGAGTGCCGGAATTCTTACTGGTTGTTAGGTGATCAAATACTTATGTCATGCAATAAAATGCAAATTAATTATTAAAAAATCATGCAATGTGATTTTCTGGATTTTTGTTTTAGATTCCGTCTCTCACAGTTGAAGTGTACCTATGATAAAAATGACAGACCTCTACATTCTTTGTAAGTAGGAAAACCTGCAATATCGGCAGTGTATCAAATACTTGTTCTCCCCACTGTATATATTTTTTTAACTTCCGCTCAAATTTGGATCATCATTTGCACATTCCATCATTCCAGTGATAATGCTAATCTGTAATTTATTTTGCCACTATGGCCTATTTATTGTCTTCCTAACCTTACTGCATTTTGCACTACATTTGCACTCTGTATATAGATTTTCTATTGTGTTATTGACTGTACGTTTGTTTATTTCCCATGTGTAACTCTGTGTTGTTGTTTTTGTCACACTGCCTTGCTTTGTCTTGGCCAGGTCGCAGTTGCAAATGAGAACTTGTTCTCAACTGACCTACCTGGTTAAATAAAGTTGAAATAAATTAAAAATTAAAAAATAAGGTGGTGCACAATTGGCCCAGCGTCGTCCGGGTTAGGAAAGGCCGGGGTAGGCCATCATTGTAAATAAGAATTTGTTCTCAACTAACTTGCCTAGTTAAATAAAGGTTAAATAAAACTAAATAAAACATGCGCACTTCAGAGTAGGCGTTCCCTAACGGAAATATGCAAATACATGCTACAACGCCCCAATAGGATCTCACTAGCCCACCATGACTAACTTGTTCCCGTTGGAAAAGACCGGCTGTCTATCTTGGGTTATTAATACAATCTTTGCTTTAACACCTAAATTACCTTAACCATTTTAAAGTTCAATGGGTCAGGGAGTTGGACGTCCCAAGGATCCCGTATAACAAGGACTGTAATTCAATCGCTAACTTACGTCGACAAACACACCCACGAATGGCAGGTCCCCAATATCGCAGTTTACCAACAGGACTTCTGGGGAAGTTTTCCACACTGCAGTCCAAGAGCGTTTGCTGGCTAGTTTTTCTATTATGTAGAAGCTTATAGCTTCATCTGCGTCTGCTGCCTGTTAAACATGCAAATAAAACATGTGTTAGCGTACTTGACTGTAGCTTTGTCGGTCAGTTGAGTCATGAATTTACTATCTGGGTGGTTAAAGTTAGCAAATGTTATTAACAGTTATGCTAGCTAGCGGTAGCAACTTACCGAACACTGGCCAATAATATGATCGCAAAAGAGAGCAATCCGTTCATCGTAGGTGTATGTCTTCTTGGAGGTGAAGATTTGTGGCAAGGCTTGGGCCTCTTCTTCGCCGTCAGGATTTGGGGTCAAAGGTTTCCTTCTCATAGGTACTTTATTCCTTACAATTTGAGGAGTGTCAGCAGCAGAGAATGATGTTGAACCATCATCATGGCTTGGCACCTCACTTTTCGGAATGGTGCTGGTATGAGACTGGGCCTTTTCATTAGCCCCACTTGAGGCAGGCATTTTTAAATGACTCGCTTTCTGTGCTGTTTCATCTTGAACATCTTCCAGAGGAGGAAAAGGACCAGAGGCACAAGTTGCCATTGTATAAGATTTGCTAATAAAAGTGATTGTTTTTAAGAAATAAAGCTCTCTCGCTTGCTTACCGTTAGCCAAAGACCCGAAAAACCAACGACTTTTTCCCCTGCACGAGCCTAGGTTGGTTCATATTGAGGTTTTGGCAAATTGAGCGCGAAACTGTTCACGAGCTACTAGCTGCAGGAGGAAGTACCATGCGCCATCACAAAACGCATTTAAATCAGAAGAGAACAGAAGAAGTTGTGTTCACAAGACACGTGTTTAACAGCGGTTGTAGCGAAATGCTTGTAGTATACCGAAATGCTACCCATGATACCATGATTTAACACTGTTGTCTGTCTATGGTCTTCAACTTGAACAACATATTAAGTTGTAGATCAATCCCCCATTATTTTGCTAGTAGTCTTCATACACAGTGAGTTAACCTCTCCAGCAACATTTATAAATGACTCACACTGACATGCTTCTTTTATATTTATATAGACATCATAATAGCCTAGTTTCGAGTCAGAGCTGGAACATAAATAAAATGGCACTGTTACTAGGTGTCTGTAGACATTTTTAGGTAACTTTGTTTATTTGGATGATCATGCAACTTCTGGGCTACTTTTAGTATTTTTAGCTGATTTTAGAATTGATATAATCCAATCAGCATTTCATAAAAGCAAAGTAGAGAGTGAGAACAGTGAGAAACTATCCCAAACTACTGGAGTTTCAAACTAAACCCAACACAAACTCAAACGCAGTAAACCGTTTGATCAAATGAATGTGTGCATATTGCTATGTAATTGATTGTAAATGTAGCATGGGAGGTCTTTTGATCACCCGGAGCAATGTGAGAATCAATTATAGATTTTTTTGGCGCACTGACTAAAGTTTTCATTATGTAAGTTAATGATAACTATCATTGTGTTGTGCAGTGCTTAATTAATATGACTTCATCTTCAATTAATATTATATTTTCCCAAAATATCAGGAACAAAGTCAATATCATTCAACATAAGATTTTCACATTGCTGCATTCTGAGTTAGCCAGGGGTCACAGGGTGTTAAAATATAGAATAACACCCAACATTTTTTGTCTCCATCTGATAGCCATAGTGAAATTGTACACTGGTACAACTACCAACCTACAGTACTGGTGACTACATCCAAACTTCTATTCTTGGTATGTCATACTGAGCAGAGTATATTTAACCTTGCTCTGTGACCCTACAGCAAAGCAACATTAATTTTGATTCAGTTTTCCCCTTGCATTACTTATACATAGGGTTGGGCGGTATCCAGATTTTCATACATCATACTGTTTCTGTACCATATCAGGGTATACGGTATTGCCGAATGTGCACACAAGGGGTGCTAGGGATGCACAAAACAATTCAGGCAACGGGGCTCTTGATCCAGAAGGGCATTGAAAGTCTCTGCTGTAACCAATAAGCTTAATCTCGACATCTAGCCACTTAGCTAACAAGTTAGCAAAACCAAATGCATATCTGGAGCCCTGAGCTGGATATTGTTTATGACACATCATAGATTTCTTATAGTTATACTTAACTTATAGTGGCGTAGCATGTGCCCCCACAGAAAATCATACCGTCTGTATTTTCGAAATACCCCAGTATACAGTATAAACAGTATATCGCCCAAGCCTACTTAGGCAGGACAATAACCCTCCCGCTTATCTCTAGCTTACTGGTATTGTTTTTTACTAGATTTCACTTGGTTTCAATAGAAAATCTAGGTTCTAAATGGCAGCCTCTGCTGCACACTGCCTAAGAAAAAGTTAGTTTAATCAAACACTCCCATAAGAGTTTATGGCACAGAACGCTACAAAATAACTGTTGAAATTCATTGCTATTGAGATGCCGTTGATGCCATTTGGTGACCATATTGTGCAAGTATATTAATTTGAAAGAATTATGGGCAACCAATGAGATAAAAATTTAGGCCTACACCTGAAATTATATTTTTCCTAACTCTCCATTTTGATTAGGGTAGGTGCACCTATTAATCCCACCAAAATCTAAGTTTAGACATTTCTAACATATTGCCTTAATTTTTCTAAGAAAAGTGAGGATAAATTGAAAGATTCATCTCTCATGTGAAGTTTTAGGACTTTACTTACAACATTTTTTAATAAGACATACAAATATTTGATGAGTCTGGACTGGGCTCAAAGGGTCCCGAATGTACCCATTTTAAGCCCATGGATGTTCCAAATAAGCCAAACTCTTTATTAACACATTTGAATAAATGTCCAAATGTTCCTAATTTACAAATGGACATTTCCTATGTAAAATTGTATTATATTAATCTCCCCTAAAGTTCAAAAAATCTGAAGACAGTTTCAAATCTCCCTCTCTACTGTTGTATTACAAAGATACAGGTGGTGGACCAAAAAACTGAATCACCAGGAAAAGTGCATGAGTAGTCATCCAGTAGTCATCTTCTTGTCCCTCAACTGTTTGAATTTTTGTCCACCACTATCCCTGATGTCCATCAACCCTGATCTTATTGTTTTCTGTCCGCATCAACGACCAACTGTCCATTCCAAACGCCTAATCGTTTCTAATCTTGGTAAAGGCACCAAAAAATACAGAATAGCAAGTCTATTCATAAAATATTTGGAAACCAATGGTTTGGGGTATAAATAAACACAATAGACTACAATATTATGCAACGTTAGTATTGATCATATTGAACAATATGTATTTATTATCATTTACATTCTGTACAGAGGGAGTGCTTTCTGTGCTACTATACCCTTTAAGGCCACCTGAGATATATGTCAAATTTACAAAAATGGCATCTATGTATAACAATGCAAGGTTAATTTAACAGTAAAATAAGAAAGGATGCATTTAAAAATGTAAGCTGTGAATACCTGAAATCTATTATCTTGTTGTATAGTTAACCAAGTTATGTTGCTACTGTGTCACTGACATGTAGACACAACTGCTAGCATGAAAACCCCATATTTTCAATTGGGAAGAAATAGTAATTAATGGCCATGAATATGCTATCATGTGCAAATATCAGAACATTCATCCATTAATTTTACTGTAAGTATGGTCACATCAAATATTTAAAAATGAGTTTATCTGAAGGTCGCCTCACACAAGTTTTTTTTGCAGCTTTGAAATTGGCCTCTATTGAGAGGTTACATATAACTGTCAATAACTTAATAATAAAACATCTGATTGGTTTAGAATAAAAACCGTTATAGAACTACCAGATTAATTGGTTGCAACATTTCACAGTAAGAAATGTTTATTCTGAATCCAAAGATGGAAGTGGGCTTAATGGGTACCTGGGCTTAATAGGTACGCTTACCCTAGACCTTTTTACATTATTTTAAATATCTGTAGAGATACTATGTTTCAACTCCTAAATGTTTTATACAGAAACATGTCTGAATACAATCTGCAGATAGGCTGTTTTTTTTTGACAATCCCACTTTTTTCACACTAGTTTAGAAATAAATAATTATAAATAAATAATGCATGGTTGATACTGTGACTTAGTTTTGTTTGTCTATTGTGTTATATTGAAATGTTCACTCTTCCTGTGCGGTTTTGCGTTTCTGGCAGGCTATAAGCACTGTCAAAAGAGTGATAAACTAAAACAGAGGTGTGTCTTGAAGAATGTTATGTTACGCCCGCTTGTGTCGATTCTCGGAGCTGCATCCACTCGTACCTTTTCCTAGAGTCGGCACATCATCAAAGCATCCTTCATACGGAAGTCGACGTAAAGATCTTTTTTTTTTTTTTTTAGTTGGACTTGCGCAGTAGATGCTAGGGTGTAGTCGGATATAGTTATTTTCCTTCTGAAGTTTCTCCATGGCGGTGGACACAAAGCACTGAGGCCGTGGAAGTCTGCGAAACAGAAATAAGTGTGCGCAAGAGCAAGGACAATAATTCTGGAAGGAACAAACGCATTTTTAAAGGAGAAGCGATTGAACGTTTTCCGCATGGTTTTACTTGTTGTATCAAGATCGCGGTAACTGGGTAGTTACCAATAAATTGAAAGTTCAAAGGTGTAGTAGAGGGATTCGTGTAGCTGTAGCTTAAGTTTTAAACGTTTGCTTTTAGAATTTCTGAGAATGCGTTGGTTTATTCAAGTTTTGTTTTCATTTACTTGTTTGGCTGTCTTCAGCCACAGTGCAATGGATGAATGCACTGATGATTCGAGTCGTCCTCAGCGATGCATGCCAGAGTTTGTCAACGCTGCTTTCAATGTCACTGTGGTAGCAACCAATACTTGTGGCTCTCCCCCAGAAGAATACTGCGTACAAACCGGGGTTACAGGGGTCACCAAGTCGTGCCACATCTGCGATGCCAGGGATCGCAGACAACACCACAGTGCTGTGTACCTTACCGATTACAACAATCAACAGGACACAACCTGGTGGCAAAGCCAAACTATGTTAGCGGGCATCCAGTATCCACACTCAATCAATCTAACTCTTCATCTTGGTAAGTGTTGTTTTTATTATGTTTGAAGCACATAAAACAGTCCAATATGTTTAGCTACCGTTACCATGAGAGCACTATTCATCGTCTCATCTGCAGACGGATTAGGTGGTGACTTTTTAACTTTAATATTTTTTAGCAAAGATTGACCTCGAAACAAAGGTTCATATAAATCACGAATAGAATGTGTGATGTATACAAAGTTTCAATTTGAAAACAAATCCTAGCTGACAAGCCGAGATGTGCAACAATGTTTGTCTGGCAATCACACACTGACTGCTTAGTTCTTTATGGCAGACATAAGACAGCTCCTGACACCATCAGTAGATGCACATTGAGTTATACCTGTGAGTAAAATATGCTTTTAATATATATTTGCGTTTCCTTTGTGTATTCAGTCATGAAAACGGTTATCATGCTCTTCATGCCTTACATTCAACCAGAGGTTGTTCTACTTTCACCTAATGGGATTTGCCCAAACTGCCGCACAGCTGAACGTTCTGGACTCAAGCTATGAATATCGTATTTTTGTCTAGTTTCGAATGCTCCATCTGGGTCTTTTTTGGGAATTTGTAGAGTAGGCCAGATTAAATGGGCGATTACATTTTAAGTTCAACTGGGGGGGTCACATGTTGTGGAGACCCATCTACAATCCTATGTTGATTGGAATGGGAATATTAGTGTTTTTTCCAGAGATAATTTCAAAAGATAAACTTTCCATAAAGTATTTGAGAGGAGTTTCAGTTTTCACACAGAACTACTGTTTTTAATAGTGCTGGACATTCCTGAGTAGTGTAGGTCTCCTTGTAGCTTCTTTCTACCGTAAGGTAACAAACTTTGATAAGCTGGTGGAGGCTGTAATCACCTATTCTATACTGAAAAAATATATACAGTTAAAGTCTGAAGTTTACATACATATAGGTTGAAGTCATTAAAACTCATTTTTCAACTACTCCGCAGATTTCATGTTAACAAACTATAGTTTTGGCAAGTCGGTTAGGACATCTACTTTGTGCATGACACAAGTAATTCTTCCAACAATTGTTTACAGACAGATTATTTCACGTATAATTCACTATATCACAATTCCAGTGGGTCAGAGGTACGGACATTGCAATTTATTGCCCTGGCCACATCTGCAGTCCTCATGCCTCCTTGCAGCATGCCTAAGGCACGTTCACGCAGATGAGCAGGGACCCTGGGCATCTTTCTTTTGGTGTTTTTCAGAGTCAGTAGAAAGGCCTCTTTAGTGTCATAGGTTTTCATAACTGTGACCTTAATTGCCTATCGTCTGTAAGCTGTTAGTGTCTTCATGACCGTTCCAGATGTGCATGTTCATTAATTGTTTATGGTTCATTGAACAAGCATGGGAAACAGTGTTTAACCCCTTTACAATGAAGATTTGTGAAGTTATTTGGATTTTTACCAATTATCTTTGAAAGACAGGGTCCTGATTTATTATTTTTTCGCTGAGTGTTTGTGTATGTGTGTGTGTGTGTGTGTGTGTGTGTGTGTGTATATATATATATATATATATACGCACGCACGCACACACACACACACAGTTGAAGTCAGAAGTTTACAAACACATTTTTCAACCAGTTCACAGATTTCATGTTCACAAACTATAGTTTTGGCAAGTCGGTGAGGACATCTACTTTGTGCGTGACACAAAGTAATTCTTCACAGACAGATTATTTCACTTATAATTCACTATATCACAATTCCAGTGGGTCAGAAGTTTACGTACACTGTGCCTTTAAACAGCTTGGAACATTTCAGAAAATGATGTCATGGCTTTAGAAGCTTCTGATAGGCTAATTGACATCATTTGAGTCAATTGGAGGTGTACCTGTGGATGTATTACAAGGCCTACCTTCAAACTCAGTGCCTCTTTGCTCGACATCATGGAAAACTCAAAAGAAATCAGCCAAGACCTCTGGGGAAAAAATTGTAGACCTCCACGTCTGGTTCATCCTTGGGAGCAATTTCCAAACACCTGAAGGTACCACGTTCATCTGTACAAACAATAGTATGCAAGTATAAACACCATGGGACCACACAGCCATCATACCGCTCAGGAAGGAGACGCGTTCTATCTCCTAGAGATGAACGTACTTTGGTGTGAAAAGTGCAAATCAATCCCAGAACAACAGCAAAGGACCTTGTGAGGATGCTGGAGGAAACGGGTACAAAAGTATCCATATCCACAGTAAAACAAGTCCTATATTGACATAACCTGAATGGCCGCTCAGCAAGGAAGAAGCCACTGCACGAAAACCACCATAAAAAGTGAGACTACGGCTTTGCAACTGCACAAAGATCATACTTTTTGGAGAAATGTCCTCTGGTCTGAAAATATAACTGTTTGGCCATAATGACCATCATTATGTTTGGAGGAAAAGGGGGAGGCTTGCAAGCCGAAGAACACCATTCCAACCGTGAAGCACGGGGGTAGCAGCATCATATTGTGGGGGTGCTTTGCTGCAGGAGGGACTGGTGCACTTCACAAAATAGATGACACCATGAGGAAGGAAAATTATGTTGATATATTGAAACAACATCTCAAGACATCAGTCAGGAAGTTAAAGCTTGGTCGCAAATGGGTCTTCCAAAGCATACTCCCAAAGTTGTGGCAAAATGGCTTAAGGACAACAAAGTAAAGGTATTGGAGTGGCCTTCACAAAGCCCTGACCTCAATCCTTTAGAAAATTTGTGGGCAGAACTGAAAAAGCGTGTGCGAGCAAGGAGGCCTACAAACCTGTCTCAGTTCTGTCAGGAGGAATGGGCCAAAATTCAACAAACTTATTGTGGGAAGCTTGTGGAAGGCTGACCCAAATTAAACAATTTAAAGGCAGTGCTACCAAATACTAATTGAGTTTATGTAAACTTCTGACCCACTAGGAATGTGATGAAAGAAATAAAAGCTGAAATAAATAATTCTCTCTACTATTATTCTGACATTTCACATTCTTAAAATAATGTGGTGATCCTAACTGACCTAAGACAGGGAATTTTTACTAGGATTAAATGTCAGGAATTGTGAAAAACTGAGTTTAAATGTATTTGGCTAAGGCGTATGTAAACTTCCGACTTCAACTGTAGGTCTGTCCACCAGCACCATTAGAGAAGAAGGAAAATGATCTCAGCGGCAATACATTTCGATGTCAACGATGTTGTCTCATCCTCTCGCTTTTGAAAATATATCGATATATCTCAAACTCGATACATCGCTCAGTCCTAGCGCCCCTCGTGTGCACTTCCGGTAATACCGTATCCCCTTGTATGGTACAGAAACTGTATAAAAATCTGAATACAGCCCAACCCTATATATTCAGACACTTGTAGAATCTGCCAAGGTGCATTAAAGCTGTTCTGGCTCGTGGTGGGCCAACGCCCTATTAAGACTCTTTATTTTGTTTATTTTATTTTGTCAGTCACCTGTACTTTTCAAGCTAATTGAGTTGTTAATATTAATAAATGTGAAGCAGTATGTTCAAGAGGGAAAAAGTCAACAATTTCTGTACCCATATTATTTCCTGCATCCTGTCATTAGCAACATTGAGCTTTTAATATAATTGTATTATTGACTTAGGCCTACTAATAGATAACAAAGCCTCACAACAAGAGCCCATAAGGCTAGCACTCCATTATCACTAAAGGAATAAGTTCACTGAATAGATTTGTTCACATTACGTGATTTACTGATTTTTCTGCCTCCCAAGCAAAATTATATTGTGGTGAGGTGACTAAGGGAGTGGGAAAGGATGTGCTTGAGCACCTACTCTGCTTGTCAGAAAGTCAAAGCCACAATGGTGGAGGGGGCTGGCCTGTCTTCTTTTTTTAGGCAGACGGCCCTCTGTTTTCATTCTGTTTGCCAACCTTTGTTTGAAGGAAACATCGACCTTACTTGAAGTATGGTTGTTGCTTGTTGGCTCGTTGAGGTCAAATCAAATCTTTTAATTTGAGTTTGTGTACCTATGCATTTGATCTTATTCTTTAGAGATTAATTGGCCTAGATGCGTTGCTCGACATAAACACTATATAGAATATAGATTTAAGTTGGCCCAATGAACAAGTAAAGACACATCTGACATCACAATATCAAACAAATACTCCAATCAGAATTGGATAAGAGGCCAACATTGGAATAATATTCTAATCTATTTTTCATGTAGGCCTACAAATTTAAAAGCCTACATGTCAAAGTGTAGGTGATATGCATGTGCAAACCGATGCTGACATGAGGGAGGCACCAGAAAATGTAGCCAAACTTTAATGAGACTTTTAATTACATAAATATATGCTAAACACCAGTCATGTTTGACAAATATAATAAAGGATAATTAACAATGTCTAAAGGCTTGATTCTGTCGGCATACCCGAGGCACAGTTCGTTCAGATCAAATGGTCACAAGACCGGAGAGTGAAGGACAGTGCCTGTTGCGCACCGCACATCACCCACCTTGAATCTGAGCGGTGGTGGTCAGCATTTTGAAACTATTTAACCACTAACTTAATTGTTAAAACCTGGCCATTTTATGTCTTACCTTGTTTCAAAGTAGCCTAGCCAAAATACAACCATAGAAATGTTGAGGGAATTATTTACACACATATTATACACTTATTATGCCATTGAAACCAGCATTTTACTCATGTTCTATTGGTTTTCATATCAACTTTATTTTATTGTCCAGCAGCAAAAGGCATTATCCTATTTGTATTAGTAACCCATGCTAGTTGATACATCTTTAGATCTCCTCTCTTTTTTACATTTCTAACAGATATTTTAATCTGTCACAAGAAACTGCTTGCGTGTGCGGTGCACTTCTGAGAACTTATAATATGAATAATTTATATCAACATTTTTAACTAAACGGACTGATCTATTGCGTCAGCCTCATTGTTTTAAAAAAATGTTTTAATGTGCAGTGGTTGTATGACTTTTGGATCTGTCGTCCCAGAGTCTGTTCTAAACAGTAGACATATTTTTAATCGGCCCAGGGATGACGGGACACACTTAATTTCAAGCCCTGGAGGGAATTATTTTATAAGATACGTAAAGTATTTGGTTTTTATTGTAATGTTGCAATATTTTATAGGCTTCCAAAGGTGGCCAATCATCCACCAGGAGAGCTTTAAAGGTGCAGTGTTGTATTTTTAGACGGGCTTGAATAGGCAAAGAAGCCAATGGGCAGAGTGTAGCCTACATTTTGGTCTGATTCTCTATGGTAAAAAAGATAGTAATACATTTTATTTTGTTAAGTGGTTCCTTGCATCATACAATGGTGTAGAAATGGTGTTCGGGACAAGTGACTTGAGCTTTTGGACAAGTAAAAAATATGTCCTACTTGTCTTTCCTGATTGTGTGTATCTTAAGTCACTTAAGATACACCATGCCCAAACCTCACGCAAATTGATTTTGTCCCCCCACACCAAACGTGATCACGACACGCAGGTTGAAATATCAAAACAAACTCTGAACCAATTTATTTTAATTTGGGGACAGGTCGAAAAGCATTAAACATTTATGGCAATTTAGACTAGCTAGCTTGCTGTTGCTAGCTAATTTGCCCTATTTAGCTAGCTAGTTTGCTATTGTTAGCTAATTTGTCCTGGGATATAAATATTGTGTTGTTATTTTACCTGAAATGCACAAGGTCCTCTACCCCGACAATTAATCCACACACAAAATGGTCAACCGGATTGTTTCTAGTCGTCTCTCCTTCTTTCAGGCTTGTTTTCTTCTTTGGACTTTACATGGCCTTTGTCAACTAAGGTGCATTACCACAACCGACCTCAGTTCATCTTTCAATCCCCCATGTGGGTATATTCTCTTAAAAACCAATGAGGAGATGGCACATGGGTATATGCTTCTAAAAACCAATGAGGAGATGGGAGAGGCAGAACTTTCCCCGCGTTCTGCGTCACAAATAGAACCAACTTCTATTTTAGCACCTGGCAACGCAGACTCTCGTTGAGACGTGTTAGTACTGGTTAAATAACCATATTTATTTCGTTAATATTTAAGCTTTTGTTTTTCTTTGAAGATGTCTCCTGCCTTTCTGGTACAGTATCCTCCACTCTTGAATCCCTAGGCCTCAAATACATGATGAAGCCTTCCAAATAAGGAGGATTTTCCCACATTTTGACTACGTCTGAATTGCAAGTTCAGGAAAGTTCCCCAGTTTAGCACACACTTGGTGCTGAAGAGAAATGAATATTCATGGTGTGCCCATCTCTGAGGGGAATTCTCTTCACCTATGCCCTGAAATGTCAGTCTCTATGAAGAATGTGAACAATGAGGGAGACATCCCCTAGAGGTTTCTGTTTCAAATGTACTTATAAAAGGCATTTGTTGTGATCCTTAAAGGAGAAGGGAAGCTTTTTCCTAATTGGCGTGGATTCTCCCTACTTAGGCTATTTAACAGTGCACAAATGGTTTCCAAGGTTGGTTACAATTTGTATTCCAAGAAGCAGCACCATCATGTAGTAAAGGGAAAACTAACAAAGCAAACTGAACAATCTTTTACTCCTATGAACATGCAGTGAACACCTGCAGGATATGAACAGTTTCGCCTATTATCCAGATAACAATCATAAAATAGCTTATTAACCCAAGTTAGTGACTTTGATATGACTGAGGCATGTCCACTCAAAAAAGCCATTCATTCTTATACTTTGGCTCCCGAATGGTGCAGTGGTATAAGGCACTGCATCTCAGTGCTAGAGACAACCTAGTTCTAATCCAGACTGTATCACAACCGGCTGTGATTGGGAGTCCCATAGGGCGGCGCACAGTTTTGCCAGTGTAGGCCGTCATTGTAAATACACATTTTTATTCTTAACAGACCTGCCTAGTTAAATAAAGGTTAAAATTACAATAAAATACTTCAAATAGTTCATGCTAGACAGTTATAAGATTGCTTTCAATGTTCCACTGGCCTTCTGCTTCTGAAGTTGTGCTTGAACTATCCTCTGTAGGCCTCCATCTGAAACCATTCAGTATCAAGATGTGAAAAACTCTTCACCATAACTTACCCCTTTGTTTTGTTAATGTTACGTATAGTAAATGTGTCTTTCTCAGTATGTGAATCATGTTCTTGAATTCTCCTGTGATCTGGGAGGTTGTTAATGGCCAGACTATAGCTTTGGCCAGCACACAGGAAGCAGTTTGTCTGTCCCAGAGATGAGATGGTGCACAACAGTGTGGGAAAGCCTTTGGGGAAGTCTTTCTCTGGCCCTTGGAGGTCTCTAGTCATACTTTTCCTTGTAGGTTTTCCCAAACACCATAAAAGACAGTCTTTTTTTTTTTTTTTTCAAGAGTGTCCAGCTGTTGCAAATTATACCAATCTGAAAGTGGTGGGGGACGGGGGATGAGACGTCATCCTGTTAGGTCCTATTGTTCTGCTGTGAAGGAATTATCTCAGCGTGGGAACCTTTTATTTCTAACACCCTAGGTTTTTCTGATGGTCACTCACAGGTATCTGAACGTAATGTTTAATTAGGAAAGGCTAAGATACATTTAACAAAGGATGCAAAAAAACTACATCTACTGAACCTGTCCCAGGAATGAAGCTACTATATCCTATATTTGGCAAAATCGAGTTGATGGTTATACAGCAGATCAGCTCATGAATAACGGGAGATGAAGAGTGGAAATAGTTTAAATGTCAAGGTATCTTAACGTGGACCATATCTGTTTGAATAAATATCCATATCTATCTCTCATACCGTTTGTTGATCTCAAATTCTTTACCAAAGCACTCATATGGGCAGCAATTATGAGACAACGCAGAGAAGGGGGGGGGGGTGGGAAAAGCCGCCTCTCTAGGACAGGAGAAGATAGAATCTTCCTTTGTGCCTCTCTGAATTGTTAAGATTTCTTGTCTGTGATGGAGATGCCTTTGTAGGGATTGTGCATAGACCTATCAAATTTGTGACTGTCACAATGACAGCTCAAAGAGGCACACGTTATTTTATAGGCTATACTGTTGTTGTTGTTTCCTATAGGGTTTGTTAACTACATTCAGGTCGCATGTGTAATCCAGCAGTGTCAATTATGCATGTGCTTTGAATTTACTTTGTGTGACGTAAATACGCTAAGCTAAAGGCTTCCATACGACAACCTGTGGATAATGTGCTATATACATTTTTGCTAATCTGATGTTGTGTATTTAGTGGAATTGCATTAATGCCGACATGGGGAATTTGTTTAGTAATTTCCCGGGTCTTATCACTGTTTATTTTTTAGGGAAATTTAAAGTGTTCCCGGCTACCCATGTTAATCCCTACTGTTGTTATTTTCTCCTTTGTATACAGTTTTAAGTAGAACAACCAATATAGATATTTTTTAGGGCTAATAACGATTTTCGGGAGTCAAGGAAGGCGATGGCCTATTTCTTTTTATTTTAGGCCGATATTCAATATCATTAAATGTTACCTTTTTTATGACATTTTCCAGTGACTGCCATGTATGCATTAATGGATACATTTTAAAATCAAACAATACATTTGACTTGGTTTTTACCAATCTAACTTCATAATCATTTTATTTGAATGGTAAATCTCTTGATAAACTGGGTAAATTAAGATTCCATAGGCCTACTCTCAATACAGGTGAATGCATATTCAATAGGAGTGTGTGCATGCGTTGAGTTAGGCTATTGAACTTGTTTTTGCTGATCAGTGGAGTCTATGATGCTACAGATGACAAACAATCTGTTTACCTTCCATTTGGGACTTACACTGAGTGTACAAAACATTAAGAAAACCTTCCTGATATTGGGTTGCACCCGCTCTTTTGCCGGCTTCAATTCGCCGGGCATGGATTCTACAAGGTGTCGTGTCGAAAGCCTTTCACAGGGATGCTGGCCCATGTTGACTCCAATGATTCCCACAGTTGTGTCAAGTTGACTAGATGTCCTTTGGGTGGTGGATCATTCTTAATACACACGGGGAAACTGTTGAGCTTGGGAAAAAAACAGCAGCGTTGCAGTTCTTGCCACAAACTGGTGCGCTTGACCTGGCACCTACTACCATATTCCGTTCAAAGGCACTTAATTGTTTGTCTTGCCCATTCACCCTCTGAATGGCACACATACACAATCCATGTCTCAATTGTCTAAAGGCTTTAAAAATCCTTCTTTAACCTGTCTCCTCCCCTTTATATACGCTGATTGAAGTGACATCAATAAGGGATAATAGCTTTCACCTGGATTCATACATGCATGCATGCATGCATGCATGCATACATACATACATACATACATACATACATACATACATACATACATACATACATACATACATACATACATACATACATACATACATACATACATACATACATACATACATACATACATACATACATACATACATACATACATACATACATACATAGAGAAGCCGCCAATTGTTGGTCATGGAAATTTGGTGAAAAGTCATGAAATTCCATCTGTCAAAATGTGTATAAAGCATGGTTTTTAATCCTAGGTGTTATGTATTTAAAACGGGTGTAGAGTTTATATTTTATGCATGTTAGACAGGATTAGGCCTAGGCTTTGTGGGCCACTCGCAAAGCTGCCTAGATGTATCCCAGAGTAGAGTAGCCTATTTGAACAATAATTAAACAAATATTTTGTGCTGTATGCGTCCAGTTCACCAAAGATCACTTGGGTTTCCGCAGACAAAAATCAAGCCAGGGGTATGATTGAATTCACTGCTGTGACTTGTCTGCCTGGCCAAATATAATCTCTTCCTGTGCAACAACAAGGCCATTTCTTCACTTTGTTGTGACATTCCCTCCTTTTGTACAGAGGACCACTGTAGCCACACTCTGGTCTTAGTTCGTTTCACATGGATTAGGCCAGTCTTCATAAAGTGAAGTGTAGACTATTATTTCTGTCCATTAGGCAAAATGAAGTACTCCTGAATATGAATAATTTTAGCTTAGATATTAGGCCTATTTGATTCGAGTTGTTGGATGCACTTGCATTGTATCACATCCGGCCATGATTGGGAGTCCTATAGGGCGGCGCACAACTGGCCCAACTGACTTGCGTAGTTAAATATATATATATATTTTTAAAATAAAATTGAGTGAATGACCACCCTTGGCAAATCACTGCTCAGGGTCACTTAGTTCTTCAAATATTGTCAACCAGGAATAACTTTTCCAAGGACACATTATTAAAGCAAAAATGCAGCCGTTTTAGGATTTTAAGGTGCCTACAGAGTCTCTGACGATGACAGAGTCCTATCTTTAGATCTGAGGCATGATTGACCGCTCCCCACCTTCCCCTCCTAAAGTCATACAACCTCACAAACTGCTTTGTCTCTTTTCTTTACCTGGGGAGGGGTTATTCAGTTGCTGGATTAGCCTTTCTGTTTGGTCATTCCTATCCGTCTGACCATATCGTCCCCTCTATCCCACCAATCCTCCTCTCTTTCTCTCCTGGATCTCTCTGTTCCTTTAATTTACCTGCCTGTCTTTCCATCTTATAGGGAAAGTCTCTTGCACACAGCCCTCAAGACGAAACCTTATCTTTTTGGAGACCTTAACACATTCAAGATTCATTCTGTGTGATGGGGATCCCTAAAAAGCTTAGCTACAGCCTATGTTTGCTGTCCATTCATCAGTGTTTACTTTGAAGTTGAAACTTAACATTCTTGCAGCTCTGAGCTAATTATAAGGGCAGTGGTAAGTTTAGGGGCTGTACTTTGTACTGCCAAATCAAAGCACCTTTTGCTGCATTGTCACGTGATATCACTGGGGTGTTGTCAGCAAACCCCATCCACCCCTTGGAAACAATAATTAGTTGTTCCTGCCAAGGTAGGCTGACAGCCGTTTGGTCACATATTTCTAGTTTGAGAGAAAAAGAGCTAGAAAGGATGCCTGTATTGTTGTAGTGACTGGGTGTATTGACACACCATCCAAAGTGTAATTAATAACTTCACAATACTCAAATGTTTTTTTGTTTTTTTAATCTACCATTAGGTGCCCTTATTTCCAAGGCATTGGAAATACCTTCCTGGTCTTTGTGGTTGAATCTGTGTTTCAAATTCACTGCTCGACTGAGGGACCTTACGATTATCTGTATGTGTAGGATACATAGATGAGTTAGTCATTCGGAAATCATGTTAAACACTATTGCGCACAGAGTGTGCCCATGTAACTTATTATGTGCACATGTTTACTCCTGATTTTATTTACCCTCGCCATAACAAAGGAGTTGTTTGACATTATGGGGTATTGTGTGTAGGCCAGTGACACAAAATCTCAATTTAATCCATTTTAAATTCGGGCTGTAACACAAAATGTGGAAAAAGTAAAGGGGCGTGAATACTTTCTTCACTGTTCGTTCAAATAGCCATAATAAAGTAGCAAGGATCAGATAATAAAATGCTCTGAAGTCTGTGGCCGCAGCTATAATTACATAGGTTGGGTCTGATTTGCAGGGAATTTGGCCTGTGCACTCTCACGTAAGAGGTGTGGCCACTTGCCTCTCCTCCTAACAGTGGTTTTCCACAGGTGACAACAAGATGCAAGCATGGGAGAGGGAGCGTGAACAGGGCGGTATCAAAGTTGGGGGAAAGTTGAACTTAATGCGAATACTCTGCAACATCGCAGTGCTATTGACCAGTCAAAGCTCATTATAGCTTCCAGCCCCTACTGGATTGACTGTTGGTACCTAGCCTGCTTGCTAGCACCAACATGAGCGTAGCTATCCAAATTATTGTATTATGTAGAAATAACAAACAGGGACAACATTACGGAGCAAACAAAAATACGTTTCACCAACGGCACAGCTAACTGGCTGGCTAGCTAGCTAGCTAGCAAAAAGCTAACCAAGCTAGCAATGAACTAAGCTAGCTAGCACAGTTCATAGTGGACAATTTTAGTTGGTCAGGGAGAGATTTAGGTTCACTTTGAAATTACATTTATTAACTGCTACTAATTTAATAATTTGCATACATCTCCTGTTGTGCTAGTTTCTGTTCTGTCAAGGCTGATTGTGTGTTGTGCTATGCAACACTGACAGCTGTGTTGACATGACAACAAGGTTGGAATTCTGAAACTTTCAATGGATCATGTGACAAGTGTTTGTTTTGATTGGCTCTTGCTTGCAACTAGTTGCATAACGTTGAAACGTTTCAATTGGATGCAACCAAGTTGCTTATTAGTTGCAGGGGGGGTTTCATGAAGCAATCAAGAAGCGACTCAATTGCAAGCAACTATAATTGCGTGCAAGTTGCGTCGTTTAACGGCAGCCTAAGAATGATAGGATTTGAAAGCGCTACGCCCTCAAGCCTGTCATTATTGTGTTTGGCAAACAACTGAATACCTAATGAGGGAGCTTTTCTCTGACCTCTGTTTTAGCTTCCCCCTACCAATTAGTATGGGTTGATTTGTCAACTGTTAAAGTCCCATGTAAAAAAAAAAAAAAAAAAGATGTGGATGACAAACTATTTAGATTTCAAAATAATCTAAATTAAAAATGTTGCATACTCTAATTTAGCAATATGGCCCGAGGGGGTGTGGTATATGGCCAATATACCATGGCTAAGGGCTGTTCTTATGCACGACGCAACCCTGAGTACCTGGATACAGCCCTTATCGGCCATATGCCATAAACCCGAGGTGCCTTATTGCTATTATAAACTGGTTACCAATGTAATTAGAACAGTAAAAGTATATGTTTTGTCATACCCGTGGTATACGGTCTGATATACCATGGCTGTCAACCAATCAGCATTCCAGGCTTGAACCACCCAGTTTATAATTGGTATTAGATTATCTAAATGTATATTTGATAACAGTGCATCACATCCAAACACATTTATCTGGTTTAGTCTCAGCAGCTGTCCAAATGCCGATGCCCACTTATTTATTCATAGACCATATTTAGCATGGAAAGGCCAGTGAATGTTTGAAAAATGCTGTGCCATCTAATTCAACGTGTTTATCATGGTGACAGCTCAGGTTTTTATTCTGTGCGCTTGCTTTATTCATTCCTCACTGTAACACAAAATTGATAATTGAAAGCCTTTTAAACAGTGAATGTTAATTCATAATCTATGAAAATTGTGAAAGAGTCTACGAACAATATGATTTTATGACCAGTTAATATAACTCATAACATCTAGAAAAATTTGCAGGTCTACTGGGTTAACTCAAGATTGTTTGGTATTTGTTTCCCATGACCTCTGACTGAAAATGTGAATCCTCTCTTTTGCTTTCCTCATGCTGGTTTAGACTAAACAATCTCTGTTCAAAAGATGCTGCGATGGAATCTGAAAGCTCAGAAGTCAAGTGCATCTGCTGTGAAGGGAAGTGGGGTGCGCTTAACATTTAGGATTTTGTCTAGTACGGAGAATATGTCTCCTTGCTTATCTCTTGGAGAGGAGCCTTTGAATAGTACTATTCTCTTGTATCTGAAATAAAGTTTTCTATTTTAGTCATGGCTTGATCTGTTCTCAGGGTTTTATGTTACTTCAGTGGCTGGATTAACTTTTTTTATATTGCAGGGTTTTTAAACTAGCATACGTACCGTATGCTAGTTTAAAAACCCTGCAATATAAAAAAAAGTTAAAAAGAACTCTTTCTCGGTGGAGATCTGTCGATAAGAATGCCTTACTGGATGAAATTGCCATCGTTGTGCCAACATAATGCGTTTTAAACCTTTGCTTGGCTACTATCCCTAAGGTGTGTTATCTCCAGGG
Organism: Thymallus thymallus; assembly: GCA_023634145.1. Taxonomy (NCBI): domain Eukaryota; kingdom Metazoa; phylum Chordata; class Actinopteri; order Salmoniformes; family Salmonidae; genus Thymallus; species Thymallus thymallus. Next base: position 13,652,675 of record CM042383.1, on the reverse strand, counting down.
GTGGAGTTTTGGCAATGGGCGTCGAAGCTGGTAGATCCCAATTTCTACCAGTAGAGTTAAAATTTCTTTACCCCAGGATCCAAAACGTGTACTTACCATATTGACACAGCATTAGTAGCTGGCGACCTAGCTATGCGATTGTCGCCCTTTCCACAGACTGACTGTGAACTGACATGGCTAACCACTTCCACCCTGCCAGAACCTAAGGCTGTGGGAAATAGGGAAATAGACTTGGCTTAGGCAATACACTGACCTCCCAAAAATACACTGACCTCCCAAAAAACAAATAGGAAGTGCACTTGAACTGTGTGGTGGGGCCTGGTTGTTGTTGTCTACATTAAGAAATGGGGACTTTGCTATGCCAGGAAATGATTACATCCCTAAGGGAGAGGATTTTCTATTATTTTAGACGGTGTGCGTCTGTGAAAGAGATGCATTACACAGGCATGCAGATGCTTGCAGGGTAATTTTAGCCTGTGCTGAGTGTGGAAGGACCCCCTTGTAGTTGGGGGGGTTAAGGAGTGTAGGGTAAAAAGTTACATCTTCTTGCAAGGCACTCTGCAAAGAATAGTAAACAGATAGTTATGGGTAAGGTGTCAGGCGTGAACTGATTTCTACATAGCCCAGGTTGATATTTGGTATTTGGACCCTTTGTACGTAGTTCATTTGCTCGAGACCTCTTTTCCAGCTGCATTTGATAATTGTATTAATTGATGGAGATGGGCGATAATACAAAAGACCTCAACTTCATTCATTTCCCACAAATGTTTTGTTGATTTGGGAGAATTCCTGTCTGAACAGGCCGTTCCATCAAAGGACGTGAACTTTCATGATGCCCTGTTTTATTACATTATCAAGATTCTCCCCTTTGAGTAATGTTCAAAACCCACACAGCCCCACACAGCCCCACACAGCCCCACACAGCCCCATACAGCCCCATACAGCTAACGATTTGAATCTGTATGTTTGTACTGTCAACATTAGGCCAGTTGTTTGTAGTTAGTCTGTGGCACCTTTATCAGTGTAAATGTGTTATTGATAACTGCAGGCCTGGAAATCGGAAGTAGAGTAGGATTTCATGCCCCCCCAGAGTATGCTATTTGAGGAGGAGGGCCGGACATAAGGTTTGGCGTGACTCAGTAACTGTTTATGCAGCTGTTACATGTCTGGCATCCATGTTAAAACCTTTTATAAAGTTAGAACTAAAGGCCCATCTTTGTTTGATTATCTTTTGTCCTACTTTTGTGTATTAAAGTCTGTCCTCAATTCTCCCTAAATTCAGCACTGGTAAGCCCGTGCCTCTAAACAATTCTTATATGGATTGTGGGTTATGGGTGATGGGTCAGGGAATGGAAATATTCAGGTCAGTGAATGCTAATACTTTGTTGAGTCAACACTAGCACCCTTTTGGAATATATTTTTGTTCTTGAAGTGCTTTTAAGTTTATCTTTAACTCTGAGGCTGGCTATGCAAGTACAGACAATGTCGAAAGGAATGGAGTGAGGCAAAAACCCCTTACCACTCATGTCTTCCTCTAAATCACATCCTCATTTTACATTTACATTTTAGTTATTTAGCAGACTCTCTTATCCAGAGCGACTTACAGCTAGGTGAGAAAACAACATCACAATTATAGCAAGTACATTTTCCTTCAATAAAGTAGTTAGTCAGCAAAGTCAGTGGTAGGAGGAAAAGACAACTGCCTTTTCTTTTTGTGGGGGCAGGGGAGCACCGTGGGATTTATTTATGATACTCTTTAAAGGGGCAGTGTAGTTAAATGTAATTTGCCAGTTTTTATGATATTGCCACAATCTGAGGTGGCTCCCGAGTGGCGCAGCGGTCTAAGGCACTCCATCACATTAATAGAGGTGTCACTACAGACCCTGGTTCAATCCCGGGTGGTCTCACAACCGGCAGTCATCGGTAGTACCATAATGTGTCGCACAATTGGCCCAGCGTCGTCCGGGTTAGGGGAGGGTTTGGCCGGTGTAGGCCGTCATTGTAAATAAGAATTGGTTCTTAACTGACTTGCCTAGTTAAATCAAATAAAATAAATAACACTGAAATTGTGAAAATTATGATAATGCAATTTTTTTTGTAAGAGCTGTTTAAAAAAAATAATAGTAAAGACCAGAGGTGGCAGAAGAGAGTTATTTTACGAGCCTATTAGTCTATACTACTACATTGTTTGCTGTAAATTCTCTGCATGCACAGTTGAAGGGAAATCATATCACACACTTATCACACCCATCACTGGCTTGCCCTCAGTCTGCCCTTGCTTGAGCAACTTAAAAACTGCAGATGTATGCATTACTACTGACAGATGTGCCTTATCAGGCCAGTTGGTTAGCTAGTAAAAAAAGAAATACTGGAATCTTTCCATTGAATCTTTGTGGCATACTTCTTAATTATTTAACATCCCTTATGCCCAGCTTCTGAAACTAGCTGTTATTGGCAGAGAGGTTTGCATCTCTTTTTTTATTGGTCTATTAACTAATTTACCGCATGGTGATGTCACCATGGAAGGCAAAAGCTCCATCCCACCAAAACAGACTGAAATGTCATGCAGTCTTTTCAAACCGCTCTTACATTAAAAGGGCATTGTCATGATTTTCATAATTTCACAGTATAATTTTAACCTCATAGGATGGAAATGTATATAAAATCTGCACTTGGTCTTTTAAGATAAAATGTGATCTGATTGTGATTTTAATTTCAACAAGGAAACAAAGCACACTAGCATAACCTTTTACACTTACACAATACAAGCAGTTATTTTATATAGGAGTATTTTTTTATAGTTTTCTGACAATCAAAATATTTCAGATGAAAGAAAAACCACATAGAAATGTACAAATCCCCTGGAAGTCTCACTGCATACCACCAGCATGCGTATTGTTATACGGAGCAGAAAAGCCCATTGTTATGACTTGGCTTTCTTTTTTAGAAATAGATGTCTGGTGATATGTCTGTCTGATGTGGTTTTTAAAAGAGATTGGCAGACAGTGAGTGAGCATTCATCATACTACTGTATGTGGCCTATTCAGTGCAGCCAAATAGATCATAGGAATTAGGCTATGCATACACTGTCAATAAAAGAAAAAAGTAAATATATAATTAAAATTATTATAAACACAACATGTAAAGTGTTGGTCCCATGTTTCATGAGCTGAAATTAAAGATCCCAGAAATGTCCCTTATGCACAAAAATATAATTTTTCTCAAATGTTGTGCGCACATTTTTTTTTATATCCCTGTTAGTGAGCATTTCTCCTTTGCCAAGATAATCCATCCACCTGACGTGTGGCATATCAGGAAGCTGATTAAACAGCATGATCATTACACAGGTGCACCTTGTGCTGGGGACAATAAAAGGCCAATCTAAAATGTATAGCGGTTAGAGTGTTGGGCCAGTAACCGAAAGGTCGCTGGTTCGAATACCCGAGCCTACAAAGTGAAAAATAATCTGTCTGTGTCCTTGAACAAGGCACTTAACCCTCATTTGCTCCTGTAGGTAGGCCGTCATTGTAAATAAGAATTTGTTCTTAACTGACTTGCCTCGTTAAATAAAGGTTAAATAAAATTTTAAAAAATATTTTTTTAAATCAGTCATGTGAAATACATAGATTAGGGACTAATGAATTTATTTAAATTTATTGATTCTTTAAATTAACTAACTTATTAAAATGTTAAATTGTTGCATGTTTTTGTTAAGTATATATTTTTTTGATTTAGTTAGGCCTACCCGTGCAATCTACACTGAACAAAAATATAAACGCAAACATGACTCATCTCCTTCGCATTGATCAGGCTGTTGATTGTGGCCTGTGGAATGTTCTCCCACTCCTCAATGGCTGTGTGAAGTTGCTGGATATTGGCGGGAACTGGAGCACGCTGTCGTACACATCGATCCAGAGCATCCCACACATGCTTAATGGGTGACATGGTTGGTGAGTATGCAGGCCATGGAAGAACTGGGACATTTTCCGCTTCCAGGAATTGTGTACAGATCCTTGCGACATAGGGCCGTGCATTATCATCGTGAAATATGAACCGATGGCGGTGGATGAATGTCACGACAATGGGCCTGAGGATCTTGTCACGGTATCTTTGTGCATTCAAATTGCCATCGATAAAATGCATTTGTGTTTGTTGTTCGTAGCGTATGTCTCCCCATAACATAACCCCCCGGCTCCATGGGGCTCTCTCTTCACAACATTGACATCAGCAAACCACACTGTCTGCCATCTGCCCAGTACAGTTGAAACCCAGGATTCATCCGTGAAGAGTATACTTACAGTTGAAGTCGGAAGTTTACATACACCTTAGCCAAATACATTTAAACTCAGTTTTTCACAATTCCTGACGTTTAATCCTAGTAAAAATTCCCTGTTTTATGTCAGTTAGGATCACAACTTTATTTGAGGAATGTGAAATGTCAGAATAATAGTAGAGAGAGTGATTTATTTCAGCTTTTATTTCTTTCATCACATTCCCAGTGGGTCAGAAGTTTACATACACTCATTTAGTATTTGGTAGCATTGCCTTTAAATTATTTAATTTGGGTCAAACATTTTGGGTAGCCTTCCACAAGCTTCCCACGATAAGTTCGGGAACGAGCATGCAGGACAATGAGCATGAGGACAACGCGCATGCAGATGAGCTTCCCTAAGACGGTTTCTGACAGTTTGTGCAAAAACTATTCGGTCGTGCAAACCCGTAGTTTAATCAGCTGTCCAAGTGGCTGGTCTCAGACAATCTCGTAGGTGAATAAGCCAAATTTCGAGATCCTGGGATGGCGTGGTCTGCGGTTGTTAGGCCGGTTGTACATACTGCCAAATTCTCTAAAACGATGTTGGAGGCAGCTTATGGTAGAGAAATGAACATTAAATTCTCTGGCAACAGCTCTGGTGGACATTCTTGCTGTCCGCATGCAAATTGCATGCTCCCTCAACTTAAGACATCTGTGGCGTTGTGTCACAAAACTGTACATTTTAGTGGCCTTTCCTTGTCCCTAGAACAAGGTGCACCTGCGTAATGATCATGCTGTTAATCAGCTTCTCGATATACCACACCTGTCAGGTGGATGGGTTATCTTGTCAACTGAGAAATGTAAACAGGGATGTAAACTAATTTGTGCAAACATTTTAGAGAAATAAGATTTCTGTGCGTATGGAACATTTCTGGGATCTTTTATTTCAGCTCATGTAACATGGAACCAACCTTTTGCATGTTGCGTTTATATTTTTGTTTAGCATAGATACATTTGTTCTGTAAGTTACCTATTCCATGGTAGGTTTTTAAAAAGCCACAAGACATTGATTAAAAAAAATAATAAAAAAAATAGGCAAGTCAGTTAAGAACAAATTTCTTATTTTCAATGACTGCCTACCGGGGAACAGTGCCTTGTTCAGGGGCAGAACGACAGATTTTTTTTTTACCTTGTCAGCTCAGGGATTCGATCCAGTACTAGCCCAACACATTAACCACTAGGCTACCTACCACCCCACTTGTCCCATCTACAGTATTTAGAGGGCTGTGGAGTGACACTGTGAGCAAATTGTTCCTTCTGTGTCCTACTGAGCTCTTTTGTCTTGATTCGTTTAGGTGGGGTGGGCCAACGTGGGGCCATGTTTTGTTTGTTCCTATCATCCTCGTGTTGTAACGCCTATTGGCTGGGTGGCTTCATCTTAGGTGGCCTAAGCAATGAAAGCTTAGCCAAACAGGTTCTCTGTTTTCTGACCCCATGGATCTAAGCCTACATCAATGACAAAACAAAGCAGCATAGTTTTGTTTTGTTTTTTAGTTTGCTAAGTTCTTACTATTTTGAAACCAAATAAATCTGTTTTTGGATAACTTTGTTTGTTTGTTTCCGGTAATCTGTAAAACTTTCTCACTGGTTTTATTAACCTCAAGGCAGATAGGCATATTTTAATAACTCCCCCCCCCCCCCCCCCATGGATTACCTCTATCTTCCCATGATGTAGCCTACCAAAATAATTTATTAGTCAAGGGACAGTAGCTAGTGGGACAATCATAGGCTTGCCAACACAGCTAGTCGTTTTCTTTTCACACTGGTAACTAAGGAGATGAGATCCCGCCCAAAGTTTGAATGAATTATGGGGCTGTGTCTTTAACCATTTAAAAGCAATCATTACCTCCCTCCCACCCTTGGTCCCTTCCTGCTCATTCTCCTCTGCCTTCCTTAATTGGAGACCCCATGCTGGGCACTGTCTTTGTCCCAAATGGTACCCTATTCCCAATATAGTGCACTACCTTTGACCAGGGCCCCTAGGGCTTTGGTCAAAAGTAGTGCACTATATAGGGAATAGGGTGCCATTTGTGACGTGGCCTCAGAGAACCTCTCCTCCGCCCACCCCCCAGGATACTACATTGTTGTTCAGTATTCTCACCTCAACAATGGCCCACTACGACTAGTCTACCTCCGTCTTGTGAGGATGTGCTTTGATTTTAATCCTCTCACCACCAATCTGTGCCTGCAGGCTGCTTCTGTGTTTACTGCTAAAGCAGGGGAGTAGATTGAGTTGATAGGAACAGCATTCCACTATCATGTGAGGAATTGCTTATAGGTACAAATAAGCCTACATTTGTTCTAAAAGCTTCCCACTGAATTGAATTAGGCTAGAATTGGACTACATGTTTTGAATTCTAGTAAAATATGCCTAAGTCATGTGAGAAAGGAACAAATTGAAACTTGGTTATATATTTACAAGAAAATTAATATGTAACTGTCAACACTATTACAGGTTTCCACAGCCAATATACCAGCCAAGTTACTCAGAACCCAGGCTTAGTTTAGGCTTACCTGATTTCCTCTGCAACGTATAGCAGTGTTTGAAAGATAATAACATGGCAACCTTTTCATGTTTGTCAGTCATTTTCAAAATGTCTAAGCTTGTTGTTGTCCCTTGGATTTCAACTGTCCGGAACATTTTGATTCACCACCTACAACAGTATCACCAGGGGCAATGATTCCACTGTTTGGTGGAAATAAAGAGCTGTCATCTTTTTGGCATCATTGCGATGTTTCTCATATCCCTTTCAAACCAAGAAGAAAACCCGCCAACTTTAGCATGCTGCCAACTTTTCTTTATATCTGAAAGGTATTGCCGGCAACAAAGCCTAGTTTATTTCTACCAATCGGCCTAGTCATGATTGCAGTAATGTGTTCAAAAGTCCCGCCAACCACTCAGTATAAATGTCCCCTTTCATTTTACCGGCTTTGGCACGCATCATGAACATTCTATTGTTGTTGTCCGACGTCATCAAACTTGTCCTTGTCATTTTGAGTGTAAACAAAATGTCAGTCTGCATGCAGCAGCCTGTTCCAAACAGTAACATACGTTTTTATATATATGTCAGTCTAGCAAGTCAGACAACTAAAAGCAACTTTCTAAACAACATTTTGTTTTTTTGAATTGAACTGTAACCAACTTTTTATTCCCCATAAAAGGAATATCATGTATGGCGAGGAGCTAATTTATTGTTGTGAATGTGAAGAAACGAAATCAATGCATTCTGTCCTATCTGAGGAATTTAGAACTTGATTAGTAGATGCGGTAAAGGAGTCAAGGGAACGCAGACGCACATTCAACAAGTCTGATCTAACAAAGTAGATATACGTTAAATCTGTCATGATTTATGTACTGTAACAGGGCCATCATTTGGTTACTTAGATGTATTTGGCTGTTTTCGCTGCATAACATGTAGAAGTTGTCCCTTTACATTTTTAGAAGTGACTGCTAAATGGTAAGTCCCTTTCTTTATAAGTTGGTTAGCATAGCTAGCATACATAAATCGGTGGTGTTAGTCAGTTGTTTTTAACTGTAATGCAGTTGATTTGGTAATGATGACATGAACATGTGTTGGGGTTGACATCCATAAAAGCATTATACATGAAATACACATATAAACAATAGCCTGAATGTAGGCAAATTTTGCTGGGGGGTAATGAGGAGACTCGGGATCTTTCCCCCACGCCCTTTCCTGATGCAGTTCCATTGTTTTGGTTGAGTTCGATTAAACTTATAAAATGTTTCTTTCTCATTTGCTGCTAAACAAAAAGTGAATGTCGACGAGGTAAATATGGGGTTGTTTTGAAAGGGGATCATATAAACATTGCCCAATTGTTTTTACAAGTAACATGCTGTGAATCCTGTGAAAGAAGTATCAGAATGCTGGGAAGCACCTCTTTCTGACAAGGAGTGGGTTCCCTGTGAATCGCTGGACCTGCCGGAAACAGTTTATTTTAGAGATCAGCCGGGTGAGGGGTGATCTTTACACCCCTCTGACAGTTCTCATAGAGGCATTTAGTAACGGGCTATCTGCCCTTCAGATGATGAACTCAGGCACATTTTTCAGATTCCTCAATTGTAATGTTGCCCTCCCCCACCCTTTCTGAAAAGAACTCTCAATTTGTTCAAGTTTTTATCTCGGGAGGTTTTACTTGTCAGACTCTGACCCGACATGACACCTGTTAGAGAAAAGGAAAATAGCCCTAATAAGTTGGCCTTTTCTTTTCTCCTGTTGAATGCAGAAGCACACGGCCATCTTCTCCCCTGCAGCGGATGCTTTTTTTCTTTGCTTACATTGACGGGGGGTTGGGTATACACTTGAAAGTGAGTACTAGGCTACATAGTGTGTAAGCACTCAAGCAAGTAAAAATCTACGTCCGAAGTGCTTTAGTTGCTTTTTAGAATTTGATATTAATTTGATATGAATACATTTGCTCTATAGGTTACTAGAACCTACTGTGACCAAATTAGCGAGGTTTTAACTGAATTGGATTAGGCCCTGAAGTAAATTGATCGCAGTTGATGTATCGTATCCCCATGTCTGTCCGTGTATTGGTTCAGCCCGTGGGAGTGTTAAACAGATGTTCTACATATCTCCCGAGCAGATGGAGAAAATTGTGTACAAGAAGAAGAAAAAAAAATGTAATGCCCACACGTTAAAAGTCAAAGCGGTCATTGTTCATCTCCCACGTAAAGAATGTGATGAGGTCATGGGAGGAAATCTAATTGGACCTTGCTGTGTCTTGGGGCCTTCCCCTGGACATTAACCCACACCCCCCAACAACCCGTAACCCCCCCCCCATTCACCAGCTATTCCCTACTACTCACCCTCAGGCCGTGCTCTACTGGGTGTAAGGGGATGGAGGCCCAAATCACACAGGCAGATCATCCCAGCAAATCCTGTAAAAGGTGCAAATACACCTTGAAAGTAGCATGTAGAGAAGTTTCTAAATGACACCTCGATGATATCAACCCAGAGATTACTTGAAAATGTATGTCTTTTAAATGGCTGATTTAGCTATTTTCCCCTTAATGTAAATGTAGCTAAACATATTCAGACAAGATTTTAGGCCTCCACTATTTCTACTCATTTGGCTGAACTAATTATGTTTTTCTAATGATTTTCGGATTTAATTAGGCCGTCATTGTAAATAAGAATTTGTTCTTAACTGACTTGCCTAGTTAAAGGTTAAATAAAATAAATACAATTCATAAGCTGAGGGCTTGAAAAATCAGAGTTCAATATATTTATTTTATTTAACTTTTATTTAACTAGGCAAGTCAGTCAAGAGCAAATTCTTATTTACAATGACGGCCTACACCGGCCAAACTCTGACAACGCTAGGCGAATTGTGCGCCGCCCTATGGGACTCCCAATCACGGCCGGTTGTGAGAGTCTGGTTTCGAACCAGGTTGTCTGCAGTGTCTTAGACCACAGGCCAACAATGCAGAGAGACAAAAAGAAACGATAGAAAATAATAACACGAGGAATAAATACACAATGAGTAACGATAACTTGGCTATATACACGGGTTACCAGTACCAAGTCAATGGGTATGAAGTAATCAAGTTTGATGTGTACATATACAGTGCCTTTGGAAAGTATTCAGACCCCACATTTTGTTACGTTACAGCCTTTATTATAAAATTTATAAAATTAGTTTTTCATATTTTGGATTTATCGAACGTATGCGTCAAACTGTATGTAAACGGGTTGACAGAATTGCTAGCAGAAGGTGAATGTTTAACTTTTGTCCTGTTGCGGTAGCAGAGAAACAGTCTGACTTGGGTGGCTGGATCTGTGGGCCCATATGGAATCTTTTCAGCCTCCGATATTGAATAAGAGATTCTGAAGAGATTCTCTAATTCAATAACAGATTCAGTCTGTCAGCCTGAAGCCATCAGCTTTGTTTGTTGATGGTGTTGTGGGATGTCAATGAAACCTTATACCAAACCTAATCACTAATCATCAGTTTTATCACCTCTAATCTCTGACAAATGAGAGGTGTGTTGAAAGACCCTTCATGAAATAGCCAACAGTGAAGCATACCACCTTTGTTTAACCCAATAATGTCAACAATAATACATTCAAATTAAATTTGACATCAGAAGAACTGGCCTCGTCTCAAGGGGTGGGAAGCCACAATATCATGGCCACTTTTTAAATAACTAGCCTATAACCACATACTTTACATATTATTCATTCTTTATAATACATTCTTATGGTTGACAAATACATGTTTCTACTTCCCCAGAGTCTGATGAACTCGTGGATACCATTATGTCTCTGCGTCCAGCATGAAGGAAGTTAGAGGTAGTTTCACAAGCTCAAGGACTGGAAGTCTATGATAACAACTAACATGTTCATCTGACTCTGGGGAAGTAGATAAAGGGCTTCATTAAACTGTTGGCTAACATTGTAGGTAGTGTCGAGAGGGGAATTATGGCAGAAACCACCTGGCACTGGAAATGTCGGAAAGAGTCTTCAGAATGTCAAGGACAAAATGTTCTGTATGTTGAATTAATGGGAGTGTGGGAGAGTGTGGGCTTCTTCCTCTTGACTATAATGTTTCATAAGGAAGGATCTGTTCTGTGTTTAAAATTGATTTTAGATTGCCTTTGGAAAAAGCTACCATCTGTTTATCGTCCTATGTTCATGGCTTATAAGTATAGAAATTGCCTATGTGATTAACAGATCATAAGCTCAACAAAGATATTTCAACTTGTGACAGTCACTTAACGCTACGATATGAATCTACTGCCTTTTCAAAGATGCCCCCTGCTGACCCAGATCTGTTTGTTGAAAAACGTTGGTCTTATGAGGTTTGTCTGCTTACAGGTCCAAGCTTGCAGTGGTAACACACAACTCGTGTTCTAATGACATGTTAGAGACCTTAGGAAATGACAGTGTGGCTTGTCAGAATGTTTGGCAATGTAAATGCGGATTGTGTCGGAATATATGAGCGGAATGTGCATATAATTACATGATTATCTGAATATAACATTGTACTTTCTCTTTAAAGCATGTGATATAAAGTCTGTGTTTAGTTCTGGCCGGTCATGGTTCAGCAATTGTAAGCCAGGCAGGAATTCTTTGACTCAATCAATGCTTGATTTGTTGAACATACATGTCTTCTTCTTCTCCAGAACTTGTGAATTGCTGATCAGACGATCCTCTTTTTAGAACAGTCATGAGCTTTCATTCACATTTCCACAAGAAATATGTCTCCCAACACAGCCCATTTTCCCTAACTTACTTGTCTGTGTTCTCCCTCTCGAGTCGTTCTCTTGTCAGCCCTCACCTTTACTGGCATCACTCTGCCTAGCGGAAGCACATTCCAGCAGAGAGGAAGAGGCGAAGCGAGAGGTTTTACTCAGCCCAAAATCTGTCCACGAAAATGAGCCCGCAAGGTCAATGAGTGTCGATTTGGTCAACGCATTTGTTTTCTTGCTACGTGAGGCTTATTTGATCGAAATTATTTTTTATTTTTTTTAACGAATGCACTAATATAAGTGGACGCACGTGGCATTTCGACCTCTTTGAGGACTCATCATGAATATAACCAGTTTTAGCATGGACATTGCCATTGAGGGATTCCACCATTTAAAGTAGTCAACTGGATGGGGATTCCTATGAGTTGGGAGCAGTCAGCCAATGAAAAATAAGAAAATGGACTACTTTAAAATGAAGATAGCCAATGACCCTGCCAATGCTGTCACAGACGCTATAATGGCACAGATACAAAGATGAGTCCTCTGTCTATCTCTATGGCTTGTTGTTAACACATGTATCTGCCCTCTCATTGGCTGATCTTGCCTCCTCCGGACTGCCTTTCATCTTTGAGGACATGTATTTCCATTGTTAGAGCAGTCACTTGACTATCTTGTCAATATAAAATACTATCTTTGATCCCAGACAGTTAATGCTCAACCTCCTCTCCCCAACCACCACGTCACAGCCTCACTCTACTAGAACATGCTTGAGGAGTATGCAGGTGCACACATGGTAGAAGTCCCCTCCTTTAGTTTTCGGCTGTCACTCACAGGATTTGCTTTTGGAGCCCTCAAAAGTATTGCACATGGTCAGTATCTTACTATGGTAGGGTTGAAGTCAGTTTTAACCAATACTAGTTTATTGAGTATTAGGCTATTGTATAACTAGACCCAGACCGATAAATCGGTTGACAGATATTAGATAGATATAGATGATATTAGCCTTTCACAGAAATATTTGTATCTGTCTTTATTCCACAGATAAAGCACCAATATTATATGCATAGAATTAACAAAAAAAATTTTTTTTCAATGGTTGTGCTCTACAACCTGCTCATTGAACATCATTCAGCCTGTAAGTCACGAAGTGAGGGTCAGCGAGGGGGCTTAGTGGTTTGACAGTGAGTAGCTTGCCACAGCCAGTGACAGCGTGTTTGAATAAGTAAATAATCAAAAGTACATTTCACCAAGCTAGCATTCCTATCCTCATCACATGCTCACTTGGTTAACTGGCTAGCTAACCATCAATGTAGTTTGGGGGCGTCAAGTAGCCTAGCGGTTAGAGCATTGGTCCAGTAACCGAAAGGTTGCTGGTTCAAATACCCGAGCCGACAAGGTGAAAACGTAACCCTAACTTGCTCCAGAGGCTGACCCTGTAGGTAGGCCATCATTGTAAATAATAATAATTTGTTCTTAACTGACTTGCCTAGTTAAATAAAGGTATAAATAAATAAACATAAAAGGTTAGGCTCTATCTAGCTAGCAATCTGTGCTACTTATGTGCGAACACTGGACTGGTGCCGAAGTCAAGAGACTCCTCCATAATACAAACATAACACTCTTACTATCTGGACTTATTATGTTTCTGGTTTCATTTCTTTAGTTGACGCAGATCTATCATTCAAGCCATGTGCTTCATTCATGATGAGAAAATATTTCAAGCAAGTATTTTCGTGTATTCACGTTTTCAGTCATCAGTGCATGCCATTTGCAGTTGAAATGTATAGCCAATACATTTTGTATTGAAAAACTGTGTAATTTACATTATGGTTTCAGTAAGAACTTTTTTTTCATGAACAGCTAGCATGTGCTTGTCATAACAGACAGTACATTATGTGATAACAAGGAATCCCATTGGCAATGAATGGTGGAACGTATAACCCCTCGCACAGCAGACTGTCGACCAATTGCGTTCACGTTGTCATGCTGCGTCACACAGTTGCTAAGCTAATTGTCATGCAATCCCTTCTCAAAGTCAGGGTATCAGTCGAGAAACCTGCCTTTTTTTTCCTCATAAGTACCTAATGTCACAATTCCAAAGCTATATATTACAAAGAAGTTAATTATCTCACATCTCCTGAAAATATTGTAATGTATTTCTTGTTGATGAAATTCATGCTAATATTTGTTTTTTGAGCTAGCGCCCAATTGACTCCCATACACTCCTTGTCCCAGAATCTCCTAGAATGCCCCACGTGGTCCATTGACGATGCATGAGAAACATACACAATGGCCGTTAATACGATTCCAATGGAGTTTCCCTATCTCCTCAAAAGTATCTCTGAACAAGCTGGTTTCATTAAAGTATTTCTTTACACGACCTTGTAAAGCACTGTAGTGCATCTACTCAATACAAAGTGGTTACATAATGAAAAGCATGTTACAGGATTTAACTGCGCAGTTTGATCTTGTGAAAAGTGCTGTTTCAGATTTACTTGAGACAAAGTTTTTAATTCATTCAGACCTTCTTGTTTATTAGTGTGCACACACTTCAGCATTCTTATCCACTGCCATAGATAGACAAATCTTTAAGTTGTACCTAAGAAGGTAAACTGAACAAGGGTTTTGTATTTACTTTTGTATTTATAGAGGATATTGTAGATTTTTTTGATTTTAATCATGTAAACCGCAAATAATGTACATTTTTATATTTAGTTATGAAATCATAATTTAGAGTATATGTTAATCCTTTGGAGCACAATTTGTACACAATCAGCGCTGACATTTGCCTTCCTACATCCCAAATATCCCATATCGGTCGGGCTCTAAGCATAAATAATAGGGATTTTTTTAGGCAAATTATTGTGTCTTTTGAAGCTGGTCATGGTTTCTGTTGAAGAAATGTTGTTTAATGTAAATCTGACAACTTCCCTACCCTACCCCCACTGTTGCTAATGTGTAAAACGACAAGATACCTTCCCACTGTAAACCAACTTTTTTATCTTACGTCTTTTTAATACTTTTTTATACTTTCTTCTTATAGAAGAACACAAGGGGTCCCCTCAGCCTGGCCATTGTTTGCGCTCTCAACTGTGAATGATTTTGCTTATCAATACCCCAATTGTTCTGTAAGGAAAGCCGGAATTCCTCTTGGCTTCATGCTCTAGACTACTCCGGGTAAACCCATGGATCACTGTCTCAAATAAAGCTACTGTCCTGTGTTAGTCTCCTTTTTGATTAGTTGAGACATAAATGGGAGATTAATAGGGCTGAGAATTGCCAGGGACCTCACGATACGATATCAAGATACTTAGGTGCCAATACGATATGTATTACGATTCTCACGATTCTATATATGTATTGTGATTCTATGCTGTGATTTTATTGCGATTTGATTTGTATTGATTACCATATGTCTACTGCAGAGAGACGAGAGAGCATGCCAACGAGTTTTGATCAGTCAGAAAAATAAGAATAAGAACAAGCTATGAAGGAAAGAACTGAAGTTTTGGTGCAGATACAGCCACGATACAATAAGATATATCGTCAAATAATATCCCTATATGTAACAATCCATTTATTTGTATTTTCCGTTGATTATTATTGGCCCTTTAAAGCTGCAATATGTAACTTTTGGGGCGACCTGACGAAATTCACAGAAATGTATATTATATGTCTAAGCTCTATTTCTATGTCTCCTGTTCTCAAATTCTCTTTTACTTTCGGTTTTGTACACAAGCTTCAAACAGCTGAAAGTACAATATTTTTGCGTATGGGAAAATATTTTTCACAGCAGTTTAGATGGTACAGTGATTCTCTACACTATACTGTTTTTTATTTTGTCACATAAACTGAAATTAGGCAAACTATTAGAATTTTAGCAACCAGGAAATGGCGGAGCGATTTCTGCATAGTGCATCAGCTCAATCATATTTTAGTTCAGACTGAATTGTGAGATATTCCTGCTCACTATTAATGTTTGTAACTGCAGGTCTACATCACTGAAATTAGGGATTCAAAGGACATAGCTGGCCCTGTGGGCCTATGGGTATTACTTTGTACAATTTTTTAGCTAATCAGTGGAAGAATGCACCTAGGGCATGAAAGCTAAAAGTATGCCTACAGTGACAATCACATCCACAGTGTACTGTAAAACTAATTTCAGTTGAAGGTACTAAGAACAAATCTTGGCCTCCCAAGACTCTTAATAGGTCCCACACACCCGTAAGATTGTGAATTGTTTGCTTTCAGAGATTACTTAGCACCTCTGAACAGTGTCAGCAGTTAGTATCTCTTGTGTTCACGCCGCATAGACTTTGAACACTTCAGCCTTATTAAAATACTCCAAACCAGAAGGTGGCAGTAGCATTTCATTAACATTAGTTTGGCAATGCGAGTCCCTGTGTATTTTGCTTTGTAGGTATACAATTTTGGCTAACTAGCTACCTGTGCTAATGTTGCTATTATTGTAAAAAGCCATTGTTGATACTAGCCAAATGGCCACAGCTAAATAACTAGCTAGCAAGATGATGAAGAAACAATTTAATTCACTCTCCATAATCCCATACTGCCAGTGCCAGTATATAAGCCAATTATTTAGCTAGCTAGATAACATTAGCTAAACCGTTAGAATATAATTTGCTAACGTTAGCTAGCGCAACTTTTTTTACTTTTTGTTGTCACTCCTGTTGGTTCCCCCACGTGGAGATTCGTGCGGCTCAAATTCAAGTTGTCGGCCACTGAGGAGCATTGCGATTCTACAAGTAGAAATGGCAGGTTCGTTGTACCAGGTCGGTACGCAGCTGGTACATCTTTTTATTCTAGCAAGAGAAGGAACGGCCTCCTACTGTGATTTTTATTTATTTAACCTTTATTTAACTAGTCAAGTTACTTAAGAACAACTTTGTATTTACAATGACTGCCTACCCCGGCCAAACCCTAAACCAGACAATGCTGGGCCAATTGTGTGCCGCTCTATGGGACTCCCAATCACGGCAGGTTGTGATACAGCCTGGAATCAAACCAGGGTCTGTAGTGACACATCTATTACTGAGATGCAGGCTGCGCCACTCAGGAGCCCGAATAATAAGTACCTTAAAACCCCAGCTGCCAAAGAGTAACCATGTCCTTGTTCAAGGCTAAACCATAATTTCCATTCCCCTTTCCTCGTTATCTTAAGGCCTTGCCTGTGAACTAGACTACTAGTCTAGTGACTGCCTGACCACCTGTATTCACTGTTGAAGCTTCCTTTGTCTCAGCTGAGTGGCTCCTCCATGTTGGGTTGACGAGAGGCCCTTTTGTTGTTTGCCTCTGCTTGCCACTTCATTGCTGCGCCAACAGATGCTGTTTGTCTTGTTTGCGAGGATGTGGGGGTGGTTTTAGAAATTAGATGTCAATGACAGTCTGTTCCCAGTGCAATTCCCGTCTGCTCTGGCCCTTTTAAGATTGCTTGTTCACAGAATGTCACATTCAGATGCTTTGGTGTCATGCCTGTGCATAATAATGGAAGTGGCTTGTGGGCAAATTGGTTGTAAATGGTCGGCTGGCAAATTGGTTGAGCTTGAAGTTCTTCATGTCTGCCATGTTATGGAAATGTCAAGTAGGCCTGTGTCTCGGTGCACTTGTGTGATTTGAGTTTTTTTCCATGTTTTAATTAGCAACTTTCTCAGTGTTAAGCTGAACTTTTTTTCTAACTAAATACATTTATGAGGAGAAATTGAACACGATCTAATAGGTATAAGCGCAAAAAAAACTACATTGTATTACTTCCTGCATTTATTTCATTTGAAAAGATTTCTCTAGCTGATAAAGCAGACCTGTTGAAATCCACACCTAGTTTAGTGACTCACAGGCCAGTTGATGTAAAATTAGTACATGTCTTGTTTGAGTAGGTGACTCACACTGGGCCAAAGCAGGCACTCCAGAACATTTATAGCATACTAAACTATTCACTTTGATCTCAATGTAAACGTATGAATTCATGACAGAGGGGTTGGGTTAAATGCGGGAAGACACATTTCAGTTGAATGCATTGTTGTACAACTGACTAGTATTCCTTTACCTTTCCCAAAACCAGCTCACACACTGCAGTAAAATATATAAATTGCTTTCAGGTGAACCTTGACCCATAAAACTTGCTGAGTTAAAAGATAAAGGAAACTTATATTTTGTTATGTTTCATTAGTCTATTGTTGATATAGTCCCAAAATGTTTAGCATGTCAGCAGTCAAGTTTTTCAAGATATATAACTTTCAAAATACAGCTGACAAAATTAATCATAGCTGTATTTCTGTATTTTGAAAGTTGCAGATCTTGAAAACGTTTTGGGCTATATCAACAGTGGGCTAAGGAAACAAATACCAAAAGATAATATTTGGGTGGAAATTTCCTTTAACAGAGGTCCCTCAAAAGTCAGCAAGTTCATTGTCATGGTGACTGCTATATTTTTTTCCCAAGCCCATCTGTAGTTGAGACATCTATATTTATCACTAAGTTACATGGCTTCACCTATATTTGAACACTCCACAATGGTTCCTGTATATATTTTTAAAATGTTCTATGCAGATCTGTTTAGAGAGCAAATTCTTTGCTAAAGCAAACAATTGTACCCCCTGTCGCAGTGTTGAAAAATCGTTTAATTTCTTTACACAAAATAAATGACGTCTCCCCATACTAGCTCCTAGCACATATAGTCTGGAGTTCATTCCCCTTCAACTCCTAGCCTGCTCAGACATGCCAAATAGGTTTTGAAAAGGCCCTGTAGTTTTACTGGAGGACACTGGAGAGCTTCGGAAATCCTCCTTTGTCTTGGCTTAAACAGACAATGCATCTGGAAAAGGCTTGTTGTAAACAGTCTTTGTGACTGATTTAGCTTTTGGGGTCATGGGCAGCATAGCCTAATTTATCCATGCATTGTGCAAGAGATTTTGGAATCTTTTATTAACTGCGTAGTTGCAGTTATGGTAGCTTGTATTGTTCACTGTGAAACTATGAGCTCATCTTTTGGCTAAAGTATCAAAAATCTCATGTTGTTTTTCTGTTCTTCTTCAGGCAAGGCTTTCGACATCACTTACGTGCGACTCAAGTTCCACACCAGCCGCCCAGAGAGCTTCGCCATCTACAAGCGCACAAGTGAGGATGGACCATGGACGCCCTACCAGTACTACAGTGGCTCCTGTGAGAAGACCTACCAGAAGACCAACAAGGGCTTCATCCGCACCGGACAGGACGAACAACAGGCCCTCTGCACAGACGAGTTCAGCGACATCTCACCCCTGACCGGAGGAAACGTGGCCTTCTCCACCCTTGAAGGCCGGCCCAGTGCTTACAACTTTGATAACAGCCCAGTTCTTCAGGTAAAGAAAACAAACTGCTGTTTTATAGCGTTCTAGAGACCTTGGTAAAATAACTTGGTGTGATCGTCTCTAGTACTGCATGTTCTAGCCCAGTTGGACAGGTTAGAAATAGCTGTTTTATAGTGTTCAAGAGACCTTGATAAAGGAACATTGTGTGATGCTTTTTGTTCCAGCCCTGTGATATCCCAGACTTGTGTGTCCCTGGGTGGCTGTTTTATTTAGCTTTATTTTTCCAAGGTTGTCTGAGGTACAGAGTTAGTAGTGCATCTTATATCAGTAGCGTTGAGGCAATCAATGATGTGGAAGAGTAGGTGGACAGAGTAATGATAAGTTAGACTTGAGATAATTTTACTGTTGGCAGGCGTGCCCAATGGAAGGGAGTAGCACACTAGTCCAGTTGGGGAAGTGTGAGAGCCTGACCAGTGCCAAGTGCTGCAACATGTTGCTAGGTGACGCCCCCAGATTTCCCATTACAGTACTGATTGAATTTGGCTCTACACAGGCACAGCTGGAAATGTTTGTTGCGCATTGCTTTCAGCGAGTGAGAATTTGTGTGTGTGCTTCCAGACAAAACACAACAATGCTATTAGCCTATAGGGCTGGGAATTGCCAGGGACGTCATCTCATATTGCAATTTGATCATAGTGCTGAGAACATGTTGACTCACAATTATTTATTTTTTTATAAGATGGAGAACAATCTATAGGATTAAAAATACCAGAGTTTTTGCGCAGGTACAGCCGACTAGCGCTAGCTAACGCTAGCATCAACAAAAAAGCTAAAAAAAATTAACATTTTGTTAAGTTACAGCCTTATTCGAAAATTTATGAAATAAAACATTTTCCTCAGCAATCCACACACAATACCCCATAATGACAAAGCGAAAACAGGTTTTTAGACATTTTTGAAAATTTATAAAAAAAATAAAAAAATAAAAAACCTTTTTTACATAAGTATTCAGACCCTTTACTCAGTGCTTTGTTGAAGCACTTTTGGCAGCGATTACAGCCTTGAGTCTTCTTGGGTATGACTCTACAAGCTTGGCACACCTGTATTTGGGGTGTTTCTCCCATTCTTCTCTGCATATCCTCTCAAGCTCTGTCGGGTTCGATGGGGAGCGTCTCGTTTTCAGGTCTCTTCAGAGATGTTTGATCGGGTTCAAGTCCGGATTCTGGCTGGGCCACTCAAGAACATTCAGAGACTTGTAAGAAAGTTGTATCTGTATTTATAAAGGGTTTATCTTGATGTGAGTGCCTCCTTCTTAATAAAAAGTAGTCAGCAGATGCCTGGTAATTTAAGATATATTATATAATTTTTATTATTCTTGTTTATAAAAAGTAGTCAGCTCATGACTCATAGTTTGTATTTACAATCTGCTATTGGAATACCCTGGGTGGCGTACCCTGGGTGGAATAGTGTGAAATACCCAGGCCTTCAAACGTAATGCTCTACCTTAGCAAATGAACAAATTTAGCTCTGGCGCCATATACTTCCATATTTGACTTTCTCATGTGGCATATAGCTATTTATACCAATGCCCAAGACTCTTTTTGGAATGGATACCTTTGAGGCGTCATAGGGCTACGTTGCAGGGATAGTTGTATTCGTTAAGTGGAGTCTGTAGGTAATATGTGAATGACCTGTAAGGATTTTATGGAATAGCAAATATATTTTTGTACAACAAAATCTACCAAAATTGTTTTAACATTGAGCTAACTCTGTTTACTGAAAATATAGCCTACAGGTGTTTGGGTAAGATAATGAACAGAAGAAAATGTAACATAATTCATCCAGCTATACAGTGCATTCGAAAAGTATTCAGACCCCTTGACTTCTTTTCTGCATTTTGTTATGTTACAGCCTTATTCTAAATTTGATTAAATAAATGTTTTCATCATCAATCTACACACAATATATATAATATATAAGTATTCAGACCCTTTACTCAGTACTTTGTTGACGCACCTTTTGGCAGCAATTACAGCCTTGAGTCTTCTTGGGTATGACGCTACAAGCTTGGCACACATGTATTTGGGGAGTTTCTCCCATTCTTCTCTGCAGATCCTCTCAAGCTCTGTCAGGTTGGATGGGGAGCGTCGCTGCACAGCTATTTTCAGGTCTCTCCAGAAATGTTCAATCGGTTTCAAGTCCGGGCTCTAGCTGGGCCACTCAAGGACATGCGTTGTCTTGGCTGTGTGCTTAGGGTCGTTGTCCTGTTGGAAAGTCCTCTGTAGCAGATTTTCATCAAGGATCTCTCTGTACTTTGCTCCATTCATCTTTCCCCCGTTCATCTTTCCCTGGATTGTGACTAGTCTCCCTGCCGCTGAAAAGCATCCCCACAGCTGCCACCACCATGCTTCACCGTAGGTATGGTGCCAGGCTTCCTCCAGACATGATGCTTGGTATTCAGACCAAAGAGTTCCGTCTTGGTTTCATCAGACCAGAGAATCTTGTTTCTCATGGTCTGAGAGTCCTTTAGGTGCGTTTTGTTAAACTCCAAGTGGGCTGTCATGTGCCTTTTTTTACTGAGGAGTGGCTTCCTTCTGGCCACTCTACCATAAAGGCCTGATTGGTGGTGCTGCAGAGACGCTTGTCCTTCTGGGAGAAATTCTAGAGCTCTGTCAGTGACCATCAGGTTCTTGGTCACCTCCCTGACCAATGCCCTTCTCCCCCGATTGCTCAGTTTGGCCAGGCGGCCAACACGGATTTGTGCGTTGACACAGTCCTGTCTCAGAGCTGTATTGAAAATTTCTTCGACCTCATGGCTTGGTTTTTGCTCTGACATGCACTGAACTGTGGGACCTTATATAGACCGGTGTGTGCCTTTCCAAGTCATGTCCAATCAATTGAATTTACCACAGGTGTGCTCCAATCAAGTTGTAGAAACATCTCAAGGATGATCAATGGAAACAGGATGTACCTGAGTCTCATAGCAAACTTCCGAATACTTTTGTAAATTAGGTATTTCTGTTATTTTTAATACTTTTTCCAAAAGCCTGTTTTCGCTTTGGCATTATGGGGTATTGTGTGTAGATTGAGGAAAAAGGCTGTAACGTAACAAAATGTGAAAAAAGTCAAGGGGTCTGAATACTTTCCGAATGCACTCCAAACGTCTACCTGGATACAGCTGGAAATGTGTAAGCGGATGGAGTGATTAGTGCCAAAGAAGTCAATAAAGGGGTAGACGAGCAGAGCCTTTGGCCCCGTTCCCGAGACAGACGGAACCTGCTTTGACTCATGGCTGCCCTATGGATGTGTCAGACTGTTCTAGTAGGAACTGGAACTGTTGTCAGCAATAACTCTAGCCTGATGTATGTTTTGTATTAGTCTACTGGTAGTAGTTAGACTACAACTAATTCTGCAGAAAGTTTGTTGGCAAATGATTTTGCCTGTCCAAGCGATATGATACACACTTGACTTGGCTGCATTTTCAACTCCTCTTCAGAAATAATCTTAAGGCACTGCATCACAATGCTTGAGGCGTCACTAAAGCCCCTGGTTTGATCCCAGGCTGTGTCACAGCTGGCCGTGACCTGGAGACCCATGAGGCGGCATACAATTGGCCCAGCGTCGTCCAGATTAGGGGAGGGTTTGGCTGTCCCGGGATTTCCTTGTGGCAGGCCGGGCGCCTGCAAGCTGACTGCAGTCGCCATTTGGACTGTGTTTCCTCCGATGCATTGGTGCGGCTGGCTTACGGGTTAAGCGAGCAATGTATCAAGAAGCAGTGCGGCTTGGCAGGGTCGTGTTTCTCTCGACCTTCACCTCTCCCAAGTCTGTACGGGAGTTGCAGCGGGACATGACTAACTACCAATTAGATATCACGAAATTGGGGAGAAAAGGGGGTATAGTAAAAAAATAATCAGAAAAATGAATTAAAATGTTGAATGTCAAACATAGGCTATTATTTATTCTTAACTTGCATGTGTGGAACAGAACAGAAAATCTAAAATGTTACTCTAAGGTTTCCATTTTTCTTGCTATTACTAGCTGAGTGATCTTCTGTTGCTTACTCCGGATTTGTCCTCTTCTGCTGTAATTCTAAACAAGCAAACAAAAGACTTCCATATCTTCTGATTCCATGAGAATGTCTGAGGTTTAGATTAGTTTGGCTGTATTTATTTTTCTTCTGAACGGCTGCACTAGGACCAGGGATAGGGCAAAATTTCTCATTTAAAATGGAACCTTTCAACCCGATAAGAATAAATTTTTACGTCAAACAAACCTATCATGCAGTTCACTTTGGAATCTCCAATCCTCTCTCTCTCTTTTCTCCTCCACCAAGCAAAGTTGTGCATACAGTGGGGAGAACAAGTATTTGATACACTGCCGATTTTGCAGGTTTTCCCACTTACAAAGTATGTAGAAGTCTGTAATTTTTATCATAGGTACTCTTCAAATGTGAGTGACGGAATCAAATTTTTTTTATCCAGAAAATCACATTGTATGATTTTTAAGTAATTAATTTGCATTTTATTGCATGACCTAAGTATTTGATACATCAGAAAAGCAGAACTTAATATTTGGTACAAAAACCTTTGTTTGCAATTACAGAGATCATAAGTTTCCTGTAGTTCTTGACCAGGTTTGCACACACTGCAGCAGGGATTTTGGCCCACTCCTCCATACAGATCCTTCAGGTTTCGGGGCTGTCGCTGGGCAATACAGACTTTCAGCTCCCTCCAAAGATTTTCTATTGGAGTGGCTAGGCCACTCCAGGACCTTGAGATGCTTCTTACGGAGCCACTCCTTAGTTGCCCTGGCTGTGTGTTTCGGGTCGTTGTCATGCTGGAAGACCCAGCCACGACCCATTACTGAGGGAAGGAGGTTGTTGGCCAAGATCTCGCGATACATGGCCCCATCCATCCTCCCCTCAATACGGTGCAGTCGTCCTGTCCCTTTGCAGAAAAGCATCCCCAAAGAATGATGTTACCACCTCCATGCTTCACGGTTGGGATGGTGTTCTTGGGGTTGTACTCATCCTTCTTCTTCCTCCAAACACGGCGAGTGGAGTTTAGACCAAAAAGCTCTATTTTTGTCTCATCAGACCACATGACCTTCTCCCATTCCTCCTCTGGATCATCCAGATGGTCATTGGCAAACTTCAGACGGGCCTGGACATGCGCTGGCTTGAGCAGGGGGACCTTGCGTGCGCTGCAGGATTTTAATCCATGACGGCGTAGTGTGATACTAATGGTTTTCTTTGAGACTGTGGTCCCAGCTCTCTTCAGGTCATTGACCAGGTCCTGCTGTGTAGTTCTGGGCTGATCCCTCACCTTCCACATGATCATTGATGCCCCACGAGGTGAGATCTTGCATGGTGCCCCAGACCGAGGGAGATTGACCGTCATCTTGAACTTCTTCCATTTTCTAATAATTGCGCCAACAGTTGTTTCCTTCTCACCAAGCTGCTTGCCTATTGTCCTGTAGCCCATCCCAGCCTTGTGCAGGTCTACAATTTTATCCCTGATGTCCTTACACAGCTCTCTGGTCTTGGCCGTTGTGGAGAGGTTGGAGTCTGTTTGATTGAGTGTGTGGACAGGTGTCTTTTATACAGGTAACGAGTTCAAACAGGTGCAGTTAATACAGGTAATGAGTGGAGAACAGGAGGGCTTCTTAAAGAAAAACTAACAGGTCTGTGAGAGCCGGAATTCTTACTGGTTGGTAGGTGATCAAATACTTATGTCATGCAATAAAATGCAAATTAATTATTAAAAAATCATACAATGTGATTTTCTGGATTTTTGTTTTAGATTCCGTCTCTCACAGTTGAAGTGTAACTATGATAGACATTACAGACCTCTACATGCTTTGTAAGTAGGAAAACCTGCAAAATCGGCAGTGTATCAAATACTTGTTCTCCCCACTGTACATATTTAGTAGGCAAGGCCTGGCAGACTTGTCTGTAGAGTCTGACCTGGCTGCATTTTAACACTGTGTGCTTTCGTGTCTTTTTTGCAGGAATGGGTGACCGCCACAGATATCAAAGTGACCCTGAACAGGCTCAACACATTCGGAGATGAAGTTTTCAATGATCCCAAGGTCCTGAAATCCTACTACTACGCTATCTCAGACTTTGCAGTGGGAGGAAGGTGAGAGTGGTTCCCTCTGCATTATGCTATCTCTGTTTTGCTACATCTGTTGGCAGCTTCCACTGCCTGGCTTTTCCCTTGTGCAGAGATTTTTTTCTTTTCTTTTACCAATACAATTGAGTATAGCAATGTGTCTCTCACACACACAGAAATATATTTTCTATGAATAACTCATGATCATAATCATCTTTTTTTTTTTTTAATGGCAACAAATTATTTATTCCTATAGAATTCCTTTAATGAGGCCCTGTCTGTTAGCCACACAGCATGTTTTGTTTTTAATGCAGATTCACTCAAATTGCTGAAGGATGACAAGAAAACAAGTCGAATTCACGATCATTATCAAACCTCAAGTGCTGACAACAAGATGTTTTTGTCTGGGTGTTAGCTAAATCATTCATCTAAAGTAACATAGTCTGTTAACTTCAGATCGAGTTCATATCACATGTCTGGCCCCATGTTACTTTGTGTGGGTTCATTCTCAGTGGCTCAACCAAGAATGCCAAAAAACTATCCCTCCCAAGTTTTGAACTGAAAAGCCAGAAGAGAAGAGAGCATCAGGCACGCATTAAACAAGTGTTAATCTGCCCCTTTGTCGCTGCAGTGTCTTTTCACCTTAATCTGTTTTGAAATATAGAGCAGATTTCCATTACACAGCCACATTGTTGGCATTCTTGCCTGGGAGTGCTGGATTACAGAGTACGGACACCGGAATGGGGCGGCCCCCAATATGACGACAGAGTTGATTCCAAAGACCAAGCCGGGCAAGCTCTGGTGTAGTAGGTCTACTCTCTACCTGTCAGGGCACCAAGTTCACTGTCAGCCATGTCAACACATCTACCAACTGGCCTACCTGGTTGAAATAAAAAATAAAACATTTTTATTTATTTATATATATATATATATATATATATATATATATATATATATATATATTCTGAGTGGAAAATGGATCTGACTGAAAGTACAGATCAAAATGAAAAAGACAGTGAGGGAGGTTTCGTTTGTTTTGTTTTTTTAGATGAACGAACTGCTTATTCTGTTAAATAGGCCCCTAATACTATAGTGTCTTCCTTCCTGTTGTCACGTTTTCCACACTTCACTGCCAAGGAATACCTGAAACAATACCCAAAGGTTGCTGCCTTGCAAGTCTTCTCTTGTTCGGAAGGGCTCTGTCGTGGTGTCTCGGGTGGACAATGTTCAGCCCTTCTCCATTGGGCAAACTCCATGGAGTTATCATGCCAAATAAAACTCTCCCAGTGCAAAAGTTGATAGGGCTAAAGGTGTAATGGGAATGTATTTGTTGATGGATCATGAAGTAAAATGATCTTGAAGTGCTTTTGTGATTCCCAACAACACATACTTTGAGTAATGACTTTCAAACAAACAAGATGTAGGCTACAAATAGTGGTGTGTTATAGATGGGCCTAGATGGAGTCCACGTTGACGTCGAAGTTGCTGATCTGTCCATGCTAATGTAGATAGATGAACACCTATTTGTAGATGACTGTAAATATAACCATGCTACTATCATGTGATAACAGGTCACCCACTTAAAAAAAAGCTTGCAGACAGTACAAAGGACAAAGGTGATTGCACTGAAAATCTGATATACCATATGGTTGGAGTGTTAGACTGTTTAACCAAGTAATCACGTCCGTTAGGTTAATCAGTAACTGAGTCCCATTCGATGCTAACAGTCAGGTCCTCTAAGACCAGTGCAAAAGACCGCTGGTCAGGGACCATATTCATAAAGCGTCTCAGAGTAGGAGTGCTGATCTAGGATCAGTTTTTGCCATTTACATCATAATGAATAAGATGACATAGACATTGGGGACTTGATCCTCCTACTACGGCCCAGATGTTTTGAATTGTGCGTTGTAACTCTTTATGATGACTAACGTACTCCGCTGTTCCAGGTGCAAGTGCAACGGCCATGCGAGTGAGTGTGTGAAAAACAACGGTTTCAGGAAGCCGGTTTGCAACTGCAAGCACCACACGGAGGGCGATGACTGCAATGTGTGCCAGCCGTTCTACAACGACCGTCCCTGGAGGAGAGCTACAGCCAATAACCCTAATGAGTGTCTGCGTAAGTCAGTCCCATGCCGTCCCTAATGGCACCCTATTCCCTATGTATTGCTTTACTTTTGACCAGAGCTCTTTGGGCCCTAGTCAGGGGCCCTGGTCAAAAGTAATGCACTACATAGGGAATAGGGTACTATTTGTCCCTATTAGTCCCATAGCAAGATATCCTTCCTGTTTCTGTGCAGACCAGGCCAGGCAGACATTCATATCATACTGAAAATGCATAACTAATCCGGTTCAGAACAGTTCACACCACTCTTCTCACACTCACTTCCACACCCACCTCAATCTGCTCCAGGCCACATAATCTGCCACTTAGGGAAAAGTACGCCTGGCATTTAAAATGTGCCAAATGAAATGCCCCACCCTTTAATGCAGGGAAGATTCAGTATGATATTTACGTTCCATATTAGTATGTGTCTCTCCTCCTTTCCCTTATAAAGTACCTATACATTGAATCCATCCATACGTTGTCCCTAAAACGGTATGGGGTAAACTAATGGCTAGTTTACTAAAGCCTGCTATGGAAAATGGGCTTTTCCCCACTCTGAAATCCAGTATACACATGCATTGATCTCACCCACACATTGTCCTTTAAATTTGTATGGGATAAACTAATGGCTACTTTTTCTGGTGGTCCCAGCGTGCAACTGTAATGGCAAGAGTTCAGAGTGCTACTTCGACCATGAGCTGTACCGTGCCACCGGCCACGGAGGACACTGCCGCAACTGTGCCGACAACACAGACGGGCCCAACTGTGAGCGCTGCCTGGACAACTACTACAGAGACGGATCTGGCACCCGCTGCCTGCCCTGCAGCTGCAACCCAGTAGGTGAGTGTCTGGAGTCTATACCAATAAATACTTATGTGCATCCAAAATGGCACTATATTCCCTACATAGTGCACTACTTTTGATCAGAGCGCTGTGGGCCCTGATCAAAAGTTCTGCACTACATAGGTAATTGGGTGCCATTTGGGACGTAGACTTACTGTTTCTATTGGGGTTAAAGGATAAGTACAGTATGAAGCCATGCTTTGTTGTGAAGGGATTGCCCTTGGTGCTGTTTTGTGGGATTCAGCGACGAACCTTAATTAGGGCTGGGATTTTCCAGGGACCTCACAATACCATACTATCATGATACTTAGGTGCGATTCTCACGATTCTATATGTATTGCGATTTGAAACTGCGATTTTATTGCAATTTGACGTTCCAAACATATTGCTCCATTTATAAAAGAGAGCGTGAGAAAATTTGTATTGATCAGTCATGGTAATTAAAGTTCAGATGATTAGCACTAGCTAACGCTACCGTTCAAAAGTTTGTGGTCACTTAGAAATGTCCTTGTTTTTGAAAGAAAAGCAATTTTTTTTGGTCCATTTAAAATAACATCAAATTGATCATAAATACAGTGTAGACATTGTTAATGTTGTAAATTACTATTGTAGCTGGAAACGGCTGATTTTTAATGGAATATCTACATAGGCTTACAGAGGCCCATTTTCAGCAACCATAACTCCTGTGTTACAATGGCACGTTGTGTTAGCTAATCCAAGGCTAATTGATCATTAGAAAACCCTTTTGCTGTTATGTTGGCACAGCTGAAAACTGTTGTGCTGATTAAAGAAGCAATAAAACTGTCCTTCTTTAGACTAGTTGAGTATCTGGTGCATCAGCATTTGTGGGTTCGATTACAAGCTCAAAATGGCCAGAAACAAAGAACTTTCTTCTGGAACTCGTCAGTCTATTGTTCTGAGAAATGAAGGCTATTCCATGTGAGAAATTGCCAAGAAACGGAAGATCTCGTACAACGCTGTGTCCTACTCCCTACACAGAACAGCGGCAACTGGCTCTAACCAGAATAGAAAGAGGAGTGGGAGGCCCCAGAGCACAACTGAGCAAGAGGACAAGTACATTAGTGTCTAGTTTGAGAAACAAACGCCTCCCTCACAAATCCTCAACTGCAGCTTCATTCAATAGTACCCGCAAAACACCTGTCTCACCGTCAACAGTAAAGAGGCGTCCCCGGGATGCTGGCCATCTATGCAGAGTTGCAAAGAAAAAGTAATATCTTCCTCTGTCCAGTGTCTGTTCTTTTGCCCATCTTAATCTTTTCTTTTTATTGGCCAGTCTGAGATATGGCTTTTTCTTTGCAACTCTGCCTAGAAGGCCAGAATCCAGGAGTCGCCTCTTCACTGTTGACATTGAGACTGGTGTTTTGCGGGTACTATTTAATGAAGCTACCAGTTGAGAACTTGTGAGGAGGCTGGAGGAAACGGGTACAAAAGTATCTATATCCACAGTAAAACGAGTCCTATATCAATATAACCTGAAAGGTTTGCAACTGCACATGGGACAAAGCTATTTTTGGAGAAATGTCCTCTAGTCTGATGAAACAAAAATATAACTGTTTGGCCATAATGACCACCGTTGTGTTTGGAGGAAAAAGGGGGAGGCTTGCAAGCCGAAGAACACCATCCCAACCGTGAAGCACGGGGGTGGCAGCATCATGATCTGGGGGTGCTTTGCTGCAGGAGGGACTGGTGCACTTCACAAAATAGATGGCATCATGGGGAAGGAAAATTGTGGATATATTGAAGCAATATCTCAAGACATCAGTCAGGAAGTTAAAGCTTGGTCGCAAATGGGTCTTCCAAATGGACAATGACCCCAAGCATACTTCCAAAGTTGTTGCAAAATGGCTTAAGGACAACAAAGTCAAGGTATTGGAGTGGCCATCACAATGCCCTGTTTGGACACACTGGGCCTCCCGAGGCAGTGCTTGCAGTTCTTACAGATCCTGGTTCGATACCCGGCTGTGTCGCAGCCAGCCGTGATCGGGAGACCCATGAGGCGACGCACAATTGGACCAGCGTCGTCCGGGTTAGGGGAGGGTTTGGCCGACCTGGATGTCCTTGTCCCATCGCCCTCTAGCGACTCCTGTGTCAGCGGGCGCAGGTGTACAGTGTTTCCTCCGACACATTGGTGCAGCTGGCTTCCGGGTTAAGCGTGCATTGTGCCTAGAAGCAGTGCGGCTTGGCGGGGTTGTGTTTTGGAGGACGCGCTGCTCTCAACCTTCGCATCTCCCGAGTCCGTACGGGAGTTGCAGCGATGGGACAAGACTGTAACTAACAATTGGATATGACGAAATTGGGGAGAAAACGGGGTAAAAAAATTGGTTTGGACACACCTGCTCAATCCAGGGTTTATATTTTTTATTTTCTACATTGTAGAATAGTGAAGACATCAAAACTGTGAAATAACACATGGAATCATGTAGTAACCAAAAAAGTGTTAAACGAATCAAAATATATTTTAGATTTTAGATTCTTCAGAGTATCCACCCTTTGCCTTGATGACAGCTTTGCACAGCTTTGCATACCAAGATACTGCTTTAGCTGCCAATATGGGTTATTAAAACAAGACTGTCCACATGTGGTGTGAATTATCTGGTCTCTTAAACCATTATTGTCTGCATGTGTGTAGCAGTGTGTTGAAATGATGAACTGAAGTTGATCTGTGCTTTTTCTTCTTCCTCTCTACTACCAGGCTCTCTGG
Source organism: Thymallus thymallus (assembly GCA_023634145.1). Classification (NCBI taxonomy): domain Eukaryota; kingdom Metazoa; phylum Chordata; class Actinopteri; order Salmoniformes; family Salmonidae; genus Thymallus; species Thymallus thymallus. The sequence continues at coordinate 13,622,061 of CM042383.1, read as the reverse complement.
CCACTCAGTGTGACAATACGGGACGCTGCAGCTGTAAACCAGGTGTGATGGGGGACAAGTGTGACCGCTGCCAACCTGGCTTCCACACCTTGACCGAAGCAGGCTGCAGGTATAAACCAGCACTAACAAGCCAATCACTCTTGCCAGCCACTCAGCTACATGTCATATGTATCTTTTTACTGCTCCAGATAAAACAGTCTTAATGTTTTCTTATGGTTTGTTCTAATTTATTTATCGTTTGCGCTTTAGGGTTTATCCCAAATGGTACCCTACTCCCAATATAGTGCCCTACCTTTGACCAGGGCTCTGGTCAAAAGTAGTGCACTATAGAGGGAATAGGGTACCATTTTGGACGTAGTTTAGAGTTCTTAGCCAGGCCAGCAATGGTCCTTTTTACTTTAAGTAAGGAAATAAACAGGCACGCAGCAGGCCTGCTTTAGATGGTGGCTGTCAGGCCCATGCTGTTTATGTGAATGGCTGTGCTTCCCCTTTCCCCTCCCCCATCCCTCTGCTCTCCAGACCTTGCTCCTGTAACCCTTCCGGAAGCACACAGGAGTGCGATGTCCAGACAGGCCGTTGCCAGTGCAAGGACAACGTGGAGGGCTTCAGCTGTGACAGGTCAGCGTCAGACCTACTTGCTCTCTCCGCCACAGGGATTCATTACACAGACACACACATACACACACACCACAGAGAGACAGTACACACACAAACATGATTTCCTTTTACCAAAAATATACTCTAACAATGTGTCTATTCAGTTAGGAATGCCTTTCTCTAGGAATATTTATGGGTTTAGAGTGAAATGGGGTTACAAAAGACTATGTCACTTACGCAGTGAAATACGAGTTGGCTCCATTTAGCTAGTGCAACACAGTTTACGGTATCGTTCATTGGGGAGGGAAACCGTTTTCAAAGCTACTTCGCATTGCAGCATTTCAGCTCTTCTGTTATGACATTCTTAGTTATGACAAGCTACAGATGTTTAAAAGCAGCCGCTGACACACAGAAACACAGGAGAGTACCCCTCTCTCAGTGAAAGAATGCCCTGTATGTGTGCAAAATGGAATTAGACAGGCCACATGGCTCCCTTAGCAGCGAAGGAGAAAATAGCCCATTGATAGCTCACCCCTCCCCACTGAGACAGACTGGCAGCCAGGCCTTCTATGGCTTCTCCCAAGTCTAGTCACCCAGCCAGTCACCACTCCCATGTCTGCTGCCTGGAACACTCTTCTCTCTGCCTTTGTGCAATGGCCACCACCTAACCCCCTCTACCCCAGATCTCCCACCCACAACAACAGCACCTTTCCCCTCCACAACCCCAGCTCCACAGACACAGCCCCAGCTGTTGGGTGTAACATTCCTCCCAGCCACACAGCTGGGCCACAGATGGAATGAATGATTCCCCCCAGTGTGGATGGTCAAAAGTAGTGCACTATATAAGGAATAGGATGCCTTTTGGGACACATACAGTTTGTCAGATGCTGCATGGTCACTCACAACAAGAGACTGAAATGGCAGAGCGGTGTTTCTGTCTGCCTTTTAGGAGACAGCAGTTTCACAGTCTAATAAATTGTCATTCTCCCTGGTTGTCATTCGATTAAGCTGTCAACGCATTTTAATCTTTGTTGAAATTGATACCCATATCATATGAGGACTCGAAAGGCAAATGGGACTCATTCTAGAATATAGCCTACGCCTCAAACTTTATTTTAATAGTTTCACATACAGTGCTTCAAAGTATTCATACCCCTGACTTATTCTACATTATGTTGTTAGAGGCTCAATTCAAAATGTATTAAATATTATTTATTTTTTCAACCATTTACACACAATACCCCATAATGAGAAAGTGAAACATTTTATTTTGAAAATGTATTGAAAATGAAATATAGAAATGTCTCATTTACGTAAGTAGTCACACCCCTGAGTCAATATATGTTATAATCACATTTGGTAGCGATTACAAAAAATAGAACTGTTTGGCCATAATGGCCACCGTTATGTTTGGAGGAAACATATGCCGAAGAACACCATCCCAACCGTGAAGCACGGGGGTGGCAGCATCATGTTGTGGGGGTGCTTTGCTACAGGAGGGACTGGTGCACTTCACAAAATAGATGGCATCATGAGGAAGGAAAATTGTGGATATATTGAGGCAACATCTCAAGACATCAGTCAGGAAGTTAAAGTTTGGTTGCAAATGGGTCTTCCAAATGGACAATGACCCCAAGCATACTTCCAAAGTTGTGGCAAAATGGCTTAAGGACAACAAAGTCAAGGTATTGGAGTGGCCATCACAAAGCCCTGTTTGGACATACTGGGCCTCCCGAGTGGCACAGCGGTCTAAGGCAGTTCTTGCTGCGTTACTACAGATCCTGGTTCGATACCCGGCTGTGTCGCAGCCATCCGTGATCGGGAGACCCATGAGGCGACGCACAATTGGACCAGCGTCGTCCGGGTTAGGGGAGGGTTTGGTCGACCTGGATGTCCTTGTCCCATCCCGCGACTCCTGTGTCAGTGAACGCAGGTGTACGGTGTTTCCTCCGACACATTGGTGCAGCTGGCTTCCGGGTTAAGCGTGCATTGTGCCTAGAAGCAGTGCGGCTTGGCAGGGTTGTGTTACGTGCGGGAGACAAGTGAAACATTTTATACATGAAATACAGAAATGTTAAATTTACGTAAGTAGTCACACCCCTGAGTCAATATATGTTATAATCACATTTGGTAGCGATTACAGCGGTGAGTCTTTCTAGGTAAGTCTCAGAGAGCATGGCACACCTGGATTGTACAATATTTGCTCATTATTATTTTAAAAATGCTTCAAGCTCTGTCAAGTTGGTTGTTGATCATTTTCAAGTCTTGCCATAGATTTTCAAGTAGAAGTCAAAACTGTAACTGGGCCACTCAGGAACATTCAATGTCTTCTTGGTAAGCAACTCCAGTGTAGATTTGGCCTTGTGTTTTAGGTTATTGTCCTGCTGAAAGTTGAATTAATCTCCCTGTGTCTGGTGGAAAGCAGACTGAACCAGGTTTTCTTCTAGGATTTTGCCTGTGCTTAGCTCCATTCCGTTTCTTTTTTATCCTGAAAAACTCCCTAGTCATTAACGATTGCAAGCATACCCATAACATGATGCTGCCACTACTACGCTTGAAAATATGAAGAGTTGTACTCAGTAATGTGTTCTATTGGATTTGCCCCAAACAACACTTTGTATTCAGGACAAAAAGTGAATTGCTTTGCCACATTTTTTGTAGTGTTACTTTAGTGCCTTGTTTCAAACAGGATGCATGTTTTGGAATATTTTATTCTGTACAGGCTTCCTTCTTTTGACTCTGACAATTAGGTTAGTTTTGTCGAATAACTACAATATTGTTGTTGATCCATCCTCAGTTTTTTCCTATCACAGCCATTAAACTCTGTAACTGTTTTAAAGTCACCATTGGCCTCATGGGGAAATCCCTGAGCGGTTTCCTTTTTCTCCGGCGACTGAGTTAGTAAGGACGTCATCTTTGTAGTGACTGGGTGTATTAATACACAATCCAAAGTGTAATTAATAACTTCACCATGCTCAAAGGGATATTCAATGTCTGCTTTTTTTCTTCTTTTTTTTTTACCCATCTACCAATAGGTGCCCTTCTTTGTGAGGCATTGGAAAACCTCCCTGGTCTTTGTGGTTAAATCTGTGTTTGAAATTCACTGCTCAACTGAGGGACGTTACAGATAATTGTATGTGTGGGGTACAGAGAAGCAATTAGTGAGCCCGTGCAACTTTTTATGTGCCTTGTTATTATTTAGGCTTGCCATAACAAAGGGGTTGAATACTTATTGACTCAGGACAGTTCAGCTTTTCATTTGTAATTCATTATTAAACATTTCTTAAAACATAATTCCACTTTGGCACTATGGTGTATTATGTGTAGGCCAGTGACACAGAATCTCAATTGAATCAATGTTTTATTCAGGCAGTAACACAACAAAATGTGGAAGTAGTCAAGGGGTGTGAATACTTTCTGAAGGCCCTGTATCCAATCCTAAAGCCAAATTTTACATCCGTTCTATACAGTTAACTTTTTATAAAATCAATTGACTATATGTTGACTCTCTATTTGCAGATTTAGACTTACCCATTGCTCATATAGATTTTATGGAAGTTGCTGTTAAAAGGTTAATGTGGTTTATTTTAGGTGTAAGCTGGGCTACTTCAACATGGACCCCCAGAACCCTCAGGGTTGCACCCCGTGCTTCTGCTTCCAGCACTCCTCTGTCTGTGACAGCGCTGAAGGTTACAGCATCGACACCGTCTCCTCCACCTTCGACAGAGGTGAGCCCATACACACCTTTTCACCTTTTCATTATGGGCTGTTATGGCTCTGACAAGGCTTACATTTTATTAAGCTTGAGTAAGTTTCTATAAATATTCAGAAAGTATGCAAATATCACTGTTAAGATTTGGAACATTCGGAGAGGTAGTTGTGATGTAATGATATGACTTGATAGAATTGAATGTAACAAACATGAAACCTGTTCCTAGATGATGAGCAGTGGACAGGCCAGCGGCGTGACGGCGCCAGTGTTTCAGTCCAGTGGTCCGCTGGTGGAGAGGAGATCTCCCTCATCTCCGAGGACTACTTCCCCATGTACTTTGTGGCTCCAGGTACTGTGTGACTGACACTAGCTCAAATACCTTTATTGTGAAAGAGGCTTTTTAATTTTTTTAAATATTTGAAGACTCAATTGGAGTGAGCCTATGGGGAAACCGTGTGATTGCCCCAAAGACCTATGGGAGATGGTGTGTTATCTAAATTGTGGCGACTTCGTTGAAGTGATCCTATCAAGTATTTTCTTATCTCATTACTGTAGAGAGGTTCCTGGGCAATCAGCTGCTGAGCTACGGCCAGAACCTCACCCTGAACTTCCGGGTGGACAGGAGAGACACGCGCCTCTCAGCCGAGGATGTGGTTCTGGAGGGGGCTGGCCTCCGAGTGGCTGTACCTCTCATTGCTCAGGGAAATGCCTATCCTGGAGAGAACATGCAGACGTTTGTGTTCAGGTGGGTGGAAATCATACAACCGTAACCCAGAGATGTATATAGAATACCAGCACAACAAAAGTTAATCATTTGAATGATTAAAGTTGACTTTTTACAGCATATTCTGTGGCAATAACATCATTTTGAAATTGTCACATAGAAAGCAAACGCATAAAAAATGTGTCTGTTGTAAATGCCCACTAACTGTGTTCTGTTTGTTTTCTGTCAGGCTCCACGACAGCACAGACTACCCCTGGAGGCCCACCCTCACTCACTCAGAGTTCCAGAAGCTTTTGCACAATCTGACATCCATCAAGATCCGTGGCACCTACAGCGAGAGAAGTATGCACCCACTCTTCCACCTCACCTCATTTCACTATGTAAGCCATACATAAGTCCTGGTTCAGGGCCTGTAATCATAAAGTATCTGAGAGTAGAAGAACTGATCTATGGTCATGTTTCCCCGGTCCATATAATCTTATGTATTATGATCTTAAACCCCCAAAAACAACATCCTAGATCAGCACTGCTACTTAGAGACGCTTTATGAATATGGGCCTAGGACTACAGTAGTATCTGTAGGATTGGACCGTGACAAGCGGCAAGTTAGTTAGGTCTAGCAAACTGATAAGCTTGGATTTCATATCCTTTTATCAGTTCTGAGGACATCTCTCAGCTAATCACGGATGTTGAAACTCCAATCTAGTCATAATATTAATGTGCAGGTTATGGCAGAATTCTTCTCATTTCCACTAAAGACACAAAGTTGTGATGATTTCCCCTGTTATTGAAGTCATCAGATCCTCTCAGAAAAAATATCAATATAACTCTTAAGAACAAAGACATCGGAATATTCAATTACCCCACTACTTTAGACATGACCAGTGAGGCCTAATCAATGCAATAAAAATGAAAATCTGGGAGACCAGAATGTTGGTTGTCTGTATCTTTGATTCCATGTTCACAACGGTGGGCAAGGCACTTTGGTCACTGTTTCGGCCTAGTGGCCTTTCAAGACATGATGCAGACATTATCCAATCAATGCTCATCATTCCCTAGGTGCTGGTTACCTTGACGATGTGAAGCTGATCACGGCGAGGAGAGGTCCCGGGAGCCCGGCTCGCTGGGTAGAGAAGTGTACCTGCCCTCAGGGCTACGTTGGACAGCACTGTGGGAGGTGCGCCCTGGGATACAGGAGGAGCAGACCAGACCTGGGGCCCTTCAGTTCCTGTGTCGCCTGCAACTGTAACGGACACAGTGACACTTGCAACCCCGACACAGGTCAGTGAGATGACGATGACAGGCTGAGTCCCAAATGGCACCCTATTCCCTATGTAGTGCACTACTTTAGAGCAGGGCCCATAGGGAAACGACAAAGCCCAGAGGAGTAGAGGTTATAGACGAGTCCTCAATCACCACATGACTGTTTGGGTAAATGTCCCCGACAGGAGTCATGCAGTAGACTTGGACCTCTGTGACTGTATTTATATCTGCTATGGCTAATTCTGTCTGTGTTTGGACCTGTGGAAGGTTCAACATTAAATGTCCCCTTTATAGTAGAGAGTAACAGATTACACTAATGTCAGCCAGTAACACTGCTATAAAGAGATTTATCCGTGTGCCCAATGGTTTAAAACATGACTGATAGGCAGGCTACTTTTTATTTTATTTTTTTTATTTAACCAGGTAGGTCAGTTGAGAACAAGTTCTCATTTGCAACTGCGACCTGGCCAAGACAAAGCAAAGCAGTGCGACAAAAAAACAACAACACAGAGTTACACATTAAACAAACAGTCAAAAACACAATAGAAAATCTATAAACAGAGTGCAAAAATGCAGTAAGGTTGGGAGGTAGGACAATAAATAGACCATAGAGTAGAAATAAATTACAGAAAATTATCATCATTAACACAGGAATGAAGGATGTGCAAATTATGATGTGCAAATAGAGATACTGGAGTGCAAGATTAGTGAAAATAAACAAAAATAAATATGGGGATGAGGTAGTAGGGTGGGCTATTTACAGAAGGGCTATATACAGGTGCAGTGATCGATAAGCAGCTTTGACAGCTGATGCTTAAAGTTATTGAGGGAGATAGGAACCTCTAGCTTCAATGATTTTTGCAATTCGTTCCAGTCATTGGCAGCAGCGAACTGGTACTACTCTCCTCATCTACTCTAAAGAGTTGTCTAGATGTAAAATAGTGGGGTCCTTTAAACTCTCATCTGTCTTAGACTCCCCTCTGGTGGCGGCTAAAGACATGACGTGTGTGTTTTTGACGTGTCTGTTTGAAGGGATGTGTGACTGCCAACATGACACAGCTGGGCTCAGTTGTGAGAGGTGTAAAGATGGATACTATGGAGACTCCACTGTGGGGAGTTCCAGCGACTGCAAGCCCTGCCCCTGCCCCGGAGGATCCACTTGTGCTGTTGTGCCAAAGACCAAGGAGGTTGTCTGCACCAACTGTCCTACAGGAACCACAGGTAATAATACATGATTTGGTGAACAAATTAAACAGGCTTTACAGACAACCGACTTTGTAGCTACATAGAACCTCAAGTAATTAGAACTGGTTGGAGTACTCTGTAGATTGTTTTGAAAGTATTTACAAATACTTGTTTAATTACTTACTATTTATTCACAAATGATTAATGTACACAGTTAAAAACATAAATCATTTTCCCAAATTGGGTTTATCCTATTTACTTATTTCTCAATTTAGTTTAGAAGTTGTTGGTATGGAAGCTTTTATTCGATATCCAGACTGTATAACAACCGGCCGTGATTGGGAGTCCCATAGGGCGCTGCACAATTGGCCCAGCCGTCATTGTAAATAAGAATTTGTTCTTAACTGACTTGCCTAGTTAAATAAAGGTTCAATTTAAAAAATATATATGTAATATATTCTTAATCATGTAATCCAAACTATGTATTGCGTCTTTCCCCAGGCAAGCGCTGCGAGCTGTGTGATGACGGTTTCTTCGGAGACCCCCTGGGAGAGAACGGGCCAGTGAGGGTGTGTCGGGCCTGTAAGTGTAGCGACAACATCGACCCCAACGCTGTGGGCAACTGTGACAGAGAGACCGGGGAGTGCCTAAAGTGTATCTACAACACAGACGGCTTCTTCTGCGACCGCTGCATAGAGGGCTTCTATGGAAACCCTCTGGCCATCAACCGCAACGACAAGTGCAAACGTAAGACGAGAAAATGACCAGCATGACTTTTGGGTCTGTGTGTCTGTCTGTCTGTGTGTCTGTGTGTCTGTCTGTCTGTGTGTCTGTCTGTGTGTCTGTCTGTGTGTCTGTCTGTGTGTCTGTCTGTGTGTCTGTCTGTGTGTCTGTCTGTCTGTGTGTCTGTCTGTGTGTCTGTCTGTCTGTGTGTCTGTCTGTGTGTCTGTCTGTCTGTGTGTCTGTCTGTCTGTGTGTCTGTCTGTGTGTCTGTCTGTCTGTGTGTCTGTCTGTGTGTCTGTCTGTGTGTGTGTCTGTCTGTGTGTCTGTCTGTCTGTGTGTCTGTCTGTCTGTGTGTCTGTCTGTCTGTGTGTCTGTCTGTCTGTGTGTCTGTCTGTCTGTGTGTGTACTTGAGTTCCACATATTGTACATAGATGACTGATGTTGGCTGATGTGTTTATTGGTAATAATGGGTGTCTCTTCTCTTTCCTGTAATAATGGGCGTCTCTTCTCCCTTCCTGTATTAATGGGCGTCTCTTCTCCCTCCTGTAATAATGGGTGTCTCTTCTCCCTTCCTGTATTAATGGGCGTCTCTTCTCCCTTCCTGTATTAATGGGCGTCTCTTCTCCCTTCCTGTATTAATGGGCGTCTCTTCTCCCTCCTGTAATAATGGGTGTCTCTTCTCCCTTCCTGTATTAATGGGTGTCTCTTCTCTCCTGTATTAATGGTTGTCTTCACCCTCCTGTAATAATGGGTGTCTCTTCACCCTCCTGTAATAATGGGTGTCTCTTCACCCTCCTGTAATAATGGGTGTCTCTTCTCCCTACTGTGTTAATGGGTGTCTCTTCACCCTCCTGTCCCCAAAATGACAAAGTATTCTATTCCATTTTATCCTGTGTACAGTTCAGTTCCATGTACTACACAGAGATCACTGATGTTTGCCGTGTTAGCAATGGGTTTCTCTTGTCTCTCCTGTCCCCAGCCTGCTCCTGCTCTCCGTACGGCACAGTGGACAGACAAACCAGCTGTCTGCAGGTCACAGGCCAGTGCCAGTGTTTCCCCCACGTCACTAACAGGGACTGCAGCGCCTGTGAGCCTGGCTTCTTCAACCTGCAGAGCGGAACAGGCTGTGAACGGTCAGTAACAGTATCCACTCTGCCAACACCTCAATATGGATATTTAGTAGACATTGTTAGAGGTGTGTAATACGCTATCTGTCGGATTTCGATCGCTGGTATGTTTCTAAGTTGTAATGTGCCTTGACGCTCTTTGATATCATGACAGATGCACCTGCAATCCTATTGGGTCCACCAACGGTCAGTGTGACATCAGTTCGGGTCAGTGTGAATGCCAGCCCGGGGTCACAGGTCAGCGCTGTGAACGCTGCGAGGTCAACTTCTTCGGATTTGGATTGTCGGGCTGCAAACGTATGCTTTCTTTTTCTTTAATCTCTCTTTAGCATCATGAAACTCTGAGAATTCGTCATAATGAGCCATGCAGCTCTGTGTGACTGTATCACTTGAGTAGGTTGTGACTATTTGTCATTATAGCTTTTCAACCTCCACTCTGAAATCACGCTTGTGTTTCGAGAGCCTCTTTACTTTCTCATCTCTTTTTCTTCTTCCTCTACTCCAGCGTGCGACTGCGACCCAGAGGGCTCCTCGACGGCTCAGTGTAAAGAAGATGGTCGCTGTGAGTGCCGTCCAGGCTTCGTGGGAGCCAGGTGTGACATGTGTGAGGAGAACTACTTCTACAACCGCTCTACCCCTAGCTGCCAGCAGTGTCCGTCCTGTTACTCCCTCGTCAGAGACAAGGTAAAGACTCTTGGTGTTTTCGTCAGTGGATTGTTTTTGTCAATAAAGTTTAGTTCTAGCACACCATCTCTTCTCCGTCCTTTCCAGTCTCTCCACTGTCTCTGTCCAAAAAACTTGAAAAATCCTTCAGAAATATATTTAAGAGTTGAATGTGCTTAACATGTCTGTATAGCTGCGTAGGCAACCACACTAAACCATGTGGTTTTACTCTTACATAGGTGAACCAGCAGAGGCAGAAGCTGCATGACCTGCAGACTTTGATTGACAACCTGGGCTCCACGTCAGAGACTGTGAGTGACAAGGCGTTTGAGGACCGACTGAAGGAGGCAGAGAAAGCCATCATGGACCTACTGGAGGAAGCTCAGACCAGCAAAGGTACAAGCCTTGACCCTTTTGGGGATTTTAGGATATTGAAATGTAATGTCTCGCTTGCTTGAAGGAATGCGGTTCTATTCAATAGCCGTTAGATGAAATTGATCATGTGATAAAAAACATTTAGGACATAATTGGTCAATCAATCAATCAATCAATCAATCAAACGTTATTGTTCCCAGAGGGAAATTGGCTCTGTACCGGTACCCCTGTATATGGCTCTGTACCGGTACCCCTGTATATGGCTCTGTACCGGTACCCCTGTATATGGCTCTGTACCGGTACCGCTGTATATGGCTCTGTACCGGTACCCCTGTATATGGCTCTGTACCGGTACCCCTGTATATGCCTCTGTACCGGTACCCCTGTATATGCCTCTGTACCGGTACCCCTGTATATGGCTCTGTACCGGTACCCCTGTATATGGCTCTGTACCGGTACCCCTGTATATGGCTCTGTACCGGTACCCCTGTATATGGCTCTGTACCGGTACCCCTGTTTATAGCCTCGCTATTGTTATTTTACTGCTGCTGTTTAATTATTTGTTACTTTTATTTTCTATTTGTTTCTTAAAACTTCTTAAAGCATTGTTGGTTAAGGGCTTGTAGGTAAGCATTTCACAGTAAAGTCTACACCTGTTGTATTTGGCACATGTGACAAATAAAATTTGATTTGACGGTGTCACTATCAAAAATTAAGATATTGCAAGATGGGTGTAACAGAGTTAAGGGTTGAGGCAGAATGGGAGTTGTGAATGCTGCTTTTTTTGTTTTTTTCAGATGTGGACAAAGGCCTGCTGGAGCGCCTGGGGAACCTGAACAACACACTGACCACTCAGTGGAATCGTCTGCAGAACATCAGGAACACCGTGGACAACACCGGAACCCAGGCCGACAAGGCCCGCAACCGGGTCCGAGACGCCGAGGACCTGATTGGCCGCGCCCGCGAGGAACTGGACAAGGCCAAGGACGCCATCAGCAAACTGGTGGGTCATCCCGGAATTAATGAATTTAGAAACTAAGGATGTGTCCCAAATGGTACCCTATTCCCTATATAGTACACCACTTTTGCCCTTGTCAAAAGTAGTGAATTATATAGGGATAAGGATACCATTTGGGACGCACACTAAGACACTTGGAGCACTGATCGCATGATCTCACCGCATGATCTAATTTGGATGTAGTTTATTTTTATTGTTACTATTCTTGTTGCATAAACCCTTAGTCTGTGTTTGTTCCCAACCATAGCACAATGATGAATGCCTTTGTCCTGCATGAGAAAAACAACAGGAAGTTCATTGATTCCCTACTTTATTATTTTTCTCCTCCAGGACATCAAAGCACCCACCATTACTGGAGATCCCAACAACATGACCCTTCTGGCAGAGGAGGCTCGCAATCTGGCCGATAAGTAAGGGCTGGCTACAGTGATGAAATAGTTATGTTGTTTTCTGAAATGTATTGCTCCATACAATCCACCCTGGTTTCCTGTATATGCAATTCCTCTTAGTGGGAGGGGGGAAAGTGCACATGCCAAATAATACACGTTTTTTCTTGTTTTGTAATTACTTAGGCCTGTACACTCTATCACCACTTTTGATCTTATTATTTGATTATATTCCTGCACTGCAAGAAACCAGAAGACTGCTTTCTGCTTCATCTATAATAAAACTAATCAAATCCCTCTGTTTCCTCTGCAGACATAAAATGGACGCAGATCAAATTGAGAAGATCGCCAAGGATGCCAACGACACGTCCACCAAGGCTCTCAACCTGCTGACGAAGACTCTAGATGGCGAGGGCAAGACCAACCAAGAGATTGATGAGCTCAACAAGAAGTATGTCACTGTCTGCAACAGCACTTTTCTGTGATTTCTCTCTCTCTCTCTCTCTCTCTCTCTCTCTCTCTCTCTCTCTCTCTCTCTCTCTCTCTCTCTCTCTCTCTCTCTCTCTCTCTCGTTAATCCTGTCAGGAACAAGTCTCATAAGCTAGTACAGGTTCAAATTGCCTCAACAGTTTTATAATTGAACTATCATGTTCATCCACTCAGGTACAATGAGGCAAAGGACCTGGCTAAGAACCTGGAGAAACAGGCCAACAAGGTGCATGCTGAGGCAGTGGAGGCAGACGACAAAGCCCTGAAGATCTACGCTAACCTGACAAGCCTGCCACCTTTCAACACCAAATCACTGGAGGTCAGTTATATGAAGTGCACTACTAGTCAAAAGTAGTGCACTAGAAATTTAATAATGTGCCATTTGGGACGCCGGAATCATTTCATTTATTTTATGTATTAAACAAACCTTTTGAAATATGTTCCTAGTCTTGAATAAGTGACAGGTTACTCTTCAGAGTCATTGAAAGGGTTTGTGTATCACGAGACATACACTGGGGGCCAAAAGTTTGGAATATTACTCATTCAAGGGGTTTTCTTTATTTGCACAATTTTTTACATTGTAGAATAAAAGTGAAGACATCAAAACTATGACATAACACATATGGAATCATGTAGTAACCAAAAAAGTTTTTAAACAAATCAAAATATATTTTATATTTGAGATTCTTCCAAGTAGCCACCCTTTGCCTTGATGACAGCTTTGCACACTCATGGCATATGATTCCATATGTGTTATGTCATAGTTTTGATGTCTTCACTTTTATTCTACAATGCAAATAAAGAAAAACCCTTGAATGATTCATATTCTAAACTTTTGGCCCCCAGTGTACATGTAAATGTTAATGGCCATCAGGACATTACTGAAGTCGTTTCAAAGTCTTGAAGGATAACTTATCTTGACATCCGATTACAGGACGAAGCGAGCAAGATCAAGAAAGAAGCGTCTGACCTGGACAAGCTGATTGACAAGACAGAGGAGGAGTACAACAACTTGAGGGAAGACCTGAGAGGGAAGGAGACTGAGGTCCGCAAGCTGCTGGAGAAGGGCAAGACTGAGCAGCAGGTAGGACAGGAGACCTTTACTTAGGGTTGACAAAATTCGATAACTTTCCCAAAATGTCCAAGTTTTCCAGAAATCCCGTTTGGAGGATTCCCCGATTTCCTGCTAATTCCCTCCTGATTCCAGGAATCTTCCATCCAGGAGTTCTGGGAAACTTGGACATCACAACCCTACTCTTATTTGATCTTGCTGGTGTCTATAACCAGTATGTCTCATGTAGAGTTTGTGATGGTTTCACCCCCTTTGAAATAGCTAGTGTATGTGTCTCCGTTTAAGATAAGCTTTAGCATGCCTCATTAAACAAGGCATGCAATTGAAAATGACCACATTGCATAGTCAGGTCCATAAATATTTGGACATTGACCAAGTTATTATTATTTTAGCTGTCTACCACAGCATATTGGGGTTGAAATTAAATAATGAATATCAGCTGAAAATGCAGACTTTCAGCTTTAATTTGAGTGTGTTTACGTCCAAATCGAGTGAACGGTGTAGGAATTACAGCACTTGTTATATGTGGTCCCCCCCCCTTTTTAAGGGACCAAAAGTAATTGGACAATTGGCTGCTCAGCTGTTCCATGGCCAGGTGTGTGTTATTCCCTCATTAGTTAATTTACAAGTAAGCAAGTGTGGCATTTGCATTTGGAATCTGTTGCTGTTAACTCTCAATATGAAGTCCAAAGGGCTGTCACTGCCAGTGAAGCAAGCCATCATTAGGCTGAAAAATCAAAACAAACCCATCAGAGAGATAGCAAAAACATTAGGTGTGGCTAAATCAATCTTAAAAAGAAAGAACACACTGGTGAGCTCAGGAACACCAAAAGGCCAGGAGACCACGGAAAACAACTGTGGTGGAATGGAGAATAATTATTTCCCTGGTGAAGGAAAACCCCTACAAAACAGTTGTCAAAAGAAGACTTCACCAGAGTAAATACAGAGGGTTTACCACAAGATGTAAACCATTGGTAAGACTCAAAAACAGGAAGAACAGATTAGATTTTGCTCAGAAACATCTAAAAAAAAGCCTGTACAGTTCTGGAACAACACCATATGGAAAGATTAACTTGTACCAGAATGATGGGAAGAGAAGAGTATGGAGAAGGGAAGGAACTGCTCATTATCCGAAGCAAACCACCTCATCTTTGAAGCATGGTGGAGGTAGTGTTATGGAACTGGTTCCCTTGTATTTATTGATGATGTGACTGCTGACAAAAGCAGCAGGATGAATTCTGAAGTGTTTAGGGCTATATTATCTGCTCAGATTCAGCCAAATGCTTCAAAACCCATTGGACGGCGCTTCACAGTGCAGATGGACAATGACCCGAAGCATACTGCGAAAGCAACCTAATATGTTTTTAAGGCAAAGAAGTGGAATGTTCTGCAATGGCCAAGTCAATCTCCTGACCTGATTACAATTGAGCATGCATTTCACTTGATGAAGGCTAAACTGAAGGCAAAATGAACAAGCAGGGACTGAAGACAGCTGCAGTAAAGGCCTGGCAGAGCATCACCAGAGAAGAAACCTAGGATCTGGTGATGTCTATGGGTTCCAGACTTCAGCCAGCCATTGACTGCAAAGGATTTGCAACCAACTATTAAAACTCACAATTTAATTTATGATTATGTTAGTTTGTCCAATTACTTTTGAGCTCCTAACATTGGGGGGGCTACGTATAAAAATGGTTGTAATTCCTACACAGTTCATACAATAATTTTGACCAAACTCTTAAATTAAAGTCTACACTTAAAGCAAATCTTGATTGTTTCCTTTCAAATCCATTGTTTACAGAGCCAAAATTATGGAAATTGTGTCAATGTCCAAATACTTATGGACCTGACTGTATGTGACGAATTACCACAGCATTGATTGGCCTCCTCACTCGTTCAGCCACTAAGTATAGCTTTAATGAGCAATCCGTAAAGTAAGAATTTTTCAAATTCATTGAGCAGTCTGTTTTTGTTGTACATGGGTTGCGTCCCAAATGGCACCCGGTTTCCTAAAAACTGCACTACTTTTGGCCAGAGCAAGAGAACTAATGACTATCTCTCTCTGTCTGTCCTTGCAGACTGCCGATCAGTTGCTGGCTCGTGCCGATGCTGCTAAGGCACTGGCTGAGGAGGCAGCCAAGAAGGGAAGGACCACCTACCAGGAGGCCCAAGACATTCTGGGAAATCTGAGAGGTACGTAGGTGCGGGAATGGTGGAGAGGCCAGGGAAAAGTCCCTTTCTGCCTGTTAGTGGATGATTTATTTAGAATGGTGAGAGTGAAAACCGTATTGAGACCGCTATGCTTTAAACACAGTACATTTTGCCTCTCAGATGGATGTTAAAGACAATACAGTTGTTGTATAAAATCTGGTTATACTTTTGAGATATAGTATATTTAATTTAGCTGTTTCTCAATCTTTCTTCTCATTGTCCTTGGTGCGTTCAACACAGACTTTGACAAGCGGGTGAATGACAACAAGACGGCAGCTGAGGATGCCATGAAGAGAATCCCAGAGATCAACGCTACAATCATCGCGGCCAATGAGAAGACCAAGCAGGCAGAGGGGGCGCTAGGCAACGCAGCTGCAGACGCCAAGGAGGCCAAGAGCAAGGCGGAGGAGGCAGAGAAGATAGCCAGCGCTGTGCAGAAGGTACTTGATATTACTGGTATATTGTTATATTATAGCTAGGTAATCTTTATGACCATTTATGCTACAGTCCTGAAATGACTTGGCCAAAATCAGTGATGGCCTCTTGATATAAGCGGTGTCTCAATGTACATTAAATGTTTTGAAAATCAAATGTTTTGCCTGTTTCTTTTTGGGGTCATCTAATGTGATGTTTCACATAGAATAATAAACCCACTTTCAAACTGTCAACATGCTCGAAGCCCCTCTGTCCTCCCTCTCATCTGATCAAATACACTATTCAACCTATAAGAAATTATATACCTACTTTCAAATTGTCAACATGCACTAATCCTCATCTGTCTGTTCACCCCACAGGGTTCTGCTAAGACCAAGGCGGATGCAGAGATGGCCTTTGAGGACACCATGAAGCTGGATGGGGAGGTGAACGGCATGATGGACCAGCTGAGTGCAGCCGAGGCAGAGCTGGCCAAGAAGAAAGCTGAGGCCGACCAGGACATGATGATGGCTAGCATGGTGCGTCTGTCTGCTCACATCCCAAATAGCACCCTATTGCCTTTGTAGTGCACTAATTTTGACCAGGGCCCATGGGGCTCTCGTCAAAAGTTGTGCACCATATAGGTGAATAGGGTGCCATTTGGGATGCATATTCTGTGTCTGGGGCTCTGTTTAAATCCAATGGCATCATTAGATTCTCATAACCTTAGGAACCCAATACTTAGGAATTCCTAGAAGATCTCTTTGGGTTGGAAATCGGAGAGCTCTGAGACTTTGTGCATAGAAGCCGTTTACACAGAGCTTGAGTTGCTCAATGTTTGTAGTTCTTGTCAAAGTCGTTTAGAGACATAATAAACAATGAGACTAACCATTAAGCAATAGGAAGTGGACGAACACTACTGAGGATTAAGAAAGTCTCACTAGTGTTTACTGAGTTACAACTGTTTATGTTCGATGTGGTCTGGAATTCTGACTCTGACATGTCAACTATGTTGTTTTTGTATTTCAGGCATCAGACAATGCGAGGGAAGCTGAAGACAACGCCCGCAAAGCCAAGAGCGCTGTCAGGACCGTTCTCAACACCATCAACGACCTGCTCAAGTCACTAGGTGAGTGAGTGGTATTTGATTAAGCAAACTGGTTATTTCTGTAGGGGTAAGAATACAAGCAGGGATATAATTAAGTATTTCTGGCTTGTGCATTGTGTGTAACCAAACAATATTCCATCAGTCAGGGTTTTACTTGCACAAGTTGTAATGACTCTACTGACAATCTTAAATCATTGAGCTAAAGCTTACACCTTCTCTGTCCCGGTTCAGGCAACATTGACAAGGTGGACCTGAGCAAGTTGGGCTTGATTGAGGGATCGCTGAAGCAGGCCAAGGACAAGATGGCTAACAGCGACCTGGACCGCAAGCTGGCGGAGCTGAATGACGTGGCCAAGAGCCAGGAGGAGATGATCACCGACTACGACAGGCAGATCAGGGAGATACGGTCCGACATCGCCAACCTCAACGATATCAAGAACACTTTACCCGATGGCTGCTTCAACACCCCATCCCTAGAGCAACCTTAACCCTCTCCACCCCCTGTACCCTCCTTCCTCTTATCCCGTCTGTACCCTCCTTCCTCTTATCCCGTCTGTACCCTCCTTCCTCTTATCCCGTCTGTACCCTCCTTCCTCTTATCCCGTCTGTACCCTCCTTCCTCTTATCCCGTCTGTACCACTCCTTCCCACACTCGGGCAGAATGCCACCTTTTTACCAAAACGGTTTTGATTTTTTTCTTTTTTTCTTTGTAATTTTTCCAACACGAGAGAAGCCAAGTTTCATGGTTTTAAAGAAAGAGCAGAAGCAGCTATGACATGCAGGAATGCAGAAACGAGAAATGAACTAAGGGCAGTCGACAAAAAAAACGTGCATTCGTTCTCCTTAGGTGCCGCAGGTTAGGAGGGGTGGCATACCTCGCTCCAGAGTAATGAAACCCACATGACTGCACCACCTCCTGACTGTTCCTACACTTCTACGTGGAGGACCGTTACACTGTCTTGTTTCATCACAACCTAAACCACCCCGACAGAGAAAACAAGGACAGATGCCCTTAGCCTTTTCGGATGGGTCTATGTGTCATATCATATACCTTTTTGTTTTTATTTGATATGGTATCAAACAAGTCTCTCATATCCTACCCATCATTCTAGACCCAAGGGCATGCTGGGAATGGTTTGTCTGTGAGATATTTTTTAGCAGTAGGTATTGTGCAACTTCCAATACATATGTGCCATCCTTGGTGTTATCAACCATTTTGTTTTCAAAAACAAGCAGTGAAGGAATCCTCCCAAGTTTATATCTTTGATTTGCCTCCATTCGCTTCCAAAGCTTCATGCCTTGCATGGAGAAAGTATTCCTGTTATTATAGAAAACAATGTATGGTATTCAACTCTACTACACATTCTGCTCCACACCCACATGAATACTACAGTACTTACTATAGAATTCTGTAGTGAACTGTAGTATACTATACTACACATTGTACTACAGCGTTTCCCGAACTCTGTCCTCTGGACCCCAAGGGGTGCACGTTTTTGTTGTTATTGCCCTAGCACTACACCGCTGATACATAATCAACTCATTATCAAGCTTTGATTATTTGAATCAACTGTGTAGTGCTAGGGCAAAAATCTAAAGATGTTCCCCAGGACCGAGTTTGGGAAACGCTGCTGTAGTCTATCTCGATCATTGTTAGTACTTACTATAGAATGGTGTAGTATACTGTAGATAGTAAATACTACAGTATACTACAGACTACAAAAACATTACAGTAAATTCTACAGTTATGTCCGCAAAAACACTACAGTAAATGCTATAGTAATGTCCGCAAAAACACTACAGTAATTACTATAGTATATACTACATGTTTTAATTTGCATATACCCCACCCATAAGTGAGCAACCTACATGCCAAGTATAGACCATATATTGTTTTTAATACAGGTTATAAAAAGGAGCAGAAACTCTGAGCTGGCCATTCAGACCTCAGTCCAATCTACCTACAGGTTATGGAACATTTTCTCTTGAGTATTTTTTCCAGTAGGTTTTCTCAAGGATAAGATAATAAAACAAAAACACTATAGTGAATACTACAGTAATTACTATAGTATATACTACAGTTTTTTTTCTTACTACAGTATTTACTATAGTAAACACTACATTATACTACAGTTATGTCTGCAAATCTACAGTAAATACTACAGTATTCACTGTATTTTTTCACTACATTCACTTTTTTCACTACAAAATACACTACAGTATTTTTTCATTACAGTGAATACTACAGTAAAGTCTGCAAAAACACTACAGGGAATACTATAGTATTTAACCATAGTATGTTTACCATAGTATTTTTTCATGTGGGCATGCACAACTGGAAAGCCGTTAAATGAAACCAGCTAGTGGGTCTTTAAAATGGCTCTGATATTTTATAACATTTGAGACAGGCCTGTACCGCCCAGTGAAACAATATGGTTAAATATAATTGTATCTTTAAAAAATTCACTACAAATCTTGTTTTTTGTTTGTTTTTTCCTCCCTAAGCTGCTGCTTAATACAGTTGTACTGCAAATCACACATTAACATTTTTTTAAGGCAAAATTATTCACTATGCAACTTTGTACATTTGCGTAGCAAGACTTTATCTGATACACTGGTGCTAATAATTATTTCAAATGTTATATTTTTTTGTGTGAATGTTTTTTATTATGATATAGAGTGAGGAATTATTTGTGTAAATATATGCTTAAATGATTCAGGGCTGGCTGATTGTTAAACCCAAGACCCAGCAGCCACGTCGTATAGGTTCTATGGCAAAAAATCAACTGAAACCTCCACATAATATATAAATATATATGATAACTTCTGTGGTATAATATGCTTGCTTGTATACATGGCTCAGTGTTGTTGCCTCATAGCTCTGCCATTATTCATTTGTGTTTAATTATCAGTGGGTGGTCACCAATTAATTGATGAATGCTTTTTAAACAAGAACCTTTATCCTTGACTGACAAGATCAGGACTGTGTAAGGGATGGCCCTAAAGAAGCCATCAGTCCACATTAAGCCTAACGTTTCATTTTACTGAATTTATATGCTTGACTCCCAAGAAAATAAGCTTGGTCACAAGTTGCTAGTTAACCATTTAGTGTTTTGTGCCTTAATATGTGGTCAGTATTCACATCACAGTCCCTAACAAGGGTGTCACGTTTATCGCACACCATTACGCTTCCGACAAACACTTGTTTCACACATAACATAGTCTCCTCACACGTTCACCACACGGTGTCCTCACATTTTAGTAGAACAGCAGGGATTTTGTTGATGGGTCCAGAATATCAGCCAGCCGCTATACAGTAAATGAATAGGTTATAACCTGGAAATCACCCATCCTTCTCATTCAACATCTCTCATATCCTCAATACACCAATACTCACTCCTTTCCTTAGCCTGCCTTCTATCATGTTATCTGTTTGATAGTTATGTTTTTACCCACAATTTTATAGATGATGTGGCAGCGACTAAAACAATGTACTGCCGTCTCTTACCCCTCCAGGCCACCACACTGCTGTGGAAGAATGTGCAGCACATACTGTTTGATGTATAAAACAGTATTTCTAATTTATAATGTCTCAAGTATTTGTATTATTTTGTTGCTGTAGATGATATGTATGTGTTGCACAATCTTTTTGTGGTCCCTTGGCTATGGATGGCATCTTCTGTTTCGGTTCTTTTGTACAATAAGAAGGTACCGATTCACTGAATCATTTCATTTGTGAGGACCTGAGAAAACCCTGTTTGTGACTCATTTGCCTGTAAATCCAATCGTAACATTTTGAATAATAAAAAATATTACAGGAACTCCTTCCGTTGATGTGTCATTGTATTAAATGTCACGCTGCCTTAGGATTCTGGACATTTCAGTTTATTAGTTATATTATGGTTGTTTTTTCTGGCTCGAAGTGATTGTGAAACACTGTTTTGTATATCATTATTTTATGATAATCTTGAAATTACTTTAAAATAAATGGAAGAGATCTCCGCAACTAGTATGCATAATAAAAATATATACTTTGAACGAATGCCTATTGGTGCCACAATGTTCTTCGTCTGTGCAGTGAAACATGCCAGTGTATTCTCATATATAAGATGCAACCTTTATGTTCATGATCCCAAAAATAATTCTGAAAACTTCTGTATTGAACTGCTTAGAAATGTCTATTGAAATGCTTAGAAATGTCTATTGAACTGTTTTTATTTTTTTGTGTGTCTACATGTTTTCCTTTAGAATTATTTCTGTACATGCAGGAGGTACCCTAGCAAATCACCGGTCCTGTGTGTTTGTGTGTGTATGGGCTGAGGGTGTGGTGTTGACAGGGTCCTGTGCTAGCAGGAAGGGTGCGGCTTTTAGGGAGAGTGTGTGTGACTAGTGCACACCTCAGTCGGTCTGACTACCGTGTCAGAGCATGACACAATAAGGGTGTGGCAGCCATTTTCAAACAGTACAAAACTCATAGCCCTTAGGCACTTTTTTTCCCTTATCAGGAATGTACTCATCGCTGAAGGATGTGTCTTGCTGTTTGTCTGGCCACACGTCTGATTCCAAGGGTGTGGCTATAGAATGTTTTAAAGATACATTCAATTAATCTTTAGATAGATAGATACTTTATTGATCTCCGAGGGGAAATTTCTTCGTCAAGCCAAAACGAAAATACACGAAAGACCGATACATGATACATATTCCGGCAGTATGAAAAAGTATAAAATTACAAGAAGTCTGGAGTGCAAAAAGCTATAAAAAGACATTGCATAGTATGGGTGAATGGCTGAATATGTACACTATACATTGTTACAGAGTTTTAGGTGAAAGACTTTTATAGAAATATTGCAAGTTGATATAGATAAGGAATATTTGCATGGTTAACTATACTATACAGGTTGATGGCAGAGAAATTCGTAAATAGCTAAATGTGCGTTACAGTATTTAAATTATGGAAACTTGTTCAAATGAGGCATAGGGAAAATATCAGATTGATTGAACAGGTGACTAAAAATGTTGCCTTGTGAACTGAACAAATATAAGGTACAGTTGAAGTCGGAAGTTTACATACACTTAGGTTGAAATCATTAAAACTCATTTTTCAACCACTCCACGGATTTCATGTTAACAAACTGTAGTTTTGTCAAGTCTGTTAGGACATCTACTTTGTCCATGACACAAGTAATTCTTCCAACAATTGTTTACCGAAAGATTATTTCACTTATAATTCACTATATCACAATTCCAGTCGGTCAGAAGTTTATATGCACTAAGTTAACTGTGCCTTTAAACAGCTTGGAAAATTCCAGAAAATTATGTAATGGCTTTAGAAGCTTCTGATGGGCTAATTGACATCATTTGAGTCAATTGGAGGTGTACCTGTGGATGTATTTCAAGGCCTACCTTCAAACTCAATGCCTCTTTGCTCGACATCATGGGAAAATCAAAAGAAATCAGCCAAGACCTCAGAAAGACCTCCACATGTCTGGTTCATCCTTGGGAGCAATTTCCAAACTCCTGAAGGTACCACGTTCATCTGTAAAAACAATAGTACGCAAGTATAAACACCATGGGACCACGCAGCCGTCATACGATTCAGGAAGGAGACGTGTTCTGTCTCCTAGAGGTGAACGTACTTTGGTGCGAAAAGTGCAAATCAATCCCAGAACAGCAAAGGACCTTGTGAAAATGCTGGAGGAAACAGGTACAAAAGTATCTATATCCACAGTAAAACGAGTCCTATATCGACAACCTGAAAGGCCGCTCAGCAAGGAAGAAGCCACTGCTCCAAAACCGCCATAAAAAAAGGCAGACTACGGTTTGCAACTGCACATGGGGACAAAGATCGAAATGCCCTCTGTTCTGATGAAACAAAAATAGAACTGTTTGGCCATAATCACCATCGTTATGTTTGGAGGAAAAAGTGGGAGGCTTGCTAGCTGAAGAATACCATCCCAACCATGAAGCACGGGGGTGGCAGCATCATGTTGTTGGGGTGCTTTGCTGCAGGAGGGACTGGTGCACTTCACAAAATAGATGGCATCATGAGGAAGGAAAATTATGTGGATATATTGAAGCAACATCTCAAGACAGCAGTCAGGAAGTTAAAGTTTGGTCGCAAATGGGTCTTCCAAATGGACAATGACCCCAAGCATACTTCCAAAGTCGTGGCAAAATGGCTTAAGGACAACAAAGTCAAGGTATTGGAGTGGCCATCACAATGCCCTGACCTCAATCCTATAGAAAATTTGTGGGCAGAACTGAAAAAGATTGTGCGAGCAAGGAGGCCTACAAACCTGACTCAGTTACACCAGTTCTGTCAGGAGGAATGGGCCAAAATTCACCCAACTTATTGTGGGAAGCTTGTGGAAGGCTACCCGAAACGTTTGATGCAAGTTAAACAATTGAAAGGCAATGCTACCAAATACTAATTGAGTGTGTTAACTTCTGACCCACTGGGAATGTGATGAAAGAAATAAAAGCTGAAAGAAATAATTCTCTCTACTATTATTCTGACATTTCACATTCTTCAAATAAAGTGGTGATCCTAACTGACCTAAAACAGGACATTTTTACTAGGATGAAATGTGAGGAATTGTGAAAAACTGAGTTTTTAAATGTATTTTGCTAAGGTGTATGTAAACTTCCGAATTCAACTGTATATGAGGTGTGAAATTCAGATTTTTAAGCTTTGTTTGTTCTTTCACCTATAACTGCTTTTTATGTTGTTATTATGCTTAACTGTTTTACTGGGTGTTCCCCACTCAAAGTCAAACAATACTATCCATATGTTCAAACACGAAGTGGTTGAATCATTCTTGTTGTGGATTGGTAAATAAACTGCCAGCTCTTGAGGAGATGGAAAAAAAACTGTTATTACTAAGGGAAATGTTCTAGCCAAGTGCTGTTGCTCAGGAACATATTTACGTTTCCAAATAAACAGACTTAAGTGATGTTGGCAGATGATAGATATTGGATTGAACAGTTCCCAGGTTGCTTGTAAAATAGGTCTTATGACCTCAATGGGACTTCCTATTGCTGCGTATGGTTGAGCTTGAGAAAGGCAATCAAGTTGATCCTTTTATTGAAAACAATTTAACACATTCAACTGTTGCCTTGTAGTGCATCGTGTTAGATTTTTACAGGATCTTTCTCAGGGTGTTCTTGGCTTCTCCGTTGTAATCACCAGCAAAACAAAAATAAACCCTTTAAAGTAAATGGAAACAACTACCTATGTCAGGTCTTTTGGTTTCAGGTTTTGGTTTTCATATTTTTTATTTTGTGGGGGGAAAATACACAAGCATTATAATCCAGTTGGAATCACACACCTCAATCTATTAGGATACGTACATTTGTGTTTTCACTTATTCATGTAACTTTTCACATGGGAATTAGATTTTCTAGATTCACATTTTGAAACATTCCTTCGAGTACGTCTAGCGAATTGTAAAGCGGATGTAAACATTTCTGTAAAAATCCTGAGTGGGTGACTGTGTCTGTTTCATGCTGCATCAAAACAACACTTTTCTTTATTCACGTCTTGACAATATCCACAGTAGTGAGACAGAGCCAGACGTTTCCTGTGAGAGTGGGCACAACCAGTGTATGGCCTCTGAATCACACGTGAGTAACCTTCCAGCTGTGAGATTGTACTCGACAAGCCACAGCCTGCCACGGGGGAGGTGTTAAAAGAAGCTCACCTGGGGATGTTGGGCAGAAGCATCAGGTGTAGCCGCCCTGATCAGCCTGTTGGTTTGATAGTACTTATAGGAGAATATTGATCTACTTAATTCCCATTCGATTTTCTGTGACAATGAAGAGCAGTTGGATATTTCTGTGTGGACTTTGTCTTTGTACCTGGTCGACTATCCAAGGAACCTACAGATATGGAGGAAGTGAGTGTCTACTGCCTTTAACTTTCCTCTCACTTTTCCTAATGAATAATATCAAAATCCTACGTTATTTTAGTTATGTCTGCATATATAATCAGCCTTCAGCATTTTTAAATAGGTTGTTGCTCTTGAATAGGGGACATGAATTTAGAATCATTTGACCTCTTTCAGACTCGGAGGATAGGAGGTAGCCGACAAAACACAATATTTGCTAATTGGCCTACTTGCAGCAGTTGTATTCCTGTACATCGGTATTTATGTATTCTGTCTTTGTAGCTAAAGTAGATATGAAAATGACACATTTGATCTGACAGTATTTACCACAGGCATGCTTTGAGGAGAAAGGGGGTTTAGGATTTTAAGAAACATGATTGTACTACAGAGTTACATAGACTATACTATACTACTAAATTACTAATAGTCTATGAAGGTCCCAGTAGATCTAGATGTGGAACTGGATATGTTTACTTGTGGTACTCTTAGCAAAGATAATACATCCTCAACACTTTCCTTACTGTATGGTGCGGTGGTAAATATATCCAAAGTGACTTAGTCACGCGCACATACATTTTACATCAAACCCACTATCCTGTTGTTGCAATCACCATGCTCTACCAACGGAGCTACAGAGGACCACCCGTGATAAGGTGTGGCAGATATACATTTTGAATCCTCAAGTTGCTGAAGGTGAGATTTGTTGAGCCTTTGGGCAACGATACCGACCTGGAAGCCCTGAGTCACTGCATTGTTGATGGGTCTGTCCCAAATGGCACCTTATTCCCTAGATAGTGCACTACATAGAAATAGGATGCCATTTGGGATGCGGACAATAGCTCATGTCTCCTCTTAGGCTTAGGGCATGACGACTTGAGGTTCTGAGCTCTGTGAACCTTTCTATATTACCCCATCGACAATAACAGCTATAAGCAGCAGCCTGTCATTATTACAGGAACTCCTCAGAGTTATCATTTAGTGTGTGAAAGGAGAATTTCATATCTTCAGAAAAATTGTCATTAAATAATTGATGACGGACAGTATGAGTTGGCTATGATGGTACAAACCATTACCATAGCAAACAAACAGACATTTGCTTGGTTGAAAACATGGTGTTGCCCACAGTGGGTGTGCTTGATATTAGAGTGAGTATCTTTTGTCTCTCATTGCTTGGGAGTGAGGTGTTATGCAATCTGGGTCTGGTTCAAACAGTGGTTTAAACTTTACACCGCTGTGAGAAAAGACTGAGGCTGTGCAACTCCCAACCCCTCCTTACATTGTATGAAGATGGCAACCTACATAATTATACATTTTTGTGTTGACTGTCAAAGGGCTGTGTTTAACTCTTCTTGGTCAAGAAGATTTGTGAGGGGAAGACTGCTTATCCCATAGCCTGACAAATACACCCAAATGAATGTTTTTATGATTTTAGAAAAGGTTAGATCTCACCTAAAACACAGTTTTCACTCACAAATGTACCAACAATGTGTATTTCACCCCTGTAGTCTGTGAATGCAATGGAAAGTCACGTTATTGCCTGCCAGACTCTGGGGGCCTCCATTGTGTGGACTGCCAAGACAACAGTGAGGGAAGGCATTGTGAGAGGTGCAAGGAGGGATTCCACCACCAGAGGGCAGGAGACAGTTGTCTGCCGTGTAACTGCAACCCTATAGGTGAGTGAACAGAACAGGCCGGAACTTGAAATGATAACCATACTTATGCCCGTATTCAAAAGCGTCTCCGAATAGGATTTCTGATCTAAGGTCAGTTTAGCCTTAAGATGACATGGGCAAGATGAGCTGATCCTAGATCAATACTCCTACTCTGAGACTCTAAATGAATACATCTCCTGGTGTATTTGATAATGGTTTCCCAGATTTCATGTCCAGGTTGTGAGGTGATGTATGGTGTTTCTTCCAGGTTCTGTAGGCTCACACTGTGACAGCAGAGGACGCTGCAACTGTAGAGCAGGAGCACAGATGGAAAAATGTGACCGATGTCCAAATGGAACACCTATTAGCTCAAATGGCTGTGCTGCTAATGGGTAAAACAAAGATCATTTAACTTTGTATCCACACTGTAATCCCTTCACTAAACCTTAATGTTGAGCTGTGGATTTGATAGATTACTAACTATTAAATGTGATAATGTATTTCTTGTTCAGTGGCCAGCTCACTGACAACTCCGTGACAGCTCAATCGCTATCTTGCTTTTGCTATGGACACTCGACTGAGTGCTCCACAGCCAAGGGATACTCAGTTCACACAATCACCTCAACCTTCGATGATGGTAAGTTTTACACCCATTCACCTGGTCAGAACATAAAATAAACAGCAGTAATATATACACTAGTTTATTTGGTATAGTATCAGCAGGTTAAATGCCTGCCAATCTTCTGTTTTTCAGGGTCAGAGGGGTGGCGAGCTGCCACAGCTCACGGTGTGACCCCGTCTCAAGTTCACTTCCGCTGGTCCCCAACTCATCATGACATTGAGGTTATCTCCAAAGATATCCTGCCTGTTTACCTCTATGCCTCTGGTGAGAGCTGCTTTCTCTGCTCTCTGCTCTCTGCTCTTGATGTTGATCCGTCACTGCCTTACTTAGGAGAAACTTTGCCTGCATCCCAAATGGCAACCTATTCCCTAAATAGTGCACTACTAAGTAATGCACTATATTGAAAATGGTGTGCCATTTGTACGCATCCTATGCTTTTTCCCCACAAAAAACAAAGGTTGAAAGTATGCAATATAATAGTGAGTGTTACAGCACACACCTCACCATTAATCTATTATTATAATCTTAAAATAATCTGCTTTTCCGTCTTATTTTGTGACGGCTAGACTCTTACCTGGGCAACCAGGAGCTGAGCTACGGTCAGAACCTGTCCTTCTCCCTGAGGCTGGACCGAGGGGTTCGCCACCCGTCCACAGCTGATGTGATGTTGGAGGGATCTGGGCTGAGCGTGGCAGCTTCCCTGGGAGACCTGAGGACCATCATTCCCTGTGGACAGAAGATCACCTACACATTCAGGTTGGAATCAGCCAGAGCACTGTGCTAGACAGATAAGCTTGATTTTAGCGTTAGGCGAAATGTAAAGTTATAAACTCTTCTTTAACTACTGTTGCCTGAAGGAAGCAAACAAAATACAACACATAGCTATGGTGGTCTCGAGAGAGCGACAGCGTATCCCCATTACTGTGTATTCCCATAGCTGTGTCTTGTACCGAGTGTACTGATTGATAGGGAACAGTCTGTCTCATGGCAGGTACAAACATAATTTGATCTGTGGGAGATACGTATGCAGGTGTGGTGCATAGTGAGATGGATGCCAAACAATTGAAAAACATTAGAGATGATTTCGCATCGTGGACGTGGAGTGTGAAGGAGTCAATATTTATCTCACACGATTGAATGTAAAAGATTAATAACAGAGTAGGCCAGAGGGTCATCTGCTTGTGTGATTCAAATTAATTACAATTAAGGGTAAAATGGCTAGTTGCCAAGCAGCTTATCTCTAAATGTCAAATCCAATCCTGTCTACTACAACAAACTGCCCCATTCCAGGACAGGGGTCCATTCGAACAGAAGGCAGTCAATTCCGGAAGTGATTTTATTTAAAGTCGTTGAAAATAGTTTTTATTGTTTTAAGTTTACTTCCTGAAAAGACTGTCTTCAATTCTAATTGACCCAAGCCCTGCACCATACACCACATTATTGGGATCAATATAGCAGCCTAATACACACTGTTTTTTTTCTTGCGTAAATACATGTGTTTCCATATTTATTCTCACATTCATTATAGCTACAATATAATTGCACAATAATAAGGACATGGTGGTGTAAAGTGTGAAAGACATAATACTCATGTTTCCTCAGGTTTAATGAGTCTTTACACGTCTTGGGTGAACATTGCATGCTGTGTCTTTCATTCTCAGACTGGATGAGCAACAGAGCAGTAAATGGAAGCCCCGCCTTTCATCTTTCCAGTTCCAAACACTCCTCCAGAATCTGACTGCCATCAAAATCCGTGGAACATTTGGAGAAAATGGTAAGTGCTTATTTTTGTATCACTCAGACTGTGAGATTGCTTACTGTGTACATAAACAGATCCTTGGTGTTACTCATTCTCCTGAATATGTTGTTGTAAATAGGTACTTTGGAACAGTTTTAAATCTATTTTTTTTTATTGGTTGTTGTTTTTTTTCTAAATCAGTTATCATAAATTACAGTGGTACACATTCTCATCACATTGCCTTGTCTTTATCTTTTGTCAATCACTCAATAAAAAGCGATGCCTTACTGTCTTCTGTAGGGCGTGGTTACCT
Source organism: Thymallus thymallus (assembly GCA_023634145.1). Lineage (NCBI taxonomy): Eukaryota > Metazoa > Chordata > Actinopteri > Salmoniformes > Salmonidae > Thymallus > Thymallus thymallus. The sequence continues at coordinate 13,592,786 of CM042383.1, read as the reverse complement.
TGACAACGTGCATATGGGGTCTGCCCGTCGAGTTGCCGGGTCCCCAGCTGCATGGGTACAGAAATGTAGCTGCCCAGTGGGATATGAGGGTCAGTTCTGTGAGAAGTGTGCTGCAGGGTATAAAAGAAGTTCCCCAAGCAAAGGTCCATACAGCTCCTGTGAGCCTTGCAGCTGTAGAGGAGGAAGCTGTGACTCTGAAACAGGTTGGTGACATTTGAACTTTGTCCAAGTGTTACTGTATGTTCGCTATTTTGCTGTTAATGATGAGATTTGGGACAAACCTCCTTTTGCAATATGCACTTCCCTTGATAAGTTATAGTTATAGACATGCTCAAATCAATGCTTGAAATATAATGTTCATTCGTTGTGAAAATGAATGTGATTTTGTGTTGTTCAACAGGAGACTGTTACTCTGCAGATGAGACCCCTGGTCGCCAGACCTGCCAGCCAGGTTATTATAATGATCCTGCCCAGCCACAATCCTGTCTGAGGTGTCCCTGTCCCAACGGAGGTGCCTGCTCCGTGACCCCAGGATCCCTGAAGGTCAAGTGTGACCTCTGTCCACCTGGCACCACTGGTGAGTCACAGTCACAAATGACACCCTATTCCCTATATTGTGCACTTGAGTCCTGGTCAAAGGTAGTGCACTATATAGGGAGTAGGGTACCATTTGAGACACAACCCCTGTCAGGGCATTGATCTTTCAATCTTTCAATGTCAGCTATTTGCATATTATATATATATATATATATATATATTTATTTTCATATTGTACATCCTCCCTCATCACTCTAAACAGGCTCAAGTTGCCACACCTGCCAGGGTGGTTTCTATGGCGATCCCTTGGGAGAAGATGGCATCCAGAGGCCTTGTCGGCGCTGCCAGTGCAACGGGCACAATGACCCTAACACTGTCCATAGCTGTGACCCACAGACAGGGGAGTGCCTGAAATGCCTAAATCATACCACTGGCTTTTTCTGTGAGAGCTGTCTGGAGGGCTATCACCACAGCAGGCCATCAGAGGCATGCAGACGTAAGGACAGCACCTTGTTCGAACCCCACACTTAGACATGTGACACGTAGCTCCTCCTTTAGATTAATTGTAACAGTTCAATATTGTCTGCAATACTATATACACATTTTGTTTTAATTCATTTTGCGTTCTAGCTTGTGGCTGCAATTCCCAGAGCTCTCTGTACAACAAATGCAGTGACCAGGGCCAGTGTTCGTGCAGAGAAGGCTTTGAGGGTCTGAAGTGCCAGCGTTCTGCATGTCCCTCCTGCTTCAACCCTGTCAAGACCAAGGTAAAAACCCACTGGGATTATTTGATGAATGCCTCATCTTTCCATTGAGGTCAAACATGTCACAGTGCTTTCTCCAATGATTAAATGGCAGCACAGTTTCTATAGTAGTACTCTATATAGAAAATAGAATGCTATTTGGGACGCAGACACAATAACTGGACCAGAAATGAGGCTACAGGCTGTAGTATTTGTCCTGGCTTCACTGTGCCCACCCTGTCGCTGATTCAACATCCTTCAAGCTTAGTGGGTTAAACAAGGAATAGCTAGAAATTTGTTATGAAAGAAAGAGGTTTATCTGGCATCAGTATTTCTTACAAGAGAATAATTCACAAAGTCCTCTCAGTAAATATAGCCTACTACCACCTGGGATAATTGAAAGAGTTGTGTTGGGGTGCAAATGCCACCTAATTTGGAGCTGCTCGGACTGCGTTCCAAATGGCAGCCTTTTCCACATTCAGTACCAGTCAAAAGTTTGGACACACCTACTCATTCCAGGGTTTTTCTTTATTTGTAGTATTTTCTACATTGTAGAATAATAGTGAAGACATCCAAACTATGAAATAACATATGAAATCATGTAGTAACCAAAAACGTGTTAAACAAATCAAAATATATTTTATATTTGAGATTCTTCAAAGTAGCCACCCTTTGCCTTGATGACAGCTTTGCACACTCCTTTTAAAGCTTTCCTCTGCTGTTGGTTCATGTGTTGCAGATGGAGGGGTACACTCGTAAACTGCGGGAGATAGAAACTCTGTTTACGGGCATGGAGAGTGGCAGTCTGCCAGTTAACGACGCCCAGATGGAGAAAGCCATCAGAGCAGCAGAGAACATAGTTACAGACCTGCAGAGAAACGCACAGACACTCTCTGGTAAGTCATTCATAAATGGTTATACAACGTAGACACTCTCTGGTAAGTCATTCATTAATGGTTATACAACGTAGACACTCTCTGGTAAGTCATTCATAAATGGTTATACAACGTAGACACTCTCTGGTAAGTCATTCATAAATGGTTATACAACGTAGACACTCTCTGGTAAGTCATTCATAAATGTTACACAACGTAGATACTTAATGTGTCAGATGATCATTCATTTGATAATGAATCAACATATATTAAAACCATTCCGGGTGGCATCTGAAACATGGTGAAGCACCGTCCATGTACTGTATCTCTGTCACACCCCACTGTATCTTCAGTTTGTGAAGCATTTGGTTTAGAAAGTGCGAGTCAGATCTCATGTTGGTGGTTTGTTTTGTTCTATTGAATAGAATCAGAGAAAGACTTACAGGCACGGCTCTCAGACATCAGTGCAACCCAGCTGAGTGAAGGCAAAGATATTGGGGCGATCTCCAACACCATCGATAACATCAAGCTGCAGGACCAGAGGTACCAACGACAGGTCTCTGATGTCCAGACACTCATCAGCGATGTGCGGCGCAAACTAGAAGAAGCAAGATTCAACATCAAACAAGCTGTGAGTTATACAGTAGTATCCTACTTTTGTCACTAATGTCATTGTCATCAAATGAGGAGAGAGCAAGGAGAGACAAATATATCCAAATCTATGTCTGTTAAGGATCCATTTCATTAGTGTTTACCTTCCACCCCCCATGTTAGGAATTCCCTTTAGGTGATGCGGAGGCAGGCACGGACACCCTCTCTTCTCTGGTTCAGAGAGCAACAGACCTTGCTGAAAAGTGAGTACTGCACCCCTCCATGGCACATTCATCCAGACTGGAAAATCCCTTTGTTAGAAAATGACTTGTGGTGCTGTGAATGACTCTGTGTTGTAACTGTTTATTAGACATCAGAGCAAATCGGGGACAGTGGAGAAGGCAGCAAACAGTGCCCTTGCAAAGTCGGAGACGTCCCTGGCACTCATGAGATCTGTCATGACAGGGGAAAACAAGATCAAGGAGCTTATCAGTGATCTCCAAAGCAAGTAAGAAACTAATTTCTTCATCAAATACAATACCCATGATCTCCTGTGAAAATACAGTAGAGGGTATATCCTCTTCTATCAGCCATGCAATGATCTGCATAATAAAATCATTGATGAACCGTTGTTGTTAGATTGATGATGAGATTAACCCTTAGATTTTTCTCTGGTCAGGTATGATGAGAACTCAGCCCAGGTGAAGGCCATGGAGAGCCTGGCCACTCGCTTGAGCAGCTCTGCCCGAGACGAGAGCAGGATGGCAGTTGACACTCTGAAGCAGATAGCCTCCCTGGAGCTGGGAATCCCTGGTCCTCTCAAGGTACTGAGCAGAACAGGCCTCTCATCAGTCTCATTTCTCTCTGGTCTGTATTTGCTGACTACTCTCAGGTCAAGTCTTCTGAGTTACCTTTAAAAATCATAATAAGCATACAGTGATAGTTACAGTGTCGGTGTCCTGGAAATAAAAAAACATTTAATTTCAACACCTTTCACTATGAACATTATGAAATCATTGTGTCTAACTATTGGCAACTGAACCTGTCTCAAGATCTCTAAATCGTTTCCTTGCTAAGCCACATTTAAACATAAAGCAGTTAATGATCAAGAACATGAGTCAGCAAAAAATGCATGTTTGGGGGGCGACCTAATTAAAACCTGGCTGGTGAGGAATCTAGGGCAGTTCTCCACAGATTTGTGAGCGTATGTAATTACACTTACACAACACGCTGAGTCTAACTGAGCTTATTTTTCTGGCAGAAGGACATTGACAGTGTGGTGGCTAAATTGGATGGCCTGAGAGAACGGGTGGAGAAGAACCTCACAGGGTACCAGGCACTGCAAGAGGACACCCAGGAGGACAAGGCCGCAGTAGAGGATCTTCTGGCCCAGGGGAAGACAGCTCAACAGGTACACTAGAGGCATTTCACTATTCATGCGTCAGCATTTAGACATCTTTCTGTGTAGGATTGGTAGTATATAAAATAGTATTACTTATATTCCAACTTTAAAGGTTTCTGAGAACTATTTTCATGCAACCTCTGAAATTCACTATTATATTATCCATCTGAACTATTTCTATAGTATAGAATGAGCTAATGACTTCACTAAACCTTATGAATGGTAATAACTGACACAATGCTGATTGTTGATATATCTCTCCTACAGAAATATGACCAGCTCCTTGACAGAGCGAATGTTGCGAAGGCTGAAACAGAACTGGCCCTGAAGGATATCACAGATAATATTGACGGGGTGGATAATGTACTGGAGTTGTTAAGAGGTATTTAAAAGCCTTTCATATTTCTATAGGTCTTATTCCCACTACAGCGCAGTAGAAATATTAATACATTATCAGCATTTTATCTGACAAGGCCGGCCCACATATTAGAAAAGCACAGTCACACAGCAACTGTAATTATATTTGAGTGTACAAAACATTATGGACACCTGCTCTTTCCATGACATAGACTGACCAGGTGAATCCACCTGAAAGCTATGATCCCTTATTGATGTCACTTGTTAAATCCACTTCAACCAGTGTAGATGAAGGGGCGTAGACAGGTTAAAGAAAGGAATTTTAAGCCTTGAGACAATTGAGACATGGATTGTGTATGTGTGCCATTCAGAGGGTGAATGGGCAAGACAAAAGATGTAAGTGCCTTTGAACAGCAGCAACGCTGCTGTTTTCTTTTTCAAGCACAACAGTTTCCCCTGTGTATCAAGAATGGTCCACCACCCAAAGGACATCCAGCCAACTTAACACAACTGTGGGAAGCATTGGGGTCAACATGGGCCAGCATCCCTGTGGAATGCTTTTGACACCTCGTAGAGTCCATGCCCTGACGAATTGAGGCTGTTCTGAGGGCAAAAGGGGGTGTCCTTAATGTTCTGTACACTAAGTGTATTTCAATAATTAAATTCAACAGCACAACAGGCAGTTACAGTAGGTGAAAGTTAATCATCCAAATGTTATTTTACTTTTCACCAAATACAATGATTCTCTCACCTAGAAAGCGTTTAATATATTTATTACATAGTATCTACGACATAGCAAGGCAAATATATTTAAAACTAGAACTAAAAAAATCATTGTAGATACTGATACATTATTCATAGGTTGCACCTCAGTCATGTCATTGTTATGAATGTTCTCCAAGCGGAAGACACATTTCAGTTGAATGCATTCAGTTGTACAACTGACTAGTATTCCCCCTTTCCCCATTCCCTTTAACGTTAGTTAGTTAAAATCCTCCCCTTAACGTTATACTGCATCTAAAGTTAATCTGGTGACATCAAAAGGTTGTCCTTCTAATTGTTTACCTCCTTTTGAATGGCATTGTATTTCCTAGCCACTGTAATGCACTTTTGTTGAAATCTCCATCAGCGCTCATTGACGATGCATTGAGTATAATTCTCAGTTGGGCATCAGTCCAAAACGAACGTTCAAAACAATATTGTAACGAAACATGCAACCCATGAATAGACACACATGCCAGAAAACATTGATGGTTATGTCTGAGTCTCTTGTATTCTGCAGGGTTTGATGGCCAGATCAACAAGAACAAGGCTTTTGCCGACGAGGCCATAAAGAAACTCCCTGGCATCAACGCCACCATTCAGCAAGCTGTTGGCAACAACTCAGAGACCCTATTCATCATAGGCAGTGTGTCTGGAGACTACAATGATGCACTTGGCACTGTCAGCAGCCTGGAAGCTGTGCTCTCTCAACTGGAGGTACCTTAACAGACCCCTTCCTTTCAATTGAAATATTCAACTGGGGTTCATATGCTAATCCTTTAGCTAGAAACTCTAGAAGGAGAATGTCAGTTGGTCAAAACAACGAGACATGGCCTATTCACAACAAAAATACAAACGTTTTAGGCTACCAGGCGTGATTCCATATTTATTTTACAAAGCACGCATTGAAACTTCAAGATGAGCTAATTTTACTGTTTGTTGATCTCCGCAGGGAATTTCCGGCTCTTTACCAGTTCCATCTGCTGGTCTGTTAAAAGACGCCACCAAGCTGAAAGAGGATGTGCAGGATCTGCAGAAGCAGGCAGTGGCCACTGTGACCAACGTGGCAGCAGAGAGTGCTAATGCTGAGATACGGAAAGACAGAGCTGCAGAGGTCCGTTTCAGTGTGATGCTCTCAGACATGCCATGTTAAACCTAGACAAACCTGGGTCAATGTAAAGGATTGACGTGAAACACTCCAGTACACCACTCCAGCACACACAAATGGTTATTTTGTAATGGTTGTTTTGTAATGCTTTGTAATGTACTTTCCTCATCAGGCTTCAATGGGAGCAACTGGTGCTTACAACAATGCCAAGCACACCAGAGACGCTGTGGGAGAAACACTCCTGGTCATCAATAATCTTCTGAGCATGATCGGTATGTTCCACCAACAACCACAAACAGCTAACTCACACAAAACAAAATCACTTGTGCCACACCATCCCATCTTCATATGGCCACTGTTTCATGACATTACTATGATGTTTGTTGGTGCTGACAATTGGTACTCTCCTAACAGGTAAGCCAGACAGTGTGAACGAGGAGAGTCTAGATGAGTTGGAGAAGTCCATCACCAGCGCTCGTGGCCAGTTCAACCTACAGCTACAGCCTCGACTGCAGGACCTGGAAGAGAAGGTGGCCGGCCGGAGGACCAGGTTGACTGGCCTCAACCTAGATATCGATATGATCCTGGACGACATTAGGAACTTGGAGGACATCCGCGAGAACATTCCTAATGGCTGCTACAACACCCCACCAATTGAGAGACCTTAATCCCCACCTATTGAGAGATCCAAAATGGCACCCTATTCCCTATCTATTGCACAACTTTTGACCAGGGCCCATAAGGCTCTTGTCATAAAGTAGTGCACTATATAGGGAATAGGGTTCTGTTTGGTACTCAAATATATAGGGAATAAGGTGCCATTTGGGACACATTTAGTGTCTGACTGTATGATGGTATTATGTGAGAGAAAAATTAGTGTTAAACTAAATGTATGTATAACTCTGCAACATTTTTTATTTGGACATTTTCAGACACGAGGGTCAATATTTTGTCAATGTTTTTTCTGTTGTATTCTGTAAAATAAACTGTAATATTTATTCCTTAACAACACAAACCAGTTGCTACTAAATGTAACACACACAATTAATTAATTTATGTAAATTAATGTGGATGTGTTTCATGTGAGAGAAAAAAGTCATATCTTTTTACTTTTCAGCTGAGGGAATTACTATCAATGTAAGCAACAACAAAATATCTATTGTTACACACTTGGTTTATTATGGAGGTATTGAAAGACTGAGAACATATGTTATATTGTGTCAGTCAAGTCAGTCCACAGTCTAAGATGACAAAATACAAATAATTTCCAACCCAGATTTGAAAGTGGAATTGTAGCTCATATTACATAGGATTCCAAAAAAACATGTTTTTAGGACTCCTTACCAAATACATCAATGAACAGAATAAAATATAAATCAAACATCTCTTCATATTATATCTATAAATCATCTACATCTACTCATACAATTGCCTCAGGTTCTATGAGACCTTCTCTCCCACTGGGCAAAAACTGGTTGAATCAACATTGTTTCCACATCATTTCAACAACACAAAATCAAGGCGATGGCGTTGAGTCAATGTGGAAAGATTATTGGATTTTTAAAAAGTCATCAACGTAAGGGAATTTGGTATTTCTTTCACCCAACTTTTCACCTAAATTCAATGACATGGTGATTTTGTTTTTTTATTTTGTGTTGAATTCACGTTAGTTGACAACTCAACCAAATGTAAATCAAAACTAGATGTTGAACTGATGTCTGTGCCCAGTGGGCTGAGACTATCATATCAAAAATTGTCCCATTGCTAGGGCCGCGACAATACTTATTTTTCATATCAGATTTTCCACTACATCTTGTTTATCTAAACCAGTCTTTGAAGAATACCAAATAACTGATGTTGTGTATGTAAAGGAAGAACCCCGCTGAGATGTTTGATAGAAAGACTCCAGGGATGCATGTACAAAGACTGTCTGCTTGAAGGGATATTGGACCCAGTTCAGTTTGTTCATTACACTTGGATGACGCATAAAGAAGCAATATTGTTTGTCTGGAGCATCTTACACAGAGTGTACTATTGATAGTCTTGCATCATGCCAGGCTTATACAATACTACTATATTGACAACTAGTAGCACTTGTGTGTCCATTTCTTATAAATCATGAACCGTGAGATAGGAGGAAGCAGTGGAATGTATTTTGCTTTTGCCTCATCGGATATTAAGATTGAATAACCTAATATTCTTAGCCAAATGGACACATATAAAGCTAAATATGATGCTTTGGTCACAATTAGAGACACTTACTATACCAAATAATCGTCATTGTTTTGCATTGACCAACTGGCACAATGTGCACCACAGGAGGCTGCTGAGGTGAGGACGGCTCATAATGGCTGGAACAAAGCGAAAGGAATAGCATCAAACACATGGAAATACCATGCCATTCCACTTATTCCGCTCCAGCCATTACCACAAGCCTGTAATCCCCAACTAAGGTGCCACCAACATCCTGTGATGTGCACATACTGTATACACCCTACTACCCAGTGAAATCAAATCTGCACAAATCAATGGTTACACTCAATGCTCATTAAACTAAATGGTCTAAAGTGCCCTGGCAATGAACGTGAGAAGGTTCAGTAAGAAACTATCGATCAAAGGCTATGTCCCCACTTCCTTTGCAGAACAACATTAGAGCACATTTTATTTTAGGTTGATGATATTATGAGTGCAAGGGAGAGGGAGACTGTTGTATCTGTGAATTCATCCCCAGGCACACGGAATGCACTTCTGTAGTTTGTGCTGTTGTTTTTTCCACTACTATAAAGACTGAGAGCTAGCTACAATAGCACATAGTAAGAAACAGGTTAATTGCATTTGCTTCGGGAGTCGTGGTAATTTGCTTGGTGGCAAGCAGAAAAAACGTGCAAAATCCTTTGCACACAAAAATAAATCAATGTACAAATCGTTGTCTTATGTGCAAACAAATGTACATTTTGCACGAATGCCCACTGAAGACAAAACATTTAGGCATTGATATGCAATCGCAGATACATCAATACAGATATTGCTGTACATACAGTAGAATTAGAGTGAATAGAAAATGAAGTGAGAGGTAGGCACCCACTATATGTTTGTCTTTTTGTAAACACTTTCACAACATATCATATCTACGAAGTGAGTAAGTACTCATGCCAAAACAAAAACGTTCTAAGCATGCAGTCTAAGAACTGACAGATTTAAATCAAACAGCAAAGGCCAATATTAATTAGGTAACAATCTCTGCACTCTCTCTTCATGACACCAAGGCTGAATCTCAAATGGCAACGTATTCCATAGAAAGTTCACAATTTTTTGCCAGAGCTCTATAGGCCGTGGTCCAAAGTAGTGCACTATATAGGGAAAAGGGTGCCATTTTGGACATAGCCCAAACCACCATCCCCCTCTCTATACCACGCGGCCGGCGCAGCCTACACAAAGTCAGTTGTGAAGGTAGTTTACACACAGCTCTCAGGCACCTCGCTGTACAGTACATCCACAGGTCCGATGAGTCACTATGATACAGTAAGAAGGGACATGGATATCTAACGCTCCTTTGAATGGAAAAGCAATAGCTCAAGAGGACTATACATTTCACATGAAAGACAGACAGGAACAATATGACAACAGGCCGGAGCAGTAGTTCCTATCCAGAAGCATTGATGTAGAGCTGACTCTGCAGGATGTAGTCGATGACTGTCTGGTTCAGGTAGTCCACCACATGGCCGTCCCCGTGCTGCAGGGCCAGTCTGATGGAAGGTACATTAAAGAAGTGGTACATTAAAGAGAAAATCCACTCAAAAAACATCTTAAGGTATTTTTTTCATTATGTCTTTCAAGGAGCATTACTATAGTTTCTTAGTGGATTTTCCCTTTAAGTGAAATACATATTTGTGAAAAATGACCAAACAAACTCCATAGTGAATAAAAGACATAAGATTACATAATTATGTATTATTATTTATTTAATAGGCCTAATGGAGGCCCAAAATAGGATGGTTGATAAATTATAATTCACATTAACCTGCTCTTGGTTGAGCTGACAATGGACATAGGGTGGTTGCCATCGTCTTTTACTACTGTGATGTTATCCTGGAAAAAATTGACAGAGAGAAAGTTTTACATGTTCTAGAATTAAGAAATTGACATTTATCATTTTCTATGGTAGAGAGCTGGTACCATGTTAAGACAGGAACATAATAAGCTTTTAACAAATTACACTGTCAAGCTTATTGGGTTTTTATTTTTAACCAAGCTCATGACTCATATAGACTCATAATGTAGATATATATTACCTTATTCCTGCGCAGCACAGAGGAATGGTTCATTATCCGCTCTGTATCAACGCCATCCCGAGGCACAACAACAATCCCAAAGTCTCCCACAATCACCTCCATCTGCAAACCATTTTTATGACACATTGCAGTATTGCCTTACAATGCTGATTAAATGGGTCACTGTAATAGTTATGGTAAAGCGTCTTGGATGCAACATTATGCTCATTAGGGTATTCAATCATTTGCCTTCATGCCGCTAAGTGGAGACTGGATAGATTAAAATAACATTATTCTAAACTATTACTATTGCAGTGTCCCCGTTTGGCCTTTCTACAGGCCACACTATGTCTGCGTAGAACTTCAGCGCAAGCCATTAGGGAAAGTATGTATACTACGCAAAGCATGAAAAGAACTAGAACTTTTCTGTGGGAATGACAGTCTCACAACAGACCTAAGAAGACAGAGAAGAGAAAGAGTGAGAGGGCCTACTTACATCATTGTCTTTCCATAAGCCAGGGATGCAGAATGACTCCAGAAGATCACTGCCGCACAGAAGCAAGATGCGCAACTCTGGACAATAGACAGGAAGACAGAAATTAGACACCCAATAAACAAAGAGTACATGGATAAGATACCTTCCTGTTCAATTATTCGATAATTAAGAAAGTTATTATGGTTTGTTAAGGGAAAATATAATGACCTAAGCTAAAAGATTTTGTATTTTGACAATATACAGACTGGTAATACATCAATCTTATGGAGACATACAGTGCCTTCGGAAAGTATTCAGACCCATTGAATTTTTCCACATTTTTCCATATTCTAAAATGGATTAGAATAAACTGAAAAAACTGAAATACCTTATTTACATAAGAATTCAGACCATTTGCTATGAGACTCGAAACTGAGCTCAGGTGCATCCTGTTTCCATTAATCAACCGTGAGATGTTTGTACAACTTGATTGGAGTCTACCTGTCCATGATTTGGAAAGGCACACACCTGTCAATATAAGGTCCCACAGTTGACAGTACATGTCAGAGCAAAAACCAAGCAATGAGGTCAAAGCAATTGCCCGTAGAGCTCTGAGACAGGATTGTGTCGAGGCACAGATCTGGGGAAGGGTACCAAAAGATTTCTGCAGCATTGAAGATCCCCAAGAACACAGTGGCCTCCATCATTCTTAAATGGAAGAAGTTTGGAACCACCAAGACTCTTCCTAGAGCTGGTCGCCCGGCCAAACAGAGCAATCAGGGGAGAAGGGCTTTGGTCAGGGAGGTGACCAAGAACCTGATGGTCACTCTGACAGAGCTCTAGAGTTCCTCTGTGGAGATAGAAGAACCTTCCAGGACAACCAACTCTGCAGCACTCCGCCAATCAGGCCTTTATGATAGAGTGGCCAGACGGAAGCCACTCCTCAGTAAAAGGCACATGACAGCCCGCTTGGAGTTTGACAAAAGGCACCTAAAGACTCAAGAAGATTCTCTGGTCTGATGAAACCAAGATTGAACTCTTTGGCCTGAATGCCAAGCGCCATGTCCGGAGGAAACCTGGCACCATCCTTATGGTGAAGCATGGTGGTGGCAGCATCATGCTGTGGAGATGTATTTCAGAGTCAGGGACTGGGAGACTAGTCAGGCTCGAGGCAAAGATGAACAGAACAAAGTACAGAGAGATCCTTGATGAAAACCTGCTCCAGACCGCTCAGGACCTTAGACTGGGGCGAAGGTTCACCTTCCAACAGGACAATGACCCTAAGCACACAGCCAAGACAACACAGGAATGGCTTCGGGACAAGTCTAAATGTCCTTGAATGGCCCAGCCAGAGCCTGGACTTGAACACGATCGAACATCTCTCGATAGACCTGAAAATCGCTGTGCAGCGACGCTCCCCATCCAACCTGACACAGCTTGAGAGGATCTGCAGAGAAGAATGGGAGGAACTCCCCAAATACAGGTGTGCCAAGCTTGTAGCGTCATACTCAAGAAGACTCAAGTCTGTAATCGCTGCCAAAGGCGCTTCATCAAAGTACTGAGTAAAGGGCCGGAATACTTATGTAAATGTGATATTTCAGTTTATTTTTAATAAATTAGCAAACATTTCTAAAAACCTGTTTTTGCTTTGTCATTACGGGGTATTGTGTGTAGATTGATGAGGGGAAAAAACGATTTAATACATTTTAGAGTAAGGCTGTAACCTAACAAAATGTGGAAAATGTCAAGGGGTCTGAATACTAATAGAAGTGTTAACTCACCAATTTCCTCATATCGCATTGCAGTGCCAAGGTTGGCATTTTCATCTTTTGATATCAAAGAAAAAAAGATCAAAGAAAAGGTTATAATTTCATTGATCAATCATTGTGAACTTACCATACAATTACAAATGTATGTTTTTCAGGAAGTTTCTTGTGTAGCAATACTACTTACTGTCAGGCTCTGGCCATAGAGAAGCTTTGCTTCTCTATATTTCTATGGTCAGAGTCTGGCAGATCTATTATTTCTACTTCTGTGTGGTGTTGTGTGTGGGATCCCTAATTAGAGGCAGCTGCTATGCATTACCTCTAATTAGGGATCCTACTTATATGTCTGTGTTCCACTCCCTTGGCGTGGTTAATTGTTGTATGTTGTCCCGTGTTCGTGCTACGTGTGTTTCATATTGTATTGCATATTTGTTATTTTGTATAGTTCGATGTCCAGTCTAGTTTATTAGTTTAATAAACGATGTCGAACTATCGCTACGCTGCGCCTTGGTCTCTCTACACACCCGAACGTGACACTTACCCACAAAGGTAAAACGGTCAATGTGGGGGCGAACACAGCAAATTTTGCCCAAGCTCTCACTCATCTTCCCCCACAGCTTAACTGTTCAGGTATAAGGAAGCAAACATCAGACATTTTCTAGTAGCAAATTACATCCATTGAAAAAGATTGATAAAGCAGACAATCCATTTCTTGGTAACATTACAACAACCTTTACTCTTTTTTCATCAACCATAAATTCGATTTCAGATTCTAAGTACCAGACCTTTACTGGTAACCTAATGAAAATGGCATAAATAAGATCTGAAAGACATTTGTGTAGTATGTATGTATACAACCCCTTACTGGCAGTGGGCTTGTTGTTCGTTGTGTTGTGGTTCTGATAGATGGCAGTCTGAGTCTCATTATGTGGTTGGCCGATCACTGGAGTTGTGGATGGTGTGTTCACATTGGACAGAATGCACCCTGTGACTCTCTGTGGACAGGAAAATACCATGATTGACACCTTCAGTCCCAGAAAATGGCATTTGATCCAGCTTAGGTCAGCAGCACAAATAGATTGCCCACATATTTACAGCAGTGGTTTGATATACTGTAGTGTTCTAAATACGTCATGTTTTGTTGCCATGGAAACAATCACAGCATACAGCAATGGTACAGGCTATTTCTAAAAACAGTTCAAATTGCACTCAGTCTTTATAATTATTTCCACCACACACTTCAACTAGCCAGTGCATGGATGCATCATCTATGAATAAGTTCCATACACAGTAGCTAATTCTGTTGCATCCAATGTAGGCTACCTTGAACTCTCTTCTCTGAACTAGCACAATTGTATCTTTATATGTATTATCCTTCACTGCCAAATGTACAGCTCATGCAATAAACAAAGCCGTGGAAAGTAGAGGTGCCCCTGATAAATCAAAATAAAATACAAATATACACTTTTTTTCACCCCAAACAATGAGTGAACAAGGCCTTTATTACTCATGTAATAAACAAATAACAATTCAGTGTGATTTGAGTAACCGGTCCTTATTCCCTGAGTTGGCCTGGCTTACCTTCATGAGGTCACGATGATGCTCCAACACGCTGCATGTAGTCTGCCATGTGTCCTGGTAGCACTCCCAGGGATCCACTCTGCAGGAAAATAGCACATGGTAGATGAACAGCTGTGTACTTCTGGGCCCGTATTCATCAGGTCCCTCCTGTCCATTCATCATGATCTAAAAGGCTAAACTGAGCCTAGATCAGCAATCCTGCTCACGCTTTATGAATACGTTGACCTGATCTCTATCCTTTTCAATAGTAAGGTAATAGAACTGACGATGATGCACATCTGCTAAGTACCTCACACATCGTGTCTTGATAATGCCAGAAAAAAACTTCCTGTCTCAAGGGACTAATGGAGGAAGTGATATCATCCTGTTTACTGATAATGATACCTATATTCACCTGGTCTGTGTCCCAAATGGCACCCTATTCCCTATATAGTGCACAACAAAAGCAGTGCAGAATGTAGGGAATAGGGTGCCATTTGGGACGCCACCTTGTTGTTCTGGACGGAAAGCCCCTGACTCACCTAATCCAGTCGGAGGACTGGACTGCCAGTTGACACATGGTGAGACGATGTCTGCTGGGGACGAGGCCCTGTGGACGCATGGTGAGATCGATAAAGCTTTCAACTAGTCACTGTGTTCATTGTGTGTGTCACATTGTGTGCCCCCTATTCCCTATATAGTGCACTACAGCTGGTAAAAGGTAGTGCACTATATAGGGAATAGGGTGCCATTTACAACGCATACATTGTGCTTAATCTCTTTATTGTGTCTCTGCATGGTAATCGACTGGTTTGACATGATTTATTTGTGAGGAACGCGGTATACTGTAGGATTGTTGGAAATGACTCATGACGTTCTGTGGCTAATGTCAATCATTTGTGCAACCACAAAAATGATAACATACTAATCCAATCCTCATTCGATCTATGTCTTTATCGTGCAAGAGACACAATTATTGAAAAAACGCACATAAGAGTCATGATCTGACTGAAACGCATTTCTTTTACATGTATTATTATTGTTTTCTGTTTCTTATAGAGAGAGAAACTGGGACAAGCTTTTCATTAATTCCAGAAACAGCTCGGGAGAATAGATGAAGATAGTATTAGAGGTGGCTTATATAATCTGAATGAAGCATGAACACTTACACAGGAGGACCAGACATTCATAAAAAGCCACTCCTAGTATATACTGCAATTATACTCATGTCAGTCAAATAAGATATGGTGATTATTTGTTAGTTCCTCAAACTTCATAGATACCAAACAAAGCATTATGTGAATATACTGTTATAAGAAGTTCTTACCGGTTTGCCATAGGAGTCATGGACAGGTGAAATGATACCCCCAATCACAATGAACTTCCCTGTTTTGTGCAGGTATTCTCTGGCTTTTTCTGTAAAAGCAGATACAGTACATAACTGTCAACATGCTTTTCATAGTTCATAGTGTGCACAATATTACAGTTTTAATCAGGTAACCTAAGTCTTACTGTCTGCCATCAGCAGAATGTTTTTAATTCTGTCATGAGAAGTTTGGCCACTGAATTTCTGCTTGTCATAATTTCTGCTTGTCATAATTTCTGCTTGTCATAAACAGTATTTAACCGGGTTCTCATTCATGAATGAATGAATTGTTTTCCACAGGGCACTATTGTGAATCAATCTGATGTATTGCAGAATATTTTGCTTACTTACAGTAACCCAAAAATGAATTAACCCTTGCTCGCCAGTATCCATGCAAATTCCTTCTTACAGTTTATCTCCAGGGAGACCAATCAAATAACTCCAGAAGCCATGCTTCAGTTTAGGCTACTAATTAAGTCTATAATAACAGCTGTTTTCAATTGCAAGTTGATTGACAAGGACTTTTTGTTTCGACCTCAGGGCTAGAATTAATCTGTTAATCTATTCACTCGGTTGTTGTGGAGTAACGTTACTGCCTGCATGCCACCAATAGAGAAACTCATTATATGAGTCCTCTTCAAACAAGCCTGTCTGTGGAACCTTACTGTAGACTATGTGTTGCAAGTCATCAGCTCAAAGTGTGTGATATACAATGCCTGTGCAAATTGAGCAGAGCCACTACAGAGAGAGTCACGTACATCAATATGATTTTGAGAATGTATTATTCATGCAAGAAGCCGGGGTATGAGAGAGGAAAGTACGAAAGCTTTGTTCTGAGTCAAGCTTTAATGAGAAAGTCAGAAATCTGGGCTTGGCCTCCAAATCAGATGGGTTGAGGCAAACTCAAGGTTGCATCCTAAATGGCACCCTATGCCCTATGTAGTGCACATCTTTTGACCCGGGACCGTAGGGCTCTGGTCATAAGTAGTGCACTATATGGGAAATAGAGTGCCATTTGGGACATAACCAAGGGTTCTAGTGAAGACATGCAACTATTGAATGAGGTGATAATGATCTACAAGCGTATCACCATTACATTCTCAAGAGAATCACAATTCTTCTCAACAATGACTTGAAAAATAGATGAAACTGAATCACTATTAAAATGTATAATCTGACACCATCTACAAGTTTTCATATTCAGTAGTCCTAGTCCATGATATATGCATGTATTTGCTTAATCACTTTCTGTACTTTAATGTAATCCTTCTGTGAGTCAGAAGGGCTCACTGGGGGAGTTTCCATTGCTCCCTATGAGCAACTAGAGTACTTTCATTTCCCCAGAACTGTCACTCCAAGGCATGCAGAGAGGTGGTTTGAAAAATAGGTCATAGAAACATGGATGCATTCCCCCACTGCCAGGTTCACTTACTACTGCTGCAGCATAATGATTTCACTCAATCTATTCTAATGACTATCTTTTATTTTCAGGGTACTAGCCTATGGTGTACCCTCATATTCCTAACTTGGGATTACAGTCATTTTAATTTAACTATATATAGTTTATTTGATAAAATAGAGTACTTTACTAGTTATTCTGTGATTGTTTTTGTCAATATACTGATGCTTCTGGCTAGCTGTTGAAATGTGATCTCCATAACTGTGGCATTGTGCCATTACTCAATTGTATGTACTGGATCAGTAGCCTAATGTTTCAAGCAACAAGAAAACCATGATGAAACAGTCCACAGATATTTCATTGATGAAACGCCTGTTGAAAACTGATAACAGGTAGGGCAAAGACAATAACTCAATTGCCTCTATGAATCAATCGAATTGCAAGTCTGCAGTCATAGAACCTGAACTAGTCTGCAGTCACAGAACATGGACCAGTCTGCAGTCACAGAACATGAACAAGAAAGGATATACAGGATCAGAACTAAGTCAAAAACGAGAAAATATTAGACAGGAGATTTAGATTTGCCATGTGTTTTCTTGAATTGGTGAATACCTGTTGTGTTTAGCCATTCTTATATATTATTGCACAGAAAGATTGATTGTATGCTATTATGATTTGAGATACGATTTCTTATTCGTTAGGAGTGACGCAGTATCTGCTATCAGGCAACCAATGCCCAAACATTCTCAAGATGCCCCCTGTGTCCAGTGGCTCAATATCCGTATACTGATACTGCATTACTATCTCAAAATAGCCTAGCCTACTTTTCCAAATCCATTTGCTATTGTTTTTACGGCTGGTCGGCCTATGCAGCATACACCTACGTAGACTACACTGAAATGATACTGTGCGCTCAATATAGTAATGATAACCTGTAGATGGAATGGTTCTGATGTTAATTAATGTAATTATTTTAAACATACGTGGTGTTCAAAAACACACAGCGAAATAAAGAGCCCCACGTGAAATTCAATAATAAGACTTTAACTTAATTTAACTTAATTGACATAAGCATATTTCCGTCACTAGGTCGGTCGCCCATTTCAGCACCCCCCTCGTGGACAGCGAACACCATGAAGGTCTATGGCAAAACGCCTACCCAACATCACGCAATTCTGGCATTATAATACTAATATATAGGTTAATTGCCATAGTAATCTAGACTCCTGGACGCCTTCTCATTCTTAAACTAATCTCCTACCCACAACATCTGGGGCACAAAACATACCTTCAAAATATACAGAAGCACGCATAGGTAATGCTTACCAAACATATGAATGTGTCCTTTAGTGATGGGATTAAAACTTCCACATGACAGTAAAATAACGTGCGTTTTAGTGTTGTCCGTCATGATATGATTGGATATGAGTCTCTTTTTCTGGAACTACCGATTTGTTGTTTTTTGTTTTGCTGTTAGCGACCGCAGAGAGAGGCGAGGTTCATTTGGATGCGGCAGTTTCCCAGTCTCCTTGCAGGATACAGAGCGTCACTGCACTCTATATTAAAGGCACAGGACAAAGGCACTCACAGCACAGGACATTTTAAAATGTATGTTTTTACAATATAATTTAAAACAATAGGTAGGCTACATTGGCTTTTATTATAGACTTCGTGTGGCCTCTGGCAAATTTGACACATAATGGGGCATGCCACTGATCTAAATATTTCTTCCGTTTTTTAAAAGACCTACTCCTACCAGTATTCATTTGCATCTGACTCGAGTAGTCTAGACGATCTAGACATGGGATTAAATGAGAACACTGAACTAATTGTTCTTAAAAGGGCTGATGGCCGTGGCCTTATAGGCTTACCTTAAATGAAAACTCCACTCAAAAACTATATTTTGGTATTTATTTCATTAGTCCACTGTTCATACAGTCCCAAAATATGTTGAATGTCAGCAGTCAAGTTTTCAAGATATTGGACATTCAAGAAGCAAACTGTCACTTGTCACATCATCATGATGATGTAAAATGCATAATTTGATGCATTTCAGTATGTGGCAAGTGATTTTCCCTATAATGTAAAGAACATTATATAATTCCTGTGCTGTCACTGTACCATCAAGTTGCAGTTATGGTTTGTGTGGCCCATGGACAATTTACCATTATAATCATAATTAGGTCTATACATTTGCTGTGATAGCTTTACATAGTCTACAGTATATGACACTATCATTCATTTAATAATAATTTAAAAAAATATTGAGTTTATGTTAATTGGTTATATACTGAAATGTTTTTTTGCTCATAGCCTCCATGAAAGTGAGTGTAGACTATCATGTCCAATACGTCTGGTCTTGTGGGCGCCCTGGTACTGTGTTTACCCCATAACAGCAGGGTAGATGGTTCAAGACCCATTCTGGCTGTTCCGAAATCACTTTGTCTTTTAATCAGTTGTGTTCCCCTGTTCACATTGGGGTTGGCTGTGTGCAGTATTGCAACCTCCCTGTTGTAAACGAGCATAGGCCTACTATATCTGCCAAGAGGTCAGGACCCTTATGGCAAAGTTGACTTGGCTTGTGATGTGAAATAGGCAATAGAACTGTAAATGTCTGGGTGATTCCATTCTAGCATAGCCTGGAATTAACCTATTGGTTAACCTAAGTTAATTTTGATAATTTCCCTAATTCTGCCAAAGGCAATTGAGGTCAGAATTGATATATTATTGTAGGTCAGTGTGACCGCGAAGCAGGCCCACTGGCTTGAAACAAAACTTGACCATACCTTGTGCTAATCATACCTTGTGCCGCTCATAATTTGCATGGTGTACACTTGCCACGTTCAAAACAACTCGGAACTCGGACATTTCCGACTTGGAAACTTGTAGATAGATGAGATCCGAGTTTCTCACTCGGAAAGTATCTGAATCAACCAATAGGAAGCTCTACACAAAAACCGTACGCACATTTTAACTCGGAGGTTTTTGAGTTTCAGAATTGTAAGGAACGCAGCAACTGGGCCGGTGGCTCTGTTAGTGACAGAGTGACGAACAATATGGCGCCGGGAGTAGCGCTTGCTTTTGGACCAGTCGTTGTCTAAAGACCGGCGATCGGACAGGATGAACCTCTGCGCCCAATATTTACGGTAAATGTGAAATTATACATTTTAGAAAAAGTTTTTTTTCTCCTCAACTACTGCTTAATCGTATTTGTTTTATCGCCATAAGTTGACGCGCTATCTAGCTATTTAGCCAACGCATCGTTAGCTAGCAACGCACAACAGGAAAACGCTTTATTTGAGCTAGCAGCTAACGTTACCTATTTGAATGAAATTTCACTAGGTGCAATCGTTGTTATTTATTCATGTTAAAAACGTGTGTGACTGTGAGTAGGGTCCGTAATTAGCTAACTAGCTATGGCTGTTGATGCTACCATGATAGCTAGCTAAAGTACACAGTGTTATTCTAGCTAGTTAGTAACGTTGGGATGACTAACGTTAGCTTGCTAGGTCGATACGACAACACGCTAGCGAATCTTTTACTAACCACCATGAGTATTTACATAGCGAATGAACAAGCTAGTCAGTAGTGTGTTTCGTGATGAAAATGGATAGAAAATGGATAACTGAATTCCCGTGCGTGTTAATTATTTAACGGCAAACTAGTTTAACCATAGCAGTTAGCTAGATAACCTAGTAGCGCCCTTGTTTGGTAGTTGGCTAACGTTAGCCTGCTGGGCATGTCATTTTTATCATGGAAACTAGTTAGCTAACGTTACTGGATGTCTACCATTTAACTAGCTATACTGGACTATTTAGCTAGTCACCGCAGTGAACCTCTCTGTCCACATTTCTTACTAACAATATTCAAGAAATGGCTGGCTAAATGGGCCTTGGCTTTAGCAAAACGTTACCTAACATCTGAGACTAGTGTCATTGGATTAACCAGGCAAGGATGCTGTAAATCAAACGCCAAGTAAAGTCAGCAAGCCAGATAGAACCAAAGACTCAACCACTATAATCAATCTAAAGTCGTAGACAGCCAGCGACTGGTGACAGTCATTGACTGACGCTCGATGCAATTTGGTATACATGCATTCCAGTTTGGCCTGTTTGGGAGTCGGAGTTTGCTGGATTGACACTTCACAGTGGATGTCTCATAAAATGAAACTAATAATTTGCTGTTGTTATGAAAATATTTGTTTTGTTATATCAGAGAGGAATTGGCGAATATTTAGTTGTTGCCAGATATTGGTAGCGCGTGCCCTGTCTATTATTCTTCATCCATAGCCCGAACATTGAGCTACACGATGAAGCATAACAACAACAACAACCACAGTATATGGACAAAATTGCTTAGTTTACAAGATACCAGTAGGATTGTATCATTTGAATGCATAGCAATCCAACAAAGCAGTACTGTATATTGGCGATGGGAAGATGCGATAGTGAGAAGTAGTCTATTGCATAAGACGATAACCTATGTTTCCTCTTATTTTGTCTGGCAAATAGTGCTCAGTTTCCATTGAAACTAGTAGTAGCTGTAGTTTTTAGCCTATTGCTTTCCAGCATGTCAAACCACGAATACATTCTCCTGTTACATGTTTGGTTGACTTTAGGAGTTAGTGGCAGAAGACTTCCACACACCTGTCTTTATCCCCCATAGTTTTAATGTTGATCTTGTGCAATACAGTACTTTGTTTAAATAACTGATCTTAATTCATTATCGTTTATACTAGATAGCAACGTAGGATGTGGGTCTGTATTGATTGACTTAGCTTGCCTCCTCTTTTGTTTGTTTACATCTGAGCAGGCAGGCAGAGGCCCTGAAGGCTGACATGACAGGTATGTTCAAACCTCAAATGTGGCCATCTTTAGTTGTTTTCATCCACATTCCCTGCAAATAGAGTCTATGAATTGCAGACAGTATTGCTTTTTATAATAATATCTTCTCTTCTTGTTAAGTTTTGTTCTTGAAAGCTTTTATACTTGTCTGTTTTAGTTGTTGATCATCCACACAGGGATTGCATATTAATTTGTCATATTCTGCATATGTACCCCATGGTATCTATGAATAGTCTCACTGTTGTAGGCCTATTTGATGAAGGATGTTTAGCCTATAGAAATATAATCTAATTCTAGTGGTTTAGTCTACACGGTAATCTATTTTAAGTGTATAAAAGATCAGTAAGAGGAGTGCCCATAATGCCCTCCTTTCCCCTAGATTTTAAGCTTGGTGCAGCAGAGGTCTGGACTTCAAGGCAGGAGCTTCAGGACTTGTACCAGAAGATGCTAGTGACTGACCTGGAGTATGCTTTGGACAAGAAAGTGGAGCAAGATCTGTAAGCCCCAGTCTACTACTCTTGCTAGGTCTAGTGGTCTTAGTCTCGCTTCCTAACAATTAGAGGGTCCTAATTTTATAATGAAAACATTTTTTTGCTGTCTTTCTGAAACACATCTGAACAACAACTATATGTTGTGGTATGTATTCCTGTTTCATTGACAGTCATTTGAACCATATGCCCAACATCCAAATACTGTTTTTAGTCCAGTAGTTCTTAAGCTAGTTGAATGACTTTATAACTGGAAGTTCCATTTGTAAGATTGCAAGACCACTATAAAGAAAGAAGATACGTAGTGAGTCAGCTTGCGTTCAAGCACAATACAACTATTGTATTGTTGGAATTAGATGGATTATCAGCTGTTTGATTAAACTAGAAAGTATATTTTGATTTTCTCAATTTTTCAGCTGGAACCATGCTTTTAAAAATCAAATAACAACACTACAGAGTCAAGCCAAGAACCGAGCCAACCCCAATAGAAGTGAGGTGCAGGCCAATCTGGCTCTTTTTCTCGAGGCAGCTAGTGGATTCTACACACAAGTAAGTTGCAAATACAATGTAGCCTAACTAAGGGTGGCACAATTGCCATTTAACCGACGTTTATGGATGAAGACTTATGAAAATGTCATTCGGAAAGCATTGACCCATTAACTTTTTCCACATTTTGTTACATTACAGCCTTATTCTAAAATTGATTAAATTGTTTTTCCCCCCTCATCAATCTACACAATACCCCTAGATCCTGACTAGTCTCCCAGTCCCTGCCGCTGAATAACATCCCCACAGCATGATGCTGCCACCACCATGCTTCACTGCAGGGATGGTGCCAGGTTTCCTCCAGAACTGACACTTGGCATTCAGGCCAAAGAGTTCAATCTTGGTTTCATCGGATCAGAGAATCTTGTTTCTCATGGTCGGAGAGTCCTTTAGGTGTCTTTTAGCCAACTCCATTTGGGCTGTCATGTGGCTTTTTTACTGAGGAGTGGCTTTTTTAAAAAATTTTATTCAATCCATTTTAGAAGAAGGCTGTAACAAAATATGGAAAAGGTCAAGGGGTCTGAATACTTTCCGAATGCACTGTATAGTGTATGTTCATCAGAAAATCAAATGATGTTTGAAATGTATTTATTTATTAAGTTTATTTGGGCAGGGACAATGTACAAAATAAGTCACAAGCTTGCGTGCATTTTTTGCTATGAATTTGTCCCTATACTTTTGGGCCCCTAAAATGGGGGGGGAATATGTATGAAAAGTGCTGTAATTTCTAAATGGTTCACCCAATATGGATGAAAATACCCTTAAATTAAAGCTGATCTTTAACCTGATAGTCATTGTAGAATTTCAAATCCAAAGTTCCAGAGTACAGAGCCAAAACAACAAATGTGTCACTGTCCCAATACGTTTGTAGCTCCCTGTCTAAACATGAAAACGTTATATACAAAAGAACATTCATACATCAGACATTTTAAAAACAGAAATCAGGACATAGACAGGTTTCAAACCTGTGGTCCATACTTTACACATGAAATGTTTTAAAGCTCAAAAGAATGGATGAAGCAAAGCTTGTCTGCTCTTTAATAATACTTGATCCTGGCCTCTAACAGTTACTACAGGAGCTGTGTACCGTGTTCAACGTGGACTTGCCATGCCGTGTGAAGTCATCTCAGCTTGGAATTATCAGCAATAAACAGACCAACACCAGCGCCATTGTAAAACCCCAACCCAGCTCTTGCTCTTATATTTGCCAGCATTGTCTCGTCCACCTTGGAGACATCGGTGAGTGTTTTCACATTATCGCTGCAAAATAATTACAGATCATTTTGTGGTCAATATTTTTTGATCAGACACCCAAGCAGTGCTTTGAGGGGTTTTGCTTATATGACCCCCCCCCCCCCCCCCCCCCCCCCCCCTTCCAGCACGATATCGCAACCAAGCCAGCCAAGCAGAGTCCTATTACAGACACGCAGCTCAACTTGTCCCTTCAAATGGTAAGTACTTTATACAGACGTTTTCATGTACATTATTTGTTTACTGGTACACCCAGCATCAATGTGCTTCTTTGCACACTCCCAAATTTCCTCTGACAAGGAAATCATTTCAGCATATGAAGTCTTCGGTCAAGCTGTTGATCTGTCAATATCTCTCCTCTCCAACAGGTCAGCCTTACAATCAGCTGGCCATCCTGGCCTCCTCTAAAGGGGATCACCTCACAACGATATTCTACTACTGCAGGAGCATCGCCGTCAAGTTCCCTTTCCCTGCAGCCTCCACCAACCTGCAGAAAGCTCTCGCTAAAGCTGTTGAAAGGTATCATTGATTGTTTTTTATTGTAGCCTCATTTCTTTTCAAATGTTTTTTTGCTTAGCTGAATCTATTTTCCCACCTTAATCAACCATCATTTGGGATGGGACTAATGAGCAGTTTTGATTTACATCTTAACTGGTATTGAAGTCACCCAGCTGGTTTAGTGTGTAGACTTTAGGAGTTGAACTTGTTCTGTGTATACTTAATCCCTGTCTCTTGTCTTCAGCCGTGATGAGGTCAAAACAAAGTGGAGTGTGTCAGATTTCATCAAGGCCTTCATCAAGTTTCACGGTCACGTTTACTTGAGCAAGAGTCTGGAAAAGCTTAACAACCTGAGGGAAAAGCTGGAAGAACAGTTTCAGGTAATGTTTTTTTTTTTTTTAAGTAAAGTTTAAATCCTTGCATACTTTGAAGGGGAACTAATGATATACACATTTTAAACAAAGACATTTTTCAGCCAACTTAAGCATCCCAAGATTTCTTGGCCTACTTTTCGTAGATGAAAGGTAGTGCTGGCCAAGTTTAATTACTGTTTAATGGATGCCCCGCTTTACTTTTCTTCAAACCTCTGGAAAATAAATAAATCAGAAGTGTTATTTTTTGGCCAATATATGCAGCGCTTTGTTTATAATGCACTGTCCACTCTCCCTTGAGTATTTCCCAGTTGATGCCCAAGAGACCAAACAGCCTCAGATCACGCGCTCAGATCATGTTCGAGCCTCTGATTGGACTGTGAAACACACACCCTCGCACTTGCAGGCGACGTGCAGATGTTTAATTTCTCTCTCATGCCGTCATGGCTGAAGCCAGAGCAAATTCCTACTATTTATGTGTCCAGGTTAAACGTGGGACGTCCCTCATTATAAAGAAAGTCGGTTAAATTCATGGTTAATGTGTCATTTTCAGATTTATTTGAAGCGATTTTAATAGACGAAACAACAATGTAATTGAACCAGAGATCAAGGCATTCATCAGCAAAGATTCAGTGCAAGCTGATAGTATTTTGGACAACCAAATTGAAGTCAAAATGATTGATGAAAATCGAAGTGTGCCAGCTGTATGGTGGTCGTGATAACACCACGAATGCGTTTGAAGTGATGATGCGCCCGCCGAGAACCGCTAGCATATCCAGCAAAGTACATCACCAGTGGCACGCATACACTTCGCAGTTCCACAATGATGTGATTGACTGTCTCTAAGGTGGGGTCTTTTTGTGGCAGCCAGACGAGACAATCGAAGGAGGATGCGGTGAGCGAAGTTACTGGGCTCAAATTTAGTCACGCTTGCTCTATATAGATTGATGCTTCTAATTGTGCATTTTATAAACAATGTTTTATTTTGATGATGGTAGGTTATACTCTATGGCTGGATTTATGTATTTTTTTCCTATGCTAGATTAAGTTTGCAGACCCTCTTTCTTCAAGGCCTAGTCTATGAGAGGCCTAATCATATTAATATTTTGTTAAAGGCTATATGCTATAGAGATGCATTCAGGTAATGAACTCATTATTATGAATCCAGATTTTAATTTGATTACAATTATTTAATCATTCTTGAATGTGTTAGGCTATACAATTAAGTAGATTAATGAACTGATAATATATTCATAACTTTTTTTTTGTTGAATATGATAGAATATTGCATTCTATGTGAATGTTAATTTGTGTAATAATAATCAGAAAATCGGTCTGAAATTGAATATTTCTCCTATAATTCATGTCCTAGGACAATGTGGTACTGTTATTCCCACTTAATGTATTATAGATAGATAGATGATAGATAGGTACTTTATTGATCCCCCGGGGGGGGAATTTAATTGTCAAGCAGCTACAACAAACACAGGGCAGGTGCAAAATGCCACAACGAAAGTACACAAAAGACAGATACACGGTACACGATACATAGAGCGGCAGTATGAAAAAGTATAGAAATACAAGATATCTGGAGTGCAAAAAAAAGCTATAAAAGGACATTGCATAGTATGAGTGGTTGGCTGAATATGTACACTATACATTGGTGGATGTTGGATGGTTAACTATACTATACAGGTCGATGGCAGAGAAATACTTCAGTAGCTAAAAATGCGTATGATATGAGCGAGGGTAATAATAGTTTACTTAATAGACAGACTGGGTAAATGAACAGGTAAGTGAAAATTTTGCATGGTTAAATTAAATTAGCTGTACAGTTAGGTATACAGTTATATTTACAGATAAGTGAATACTTGCATATATCATATATAGCCATTAAACAGTGAATTAATTTTGTCTGGCCCAACCAACCTGTTCATGATTGCTGTAATGTTCTGCATACGGCTTAGTATGAAATGTAGCTGTAATGCTGAGGCGGCATTGGCATTCACTGCTCTTTAGGTCTTGCTGTTTGCTAGGCAGCGCCCGTTACCACTTTCCTCCTGGCAGTTTGCGAGGCATGTCACTTCACCCATCTTTTCGCATAGCTCACCACATGCATGGTTTTCTTAACCACAACTGAATGGATCCATAGACTACCTGTCAAAAGATTGGACACACCTACTCATTCAAGGGTTTTTCATTATTTTTACTATTTTCTACATTGTAGAATAATAGTGAAGACATCAACCATGAAATAACACATATGGGATCATGTAGTAAGCTAAGAAGTGTTAAACAAATCAACATATTTTATATTTGAGGAATAGCCACTATTTGCTTTGCACACTCTTGGCATTCTCTCAACCAGCTTCACCTGGAATACTTTTCCAACTATCTTGAAGGAGTTCCCACATGCTGAGCACTTGTTGACTGCTTTTCCTTCACTCTGCGGTCCGACTCATCCCAAACCATCTCAATGTTGTTGAGGTCGGGGGATTGTGGAGTCCAGGTCATCTGATGCAGCACGCCATCACTCCTTCCTGGTCAAATAGCCCTTACACAGCCTGGAGGTGTGTTGGGTCATTGTCCTGTTGAAAAACAGGACAATGACCAGATGGGATGGTGTTTCACTGCAGAATGTTGTGGTAGCCATGCTGGTTAAGTGTGCCTTGAATTCTAAATAAATCACAGACCGTGTCACCAGCAAAGCACCCCCACACCATAACACCACCTCCTTCATGCTTTACGGTGGGAAATACATACGCGGAGATCATCCGTTCACCCACATTCACAAAGACACTGCGGTTGGAACCAAAAATCTCCATACCGAAGGTCACAATTCCACCGGTCTAATGTCCATTGCTCGTGTTTCTTGGCCCAAGAAAGTCTCTTCTTATTGGTGTCCTTTATTTGTGGTTTCTTTGCAGCAATTTGACCATGAAGGCCTGATTTCACACAGTCTCCTCTGAACAGTTGATGTTGAGATGTCTGTTACTTCTCTGAAGCATTTATTTGAGCTGCAATTTCTGAGGCTGGTAACTGTCTTAGGAGGGTATAGGCTCATTTTGTTTGGAAAAAGTTGTTCTGATTGGCTGTGCCTGGCTCCCCAGTGGGTGGGCCTATGCCCACCCATGGCTGCGCCCCTGCCCTGTCATGTGAAATCCATAATTAATTTCAATTAACCGATTTCCTTAATTCAGCAAAACCTTTTAAATTGTTGGATTTAAAAAAAAAAAAGTGTTCAGTATAATTTAACAAGTGGATTATTTTGATCTTCACTTAGTAGCCTAGGCCTACTCCCAACCAGAAGCCTGTGACTTAATCAATAAATGTGATTTTTGTTTCACTCTCAGCCTGTATATTTGGTTAATTCCCTGACTGGGCAAATTAGTAGAGGTGGTATGGTCAGAGACATTTAGCATGCAATAATGTAGCCTAACTCAAGTGTAGGCCTATTATTTAGCTCAATCCGGTATAGGCAACTCTCTCAAAGCCCACAGAGATTGTGAAATATGAACACGAGACTCTCATTCTTTTGGAAAATATAGATTGCTATTATTTTCTATCAGTATCATGATGATACTCTCAATGTAAGACCCTGCCGTGTGAAGTACACCTGCTCCCTAACTAAGTGGAGTGAGGGTAAGAAAGAGATGAAACATGGATCAAAAAGCATGGGCTTGCCTTGGGCTCTCTTTCAAAATAACACTTTTTTTTTTTTTAATGGAAGTTCCACATGTTGCCGTGACTCAAGTTGTGGTAAATATTATTTGTATTTTATTGTTATTTAATTCTATTCATAGCCTATTATTAGATGTGTGTTGTTGTCTGTAGACTGTCTTGTCTGTTTTAATTAACAAAATAACAATTGATTTAATCTGCATTGCACAGCCATGTAGCCTATCGGCTGCACAGACCAGTAACATAGTTGAACTCAAAATATGCCATTCTTTTGAATACATTTTATTAGTCTTATAATTTTTCTTATGACCTGCCTAAAGCAAATAAATAATGGATTTCTTTGATGGTGTATATTCAATGGATTTATTAAAATAAATCGGCTCATGTCTACTCCAACTCTTAAACTTGCCGTGCACTGGAGATAGAAAAGCTTATCCCGGCAAGAATTGGATTAGGAAAAAAACATTGTCCGTAAAGTCTGTCTGTGAAAGGTAATGGAGTGGTCTTGGATATGTACCTTTCTATGAAAGTCTGCACTAAACAAGCTATGGGGTGGTTTCCCACACACTGATTTAAGCCTAGTCCTGGACTTAACTATTCTCAATGGCGAATCTTCTTTGAAAGTACTTTTTAGTTCAGGTCTAGGCTTAATCTGTGTCCAGGAAACCGCCCGAAGATTTCTGAAGCTACCCTAATTCCATATATGAAAGTAGTTTAAACACCCTTGTTTTTTTTTTTGCAGAGGCTGATTCTGCAGAAAGCCTTCAGCTCCCAGCAGTTGGTCCACATCACAATTATCAACATGTTTGAGCTGCACCATCTGAGGGACTTTGGCAATGAAGCAGACGACCAGAGCTTCAGCTCCGAGGAGCAAATCGGCTGGTTCCAACTTCTCGGCCTTTTCAGTATGTCCCACAACTCCAATTGTTTCTCAAGATGCACGAGACAACTTACCTTGTGGATGACATGCCTGTTCGGGGTTATGCAGCTGCTGTTTTTAGATTTGAATTTTTTACGTGCTTTATTTTATAATCTGGAAGTACAGATCACTGATTTGATAACATCCATTTTAGATTTAACTATCAACTGCAGGGATTATTCAAGGAGCCTGGTTGTTGGTGGTGTTTTAATGCTCTCTTCCTTTCCCACAGTGTCATTTCTGGGTGTCATGTGTAGCCGGGCCCTACTGAACAAGAACCGAGGAGAGGAGATCATGGGAGAATGTCCATTGCCTGCCATCAAGGTGTCCCTAGACTGGCTCAAACTACGACCTACAGTCTTTCAGGACGGCGCCACGGACAGGCGAAAGTAGTATGTTTCTTTTCACTTTCAATGTCTCTGTTTGCCCTCTAGGTGTTTAGTTAGATACATTCTGCCTGTCTGGTGTTGTAGCGTTTTGGACTCTTTCTTTTACATCTTAGCAATAGCAGTAATACTTTTTGAATGTGGTTTTGTACTGTCTGCGTTTAGTTAACTCTTATTTCACCTTAGTGTTTGGCCTTGGCTGGTGTCCATTCTGAACAGTTTCCAACCGAAGGAGGAAGATGTTTCCTGTGCATCAGGTAATGGCCATTCGATATCTCTGCTTTTGATGTGCACATTTTGTGGATTTTCTCTAATGTCCCTTACTTCTCTTCCAGTGACTCCACTTCCAGAAGAGTTTGAACTGCAGGGTTTTTTGGCTCTCAGGCCAGCTCTACGGTACATACAGTGCATACCCTTTTCTCAACCTCTTTCATATAGAATGTGTGGTTGTGTTCATACCATGTTCCACGATCTCTTGTATTAACCCTGGTCTGTTTTGGTGTACTCCTTTTCCAGGACCCTTGACTTCACTAAAGGCCACCAGGGTGTTGCTGTGGACAAGGATGGTCTGCCAGTCCGTGCCCGTCACCAGAGGCTAATCAGCCTGGGAAAATGGGTGGCAGACAACCAGCCAGGGTGAGTCTTCCTCTCTCTACCCACTAATGTTTTAAAGACTTATTATGAACTACCACATCCATCACGACAATATACAAGCTGCAACAGTATTTCACAAGGCCTCTGTGTTTTGGAGGGGTTGGAATGAAGCAGAAGACAAGTTTGTGTTGGACTCCCATGTACATTGGATAATAAAGTCATCTTCTGTGTGTTTCAGGCTGATTCAGTACAAAGTCAGCGATGGCCTGCTGCTGTTCATTACCGACATCGAGGAACTGGCCATCGAGGAGCCCCAGGAGAAGGATGCCCCTGTGCTCCAGGAGTCCTCCAACAGCGAGCAGACCCCCAATGAGGGCAACATGGGCCTGAAGTCAGTCCTGTCCATGGGCAAGACCCAGAACAGCGTGTTGGAAATCAGCGAGAGGCCTGTGGTGACCTTCAAGGAGAACATCAAGCCCCGGGAGCAGAGCAGGGAGCCCAGCCGCAACCAGCACGCGAAGGAGGCAGGGAAGGAGCGGAGGGACTTCAGCAAAGGCAACGTAGCGCCGGGAAAAGGAGAGCAGAAGAGGGACGGGAAGAGGAAGAGTGAGGTGAAGAAGAACAGCCATGAGAAAGCTGCAGACGCAGTGAAACAGGTCAAACAAATACATTGTTTTTCTTTAAGTTGGGATATGTCCTGTGATTGTATTTATGCGTCCCAAATTGCACTCTATTCCCTATATAGTGCGTTACTTTTGACCAGAGCCCTATGGGTGCCATTTGGGATTCAGACATGTTAACTGTGGATGAAGTCTTAACTACCTTACTGACTGAGTTTGTCTTGGTGCAGGTGAAAGCCCAACCGGAGATGAGGAAGACGTCAGTGTCTGAGGCCAGGAAGACTCCAGTCACTCAGACCCAGACTACCTGCTCCTCCCAGTTCATCCCCATCCACCACCCTACAGCCTTCCCTTCTCTGCCCAGCCGACCAGGTACCAGCACCACCTCTCACAGTACCTAGATTGAACAGTTTTACACTTAAAAGATTTTTAGATCTAGCGAGTAGCGAATAACCTCTGTTTTATGTGTAAACCTTTTGCAGTTCAATTGTATTCTGCCATGTGAGTTTAATTAACTTGATCTTTCCAGGTTTCCCCCCTCCGGCCTATGTGATCCCTCCTCCCGTGGCGTTCTCCATGAACCCCGGCTTTACCTTCTCTACGGGCATGTCTGTCCCTGGGCCGTTCCTGCAGTCGGCCTCCCACCCTCAGCAGCCCGGTGCCCAGCAGGTAAAGGGAGACGTGCTCAACTCTAAGAGCCAGAATACCAGAAACAGATGAATCCTAATCCTGGACTTTTTAATGGAGAATCTCCATTGAAAATGGCTTTTAGTCCAGGACTATGTTTAATTTGGGAAATTACCCCCTGATCCTCTTGAGAAACACAAATACATATGTGCTTGGAATCTAAAAAACTCTAGCATAAATAAATGTATAATGTCTTTTTCATGGCTTCCAGCAGGTTCAGGCTGGGAAGCCGTCGCACATTCCATACAGCCAGCAGAGGCCGTCAGTGCCGGGGGCCATGAACCAGGGGGCCGTCCAGCCCCAGCAACAGCCTTCCCAGCAGGCCATGCAGCAGGTGCAGCTCCAGGTCCAGGCTCTTGTCCAACAGCAGCAGTCACCCACCAAGCCTGTGCAGCCAGTACAGCTGGGCAAAAGCCCACCTCACCATCCAGGGATGCAGCAGGTAAATTATAGATCACAATGGTTCTGAACTGGTAAGATACTAAATACATAACATCAGTCCAGTCGGTTGAGAGACAGAATTGTTATTTAGAGGATTGATGACATTGTATTCTGCCGGAATGATTGAGCTTGTCTGTTGGCGGCAGCTTTACACATTTCTTTTGGTTTGTTTTGCAACTTGAAATGTATGTAAGTCACATGTTTTTCCTGCATAGATGGACTGTTTTAGTGTTTTGTGCTGCAGGGATAAATGTATGACAAGTGTCTTGACCAACAGTACATGCAGGTAGATCAGGCTGGACAGATGTGGGGTCAGCACCAGGCCCAGCAGCACCAGGCCCAGCAGCACCAGACCCAGCCCACCATGCAGAAGATGCAGGCCATGCAGATGTCTGTCAAGCAGCCCTACTACATGGGAAGCCCCCAGGACCCCCTCAAGCTCTTCGAGCAGCAGCAGTACGCCATGCAGACGGTGCCCCAGCAGCAACAGCAGAACAGCATGGACAAGAAGATGAAGTACCCGGATTTGTACTGGGAGCCTTCCTACCGCATGGGGGATAACAGACAGAGGATGGGCAAGCGGCCACCCTCCGGGGCCTTCCACCCAGACCAGGACAACGCACCCAGAGGGCCTCCCTTTGAGGTGAGTCTTGGTGAACAACTCCACCACCTAGACCTAAGTTGCATCCCAAATGGCACTCTATTCCTTATTTAGTGCACTACTTATGTCCCATAGTTTGCCAAGCACTGCAAATTAGGGAATGGAGAGTTTAAGGAGAGGAGAAGGGAGGGTTGTTGAATAGGGTTGTTCTTATGCTCTTTCTGTTCTAGAACCCGTTTACATCCAACCTTTTTTTTTATGTGAGTAAAGTACATGTCGGATAAAAAAAGTCACGACAGGCCTGATGGAAACAGAACGTTTTGTCGGTAAACTTTCCAAATGTCGACAAAACAAAATACGCTAGACAATTTGGGATCTTTTTTGTGTTCAAATGAGTTATGCGAGATGTCTGTGGAAATGCTTTTATGTGCTAATAATAATTGTTGAAAGGGTTATGATGTACATCACAGGGTGGTGAAAGTGCAAGGTGATGAGCTTTGACGCTCCTTTACAATATATATCGAGGGTCTTATTCTGGTGTATGTTCATCAATGCTTGGCTGCCATTTGACATAAATAATCTTGCTCTTTTGTTCATAATAATAATAATCTCATGTAGGCTATAGGCCTACCCGCACTGTATCGTATCTGCGAGCTGTTGGCTAGAGCTTACTTACCAATACAAGAGTGGGCACACTTGCTATATAACGCAACATTGTTTTGGTGCAAAAACCATCAGTAGAGTTGAAAATGCAGTGTAAACCTGTTTTACTTGTGTATTTTTTTTTCCTGGTAAATGGGAATTTAACTATAAAACCCATTTTTATGTGCACTACATCACGCACAGCCTTTTATCCTCAAGTCAATTTGATTGAAACGCATCTCTGGTGGGAAAATGCTCATTGTTTTTCATGCGGATTTGTGAATATTCGCATGAAAATCTGTCGCCAGTTTGTTGGAAACCTATCTTATGTTTCCTTTTTCCGTTCTTCCTAACACTTATTTAGCGTGTTTACAATTTGGTGTATATGGATGGTGTAACTGTTGTAACAAAATGGTGAGAGGATGCATATTAGGCTATATGATGCCTTTGCTGAAGGGTATATTAGCCTACGCAACACAAAATGTTTTGTGATTTGAGTCCATTGGGTCTCGCTGGACTCGTTATTTGCCTGGCTTTGGCAATCCAGTCCTGGACCCACGGGAAATATGTCCACCATGTAGCATTTTTAAAGATCTGTTATTGGACTGCCCATACTTGTTTGATTGAGCAACCGATTGGGAGCCATGTTGTTCTTATGTAGTGTATTACATGATGCTTGCAGGTTCCTCCCACTTCTGTTTTGACCTCATGTTTTCATTTTTCTAAGGTGGTTGACTTGACTATTGACTAGGAATTTGAACGTTGAAATGCTATCTGGTTGTATGACCAATCTCCGGCATCTTATATTGTTGTCAATTTGTTATGCTTGAACAACTCCAACTGCAATGTATGGGCTTATATGGCACAATAATACCTTTGGTTAAATTACTCACTAACCCAGGGTGAGGACAGGACTTGGTGTAAAGTGTTTCTGTTTCTTTGGAAAACTAGGCCTATCTTTTTACTACCGCTACCGGCTTCTCCGCATCTTTGGAGAACTTCTCCCTTTGCCAACCTATTTCTTACTGGCTTACCTTTTTTTCTTTTTCCTCTTTTCTTTTTTCCTTCCATCCTTTCTGCTTCATTCTCTCACTAGGACAAGAGCTCCCCTCTTCTGCCACCAGACCTGTTAAAAAGTCTATCAGATTTTGAGGAGGAGGAAGAGCTGGCTTTTACTAAGCCTCATGGTTTCTACCAGGCCTTGGCTGGCCCTCTTAGCGCTGCTCCAGGACGAAATATATTTGTACGTAGTTTACTTCTCTTAACGTAATCCCCCCCCCGGCTTAACCAGCATGTTAAACATCAGGACACGTATTCATAAAGCCTGCTGATCTAGGATCAGTTTTAGAACATATAGATTAACATAAGATTACATGGACGGTGGGGGGGGGGGGATTTCAGGTCAGCACTCCTATGAGACATTTTATGAATACACCTTCACTAGTTTTAAGCAGCGTTGTCTGTGATGTGAGTAAACTACTTGAGTGGTAGGGATATGGCTCGTATGTGAAATAAGAGTTCAGAATGTGCGCCTGTATTCTTCCAGGCTAGTGTTGATATGATTGTGTGATGTTGTTCCTTATACTATGTTAACAGAAGTGGACCCAGTACTTCAGCGCAGTCGCTGTGCATTTGGAAGATTAGGCAAAAATGTTGTGTATGTTGCAATGCATGATTGCTGTAAAATGTTGCCGGCTATGCCTACATTCACAATGAGAGAAACTGACATTTTTGGACATGATTTTCCAACATATTGTGTAAATGATAACCATCACAGTATTAATGGCAAACATACAAACACCTGCAGCGTCAACTAGGGAGAATGTGCTGATGGAATAAATGACATTTATCAGAAGCCATTAGTTTACACAACATCCAATACTTTCTGTTTTCCCCAACTCTCTCCTGTAGTTGCCAAATCAGTCAAGAATGGAGAGTGGCTCTGAGGTAATGGGCCAGTCGTCTTCTCTCATGCCGTTATCTGGGTTCCCAATTCAGGTCAGTATGTATGCATGAGAAAAGCTACGCCCTGCCCCCCAGACCTGTTTTTCACTGCTGTTTGTGGAAAATGAAATGTCTGCAGCATCTCACAAGCAGTGGTTTAAGGGCACTCTGAGCCAAATGTGTTACTGTAGTCTCACTGAGCTTCTTTAAGGAGGTTTGCTCTTACATTCTAATTGATTTTTAAATGACATGTTTAATGTTAATTAAAGGGGTATGTATGGCTGGCATTTGATCGTATGTCAAAGGCCTAATTGTGTATGTTTTTCTTCTTGGTTTAGGAGAGTTCCTATCAAAACAACAGCATTTTCAGCCAGGCCTATGGGAAGAACATGGCTCCCAACCCCAAGCCTGATGCTCCCATGCTCCACCAGGAACCTTCTCTCTACTCCCTGTTTGAAGGAACTCCATGGTCCCCGTCCCTCCCCGCCAGCTCAGGTACCTGGCTCTGCTATCTTCCCTTCACACCAAGCTGTCCATAAACATCACAAACTACCCCTGTTAGTGTTAAATAACACACTTAACATCTGAAAGGGTCAATTTCAATATAATCATATTAAAAAACATTTCATAAAGGCAGAAATTCTCAGTTAGACAGTAAGACATAATTGCATGTAATTATATTAGATTATAATGAAATGTATTATATTTCTCCATAACAGACCACTCTACACCAGCAAGCCAGTCCCCCCACTCTTCCAACCCAAGCAGTTTACCCTCTTCTCCACCCACGCACAACCACGGCTCCATCCCCTTCTCTAACTTCGGCCCCATAGGAACACCCGACAACCGGGACAGGAGGATGGTCGACCGCTGGAAGGTGGAAAAGACGGGTAAGTCAACCTCTTGAATTTAAATATATACATTATATCCCTCTACCTCTTATATATACACAGTGCCTTCAGAAAGTATTCAGACCCTTTGACTTTTTCCACATTTTGTTACAGCCATATTCTAAAATGTTTTAAATGAAATCTACACACAATACCCCACAATGACAGTAAAAACAGGTTTTTAGAAATGTTTGCAAATGTAAAAAAAAAAAAAAAAAAAGAGAGCTTATTTCTATAAGTATTCAGACCATTTGCTATGAGACTCGAAATTGAGCTCGGGTGCATCCTGTTTCCATTGATCATCCTTGAGATTCTACCTGTGGTAAATTCAATTGATTGGACCTGATTTGGAAAAGCACACACCTGTCTATATCAGGTCCCACAGTTGACAGTGCATGTCAGAGCAAAAACCAAGCCATATGAGGTTGAAGGAATTGCCTGTAGAGTTCCAAGACAGGATTGTGTCGAGGCACAGATCTGGGAAAGGGTACCACAACATTTCTGCACATTTGAAGGTCCCCAAGAACACAGGGGCCTCCATCATTCTTAAATGGAAGAAGTTTGAAACCACCAAGAATCAGGGGAGAAGGGCCTTGGTCAGGTTGATGACCAACAACCCGATGGTCACTAACAGAGCTCTAGAGTTTCTGTGGAGGTGAGAGAACCTTCCAGAAGGACAACCATCTCTGTAGCACTCCACCAATCAGGCCTTTATGGTAGTGGCCAGACGGAAGTCAGTCCACAATAAATGACAGCCCGCTTGGAGTGTGCCAAAAGACTTAGACCATGAGAAACAAGATTCTCTGGTCTGATAAAACCAAGATTGAACTCTTTGGCCTGAATGCCAAGCGTCACTTCTGGAGGAAACCTGGTGTGCCAAGCTTGTAGCGTCATACTCAAGGCTGTAATTGCTGCTAAAGGTGCTTCAACAAAGTAGGGTCTGACAACAACCACCCAAGCAACTGCCTGTTCACCCCACTATCATCCAGAAGGCGAGGTCAGTACAGGTGCATCAAAGCTGGGACCAAGAGACTGAAAAACAGCTTCTATAGACTAGACATCACTGGCCACTTTAGGAAATGGAACACTTGTCACTTTAATGTTTACATATCTTGCATTACTCATCTCATATGTGTATATACTGTATTCTATACTATTCTACTGTATCTTAGTCTGTCGCTCTGACATTGCTTGTCCATATTTATATATGTCCTTTACTTAGATTTGTGTGTATTTGGTATATGTTGTGAAATTGTTAGATATTACTGCACTGTCGGAGCTAGAGAAACAAGCATTTTGCTACACCCTAACATCTGCTAAACACGTATGTAACCAACAATTTGATTTGAATACTTATGTAAATGTGATATTTTGGTTTTTAATAAATTAGCAGCATTTTCTAAAAACCTGCTTTTGCTTTGTCATTATGAGGTATTGTGTGCACATTTTATTTTATTTATTTTTATTTTACCTTTATTTTACTAGGCAAGTCAGTTAAGAACAAATTCTTATTTTCAATGACGGCCTAGGAACAGTGGGTTAACTGCCTTGTTCAGGGGCAGAACGACAGATTTGTACCTTGTCAGCTCGGGGATTCGATCCAGCAACCTTTCGGTTACGGGCCCAACACTCTAACCACTGGGCTACCTACATTGAGGGGGGGGGGGGGGGGGGACAATTGAATCAATTTTAGAATAAGGCTGTATCCTAACAAAATGTGGAAAAAGTAATACTTTCCAAAGGCACTGTCATGTTTCATGTAACGACTTTTTTTTGTCCAGTAGCTGTGGGTGGGTTTGGTTTGGACTACCTGCCTGCCACGTCGTCCTCTTCAGACCACCGAACCCCTGAGAACAGCTGGCACCAGGGGAACGCCCCCAGCAGCTCCTGGGCCGCCCAGGAGTTGCCCATGGAAGACTCCTCCACTGTGCTCCTGGACAGTCTAAAGGTACCACACACCTTAACTTTTAGGTTTGCAAAAGTCTGGTAACTCCCAAGTTTTTTCAAGAAATCCCAGTTTGAGAATTCCCAGATTACAAGCTTATTCCCTACTGATTCAAGGAGTATTCCAGCCGGGACTTCTGGAAAACCTCTGAGTTTTGGGAAAGTTACCGGACTAAAACCTTTTTAGTTGTTTAGAATTATGCGATGTCACCTTTATTGCCACTTATCACCTCAATAGTATTCTAGGGCGGTTGCGGTGAATTTATTACCGCCACACCGGAAGTCATGAGTAAAATTCTACGTGACCGTTGAGTCACAGTAATCTCTCCCATGCACTCTGGACATGTGTTAGTAGCACCCAACTCTAATGACCATCAGGTCACTAATGGCCTGGTACTCAGGGCTCTATTGTCCCTCTAACCACTCTGACATCAATGCAAATGCATTCGAAAAAAAACTAAAACTAGGGCTGACCCCAATTATTCAATGGGTCTATTGTTTGGTCGATAGGCTGTTGGTCAACCAAGATTTATTTTTAGTCGAGCAGTACTATATATATATATATGGCACACGACACACCTGTCTTATTCACTCCCATTTCAGTGAACTAATTCCTATAATTTCTTATCTACATGTTTGGTTACGGTAATTCTATATTTATTTGACCCCCTTTTTCGATATTGTCTCATCGCTGCAACTCGCCAACGTTCTTGGGAGAGGTGAAGGTGAAGTCCTCCGAAACATGACCCGCCTAACCGCGCTCCTTAACACCCACCAGCTTAACCCGGGAAGCCAGCCACACCAATTTGTCGGAGGAAACAACTGGCTATCGTGGTCAGCCTGCTGGCGCCCAGCCCGCCACAAGGAGTCGCTAGAGCGCTATGAGCCAAGTAAAGCTCCACCGGCCAAACCCTCCCCGCCGTCCTATGGGACTCCAGGCCACATCCGGTTGTGGCGCAGTCCAGGAATGAACCCGGGTCTGTAGCCCTTAGACCGCTGCGCCACTCGAGAGGCCCCTCAATATATTATTTCAGTCTTTCCTCGTTGTTGTAGTGGACACGTTGTTTGCAGAGCGCACAACCTATGCTACACTTGTAAGAAACAAGTTTTGGTTTATTTCATTCCATTTAAGATTTTTTTTTTTTGTTTGTTTTTTTTTGTTTGGAGTGCTCCTGTCAATGTTGAGTAAGGACGCGCACCTGTTTACACATAGAATTAGGCCTTTAGGCTACCCGGCCTTCGCGCAAATGTTAGCATATAAATGTGCCCATTTGGGGATCTGATAATATTTCTGATTGGCTTAATGCACCACCACTAATGAGCTGTGTAGCTTCTCAAAGTAAAATCTGATGTCCCCAAATATTTTATACAATGTTGCAAGGCTCTTCAGGCATAGTTGATGCAATGTTTCAGGCCATGAGTAGCCAATGTGATTTTATAGGACATTTTATTTTTATCAGAATATTTTCTACATTCAGGCTGCAATGTTTTGCTTTGTTGGCATTACAGCCTATTTTTACAAAGTTGGCATTGGCAATAGCAGTTACTTTTTTTTAGATTTGTATAATTTTCATTTAGATTTGGATAGAATGTTGATTAACCACATGACAATGATATACGAAGAAGTTATTATAACTGTTTTAATTGAATGTTTAGTTGTGAAAACATGTTACTATCGATGTTACTGAACAGATTTCACTTGGTTTCTCAAATTTAAGCACTGGGTAGCTGCAGGAACAGGGTTGGAGAGCACATGGCATACAGAGTTTGGGCCGAATATCACCAGTTGGAATGTACCAGTAGGAAAATGTACCAGTAGGAAAGTGGCCTTCATTTGCTATTCGAGTGCATACAGATCACATATTGCCCCTGTTCCTGCCCATTTGATTATGGGCGATTCTAAATCGAAAATAATTGTACATATTAGTAAAGATGACTAAATTGAAAAGTCTGATTCGTGAAAAATATGGTCACTTGATGAGAGAACAGTGTGTGCAGCCTGAGGAAAGGAACTGAGTAAGCTTTTTTTTTTTTGCGACCCAAATCATCTATAGCCTATAGAAATCAAAATAATAATGCATGATGCGACTAAGGCATTCTAAGGTTGTTGTTTTTTTACGCTCAACATGGCCACTTCATATGTGCACTCTCGCTCTGGAATGGGGAAAAATATAATTTATATTTTATTCAGCTAAGTTCAATTATATATTAACTATAAAATCATGTAATATAATATAATGGTACTGGGCGTATTAGCATATCTTGTCAGCTAAATGAACAAGCCTGTGGCATGGAGCATAGCCAGATAATATGCAGTTGGCGAACTCGTATGCTGTTCTTCTGAAATACAATTTCTTCATATCATATTTGTTTAGACTGCCTAAAATAAATAGATTTATTGTGATAGTGTTTATTCAATTGTTTTATTAGACTTTAAAATGTAATGTTCTGCAGCGACGCATTAGCGTCTTGTCCTGGAGATGCTAAACGTGTGTGTTAATTAATGATCAATTACTGTGAGACCGGCAGTCTTTTGCATTACGATAACTGGCTGACAAATAACCAGATTGTTAAATTAATTTTGTATGTAGATGTTCTTTTTAATCTATCTTTGTGCTCCCCAGTCCATCTGGTCCAGCTCCATGATGCAGCCGGGGCCGTCGGCCCTGGAGCAGCTCCTCATGCAGCAGAAGCAGCAGAGGAGCCGGGGCACCATGAACCCTCCACACTGAAGGGCCTGCAGTCAGAAGCACTTGTGTTAAGAAGTAAAAAAAACTAACCGAGCTCCAAATCGGAATTACCGGCATATGGAGGCTGGGGAAGGCGAAACGATGACCCGACAGGCTCAAAACACCCCTCGGCTGACGAGGAGGACAGGTGCAAGTCTACTCTCCCCTCTCTCTCTCTCTCTCTCTGTGCCTCCCATGGCAATGAGGGCATGCAAGCACCTCCCACACCGCCTCACTGAGCACGAAGCTACTGCGGGGTCCAACTTGCAGGATTCTTACATAGAGGAAACCGAACCTCTGACAGCCAGTCACCATGCATACCTCCTGATTTCCTCTGGAGAGTGTGGGAATAAACAACCATCCTTCAGTCCATCTCACTTGGATTCCATGTATCTGGTCTCCTCTGAACTATTCTTGAGCTGCTCTTGGTGTGGATTTACTATCAGTGTCTTGGTTTGCCTACTGTACAAGAGGAGCAATAAGGTGGTGCGGGGTGTTTTGGGAAGGCGAGGTGGGCCTAAAACGGTAGATGTGGTGGTGAAAAAAAAAAAAAGAGACTGATCTTTCTGAATTCTTGACTAAATTTTCTTTATCTCAGATGGAGAAAGACGAGGACAGGGAGTGTGGCTCGATGTAGCTGGGTAATGAATGAATGAACGAATGCGTTAACAGCTATATTGGCACAGTCGTTGGTAAAAAATTGGGGGGGGGGGTGGCCTGCCTGCCTCTCTTACGGTGCACAGAACCGTTTGAAAATGAGAAGCAGATTATAGATGAGATTTTTCCGGTTTGCTGATTGGACTGCAGATTGTTCCTTTCTGTAAATGTTTTACACTGAGGGAAGTGAATCTTCAGGTCCGTTGAGGATGATGGGAACGCTTCATAAGCTCACCACAACGTTCCCTCAACAACAAAAGAATCAACAAAAGGAGACTGGGTAAGAAAATAGATGTAGGGATAGTATTAGATGCAATAGAGATTGCAATTATTAGATATACTGTATTTTGTGATTTGTTCGTAGCAGTTTTAGCTTGATGAAATACTGGATAACTATATCCAATAGTTTACTGCTTATGGGGAAAGTAGATAT
Organism: Thymallus thymallus; assembly: GCA_023634145.1. Lineage (NCBI taxonomy): Eukaryota > Metazoa > Chordata > Actinopteri > Salmoniformes > Salmonidae > Thymallus > Thymallus thymallus. Next base: position 13,550,408 of record CM042383.1, on the reverse strand, counting down.
TTGTATGTTTTGCTTTCCCCTTGCTTCTTTCTCTTTAGCCATCTTTCTTTGAGTAAAAATGTAACTAGTGTACCTGCATAATTGTTTATTTCGTTCATGGTCTGCCTTTTTAATAGTTTTAAGCAGCTTTAATGGCTCTTTGTGCCTGGTCTTTGTTTTTTTTGTTTTTTTATTATTACTATCATGGTTGGCACTGTAATGAAAACAAGCAAACGGGTCCAGCAAAGCTGCTGGTTCAGCAATATGGGGCACAAGCCAAGCAAGACACAGACCATCAGACAGTTGGGCTGGGCTATAGCTGGGGGACCGAGGGCAGGTGTGGTCCCTGACTCCCCTACCTGGCTTAGAACAGGAGAGGGAATTATTTATGCTAACCTCTTCACAACCACTATTATAATCATAACCGTTATGGAATTAAAGCATATTAGGCCCTGGAGAGTTGCATGCTTGGTTTGCTTGTCGTAGCTCAGCTTTTTACATACCTCCTGTGGTGTGTAACTAACTGAACTAAATGTTTTGGTATTACGTTTCTGTCACTTTGGGTACACCAGTGTGAATCAGTTATCGGGTATGTTCCTCTGTCACAACAGAAAAGCCCAAGCCAGAATGACTTTTTCCCAAAATAATAAAATCCCTGAAGCACTGAGCGACAATCAGCAGACCAAGAGAGGCTCTCCAGGAACAAGGTTAGAGGTCAGTTGAGTCTAGGGGCCACTGTTGGATAGGGTTATACATATGATGACTTTATACAGTGGTTCCTTCTATGGTTTAGGCAGCAAATGGCATTTTTGTATTTAAAGGGTATACAAAGACTATCTTGTATGAGGGGTAAAAACATGTTTTTATTTTCATGTAGAGAACATTTTATTAAACCCAACTTTAAATGATGTCTAATTTCTGTGTGATTGTGCTTTTCCTGTTGCATTAAAATTGTAGTTTAAAATAGAAATAGATTGGACTGAATCTTGGGACAAGTTCAGCCAGAAGCTATTACAAAAAAAAACAAATTGAGCACATAAATGCTAGATGGGAACTGGACTGTACATTTGACCCCGTTTCTCCTGGATCTGTTCATTGTAAGGGGTTCTGATTTGAAAATGTGTGTTTGGATCATGAATGGTATTTGTCAGTGGTGTTGAGCTTACCAGTTCTTGCTGTCTAGATGGGCGGAAGAGGGACTTCTAACACTAGAATGTTAGACGCGCTCTGCTCTGGGCATCCTGCCATTTACTGCATTCATGTGGACTACCCTCTCTGCTGCGTCCTTAATAAACGGACAAAGCTGTGGCTGGTTTTACCACAAAGGTTTGTGGAAAAGAGCCCTGCACTTCGAGCAGTTGTAACATTCCATACTACTATAGTCCTGTGGGACATTACAGGCAATGAAATGACAGATGGCTATTAACAGTTCCCTGCACAGCTGACCAACCAACAACATCAAGCACTGTGTCCCAGTTTTAAGTTCAATATCAAGGAGAGAATCACTGAATGTTTGAAACTGCATGAGGGTTTGAAATTCAGAATGTTCAGAATGCTTTCACAGGTTATGGGGAGGGAGATAGGAGTCCTTTTACCTGTGGGTGGAAGGTAGTGTTTCATTCAGAAATAGGCTTGTGTTCTAAGCTTTTTGTGTTTTGTCTTTCTCTAGACATTCAGAAATGGTGGAATTGGCTATGCCTTTAAATAAAGTAAACCATGTTCCCTTGTCTTTTCTCTGAACTGTCATTTATTTTGTTTGTGTGTGTTGACCTACCACATACTGTATGTATGGTTTCTAAGAAGGTATTATCTTTTGCACTAAAGTCTATGTTCCCCACAGCTCACAATTTAGGACAAAAGCATGTACAATACATTATATGATTTCCATTCATACTGTATTCTGCTAGTATGGTTTAGAGAAAATAACTAAATGGGAATAGACAATGGATACTTTTGAAATATATTATGTAGCCTTATTGTCAATGCTATCAAAAGGAACTATAACAATAATTTTCACACAGGCTATCCCGCTCCCCACCACACACCCAGGAAACCCTAGGTGGCCATACTTGTGATCATTAATAACTTTTTGCTCTCAAAATCCGTTTGACGTAGTTGCACGTGATCGCGTAACCTGCCACACTTAGACCTATGCTAACCTCACCAGCTGGCAGTGATTTATTTCCAGTAACAAATTCTGCATCAGCCAATTACAGATTTGGATGTCATCAATTCTTGGCTTTTTCTCAATTAGATTTGCTCAACTCCTGCATCTTCCTCCCTCTGTCCTTTCTTGCCTCCTTTTGAAAAAGGTCCAAGGTAATCATCAGGCAAATTACGTTTACAGCGGTGGATCCCAAAATAAATGTTGGTTGCAGAACATATTTTATAGATAAAAGGATAGGTAGGATATTTTTTTTAAATGTGTGCATGCTTGTCTCTGTGTTAGGACAGATGCACTCAAAGACAGTACAATATGTTTAGAACAGGGATCATCAACTACATTCAGTCGCGGGACAATTTCTTCTTGAGTGGATGGTCAGGTGTTCGGAACATAATTACAAAGAATTTGGCGACTGCAAGAAGCCCGAACATAATGTACCAATCAAAAGTTTGGACACACCTACTCAAGGTTTTTTATTTTATTTTACTGTTTTCTACATTGTAGAATGCCAAGAGTGTGCAAAGCTGTCATCAAGGCAAAGGGTGGCTACTTTGAAGAATCTCAAATATAAAATATATTTTGATTCCATATTTTTGGTTACTACATATGTGTTTTGATGTCTTCACTATTATTCTACAATTTAGAAAGTAGTCAAAATAAAGAAAAATCCTGGAATGAGTAGGTGTGTCCAAACTTTTCACTGGTACTGTATATTTGACTATAACATAATCAGTTAAAATCGTGCTCGCATTTGTATATAATCACATATTTCTATTACGCGTGGGAATACTTTGGAAAGATGTTTAATCACCTGCGGGCCAAATTCGGTGCGCGGGCCGCCAGTTTGGGGAATCCTGATTTAGAAACTCTGTGATACACTTGTGCTTCCTCGCCAAAAGGAGGCTATCGAGGAGGGGAGGACCGTCTTCCATTTGCCTACTAACGAATACACACAATCCTAGACAACACAACCACATCGGTTTTGAGTGTATCTGATCAAACATTGTAGTCTGGAAACAGTTTCAGACAGGTAGAAGGATAAAATAATTATCTAGGTTTTTGTGCAGCATCTCAAGAAAAATGTAAGCACTGTGCGTGCTTTCCCAAAAGCACAGAAGCAGAGAGCTGTGTCTGCCAGGGTTAAATGTTTTATGACCCGTTCAGACGCTATACGTTGTGGATTTATAGAGAAATGTTCACTACTGGTACTTTATGTGGCACCTTAACCATTAGAAACTGAGGTGCCTGGTTGGGATACTGCCGGTACCAATAAAGCCACATTTTATCGCTGCTTATATTATGATATGAGAGGAAGGTTAGTGTTAAGACATAAACACATTATCCAGGATACACTTCTACATGCCTGGTTGATAAGCACATCAGGTGCAGCCAATTAGGGTGACCAGCAGTCAGAGTACCAGCTTGAAAGCTGTGAGGCTGCTGGCGGCCATGAGTACTTTAATTTGGTCACCTTTGAACAACTAACAATCCTCTTGGACTGGCCAACTAAGAGGTCAAGACAGAGCTCGCCCTTAACTTGGTAAGTTGCTGTCGCCTGGGCACCTGTGCTTCCAACACAGTCCTCAAAACCCTTATTTCTCAGATAAATGCACATATTCATTCAGGTTACAGGCCATGTAACTAGGCCCAGGACCCCGTTGGCTAGTTATTGGGTTCGTAACAGTATCATATGAGCAACTCAGTGTCACAGATTCTCTGTACAGATGTAATGTCATCCGCAGCAATCAGTTCTGTAAAGATAATGCATTAAATTAAGTATTACTACTGTTCACAGATATTGAACAATAACATCCAAATGATAATGATTTAACATACTGTCTCACTTTTACATATCATGTAATGGTAACAGCGTTTTGCTTCTATTCCTAGTAATGCTACTAATGTTAAAAGTGAGGTGCTCAATAAATCATATACATTTACCTGAGGCCATAATGAGAATTAGAAATGTCTGCATGGCAATCTTACACTGAAGATCAAACCTCAGATACCGTTAGCTGTATTCTGATGCTAGGAAGAGCTAGGGTAAAAACAAATGATAGATTGAATGACGCTGGTGCCATCTTGATTCCTGTCTTTGTGGCAGCACAGGCCTAGACCATGCAGCAGCACAGAGGGGATGTTCAAATAGTCATTTCAGAATAGAAAGTAACACTAACATGGTAATGGTGCCCCCTTGTGGTTGACGCAGGCTTTTCCATTACTCTGTTGACAATACCGTGATTTGCTATTTTCTAATAAATTCATAGTGGAACCAAAGACCTCATGAAATACTTGAATGCGATTAAATGTCTCAATTGTATATTTCTAGCTAGCTACATTGGAAGAGGTTGCTTTATTGATAAATAACATATAAATAACATATAAGCCAATAATACAGTCCTACTACTTCCTATAATAATTATTATTATTATCAGTAAGATGCTTGTTGTGTCGATTTTCAAAGTGGATCAATGTTCAGTGGCGATTTCAAGGTCACCTGTTTTGCATGTTATTTTGGCATTAATACGTGTCACATATCAGTTTGCAAACAATGCAAAAAAGATAAATAACAATAATTTAGGTAATAAAGCCGCATACAAACTTTTTTTTTGCTTTCTTGAGTAAGGCAGCTCCAAAATGCAGGTGTTTCAGACTAGCTCAGTGCCTTCTGTGGTGGTTGGGCAGCCAGCGGAAAAAACAGAGCGTAGGGGTTGATAATATTCTCTAGTTGCGCCGTGATTGGCTCAGTGTTCTGTCACTCATGAGGACACTACCTCACCGCCAAATCTATGGGTAGAGCTCGAAAATTCAAGCCCCTTGGGTGCTACCATAGAGTTACATTAGAAGTGCCCATCCATGAAGGCTCAAGGTTATTGGCCACAGATAAAATTACGTCAAATCACGTTATATGTACAGTAGCTTTGATTGGACTGATCATGTCAACATTATACTTTCAAAATCGTAGCTAGCAGTCATCATCATGAATCAAGTCTAAGATCTACTGGCAAATCCTTTTTAATCCTTGTCATATGAAGAGAAATAATGAAGAGAAATTATAGATAAAACATATTGGTGCTCATCGGCCATTGGACATAAACATTACACAACCGCAAATTAAACAATGAGTGGTTTGGAAGGAATCAGTGGCCAACTGCAAGCATTGCAAATGAATCACTAGCCTGATATTCAGTGGAGTGGGTGTGTGGTCACAAGTCTGTGTTTAAGGGTCTCTTTTCCAAGCTTAAAAGGATAAACATTCAGCATTACTGTCAATCCAGCACGACTTCTGCCGAGCTCAAAACATTTGGAAATCTGACTTCTGTGAGTTCAAGGGTGGCAGGTAGCCTAGTGGTTAGGGGCCAGTAACCAAAAGGTTGCTGGTTCGAATATCCGAGCTGAAAAGGTGAAAAACCTGTTGATGTGCCCTTGAGCAAGGCACTTAACCCTAATTTGCTGCAGGGGCACAGTACTACGATGGCTAACAATGTAGGCAGACATTGTAAACAAGAATTTGTACTTCACTAGTTAAATAAAAAAAGACTACATTTTGAACAGTCATCCAATTCAAAATTGTAAGTCGGGCTTTGGCATCTTTCTAGAGCTCCGACCTGAAGATCACTGAGGTCATCATGATTCAACCTAGTTTTTCCCCCAGTTGTCTTAAGTCTCAAATTGACAGCCCAGTATGATCCTGTCCTCACTGAGAATTAGAAATGTTTGCATGGCAATCTAACACTGAGGATCAAACCTGGTCGCTTGAGCCTTCTGTGCATTCTGAAAAATAATCTAAGATTGATGATGGAGGGTAGAAAAACGTATGAAATAAAAAATGGTAGTATTATACTGAAACATGTTTCTAGAAAAAGGATGGGAGCAAAGGTAGTAAACAAATAAGTAAAATAGTATTACCAAAACAAAATACAGCAAGAATCAGTCAATTCCTCAGACTGGGTTCCATGCCTGCTACTGTGAGTTGGGTGGGAAGAGCAAAACCACTGATGTACAGAAGGCTACATGTGCCATGAAGCAACTATGAAATCCTTGTCTCCTCTTTTTGTGCCTTGTCAAACATTAAGAAGCTTGTGACTTTGTCTGAACAACCCTATCCTTCTGTGTTTTTGCACAGGGACTGGATCTCCTGCTGTCACAGTGGGCCTCGGAGCACAGTAGTAGATAGCAGAGTCAGACAGCTGCAGCCTCTGGATCGTCAAGGGGATGGAGCTGAATGTGCCTGGAATCAAACCTAGAACTCATCGCTATTGCTCCCTTCTGAATAACGATCCCTTCTAAGGCTCAGAGAGCTTCTTTCCCCAGGCCATAAGACTGTTGAATAGCTCACTGTGCTCCCAAAGACTCTCCACACTGCCTAGATGCACTGCCTCTATGCTCATCCACAGGTCTCTACCCACTCAGGCACACATACCTACAGACACTTATCACGCGCATACACACATACAGTACTTACCTGCACTCACACAAACACTACTGACACCACATGCATACAAAGTCCTACTCACTACATAAGCTGCTGCTACAGTGATGATTACTATAACCATTACGCTGCTGCTACAGTGATGATTACTATTACCATTACGCTGCTGCTACAGTGATGATTACTATAACCATTACGCTGCTGCTACAGTGATGATTACTATTATCATTACGCTGCTGCTACAGTGATGATTACTATTATCATTACGCTGCTGCTACAGTGATGATTACTATTACCATTACGCTGCTGCTACAGTGATGATTACTATAACCATTACGCTGCTGCTACAGTGATGATTACTATTATCATTACGCTGCTGCTACAGTGATGATTACTATTATCATTACGCTGCTGCTACAGTGATGAATACTATTACCATTACGCTGCTGCTACAGTGATGATTACTATTACCATTACGCTGCTGCTACAGTGATGATTACTATTACCATTACGCTGCTGCTACAGTGATGATTACTATTATCATTACGCTGCTGCTACAGTGATGAATACTATTACCATTACGCTGCTGCTACAGTGATGATTACTATTACCATTACGCTGCTGCTACAGTGATGATTACTATTATCATTACGCTGCTGCTACAGTGATGAATACTATTACCATTACGCTGCTGCTACAGTGATGATTACTATTATCATTACGCTGCTGCTACAGTGATGAATACTATTACCATTACGCTGCTGCTACAGTGATGATTACTATAACCATTACGCTGCTGCTACAGTGATGATTACTATTACCATTACGCTGCTGCTACAGTGATGATTACTATTACCATTACGCTGCTGCTACAGTGATCATTCCTATTACCATTATGCTGCTGCTACAGTGATGAATACTATTACCATTACGCTGCTGCTACAGTGATGAATACTATTACCATTACGCTGCTGCTACAGTGATGATTACTATTACCATTACGCTGCTGCTACAGTGATGATTACTATTACCATTACGCTGCTGCTACAGTGATGATTACTATTACCATTACGCTGCTGCTATATTGATTATTACAGTACCATTCAAAGGTTTGGACACACCTACTCATTTAAGGGTTTTTCTTTATTTTTACTATTTTCTACATTGTAAAATAATAGTGAAGACATCAAAACTATGAAATAACACATATGGAATCATGTAGTAACAGAAAAAGGGTTAAACAAATCAAAACCCTACATTTGCTGAGCACTTGTTGGCTGCTTTTCCTTCACTCTGTGGTCCAACTTATCCTAAACCATCTCAATTGGGTTGAGGTTGGGTGATTGTGGTGTGCTCCGTTCATCTTTTCCTCGATCCAGGGACTGGGAGACTAATCAGGTTTGAGGCAAATATGAATGGAGCAAAGTACAGAGAGATCCTTGATGAAATCCTACTCCAGAGTTGGGGTGAAGGTTCACCTTCCAACCGGACAACAACCCTAAGCACACAGCCAAGACAATGCAGGAGTGGCTTCGGGACAAGTCTCAATGTCCTTGAGTGGCCCAGCCAGAGCCTGGACTTGAACCCGATCAAGCATCTCTGGAGAGACCTGAAAAAAAACAGTTTTTGCTTCGTCATTATGGGGTATTGTATTATTGTATTATGAGGGAAAAATAAAACAATTTAATAAATTTTAGAATACGGCTGTAACGTAACAAAATTCCATACCACAAAATGGCTTTATTACAGACATAAGTAAAAAGAAAATTGAGAAATAAGCCTTTTCTGCGTAAAGAAAAGTAATGGGATTTTTTTTTTAAGCCCATGAAACATGGGACCAACACTTTACTTGGTACGTTTATATTTTTGCTTTACAATGACCACCAGGGTGTACCCTTTCCATGCATACTAAATGTTTGCACTTTTGGTGACTTGACCTATATTGCATGCTCTATGGATATGACCATAGCGCATGATTTATGGCCAGGGTTTGGTAGGTTACTTTCTAAATGTAATCCGTTAGTTACAAGTTACCTGTCCAAAATTGTAATCAGTAAAGTAACTTTTTGGATCTGATTACATTCTGTTACTTTTAGATTACTTAAGAGGCATTAGAAGAAGACAAAAATGCATGTTACCAATTGAACAACATCTATTGCAGGATAATAGACCTGGTCACTGCCATTTTTGGGGTACTTCCCATAGACCAGAATGCTACCACACATCAGCACCTCACTGCTAGCTGACCATATTGTGCTCTTTCACTGGAAGTCTGCAAAGCCGCCCTGCTTTATTTTACTAGGCAAGTCAGTTAAGAACAAATTCTTAGTTACAATGACAGCCTAGGAACAGTGCACTGCCTTGTTCATGGGCAGAACAACAGTTTTTTACCATGTCAGCTCAGGGATTTGATCCAGCAACCTTTCAGTTACAGGCCAAACACTCTATCCACTAGGCTACCTGACACCCCCAATTTAAGCAGTGGGTTAAGGAGGTGATGTCATCTCTGCCTCTGGAGAAGGTTAGGTACACTGTGCATTGGTCCCGACTTAACCTGGTCCCCATTAATACAATACATGGAGAGCCTGTCTTTTACTTTGTGTAACTTGCATGTTTTAGTGGGCAGTCATGTCTGTTCTAGTTGCCATTTGTGCTGATAAGAATTTTTATTGAACTATTTTTTATTTATTTATTTTCTCATTGTTTTTGTTTCTCTTACTGTTTGTTTCTGTACTATTTGATTTATTTTTATAGATGCCTTGGTGGGTGGGTAATCTGGAGGGTTGGATATAAATATGGAAGTATGGATTAGCCAAATTGTTTTACCTGAGCAAGACTCCAAAACTTAGGACTTATTAGCCAGCCCTACTCTGTTTATGATTTTGTTGTCATGGAGGACTGATTGGGCTCATTGATTCGAGTTGAAAAATAAATGCTGCACTCATGGAATGGCATGCTTTGCCAAGAGTGTGCAAAGCCATCAAGGCAAAGGGAGGCTACTTTGAAGACTCTAAAATATATTTTGATTTATTTAACACTTTTTTGGTTACTACATGATTCCTTATGTGTTATTTCATAGTGTTGATGTCTTCACTATTATTCTACAATGTAGAAAATAGTAAAAATAAAGAAAAACCCTTGAATGAGTAGGTGTGTCCAAACTTTTGACTGGTATTGCATATATAATTTATGAGTCCAAAAATGGATGTAGAAACTACAGATTGCCTCTTTAAGTCTATCAAAAGTGTGCACGTTTGAGCATGTGTCCATTAGGCCTATGGATTTATTTTTTTTATCAGCATAAATTAGATTGAGCAATAAAAGCCCCACTTTTATTCCATAGGCTTGGATCCACACTATGTTGCAAGAGTGCATTTTTCACTGGCTTCAAAAACCACTGTCCACTGCTGGTCAGCAGCCTCTTCCCCTCTGAAATAGTAGTAATAGTAATAGTTTTTATAATTTTATAATAACTAATAGGCTAACATCCGGACAAAGAGAATAAGGAAACACTAGGCCCTATATCGTACCAAAATAGCATGCAGCAAGGAGCATCAAGTCAATGTGCCATTATGGTTAATGTATAGAAGAACAATAGACTTCTAGACTTCTCATAATTGTGGGGCTCTGCACTAAGGGAGGAGCTTATGGTATAATCAATTGTTTAGTTGAACTGGTAGTGGGACTCCTTGTGAAATACAGCCCTCGTCTGGTTGATTTCGTTTGAGATTTGTAGCTATAAAATAATGTCTCTTTTACAGAATGTTGTCTTTTCCGAATCATTTCAAAATTAGAGACTTTGGCAGAAATATATTGCATGTTCAGGCCAAATTATGCTAATCTGACAAATAAAATAATATATCCACATCTGAGTTTATCTGAAAGAAAGGCACAGACCAGTAGCCTATGGACTAGTCCAATATACACCTGGGCTATACTGCCCAATGTCACAAAGAGTTATCTTTACTATGCATCTAAAACAGTAGTCAAGTCAACTGATTTGTTGTATGATTTAAACCAATGATTGACACGGGATGCAACCATGATCATCAACCCTGTCAAGGCAACGCACATTAACAAACGATGGGCAATGGCATCACAATGTAGCCTATTGCGCATGGGTTGTAGTCTCTCGATTTGGTCCATGAAATAAACGTCTCACTCCTGCCTGGAGTTAATCAAGTAGAAAACTGCCTGGCTCACGCTTTTCCTAACGTGTTGTTTCATTATCTCGTGAAGGTGAACTTCTGAGGGCGCGCCGTACTGTGTCATATTAAACAGTCACTGGACAAGTGTAACATCAAGATTTACTAAAGCGGCGGGCAGAAACCAGGGCAATCACAAGCGGTCAAGAAAGGGTTGGGGATAGGAACCACACAGAACGCTGTAGTGGCGAGACCTTCACAAAGATCCAGCGCTTGGACGCAGAAGGATGGATTCTTTCAGATCGGGCTCCAGCATAGGACTGTCTCCCTCTCCCAGAGACCGACAATCACCCATCAATTTTGATCAGGAGCACTCACAACCGGGAACAATGACCGGAGGTCGGGCGGGAACATTTGGCTTCCCGTCCGAATCGTTGTGCGTAAAGTACGGGGAATTTTTAAAGCACACCGCAGCAGCCGCGGAGAGCAGTGGTGGGGAGCAGAGTCAGGATGATGACAGTGATGGCATTGGCAGGAGTGACATGGTGCTTTTTCCAGAGGAAAGGCTCATGGCATCAATGGCCAAATGTGACGCAGCAGGTAAGAAACACAAAGAGCAGAAGGTGCTGAGGCTCAACATTAACGCCCGGGAGAGGAGGAGGATGCACGACCTGAACGACGCGCTCGATGAACTGCGGTCGGTGATCCCCTACGCGCACAGCCCATCCGTACGGAAGTTATCCAAAATTGCCACTTTGCTCCTCGCCAAAAACTACATCCTCATGCAGGCACAAGCACTTGAAGAGATGAGAAGACTTGTCAGTTATCTTAACCATGGACCTGGCGTTACTGCTCCGAATACTGCTGGTGCACCCGGATTAGGGGTCTATGACCAGCAGAGAGGATACCCGTTCTCTGCTGGGATTCCGGACCCTTTCAATAACAATGCAGATCTCTTCAATAAATAAACATTTCAACCATAAACCTTGAATAGTTGTGTCCGACACTAGCAAGGGACTTCAAGCTTCGTGCGCACAACTGAATGGATGGGACCAGCGTGAATGAAAAAAGTGATAATAAATTACCAGAACCTGGAGTCCTATTCTGTACATGACTCTGTTCTGCATTGTGATTACAAAAATAGCTGTGGTTTTGCAAAAATCGAACTAAATGACAGCTAACGTGGTCAACAATGGTTAGCCTTTAACAAATTGTTTAGTCTTATTTAACCATTATGTCCTACAGTACATTCGTTTTATTCAGATTGATTATATGATGTTCGATGGATACATTGTATTGGTGACATAAGAGATGTTATGGTCTATTTTCCAGTAGCCTACACCTCAATGCATGGGCTATGTACAACCAAACCCAAATTAGTTAAAGAGAGCAATTGTGAATATTTGGTGAAATTAATAGGTAGTTTATAGGCTTAGATTTCAATCTTACATTGACGAATGTTATAATGATATCAATCAATTATTGTTTTTACCGTCGATGACCACTTTCAAAGTGTTTTAATTAATACTTTTAAGTGCTATCCTCCACGTTGTTGTAGGCCTATATGTCTTTTACCCAAATAAATTCTATACAAATTTTTCCATTCATGAAATTGTCATTAATTGTGTCATTTACATGTCTATATACTATTTAATAATGCAGGCCTTTGACAAACATAAATGGATTTGCTTCATTACCCGGGACAGCATTAATGGCAAACAAAGATCAGAACATTGTACTCACACTCAAGTGAGCTGGTCAAACAAAATCATTCCTCTGAGCATAATATAGCTAATAACTTTGCAGATTCACTGGATCCATTAAGTGAATAGGTCACTATTGGTAAAAATGAAGAAATACAATTACTGCCACATGTAAAACTGATTTGTTCAGTTTTCATTTGTTTTATTTCATGAATTGTAAATAGTAAGTAGCCTGTAGGACTCTTGAAATAGGAAAGATGGTTGGTTATTTGGTTAATGTTATTGAAAAACTAATAAATAAGTCAAATGTTTTAGGGACAGCACCATCTAATAATAATAATACATATTTTTTCACACTGCACTATACCCTGTAATATAGCTCAACTATTCTATTCAACTACTGCTGTACAATATAGATCAGGGATGGGCAACTTTGATGGGGGTGGGCCCCCCTCTTGACAGTGGAGAGAAAACTCAAAAACGTCCATTTAATTTCCTGCAATTTTATACATTTTGTCATGGGGTGGAGAGAAATGTTTGCAGTTGTTATTATGATATCTGGGGGGGCCCAAAATCAACGGGGGCCCATGTTGGTAATTCAACCACGATTAATACACCTTCTGTATTCTACTATTCTAACTCTCAACAGTAAGTTGACATCCCGACAGTTACTATTTCAAAAAATATATATAAATAAAACATTACTTTGTTTTTGGGACATTGAGCCATGGCCCCTCTATACCTTGATATATATGGTCTAATAATGCAAGGCATAATAAACATTAACATAGTATTTTATTTGAATACTAAAAATATATATGTTATTAACAGCAAAAACTGTTAACTGTAAGTAATTAATGGATCATTCAGTCCTATCGAAAAAAACACCAAGGGCCCCTAGCTAGCAGATTCACCAGTCCTGCCCAACGTTAGAGCCTGTCTAATATAATACATTGACAAATTAGCAATGCATTGCTGTTCAGTCAATAGCTTCTCATGTGAATGATCATCCATGGGTGTGTCCCAAATGGCACCCTATTGCCAATATAGTGCAGTACTTTTGGGGAACTGTTCTAAAGTAGTGCACTATGTAGGGAATAAATAGGGTACCATTTGGGATGCACGCTATGAGAAGATAGTCAAATCCATTAGCCCCACGGGGCTCAGCCCTCTAGTGTTTGTTCATATACAGATGTCCTCCTCCTCCTCCTCTCAGGCCCGACGTGGCCTGTAGCGGATCTGGAAGTCAGTAGCAGGGAGCAGGATGCCCAGGCCAGCACGGCTGGGGTCCAGGATACACGGCTCCTGCCCCTCCACCACCTCCACGTCAAAGTAGAGCAGCAGCACAGACAGGAACTGCTTTATCTCATTCACCGCAAAGTACCTTCCTGGGCACTTAGTGGAGCCCGAGCCAAAAGACATCCGATAGTACTTCAGTTTCTGGCCGTCCTTATAGAAGTCCTTCTTTTCCTTTCCGTCTTTGACGTATCGGTCAAACTTGTAGATCTGTTGGTGGAGGGATACTATAAATAAGTGTGTAGGCCTATATTTTCCAGTTTATTGCATATTCCAGGAAAGTTTCCATTTTGCTTAGTCACAGATCATGCAAGGTTATCACCAGTCACACCCTGATTACATGATAACGCATGGTTATTACCAGTCATACCCTGATTACATGATAACGCATGGTTATCACCAGTCACACCCTGATTACATGATAATGCATGGTTATCACCAGTCACACCCTGATTACATGATAACGCATGGTTATCACCAGTCACACCCTGATTACATGATAATGCATGGTTATCACCAGTCACACCCTGATTACATGATAACGCATGGTTATCACCAGTCACACCCTGATTACATGATTATCGCAAGGTTATCACCAGTCACACCCTGATTACATGATAACGCAAGGTTATCACCAGTCACATCCCGATTACACGATAATGCATGGTTATCACCAGTCACACCCTGATTACATGATAACGCATGGTTATCACCAGTCACACCCTGATTACATTATCGTGCAAGGTTATCCCCAGTCACACCCTGATTACATTACCATGGCAAGGTTATCACCAGTCACACCCTGATTACATTATCATGGCATGGTGTGACCTTCTGAAGGCCAGTGGGTGGATTAAACCCCTCACAGTCCATGCATTCTGCTCATTTATCTAACCTGGGGACGGACACACACACATACACACACACCAAGCAGCAGGTGGTGTGGGTGGAGGAGGAAGGCACTTCAGCAGAACAACAAAACCCCCAGACCAGACTAGACACAGTGAAGGCAAGAGAGAGCCTACAGCCATTCTAGGACGCCCACAGAATCTGAACGACTGGTCTTCTTTACCTCTGGATTCTCGTATATCTCGGGGTCCATGTGCATGCTCTGGGGATACAGGGAGATGATATCTCCTTTCCTCACTCCGATGGAGCGCTCTCCCTCCAGCCGCAAGCTGAAGTCCTCCTGGGCCACGCGGATGTTCATGGAGGCTGAAGACAGACGCAAACTCTCATTTATGGAGCTCTCTGAGAACACAACACAGAACAGTTCAGTTAGTCACCATGCATTTTTGTTTTGTAGTTACCAACATTCTGTGAATTAACCAATGATATCAGGCCACACCCGGCCCCATGATTACAGACACCTGTGTGTGTCCTTTGACACTATATAAACTAGTGACCCGTAGTGTTTGTCATTATACCCTGATGAAGACAGCTTGTCTGTCGAAACGTTGGTTATTAGGTTATTAAAGATCCTAGAGTGTGCGGCTCTCCTTTTCTTTTTCAAGTGTTCCACTCCGCTGGCCAGCACCTCGCCTAAACAGGTGTACGTTTGTTTCGCCTGTAGTTACCAACATTGCCATGGGTTTTTGTTTTGGCTTATATGAGCTTAATTTGATTTATTTTTACCTTGAGTGGCCCAATACTGACTTACTACATACACATACTCACAGAAGAGGGAAAGCTTTGAAACTTGAAGGGCTCGGCTTTATTTCCACAAAGATAAAGGAATCCTGACTAGCAGTGTTTTCATTTAAAAGATTACAATCTTAAGAGAAAACACTATAGGCCAAAGAGAGAAGAATACAACATGTGGCTAAGTACTCAACCAACCCCCTTTCACTTATAAGAACAAACAGATGTGAAACAGATATTCCGCTGTCTTCCCCTAAGGGAGAGAGAGAGAGAGAGAGCGATAGAGAGAGAGAGAGAGAGGGGGGGGGGGGGGGGGGGGGGCACGTATAATCTACACCAGTGGCATTTGTCCCCGAGCATGCAGTTGTCAGAAGAGATGAGGCTACAGTCCGCATGGTGGGTGCAGCAGTGTCATCTAATGTGACAGGTACAGCGTCTGGAGGGATCCTTTTGGGGGGGGTGGGGACAGGAGAGTTTGCCCTAAATTGTACACACAGAACCACACACAGAGCACCTGCCACTACAGAGTAGGAGTATAATAAGAAGGCCTCTATGCTGCTTGTATAGTCAGACATAAAGGATTGGAAGGCCCTCTCAAAGCCACACGACCTTTGACTCAACTGAACCCTGTCTGTGCTTGGGGCTGAGACCACTTAATACAATCATAGAGAGAAAATTATACGAAAGATGCTAAGGGAAATTTGGACACATGCAGACAAAGCTAATCTCTTGCGACAGTCGAGTAGCTGATTTGGTTGTGTGCGCTGAGATTTAAGACCAACCTAACAATGACAATAACCTACCCAGATACAGTAGGCTGTCGAGCTGATCTCTGGTGAAGGCGATGTCTCGGTTGTGGTCTGCTTCTATTCCTGACACCTGCAGGACACCATGGATCTCGTCACGCACCACTGCAAGGGCCTCTGGGTGCGTCACCAGGTAATACATGGCCCAGAAGGTGGCTGGGACTGTGTTTCCCACCGAAGCCCATAGAATGGCAAAATGATGAGCTGGGGCAGGTACAGGTAAGAAAGAGCTGTTTTTAAATCAAGTCAAAGTTCACAGATTTGCAGATGTTAACACAGGTGCAGTGAAATGCTTGAGTTTCTACCTCTAACAGTGCAGTAAAACACACATAACCCCCAAAAATGTTAGAAGACAGAAATGAAGAAATATCAGAAATATATACACTACCGTTCAAAAGTTTGGGGTCACTTAGAAATTTTTGAAAGAAAAAGCTAATTTTTTGTCTATTAAAATAACATCGAATTGATCAGAAATACAGTGTAGACATTGTTAATGTTGTAAATGACTATTGAAGCTGGAAACGGCTGATTTTTTATGGAATACCTACATAGGCATACTTAGACCCATTATCAGCAACCATCACTCCTGTGTTCCATTGGCACGTTGTGTTAGCTAATCCAAGTTTATCATTTTAAAAGGCTAATTGATCATTAGAAAAACCTTTTGCAATTATGTTAGCACAGCTGAAAACTGTTGTGCTGATTAAAGAAGCAATAAAACTGGCCTTCTTTAGACTAGTTGAATATCTGGAGCATCAGCATTTGTGGGTTTGATTACAGGCTCAAAATGGCCAGAAACAAATAACTTTCTTCTGAAACTCGTCAGTCTATTCTTGTTCTGAGAAATGAAGGCTATTCCATGTATTTGTATTCTTTCAAAAACAAGGACATTTCTAAGTGACCCCAAACTTTTGAACGGTAGTGTATAAAATAATAAAACATGATATACAGTATATGTACATGTAATGGTGTGTACAGACAGTATGGATAGTATATGAATAGAAAAGGTGTGTACAGCAGTAGTTGTATAGGTTGAGACATGACTAGAATACAGTATATACACATAGTGAGTAAAACAGTATGTACAAATTATTTAAAGAGTCCAAAGTAAAATGACTATGTACATAGGGCAGCAGTCTAAGGTGCAGGGTAGAGTACCGGAGGGTAGCCGGCTAGTAACAGTGACTCAAGTTCAGGGCAGGGCACTGTATACAGAGAGGAAAGCATCTACACTGTAATACAATGTGTTTACGTCTGTTATTACTGTGTAGGTATAAGAGCATATAGTAAAAGGTTAGGCTAAGTGTATCCGAGATACAGTATGTTTACATACCGGTACTCAAATTTAGGAAGTAAGCTGTATAAAAAAGGCCAGGTATATCAACTGTGTTTACCTGCTTTATCTATGTCTCCCATGCAGTCATACTGTTCAAACAGTGCTGCTCTTTCCTTTATGAACACTGAGGTGTTGGCCCATCGAGACATTCTCTGAGGGAGGAAGTAGTTGATCAGTTTTTCCCGGATGGCCTTGGTTCCTCCCAGCAGAGAGATGGGGATCCTGGCGATGAGGAGGGGGAACATGGTGTCGAACTTGACAAAGTCCTCTCGAAGCGTCATCATTCCACTGTGTCTACTGGTGTGGGCAGGCTTGCCAAAGATGGTCAGGAAAGTAGCCTCAAACATGACCAGATTGCAGAATTGGTACACACTTTCAGTCCTCCACTCGCTCTCCCCACTCAGGTAGTCTTGTCGGAACACAAACATGAGATTTCCCATCATGCTCTCTGTCAGGTTATCGAGGTTCTCGCCCTGTAGAAGACGGAAGGACCTCTGGATGTGCTCGTCCATGCCGGGGA
Source organism: Thymallus thymallus (assembly GCA_023634145.1). Lineage (NCBI taxonomy): Eukaryota > Metazoa > Chordata > Actinopteri > Salmoniformes > Salmonidae > Thymallus > Thymallus thymallus. The sequence goes on along the minus strand of CM042383.1, from coordinate 13,532,386 downwards.
ACTTGCCGCTCCTGACAGGGGGGTAGCCAAACGTCACGGGGGCCACTTGGTCAGAAAACTCATGGAAGTCCAGCTGTTTTTCATGTTTGATGACGTACGGATACAGCAATGGATTCATTATAAAGGTCATGTATTTGCCTGAAGGGAAATGTGAGGACAGGATTGTATTTCAATAGACATGAAACACGTGTACTATGTAATGTACTGTCTAATCATAGTGTTGGTAACTTTACTGTTTTTAAAGACCATTTAAAGAGCATTATTTCATAAGCACAATACATTATATACATTTTATCAAATATTTCAGCAATATTCATTTGCTCCTTTTTTAACCATACTATGATAACATGTATACATTAAACACTACTATTACACACCAGCAATCAGCACAGTAAATACATCTCCATGTTTCTCCTTATGTGCTGCAAGAAATCCATGTGCATTCTTTCCGAACTCCAAAGCCTTCCCAAGGAATGGAATCCAACCATTTATAAGTGGAGGCTCTCCATCTCTCCTATGAAAGAGAAAAACATAAGACATTTGTTTTTTACATGAGGTAATATCAGATATACAGTATGTGATATCTTCAACAAATATACACATATATACACACAAAATCTTTCAGATGAAATAAGAGATAAAACAGATCTGACTGATTCAGATACAATATAAATGCAAGCCTAAGTGATGAGAACTTATGGACAAAGGAGCCACTATGAACATCTTTGCAATATTCATGAGACAAGGCAAAGGCATGTGATCGGGTGTCTACCAAACCTTCAAGGTGGACTGGTTTCAGCTACCCACAATCCCCATTCTCCTTTACCATATACATTGTAACACACAAATACAGCAGCTACTGGTCAGCAAGGTATACTGAAGAAATCATTTAAAGCCTGAAAACTGAGCAAGCAGACATGCCAGGCAGACATCATCTCAGACCGAATTAGCTGACAGAGCAGGAATCACTCCAGGTATCCAACTCAAACAGCTGTATCTTAAGTGAACGCAGATATTAAACAATTACAAAGGCAACATGGGATTCCTGCACAGCAATGTCATAGCTCAGAGCGATTACAGGAAGAGTTAGCTGTTTATTTCCCCAGGGAAATGTAACACTGTAAATCTAACGCCACTGTTCTCTCTATGCTACGATTCTAATGAAATAGTATTTTCCTATCGTGTGTATGGCTCCCTTTGAGGTTCTTATCTCATCTAAGGTTACTACGGTTTCTTTGATTTCGAAATCAACACCATTTGACAAACATTTGCGGCTCAACGCCATCAGAAAATGACGCAACAAAAACATCTATGGGCTATTATTAACTGTGGTGTTATCTATGGGCTATTATTAACTGTGGTGTTATCTATGGGCTGTTATTAACTGTGGTGTTGGCGGGTGCAGTAGAAATCATGCATGCATTAGCTGTGGCCTAAATAAATGCTGGGGGCACTTTTTTGATCCTGTCAACAAAACTTAAAACACAGACACAAATACACACACTGGGCCTTCAACGCACATTACAGCCATACACACACACACTGACTGGACAGGCCTAATATTTACTCCACGTAGAAGCTCAGAACATTATTTCCCCTTTATTGTGGATGATCTTGTGGTAGCGGGCAGAAAACTAATACAAAAGTAGCTGCTTCAAAAAGCCATGACCAAAGATTGCGCTTACACTTCGTAGAGATGTGATATGCAGCATTCATAAAGCCTTTATATGCATGACATAACCGTCATATTATGATTATTTTTTAAGCTTAGGGATATGTTAACCAATCAGGATTAATTTGACCAGTTAAGAGGTAAAGCTGGCGAGACGTTTGCTTATATAGTCTATAGCCACAGGGGGAGTACACTAGACTATTAGCGTTGACCAAGGGGCACAATGTTAACCGTCATCTTCTCCGTTATTTGCCCTAAAGACACACAATGTCAGTGGGCCATTATACTGATGAAACTGAAGCAACATTGTAAGCTGCATTATACTACAAAGCATTGTGCCACTGAAAACAAATTAGATAGGCTAACTGTTACATCATCCTTCCTGTGCTGTGTATTTGATTTTAGAAACAACATGTCTTATGCAAGGAAGACGCTCTGTATCTAGAGCTGACTTGGTGCAGCACGGAGCAGTCTTCTGTGTCACAAAATAATGCATGAGATCAACAAAACCAAATTAAATCTGTGCAACGTCAGTGCTAAACTAACTCACGTGTGTGCTTATCCATCCCAGGGCTAGTGTGGAGAGAGCGGGTCATGAGAGACGACCTGCTGTTTGTGAGGCCTCAAGCTGACAAGTCTCAGCCCAGGCTTACTCGTCATTGTTGTGTGTCCCCCCACCTAGTCTACACTGCTGTCTGCCAGCCAGCCACTTGTCACACGCAAGTCTGATAGTGTCTGCCATCAGTGAGCACATTTAGATGGAACAGCATTAGAATAAGGATTGAATGCATCAGTAACAATATTAAAACAGATGTTCACACTGCGGCAATGAGTATCACTTAGACCTGCCACTTATTCTCCATTTCACATGAAATAAAATACAATTATATGTAGAATATGGAATCCCATTTGCCTTTACTGTTGAGGCCCTATTTGCCTGCTTAGCGAGTATCGCTTCCTCCTGATTAGGCTCATAACGAGTCTCGAACACAGGCCTTGCTAGTACACCTGACTAGGGCTGTTATGTTGACCGTATTTCCGCCATAGGCTTCTCCAAGCTCTGATGCTGCTGGTCATTAGTAACCTACCAAACTAACTGCCTGGTACTCAGCACTCTATTGTCCCTCTAATCACTCTGACATCAATGCAAATGTAATCAAAAATCTAATCAAACACTTCATGAGAGCCCATGAGCTCATGTTGGGCAACATTTCTATAGGCTATGCAATTTCGTGAGAAAACTGAGTGATGGCCTCTATTAAAAGGAGGATCCCATCAGCTTTTTATAGACTAGATCTACTATATTTATTTCTCAACTTTCTTAATATTAAGCACATTGCTTCTCTTTACAACAGGAGTATAGCCTACCTGGCTGGCATGATAATGAACCATGGGTAAAGTGTCCTCCATTCACTATTTAAGTGCATAGATGACATGTATTATTTCTCCTGCCACTGTATCAATACAGGTGAATGATAATGGTCATTCTAAATCAAAACAAATTTCACACATTATTTTGTATATGTAAAGTGTGATGGGTGACAATATTAGCCTATCACTTGTGAATGATGCCCAGCTTGTGTGCAGTAAGGAAAGAAACAGCAAAAAAAATTTGCGACCGTTTTCAAATCATAGTAGCACACCACATGTAGCCTATATGTTCTGATAAGGCTTCACAACTAAGCACATTACATTTAGCAGACAACTTACAAATTGGTGCCCTACAACAGTTGTAGAGCCTAACTGGCATACATACGCATCGCAAGTCATGAACAAATTCTTATTTACAATGACAGCCTACCTACAGAGTCAGCCCCTGGAGCAAATTAGGGTTAAGTTCCTTGCTCAAGGACACATCAACAAGTTTTTCACCTTGTCGGCTCGGGTATTCGAACCAGCGACCTTTAGGTTACTGGCCCAATGCTCTAACCGCTAGGCTACCTGCCGCCCTAAATACGTGAGAGTTTCAAGTTTGGGGAAGATCATTTTCACCATAAAAATGCACCTTTATTATAAAATAAATTATTTATTAATTATATTAATAAATATTAATTATTAATTTAATTTATTATTATTATTATAAAAATTGTAATGACACACATAATCACATTTGCAGTCACTTTTGAGGTGTTTTCCTGCTAATTAATTGAATTTTGGAAGATTCACGCTTATAGCCTACTGCCGTGTGCACATTGCTGGCTTATAAATGTTAAGAAACAGCCTAATAGTTTAAGATTTTAAGCTAAACATTCTGATCTGTTGCATCAGCCTCATTGCTTAAAAACGTTTTTGGGATGCTAGTGGTTGTATTAATTTGGGATCTATCACATCCCACAACTGTTCTAGACTATGTTTGGAATATTTATTTCTAGCACAGAATAGGTCAACTTTTGTACTATGAGGGATAGTAGATTGACAGTCTAGTGCTTTTGCTGTTCATTAGGCCTACTCATCTTGTTGGCTGAAGAAAAGTAAATGTGGACAGTTCTTCCAATATCTTCAATATGTTTCTTGGAATTGGATAAGGATGCGCACAGTTGTGTCCCCGATGTGTCTGTCTTCACTTGTAGCCTGTGAGAAAGACCCGATCGACGGGCATTGGCTAATAAGAATTGAGCTATCTGCCATGTCAGTGAGAGGTGCTTCGGCAGCCAGGAGAAGGGAATTATAATTATTATATTCAGCCCAAGGGCACAACGGCCACTGGCCACAAAAGTCATGGATTTTTTTAGGGGGCATTATATCCACACAAAGGGAATGCCGCCAGGAAATTCTAAGCATTATCAATGCTTGTCAAATTGTGAACGAGAGACTGATAAAGTGTGTGCAGCCTTCGCAAAAAAAACTAAGCAGAGCACATGCCTTTCATGCAACTTTTTTCAAATCAACATTAGTCGCATCATGCAGCCTTAGAATGTATTTAAAATCAAAACATATAGCCCAATGTTTAAAATTGGATAAATAACTCTACATTAAGCATATAGGCCGACCTGTTTCTTTGTTAACCGCTTAACACTGAATAGCCGCATGTGCGCACTCCCTGAAATCGTTTGGAGAAAATATCCTTTCTATTTAATTCAGCTTTCTTCATACTATAAAATAATGCCACAGAATTCTAAACAAATATTGTCTGCTAAAGGAACTAGTGTAGCCCACAGCTATATGGCATCGCCAAATCAGGGCAACTGAGTTTGCCATTCTGTTCTTCTGAAATACTCAATTTTCTTCATCTCACGTTCCTTTAGACCTGTCTAAAATAAATAACGGATTTATTGTGATGTGTAGGCTATATTGCATGGATTTACTAGACTTTTTTAAAAAATGCAGATGTTCCAAAGGTCTGCATTAGTGGCTTGTCGGCTATGCGTGGAAGCCAGGAGATGCTAAATGTGTTTGTTAATTAACGGTAAATTACCGTGAGGCCGGCAGTTATGAGTTTCACACATCGCTGTGTGCTACACTAGCGAACTACAACCGATCATTAAGTAATGCTGCAATCAGCCTGCAATGGCAAGCTTATGCAATCCATAACATGTACTTCCCATTTGCGTAGATAAGATGAGCAGGGTGGGGAAAACTCAGAATGATGACTATCCTCTGCAGACCTGGGTTCAAATATTATTTTAAATAATTTCAAATAGTTTATATGTGCTTGATTGAGCTTGCTTGGCTCGGTTTTAATGGACAAATGGTCCCAAAACTGTAAACCCCGCCTATCTGGCGCTCTTACTCTAGACTATAGAGCAAACGTCATAGAGCAAACGTAAAAGTATTAGAACGAGATCAAATAGTATTTTAACCCACCATGTCTGATCCTTAAATCAAATCAAATACTCAGCCCAGTACAGACAATAGAAAAAAATGGATTTAAAGACTGTTTGCAGCTGACCTACTTCTTATAGAGAACACCATATTCCCTATGTAGTGCACTACGTTTGACCAAAGAAAGATCCCTAGCTACTCAGTTGCATACATAGGCTGCTTTCATAGAATATTTACATTGTTACAATAGTATCTATATCCCTCAAACTCAGGTCTGGACCTCGAAGCCCATTGTTCCCCTCTAATCAGGGACTGTGAACTAGGCTTAAATTGACGTGCCGAATATGAAAAACGCAGCTCATGTTCTTACACAAGACAGTCTGATGCTTTGTTTAAATAAATGACTGCTTGATATTAGCCACATAAATAACTTGTGTTTAAGGAACTTGGCCAGGATTCTCCAACAAATATGTTGATCAGCTTCAAGTGTTTAGGCAAAAATGTATTTCCTAGCATACAGCAACCAATGCGAACACGAAGTTAAAATAAACTATGAATTCATCAGCCACTTGCCTTGTTCTTCCGAATCGCACGCTGAGTAAGTAGAGCGCCAAAAAGCCAAGAAACAATGGTAAAACAAACTCTAACATTTCTGTGGGAAATGATCAGACATTCCACAATGGAGAAAACTTGTAATAGAATTTGTAATAGACAGCAGAAATCAACTGCTCTTAGTCATACTGCCAAGCAGTTCACGCTCGGTTTCGGTTACGTGGGTTCGCTTTTTCATTCAGTGACGATAGGCTACACACAAATCAATAAATATATTGAGACAAATCACAGACAGTAGACTACAGCAAAATAAAACTACATTGATTGAACATGAAATGTATTTCAATATGACTGAAAATAGGTATATAGCCAAGTACTGTTTATATTTGAATGCATTCATCTCGGTTTTCTTTTTTACGTCACTTGTTTGTAACAATTGCAAAAACATTGGCTATTTTGTTATGAAATTATCTGCAGTCACAGAGATACGGATTAACCATGTGGTTCTATGATTATCTGAGATCTTCTGTATATAAAGTGACGCGGGAGGGCAAAAAGCATTATGACGTATTTAGCTGTTTATGAGTGGTGGCAGGCGTTAGATTACAAATGCAGTGTTAATAACGATGGTTTTGGAAAACAGCTCGGAGATTTAACGACGCTCATACTAAGGCTATATCGATTAATTTGAAGCCTTAAAATGGGCCCTGACCACTAGGCTATCTAACAAAGACCTGCGTTATGCCGTACAATGTATCCTTTATTAGAGTTGATGAACGAAGCCTTGTCTATGTATAGCAATGCTGTAGTGTTGAGCTCAATACATGTTTTTCTGCTGGATTTTGTCTGCAGTCTAGCAAGACATGTTTTTCTGCTGGATTTTGACTGCCGTCTCGGGGGAAAAAACGAGCTCTAACTGAAAAAAACAACACGAAATTCTCAATCTGAAACATCGGCATCTATCTAGAGTTCCGACTTTCTGACCTGAAGATCACTGTCGTCATTATTTTACATCGTTTTTTTCTCGAGTTCCCAGTTGTCTTGAAAGCACCATATATCCCTACATGATATCATGCAATGTTGCATGTGCACAGCTAAATAATTGACCCATGAGGCGTAGCCTACCTGCCCTGCCCACTACTGTAAACAAAGAACAATGGCATATAATTACTTTTATATAAAGGACGTCTTTTAAATAAAAATAAATAAAAGGTAAGTGACTATGCATAGATAATAAACAGAGTAGCAGGAGCGTGTGTGAAGGAATGTGAATGCATGTGTGTGCTTGTGTGGGGCGTCAATACAGTGTTGCCACTCCTCAGTAAGGAAAGTAGCTATTGGCTGTCCTAAAATACGCTAGAAGTCGCCAAATGACGCCATCGCCGAATTTGCATAATTTGCTATGGTGGCCTCAGCCTTTTTTGCAGAGTCAATTTTTGTAACCATAAATGGCAGCTTGTTTTGGGTAGAACTGTTACAAGGCTTTGCCTTTTGAGTATGTTTTTGAGTTTTCATGTGTTTTTTTACATCACTAAGTTTGAGGTAGAAATCAGCCTTACAATACAGGCAGTATGCCTGTGTATCATCTCCAAGAAACGGCTTCAACCAGCCTTTGAATTCAGGGTTTGATTCCCACTCCTTTCTGTATTTTTGAGTGTACAGTTTAGACTGAGACATGATGAGCTAGTCAGCTAGATGTTTAGCTATTGTCAAAGAGAGGCACACACACAGTGGACGAGGTGAGTAAGTGACTGAGGCTGTGTGAGTCAAATGCAGTGATTTATTTTTGTGCAGTGATTTATTTTAGACAAAGAACATTCACATTTACATTCCGCCCTGAATGTAAGCCAGGGCGGGATCAGCCAGCGGCGGCTTCCCGATTCATTTGCAGTCTGGACACGGAGGGGTGAACATCTCCTGCTCTGACTGCAGCTGGTAGGGACTGCTGCGCAAGTACTGGGCCGCCTGTGAGTGCTCTGGGACGGGGTGGGGGCAGCACCCGCTGCTCGTTGAGAAGAGTAAGAACGATACGTGCTTTCACGTCAGTCTCCAAAAGTCTCCAATAACACCAGAAAAAGTCACTAGATTTGTCGCTAGTCGCTTTTTTGAAAATGTGTCGCTAGAGGGGTCAGAAAACTCTCTAAATATAGCGACAAAGTTGCTAAATTGGCAACACTGTGTCAATATGCTTGTCTGTTGGAGTGTCTGTAGTATGTGTGAGTGTGTGGTTAGAGTCCAGTGAGTGTACATCGATCCTGTGCAAGAGAGTGCAAAAAATAAGAGTAAAATAAGGGGGTCAATGCAAATAGTCCGGGTAGCCATTTGATTAACTGTTCAGCAGTCTTATGGCTTGGAGGTAGAAGCTGTTAAGTAGGTATTTTGGTCCCAGACTCCTGAGAGACCCCCGTATTGAGGGTCAGCATTGTGGATGTGTTGCTGCCTACCCTCACCACCTGGGGCAGACCGTCAGGAAGTCCAGGATCCAGTACAGAGGGAGGTGTTCAGTCCCAGGGTCCTTAGCTTAGTGATGAGCTTGGAGGGCACTATGGTGTTGAACACTGAGCTGCAGTCAATGAACAGCATTCTCACATACTGTAGGTGTTCCTTTTATCCAGGTAGGAAAGGGCAGGGTTTCTGCGATGATGGTGTGGATGTGAGCCATGACCAGCCTTTCAAAGCATTTCATGGCTACAGATGCGAGTGTTACAAGGCCGTAGTCATTTAGGCAGGTTACCTTGGCGATCTTGGGCACAGGGACTATGGGGGTCTGCTTGAAACATGTAGTTATTACAGACTGGGTCAGGGAGAGGTTGAAAATGTCAGCTGGTCAGCGCATGGTCTGAGTACGCGTCCTGGTAACCCTTCTGGCCCTGTGGCTTTATGAATGTTAACCAGTTTAAAGATCTTACTTACATCGGTTACGGAGAGCGTGATCACACAGTCGTCCGTAACAGCTGGTGCTCTCATGCATGTTTCAGTCTTGCTTGCCTTGACGCGAGCATAAAAGGCTGGCAGGCTCGTGTCACTGGGCAGCTCACGGCTCGGTTTCCCTTTGTAATCCATTATAGTTTGCAAGCCCTGCCACATAAATAAAAGGAAAATAAAAAAATAAAATAAATAAACATCCGACGAGCGTCAGAGCCGGTGTAGTAAGAGTTGATCCTAGTCCTGTATTGCCGCTTGGCCTGTTTGATGGTTCATCGGGGGGCGTAGCAGGATTTCTTATAAGTGTCCGGATTAGTGTCCCACTCCTTGAAAGCGTCAGCTTTAGCCTTTAGCTCAGTGTGGATGTTGCCTGTTACAGGTCGTCCGGGTTAGGGGAGAGTTTGGCTGGGGTAGGCCATCATTGTAAATAAGACTTTGTTCTTAACTGACTTGCATAGTTAAATAAAGGTTAAATAAAAACATTTAAATAAAAAAACATGGCTTCTGTTTGGGATATGTACGTACGGCACAGGAGGCTGCTGACGGGAGAACGGAATGGAGCAAATGAAATGGCATCAAACACATGAAAACCATGTGTTTGATGTATCTGATACCATTACACTCCTTCTGCTCCAGTCATTACCACCAGACTTTTCTCCCCAATTAAGGTGCCACCAACCTCCTGTGACGTACTGTCACTGTGGGTACGACGTCATCAATGCACTCATTAATGAAGCCGGTGACTGGAATACTCCTCAATGCCATCGGATGGAATATTCAAGTCTGTGCCAAATAGAGGGGCGAGGGAGAGCTTTATACGCAACTCTGTGTGTGGAGTAAGAATCTATCTATCTATCTATCTATCTATCTATCTATCTGTCTGTCTGTCTGTCTGTCTGTCTGTCTGTCTGTCTGTCTGTCTGTCTGTCTGTCTGTCTGTCTGTCTGTCTGTCTGTCTGTCTGTCTGTCTGTCTGTCTGTCTGTCTGTCTGTCTGTCTGTCTGTCTGTCTGTCTGTCTGTCTGTCTGTCTGTCTGTCTGTCTGTCTGTCTGTCTGTCTGTCTGTCTGTCTGTCTGTCTGTCTGTCTGTCTGTCTGTCTGTCTGTCTGTCTGTCTGTCTGTCTGTCTGTCTGTCTGTCTGTCTGTCTGTCTGTCTGTCTGTCTGTCTGTCTGTCTGTCTGTCTGTCTGTCTGTCTGTCTGTCTGTCTGTCTGTCTGACTGACTGACTGACTGACTGACTGAAGGTGATCTAGAAATGTTTTCCCTCTAATTGCACATGTGATGAAGTAGAACAGATTTCAGTTTTCCTGAATTAATGTCCCTGGCCACAAGGAGATATCATGGATATCTAAGCAGGTTGTGTTGTGCTGCATGGATGAGGAAAGAATTACAGAGAATACAGAAGTGATGTCAACATCATACACTTCAATGTCTGGTTAATACATTTTGTGTTTAAGAGAAGTGGTTGTTGGAAAGGATGAGTGTATTGATGAATAAAAGGAGTCATAGTGGAAGTCATAGGGAAGAGACAGGGGCTATCAGATTTCCCAAGACAACTAGCAGAATTATCCTCCAAGTGACTAAAGGCCACGGTAAACTGGCACTATTGCCAGTGTATCCTTAGCTCAAATCTAAGGTCAAGTCACAAACCGTAAGGGCATATACGGTTTATATTATACATTCCTGAAATGCCACTGTAACACCATGTTTAGACAAACATCCCACATTCATCTTGAAACTTGAAAACTTAAGAAAGAATGCTTTGAGTGCCGGAGGTTTACTCATATCAAAAGAGCCTCAAATAAACTCTCCTAGGTACATATTAGGCCTACTGAGTTATCAGGGCAGGAAGTACTGTATGTCACCATCACCCCTCGTGATTGGTTTGACTCAGACACCAAGTGTGTATACACCAACTAATGAAGAGTATCGATTTCAGACAATGTGTGTTTATGTAGTCCTATTACACTTAACATAGACTGCAAATGGCACCCTATTCCGTATGTAGTGCAGTGGAGGCTGCTGAGGGGAGGACAGCTCATAATAATGTCTGGAAAGAAGCGAATGGAATGTCATCAAACACATGGAAACCATGTGTTTGCCGTATTTGATACCATTCCACCTATTCCGCTCCAGCCATTACCACAAACCCGTCCTCCTCAATTGAGGTGCCACCAACCTCCTGTGATGTAGTGTACTACTATTGACCAGTGCTCTCAAAAGTAGTCCACTGTATGAGGAATAGGGTGCCATTTGGGACACACATGCCTCATCTAAAGCCTATTCTTTTAGCGTGTTGCTATAGGCCACCAAGTGCTAACAGTCAGTATCTAAATAATATGTGTGAAATGCTTGATAGTGTATGTGATGTAAACAGAGGTCCACTTTCTTGGGGACCTGAATACTGACTGGTTTTCATCAAGCTGTCCCCTCAAGAGGAAGCTTCTCATTGTAACCAGTGCCTGTCACCTGGTTCAGGTTATTAATCAACCTAACAGGGTGTTTACAAACACTACAAGAACAAGATCATCCACGTATTGATCAGATTTGTACTAATACTGTAGAACTTTGTTCTAAAGCTGTATCCGTACCAATTAGATACAATGTGGCTATATCCAGGAAAGCCAAAGTTTCCAAAAGCTCTGCCTAAAATAGTGTATAAGAGATCATACAAAATATTATGTGGATGATGTAAAAAATATTTTTGGGTCTGATGTAATTAATAAGGAACATCTAGGTGCTGCACTTGATGAATTTATTAATAAACATGCACCTGTTAAGAAACTGAAGGTTAAGGCTCCATGGATGGATGAGAAAAAGCTGTATGGTTCTTCATCCGCAAAGTGGGCAGACTTAGGCAGGAAATGCAAACAATGAACAATGAAAACGTGTTCTCTGGAGTGATATTCACGCTTTATCATCTGGCAGTCCAACGGACAAATCTGGGTTTGGCGGATACCAGGAGAACGCTACCTGCCCGAATGCAGAGTGCCAACTGTAAAGTTTGGTGGAGGAGGAATAATGGTTTGGGGTTGTTTTTTATGGTTCAGGCTAGGCCCCTTAGTTCCACTGAAGGGAAATCTTAACGCTACAGCATACAATGACATTCTAGCCGATTATGTGCTTTCACCTTTGTGGCAACAGTTTGGGGAAGGCCCTTTCCTGTTTCAGCATCAGTGCCAGTCCTCACTAATGCTCTTGTGGCTGAATGGAAGCAAGTCCCTGCAGCATTGTTCCAACATCTAGTAGAAAACCTTCCCAGACAAGTGGAGTCTGTTATAGCAGCAAAGGGGGGACCAACTCCATGTTAATGCCCATGATTCTGGAATGAGATGTTCGACAAGCAGGTGTCCACATAGCACATAGTGTATTATATATATATACTGTATATACAAATCAAACACTGTTCATGCTGTTAGTGAGAGGGTGGTAAAATGAACGTAAAAATGATAGTCTCCAAAGATGACCATAGCCTTCAGAACAAGTCACATATTTTGGTTGGAACATTCTGTCCTGATATCCTCCCTTGTGTTGTTCACTGAAGTCACTGGCAGTGGCTTGACAGACTTGTTCACCAGCCAAGTCCACACTATCACAGTAGAAGTGTCTAGAATCACATGAGGCTTCTGGCATCTAATTATCTATTTGAAAAGTATACCAACATTCAGAGGGGTTACCATTGCTTATTAAGTATTACTTTGGGTACCTACCAATGTTTGTATATATGTAAACCAACCAATAAATGGATGTGATCTAAAACAGAATATCTGAAATCAAACATAATTTGCTCCTCACATCTTCGAGCATAATTGAAAGCTACATGAAGATCACAGTTTTTACACCAGAAGTCAGATTATTCAAGAGTGTGCAAAGCTGTCAACAAGGCAAAGGGTGGATACTTTGAAAAATCTAAAATCTAAAATATATTTTGATTTGTTTAACACATTTTTGGCTACTACATGATTCATTATGTGTTATTTCATAGTTTTGATGTCTTCACTATTATTCTACAATGTAGAAAATAGTAAAAATTAAGAAAAACCCTTGAATGAGTAGGTGTTCTAAAACGTTTGACTGGGACTGTATATATCTCCTAGATTTTGGACAGACACCTCAAAACCTTGTTTCTTATGATTTATTTTTTTACTGTCTTTTTTGAATGTGTCACCAATCTATTGTTCCAACGTCATAAACTCTAAAGAATTAAAACATTTAACTCAGTGCTATGTTGATTACACATCGCACCCACAATTCCTTCTACAAGAAAGAAAACCGAGTCGGCCTAGTGCCCGTGATTCCAATCAGAGTTTAATGAAGGTGAATTTGGTCTTCTTGGTGGGGCCACGAGCAGCAGCCTTGCCATCTGTCAACGTGATTGCATGGCGGCCGGCATCTCTGGAGAGTCATGATGGTACAGATTGGGCTCTGGCCTCCAGTCGGACCACATGCACAGAGCCAGATGGTGGTAGGCACATAACCCACCCACCCACCCACCCACACACACACACACACACACACACACACACACACACACACACACACACACACACACACACACACACACACACACACACACACACACACACACACACACACACACACACACACACACACACACACACATTATGAGTCTTTATCTCAGTGCAGGAGTGCAACCATTAGGAGTGTACAACCATTCCCCTCAGGAGCCTCACTCCTCCGTACACCCAAGCTGTTCCTGCTCTCCCTACATACACAGACACAGGCCTCCTAGCTGGCATGGGTTATGCCAAGAAAGATAATTCATACATCGCTATAATCAACGTTGTTGTTTGGTTTTGCATTTCTCCCAAGGCCTAGATGTTCTGAAAATTAATGTGCTGTTTATTTAATGTGGTATTCAAACAATTGTAAATTATTGTGACATGTTGTATTATTTTCTGTCCTATCCTAGAATAATGTGTCTGCAATGGTAAAATACCTAGATTTTCATATTTCAATATCAGTTATTTTAAGTTTCAGTACAGCAGGTGTAAAACAGTACAGTGAAATGTTTATCTTGCGAGCGCTTTCGCAACAATGCACAATAAAGGTAATAACATAGATAAGGAATAAAACACGTGAAATGCAAGAGAAGGCAAAAAGAACAAAGTTCAGTCAGTGCAGTGCCAGTACCGTTATTACAATGTGCAGTGATTGAGGAAGGAATGTCCATGTAAATGGATTAAAGTGGCTGGTAGCAGGATAAATACTAATAGTAATAATAATCATAATAATCACTACAGCAGCATCGAATGGTAATATTAATTAACTATAATTAATCAATCAATTATGGCAGCAGTGTACAGTATGTGGTGCTTTCATGGTAATGAGTGAGTGTATGTGTGAGGAGTCAGTGGTGAGTGTGTGAGCATGGGTGAGGATTCAGTGGTGAGTGTGTGAGCATGGGTGAGGAGTCAGTGGTGAGTGTCCGAGCATGGGTGAGGAGTCAGTGGTGAGTGTCCGAGCATGGGTGCATCAGTGTGTATGTATGTCAAATACATTTTTAGGGCCTTCCTCTGACACCGCCTGGTATAGCGGTCCTGGATGGCAGGAAGCTTGGCCCCAGTGATGTACTGGGCCGAACGCACTATTGTCTGTAGTGCCTTGCGGTCGGAGGCAGAGCAGTTGCCATACCAGGCAGTGATGCAACCAGTCAGGATGCTCTCGATGGTGCAGCTGTAGAACCTTTTGAGGATCTGAGTACTCATGCCAAATCTTTTCAGTTTCCTGAGGGGAATAGGCTTTGTCGTGCCCTCTTCACGACTGTCTTGGTGTGTTTGGACCATGATAGATTGTTGGTGATGTGGCTGTGCTTCCCTTAGTAGTCTGTAATAGTTTGCAAGCCCTGCCACATCCGACGAGCGTCGGAGCCGGTATAGTACGAGTCAATCTTAGTCCTGTATTGTTGCTTAGCCTGTTGATGGTTCGTCTGAGGGCATAGCGGGATTTCTTATAAGCGTCCGGGTTAGAGTCCCGCTCCTTGAAAGCGGCAGCTCAACCCTTTAGCTCAGTGCGGATGTTGCCTTTAATTCATGGTTTCTGGTTGGGGTATGTACATACAGTCACTGTGGGGACGACGTCGTCAATGCACTTATTGATGAAGCCAGTGACTGATGTGGTGTACTCCTCAATGCCATCGGAAGAATCCCGGAACATATTCCAGTCTGTGCTAGCAAAACAGTCCTGTAGCTTAACATCTGCGTCATCTGACCACTTCTTTATTGACCGAGTCACTTGTGCTTCCTGCTTTAGTTTTTGCTTGTAAGCAGGAATCAGGAGGATGGAATTATGGTCAGATTTGCCAAAAGGAGGGCGAGGGAGAGATTTGTGGTCTAGAGTTTATTTTCCTCTGGTTGCACATTTAACATGCTGGTAGAAATGAGGTAGAACGGATTTAAGTTTCCCTGCATTGAAGTCCCCGGCCACTAGGAGCGCCGCCTCTGGATGGGTGTTTTCCTGTTTGCTTTTTGCCTTATACAGCTGACTGAGTGCGGTGCCAGCATCCATTTGTGGTGGTAAATAGACAGCTACGAAACATATAGATGAAAACTCTCTTGGTAAATAGTGTGGTCTACAGCTTATCATTAGATACTCTACTTCAGGCATGCAAAATCTAGAGAATTTCTTAGATTTCGTGCACCAGCTGTTGTTTACAAATATACACAGACCGCCACCCCTCGTCTTACCGCAGTCTACTGTTCTATCTAGCTGTTCTATATCTCCGTCTATTTCTCCTGCCAATGACAGGGATTTGGGCCTTGTCAGGTGTCTGAAGTACATCCTCCGCGTCCGGCTCGTTGAAGAAAAATTATTTATCCAGTCCGAGGTGAGTAATCGCTGTCCTGATATCCAGAAGCTCTTTTCGGCCGTAAGATATGGTGGCAGAAACATTATGTACAAAATAAGTTACAAAAACACGAAAAACCCCCACATAAGAGCACAAGTGGTTAGGCGCCCGTAAAACGGCTGCCCTTTCCTCCGGTGCCACTTTATGTGTGTGTATACGTGAATGTGAAGAGTGTAGGTGTGTGTGGTTAGTGTGTTAGAGACCTTAGGATGACTACCATGCAGGTAGTCAGTGTGGATAGTCTGTGGGAGAGAGGGAGGGCAGGGGTAGTTAGCTATTCAACAGTCTTACGGCCTGGGGAAAGAAGAGCTTTCAGAGCCTGTTGGTCCGCGACCCGATGCTCCGGTACGTCTGCTGGACGGGAGCAGAGAGAATTGTCCATGGCTAGGGTGGCTGTAGTCCTTCGCAGTTTTTTCGGGCCTTTCTCAGACACCGCCTGGCATGAATGTCTTGGATGGCTGGGAGCTCCAGTTCCACCTGCTGTAGGGCCTTGTGGTCGCCGGTGGAGAAGTTGCCATGCCAGGCGGTGATACAACCAGTCACGATGCTTTTGATGGTACATTTGATTATGCCAGCCAACCATATTAGTTATTGTTCTGCTATCTGAGTCATGTTGATAATGACCAAGGAAAGATACAGAAAACCTGTAAAAAGTGTCAGAAAACCCTTTATTTACTCCTTTATTAGTCTGTCACAGCTGTCAGCAAACAGTTGGCCACAATAACTGCTTTCCATTGGCTCACACCCAAAAATACATCTCGGCTTGGCTCAGGACCCATGACAATTATGGCCAAATTGATGAGGTTGAGAGGTATAAAGATTCTGAACTTCAATAAATGGCCACGAGGGGTGGCTAGCTCTTGGAACAGCATTTAATTTAATTCAAGCGATACAATGTAATGCAATACTTTACAGACCATTTGCAGATACAGTATTTGCATTCCATTTCACTCTGGGGATTATCGTCTTAACTAAGGCTATTCTAAAAACACCAGTCTGTCGACCGAAAACCGCCTGGCTGATATACAGTATAGATCTTTTCAGAGGCTTTTTAAGGTCTATAGACAGCCAGCACTCTCTCCACAGTCTATTGATGACCTGGGTCCTTTGGTTCATACACATTAATGACTAATGTAAATAATCACACACTCCGCAAGGCCAGTATAGCAATCAATCAGGTGCATGCGTATGTGTGTGTGCCTGTTCCATGCATGTTGCAGTGTGTTGACGCCACACATGGCGAGCCCAGCTGGGTGTGGGAGGAGTGCCATATGGGCTTGGTCTGTTCTGTTCTCTCTGCTTCTTCTACATAGGCTCCCTCCTTTGAAGAGGAAACCGGGCATGAATGACCTTCAATGTGCCATGATCCTTTGTTTACAACATTAGCCAGAAACTACAAAAAATACCTCTATGTAGATGTTGATTAATCTGACCAACATGATAGAAGTCGCTGTTCAGTATTAAGTCCTTTGGAAGTTTTGTCTGCCAAAAAAAAGATAAAGATACCTTCATAGAAAATGACTCAAGTAAAAGAGAAAGTCACCCAGTAAAATACTACTTGAGTAAAAGTCTAAAAGTATTTGATTTGAAATATACTTAAGTATCAAAAGTAATGGAAATTTCAATTATTAGGTTTAACATTCAAAATGTAACGAGTACTTTTGGGTGTCAGGAAAAACGTATGGAGTAAAAAGTACATTTTTCTTTAGGAATGTAGTGGAGTAAAAGCAAGTACAAATATAAATAGTAAAGTAAAGTACAGATACTTAAGTAGTACTTTAAAGTATTTTTACACCACTGGATGTAATAATCTGAAAAACTGTTTATCACAACTTCTAAAAATAGAGAATCTGGAGAACAGGAGATTCAATATTCAACACAGCTAATGAGCCATTCATTTTGCAATAGGGATAATTACTTAATTACCTCAACTAATGATAATGACTAATGATTCAACATGTTGGTTAATTGATCTTGATTGATTGCACACCACCAAACAGGGAAAGAGGATAAACAAGGTTATTTAGGTAAAATGTTGGTCAGGCCTATTTAGCGTCTTTGATATTATCAGTATAATATATAGTGCTATATAAATTAAATGGATTATTATTCATGGCAATGCTAAAACATAAATATTTCACACGTGAAGCTACTCCACCTCTAACATTTTCATTGAGCTATATTATTCAGACATTCTGAGCTATACTCTAGTCTAGCCCCTCTTGAAGGACACAATTGCTGTGACAGCAACAAATCATCTACAACCTCTAATGAAATAGGCCATTATAATTTCGTAATCATGAGATTGTTCCACACACATCAAAGGGAGTCAGGCTCTTAAAAGAGTTAATAGCAATAATGTATTTCCAAGTGGTTCTCGTTCAAAACAATGTTGCATGCCCTTACCTTAAGCCCTATTCTATTTAGCAAAGCTACAGTATGTTGACCTCCTGTAGCCTCTACAATACCCACCTCCCTCTTGTCCCTAAAAAAACCCTGGCTGTGGTAGTTTGTGTGCTGCTAAGTAAATAGCTCTCAGTAAGGGAAAGGTGGGATACTAGTCAGTTGTACAACTGAATGCATTCAACTGAAATGTGTCAACAGTAGGTCCTGGCACAGGTCTCTCTCATGCCCCTCTAATACCAAGTCTTCCCCTTTCTGAATACAGAGTACTAAGAGGAAGCCTAATACACAACATTCGTGCACACAACATATTGTATTGTATGGGAATAACTATTGGCTGGGGGTAAATGACCACCTTTTTTCATTTTACATGACTCTGCCCATTTCTTTCTGCTCTTTATATTGTAATATTAGATGAGATCAATTAAGTGTATGTGTAGCGGACATGAGTCATAATGAGGTACAGTAGTCCTGCCTGCAACTTCAAACTTAGTGTCACCCTCCATAGGGAGTTTCCTCTTGGTCTAATGGTCAAGACTTTGGTATCTTCAGTGAGAGATCAGGGTTCAGACCCGCTGTGACATATGCCCACTCTATACTGAGTGTACAACACATTAAGAACAGATGCTCTTTCGATGAAATAGACTGACCAGGTGAAAGCTATGATCCCTTATTAACGTCACTTGTTAAATCTATTTCAATCAATGCAGATGAAGGGAAGGAGACAGGTTAAAGAATGATTTTTAAGCCTTGAGACAATTGAGACATGGATTTTGTATGTGTGCCATTCAGAGTGTGAATGGGCAAAACAAAACAACTAAGTGCATTTGAATGGGGTATGTCAAGAACTGCAACGCTGCTGGGTTTTTCAAGTTCAACAGTTTCATGTGTATGTCCCTTTGGAATGCTGGTATACTCAGTGTGTGATCCAGCATTTCTCAGTTAATATACTTCAAGCAGCTTGGTTGATTAACAACTACACAATGATGATGCAATACTGACACCCTATGTCTACTGTATTGTATTGCAATATACCTAAATATTTTACTCCCATTTTATTAATTAAAGAAAACTTTGCTGACTAAGTCACTCTGGAATGCAAGCAATAATTGTTAGCTTAGAGTTTGATGTTCAGACCGAGGCAAGTTCCTGAATATGAGGAAAAATCAGAGGCTTCCTTTTTGATTGTTCTTACAGTATGCATGAAGTGTGCTGCTGAATGCAGTTTGCCCATTGTTGCAACGTGAATAAAGGGCAGCTATGGTGATGATAGCAGGCAGATTCCCAAAGGGAATTCCATTGATGCTTCTCTGCTGAGGTCACATGGGGCTTTGCTTCCTCTGCATTTTCATTGGAATTGTAAGTCAGTCACATTCTGCCATATGATGACAGCAGCACTGCTCTTTTCTGTCTGTGTCTTGTGGCTGTCCTGTTTTCACCTCTACTTCAATAATATACCAACCCTGTGGTAAAACTAAACCTAGACTTGTTGATGTATGGACATAGCTGTCCGGAAGTGCAAGTTTTTCTTCCAGGCAGTTGGCCAGGTCACAAGAGCTGGGATTGCAGCAAGGATAAATCAGTGGAGAGAACTGTAGCCTAAACCCATAAATGAGGCCCTTAGCCAAGATGGACCGTAGCATAATCCTCCTCCTCCATTCTGTTCTCCTCTACAGGGCCCCACTGGTTTCAAATGTGGGAGGTTGGACATTTTCCAAGCCTATTGGGTTCAAAGTAATTGTGAGAAGAGCATGCATATTGGGAAGGAGCTCAATGACAAGGGCCTTTTGTAATGTGCAAGGGGAACAACATTCTGTTTCTCTCCACTTTTCTGGGAATTCAAACAAGTGAATCATACTTAGGGAAGCCATTGGGTTTGACGGTCTCTTGCGATACTGTTAAGGGCATTAGTCTATTATACAGTACATTGTTGACACTGTAAATCAAAGTGAGAAACAGTCAAAGACAATTGTCAGTAAAAGGGAAATCGAATTAATTAATTGAAACCAAACCATGTTACAGTGTACATCTTTAATTGTCATGTTGAACAAACGGTCATGTCCTCCATTCACAAGGCAGTACCCTATCCTACCAGAATCCATAAAATGAACAATTGGACATTTCATATAATAACATTGTTTTTTTAATATAACTCTTAGGAATCATCTCACACACAATGGCCCATAACACTACATACAAACATCTCTGTGATGTGCATACATACATGCATTGTATTCCTCTGTGATAGGTGTTCTTACATTATCGGTGGAAAGAAACACAACTCAAACATAAATAGGTTGTAATGTTAATAAATCAGGAGGAAAAGGAAATATTTCATCTTTGGGGGTTGATTTGAAATAGATGAGTGATTAAACTGTGTTATGTAAGTCATTTGTAAATAAGAATTTGTTCTTAACTGACTTGCCTAGTTAAATAAAAAAAAGGAGAAATTTCACCTGAGTCGAATAATGCTGATTGATGTTAGTTGATCTAATAAATGGTTTCTGGGAAAAAATACAAGTCAATAACAAGACAATGATATTGACATCTTTTTTGTGAATGACTTGTTGGCAAACAACGCACAGTATTGTGAACAACTATGAAGTATTTGCAAATAGGATGCATTGTGCCCTGACATGATGAACACAATCTAGTCAGGTGTAATTGTGCGAGGTGGGAGAGGGTCTACAGTACATGTTTCCGTAAGCAACACACATAAATACATGGAGGACAACAGTACATTTCTAGACAATTCTATACAATGATCTTTTTCCCTCAACAGACAGAAAATGACACATTCAAGAAACACTTGGCAGAAACAGAACTTTTCCTTGAGGCAGAACTTTAAAAAGGGATTGTTCTCAGTAACAATCTCAGCAGAAACATTTCCCATTCATACACTGTAACATGCACTGATAGCATAGCCATTTCAGAGGCTGGGCAATGGGCAAGTGATCCATTATGTTAACCGAACGACCCAAAACATTCACTGTTCGACACTTACAGATGACCCTGACAGAAGGCAGCACCCACATGGGCAAATTTTAACCACAGGTTTAAGGACACCGCTGGCCAATCCATTTCCAATTAAATCTAACACAATGTTTATTTCCATCTACATATATTCAGAGAAAAATAATCATGGTAGGTTCAAGCCTAATCTCGGTATGCCCAGAACTAAAATCTTGCGTAATTTTGTCAGATGCTTGACCATTAATGTTTATGTAGTCTGTCCACGAGAGATTAGGTTTAGCCTTGTATTCTTTTTAACTATGCGTTAAATCATAAAAGACATTGGGCAAAGGAATGTTGTCCCCCCCCCAAAATAAAATGTCAGAAGCTGTCCCTTAAAGAGGGACAAGGCTCTTCCTTTGGAACTATCTCCTAGTATTGTTCTGTAATGAGTAATACTCAAACATAAACTACGTTAATAAAGCATGACACCACATTGGTCGAGAATACTACACAGTCTTCAGGTAAGACGGCTCTTCTCCAACCAGCCACACAGTCCTTTAAACATTGATCATAATCCTCCACATATGAATGATTTAAGTTGCCATTGGAATTTAAAAGAGTACCCGCATTGGAGTTTATACAGTGTCTGTAACCTTTGGTATAATAAAGGAAGGAGCCTTACAGGCTTCAGAACTAAAGCAGACAGTCAGTCACGCAAGGGTATTTATGTAAACAGAATGAAACGAAAGGCACGATAAAGGAACACACGCTGATTACTGCATGTTCTAGAACACCCATTACGAAAAGAGGGAAGGGTGATTTCAGATCCTTCAAATCATTCGAACTACAGGAACTTCGTTTTGTGGCAATGTTTTGGATGGATCAAGTCCTATTAAAAATGTTGCCACAATAAAGCTCCTCACAATAAGACATTTTCAAAGACATGGACCCGCTTCCATTTGCAGAAAGAATAGTCTAGCTCTCAATCAAAACCCAAAAGATAAGAAATAAGAATCCATTCCGGAAGCCGGTCCTCTCCCTCATTCTGATTCTGTATGGTGTCAGGTGGGAGTGTGTGTAAGATCGTGGGTGTGTGTGGACTGCATACCGTTGGAATCGTTTGTTGTTACACATTGCTTTTGGCAGTCCAGCTCTTTGGCAGCTGGGAGCCTGATTGTGTAAGTGGTCACCAGTAGAAAGACCGGGACAGAAAGTTAGCCGCAGTGCCTAGCCAGCCTGCTCCGTCCTGCCCTGTGCCCACGCGGGTCACAGCCTTGTCTGGCTCCTGGGACGGGCTCTCCTCCTCTGGAAGGTAGTCTGGAAGATCCACATTCTGCTCCACCGCTACCGAACCGTCCTCTGGGAATGGGATGATTACCTGAACATCAAAAGGAAGTGCTCAATTCAATGTACACCACAATGTAGATGATATTCCCGGCATACAAGGTCAAGGACCATGGTATTTGAATTTAGATTCTGATTAGATCCCCAAACCCTTTTTGTAAGCTTTGTCCTTGAGATATTTCTAAATACCTTCTCTGGGAATTAAATTGACAGACTAGAAAACAACTTTCATTCAACCAAGGCTCTGTGAAGACAACAGAAACATAAAACTGGAAATGAATCCAGAAAGACAAACCTCATTTCCGTCTTCTCCCCTGACCACCTGTTGAGCTTTCATTACTTCTGTTGAGGCGATGGCAGAACCCAGAGCCTACAGAGGAAGCAGAGTTATTTTAACAACGACACACATCAGCTATGATTCCCTCCTCCCTCCCCAGAATGTGTTGTTACAGGGACGCAGGTTGTTTGACTCACCTTAATCCCTCGTGGACATCTGTCCAAGGACTCTGGGATTTGACGAATAACAACTGTTCCGTTGTGCTGATTTTTCAAGGCTGGTTATTTGGACAAATCAAGATTTTGCAGGGTGTGCACCTACATCTGATATCTTTCAAATTTGGGAAGGGGACTTTTGCCCCACACACTTGCAGAGAGAGTTCGGTTGAGCTACCAAAGAGGATCCATCCTGGTTCTGCCAATCACTCTAGTGTTATATCTCATATCACCCCCAGCTAATCAAGTAGCTGCAAGATATTGGTTCTGGGTTGCCGAGATTAGACTCACCTCTACCCTCCATCCCCTCCCCAGAATATGCTGTAATAGGACAGACAGAATGTGACTCACCTCTGCCTTCAGGTCTGAGTGGATTCTGATGATGCACCTCTTAACGGCCATCTGGAATGTGAAGCTGATGACACCTCGGATCTTCAACAGGGCCTCTTCACAAAGGCTCCTCCGGCTCTGGAGGAGATGAATGGGAAAAACTGCATAAACTCACCTTACATCAGGTAGTGGAATCCCAGATCTGTCACCTTACCTAATAGCTACTTACTATAGCATAATGTATTACAGAACCTATAACGCTCTGTGTAACATATCCGGCTTTATCTTAGTAAAGACGTTACTGGAGCTAACATGGAGTGCTGTCTCCTTATCAATATACTTATTGTCAGTATGGGGGCACTCACAGAGTCATCCAGGCCATCTATGTGGAGGACCACTGTTTTGGCCCGCTTGTTGGTGGAACCCAGGAAGAACTGGGCCTTGCGTCTGCTGGGGGGCCGCTCCTCTGGCTTGTCTGCATCCTCACTGTTAGAGGCCTGGAGGAGTTCATAGATTTCTGAGGCCAGCAGCTTGGTCTCTCCCGGGGTTGTTGTCCTAAGGGGGAAAGAGATGGAAGATTTTAGTCATAATCCCAACATAGTGTTAACGTACTGGCTCTTAAAGGCCCAATGCAGCTGTTTTTATCTCACTATCAAATAATTTCTGGGTAACAATTATGTACCTTGCTGTTCAAAAAGAAACAAAAATAGCTTCTTAGCAAATAATTTCTCAAGCAATAATTTTCTTAGGACTGTCTGGGAGTGGTCTGAGTGGGGAGGGGAAAACTGAAAACATAGCTGTTATTGATATAAACATATCTGTTATTCCTGTATTATAAGTATGCTAAAATGTTTATTTTATTCTACTGAGCCATTTACTTTATGTTGGTATTATTATCTTTTATTATTGTTGTTGCATTCAGTCATACTATACAATGCCTTTCTATAGCTTTTTGCACTCCAGACTTCCTGTATTTTTATACTTTTTCATAATGCTGCACTATGTATCGTGTATCTCTTTTGTGTATTTTGTTTTGGCATTTTGTCCAGTGTTTTTCGTAGCTGCTTGACAAATACATTTCCCCTCAAGATCAATAAAGTATCTATCTATCTATCTATCTATCTATCATTGTCAGAAGGAACCTGTAAGTGTACCATGTGTATCCCATACATTATTATTTATTCAGGGGAGCCCAATTGAGACCAGTGTCTCATTTGCAATGGTGCCCTGAGGACAACACCAAAACATGATATACAAACTACAAGACAGCTATAAATACACTGAGTGTACAAAACATTCAAAACAATTGGCATGTCCCGACGATATGTGGAGGATTATGAGCAATATTTAAAGGACTGTGTAGCTGGTTGGAGAAGTGACGTTTTATCTACACAAACAGCATGAAGATTTTGTACATTCGACATAGACTGACCCTTATGAATGTCACCTGTTAAATCCACTTCAATCAGTGTAGATGAAGGGGAGGAGACAGGTTAAAGAGGGATTTTTAAGCCTTCAGACAAATGAGACATAGATTGTGCCTTTGAACACGGTATGGTAGTAGGTGCCAGGCGCACCAGTTTCAGTGTGTCAACAACTGCAACGCTGCTGGGTTTTTCCATGCGCAACAGTTTCCCGTGTATATCAAGAATGGACATCCACCCAACTTGACACAACTGTGGGAAGCATTGGCGTCAACATGGGCCAGCATCCCTGTGCAACGCTTTCGACACCTTGTAGAGTCCATGCCCTGACGAATTGAAGCTGTTGCGGAAGGGCAAAAGGGGGTGCAACTCAATATTAGGAAGGTGTTCCTAATGTTTTGTTCACTCAGTGTATATTACAGCAGGTTAGAATAGTCAATTGAAAGAATTGCACACTTCAGTGAACTAATTTAACATCAGATTTTTTTAAAAAACTGTCCTATCGGCACCAGGGAATCCAGGTGTAATTTGTTTTGTAAAGTATTCCATAACTGTGGTGCGTTAAAACTAAAGGCGGATTTACCAAACTTTGTGGAGACAAGCGGGACCTCAAGAGTTAGGTGAGGTATGTTGGAAGCTTTGTGGAGCAGAGCTTTGTAAACAAGAAGGGAGTAATGAAGTGATCTATGGGACTTTAGTGAGGTCCAGCCGGCTAATAAAACTTAATGGCTGAGAGCTTTGGAACTTATTTGTCTATCAACTAATTTACCTCCTGGTGATGTCACCAGGAAGGCCAAATATCCATCCCACCAAAACATGCTGAAATTTCAGGCGGTCTTTTCAAAACAGCTCTTACACTAAATGGGCAGTCTCATCATTTTCACAATATTATTCCAACCTCAGTGTGGAAATATACACTGAACAAAAATATAAAAACGCAACATGTAACGTGTCCCATTTTCATGAGCTGAAATAAAAGATGCCAGAAATGTTCTATTTCTCCTTTGCCAAGATAATCCAGCCACCTGACAGGTGTGGCATATCAAGAAGCTGATTAAACTGCACTACACAGATCACCACGTCCAGCTTCTTCACCTGCGGGATCGTCTGAGACTAGCCACCCAGACAGCTGATGAAACTGTGGGTTTGCACAACCAAAGCATTTCTGCACAAACTGTCAGAAACAGTCTCAGGGAAGCTCATCTGCATGTTTTTCGTCCCCACCAGGGTCTTGACCTGACTGCAGTTCAGCGTCGTAAATGACTTCAGTGGGAAAATGCTCACCTTCGATAACCACTGGCATGCTGGAGAAGTGTGCTCTTCACTGTTGAATCCCTGTTTCAACTGTACCAGGCAGATGGCAGACAGCGTGTATGGCGTCGTGTGGGCGAGCGGTTTGCTGATGTCAACATTGTGAACAGAGTACCCCATGGTAGCAGTAGCGTTGTGGTATGGGAAGGCATAAGCTATGGACACAATTGCATTTTATCGATAGCAATTTGAATGCACAGAGATCCCGTGATGAGATCATGAGGCCCATTGTCGTGCCATTCATGCGCCGCCATCACCTCTTGATTCAGCATGATAATGCACGGACCCATGTCGCAAGGATCTGTACACAATTCCTGAAGGCTGAAGATGTCCCAGTTCTTCCATGGCCTGCATACTCACCAGACATGTCACCCATTGAGCATGTTTGGGATGCTCTGGATTGACGTGTAGGATAGCGTGTTCCAGTTCCCGCCAATATCCAGCAACTTCTCACAACCATTGAAGAGTGGGACAACATTCGACACGCCACAATCAACAGCCTGATCAACTCTATGCAAAGGAGATGTGTCGCGCTGCATGAGGCAAATGGTGGTCACACAGATAAGCATTTGTGACCAACAAATGCTTATCTGTATTCCCAGTCATGTGAAATCCATAGATTAGGGCCTTATGAATTTATTTCAATTGACTGATTTCCTTATATGAACTGTGACTCAGTGAAATTGTTGCATGTTGCGTTTATATTTTTGTTCAGCGTATATAAATCACAGTTAAGTTGACTGCAATGAGCCTTTAACTGTGAGATCCAAGCAAAATTACAAATGCATTTTTGCAACACTTACAAAAATACCTCTAGCTCTTGCTCAGAATATATATATACATTATATACATAATCACTACATCTTAGAGAAGAAAGAACACACACAAAATGCTACTTAGAGATCTATCTGGACCTAAGGAGATGAGCTATGTAATGTTTGACATGAGTTTAGGACCTGTTGCATT
Organism: Thymallus thymallus; assembly: GCA_023634145.1. Lineage (NCBI taxonomy): Eukaryota > Metazoa > Chordata > Actinopteri > Salmoniformes > Salmonidae > Thymallus > Thymallus thymallus. The sequence goes on along the minus strand of CM042383.1, from coordinate 13,505,384 downwards.
TTTGCAACCGTGCGTCTCACCCAGAAACAAAAAGAGATGCAAAGAAAGTATTTTCTATTTGATAATGATATCAACAGAGAAGATTAGTGATCATGAGCTGGGCTTCCGCATGGGCCATATACTCACTTTTGCATGACATTCTGAAGACTTAACATCATCCCAAGTTCTCTCCTCATTTTCTCCCTGTTTTGATGGCATTCTGCGAGGTAGCGCACAGCCTGAAGGAGACACAATCACAAGTTAGGAACATAAGAAACACATTCATCCCACAGTCTCAAGAGGGACAGTAATATTGCCGCTTATTTCAAGCGAATGTCTTTAGGGAGTACGCCAACTTCTGCTAGGAGCAAACCAAACATATGTATGCAGACGCCTTCAGAATGCAATGCATCCACTACAAGTGGCCTTACCAGGAGTGCTGCGTAGACAACCTGGGGGTTGGGATGGTCCAGAAAAAGGATGAGTCCCGGTAAGCAACCTTGGTCCTGAACGATGGCTCTTCTGTTCATGGGATCTGCAGCAAGATCCCTCAGCTGGTTCACCACAGCCAAAGCGTCTGGCTCCCCACTCATGATGCTGCCTCTTACAGACCCATGCAAGGCTGAATTGACTGAGGGAGAGAAGAGATGGAGGGGCTGACATTAGGAAAATGTATTAGCTAGCTAGCTAGTTCTATAGTAAGTTCAATACTATAGCTACTGTAACTCCAGTATGGAGATAGATAGCTACATTCTCCAGGGCAACAGTGTATGCTTTATTCCAATATAAATAATGTGTGTTTAGTGCCTTCAGAAAGTATTCACACACCTAGACTTTTTCCACATTTTGTGTTACAGCCTGAATTTAAAATGGCGTAACTTGAGGTTTAGTGTCACTGACCTACACACACACAATACCCCAGAATGTTAGTGGAATTATGCTTTTAGAAATGTACCTAGGCACTGTACCTAGGTTTGAACTACTGCCAGGATCAAAGTTAGCGCGCTACCAAGCGCTCTTCTTACCCATCTAGCTAGCTCTCGACAAATAGGTGGCATTCTGCATTCTCCCTACAGTTCAGATATTAGTTTCGTCCCCGACTACCTTATGTGAATTAAAATCCCGAAGTTGTGTTTTAACGTTTAGAAACGTTAATAATCATTGCTTGGATACAGCTTTCGAAACACATGCTCATCAGCGAGAGAGAAAAAATCCTTCAAATAAATAAAAAACACACATAATGTAGCAGTTTTGCACAGATCAAGTGCCTCCACCAGATGAAACTACACTTCCGCCACACTTGACGAGTTAATAAGCACAGGTTATTACATCTTATGTAAACAAGCGCTGTAACATGGAGATATGACCGTGTGTGTATCAACTAACCCATTGGGAAATTATTTCCCAAGTCCTAATCATGTTCAGATTGAGCATCAGGGCTCTTAACAAAACTTCCCCTGTACAGAAGACGCCTTCGTCCAATGAGTCTGGAAAGGAAGTGCACGATCAAGGGCTAACTACTACTATCTAGCCAGCAAGTTGACGTGTTTGTCAGGAGGACATGCTATTGAGTATGATTATGGACCCAACGTGGAAAATAGAGGTAGATAACGTTAGCACATGTATTTAACTAGATACTGGTGAAACTATTGGCTGTGTTCGCTCTAGTTAGTAACTTAATTGTTACCAAGCTTGCAAGATACACCATTATGTGTTGTATGCAATTACAACAGTATTTAGCTAAACAAGGCCGGGCTCAAATCATTAAAAATAGCTAACATCTCTAGTTAACGTTAGCATTACCAGCTAAGTAAGATGTGCTAACAAAACAGCCGCATACCTCAAAGGAATGGCTCTTCAGACCAGCACAATGTGCACACAGCGTCCGAGAAAGACAGCATGAAGCAAATCCAACGGATGAAATAACAAATGTAGCCAGAAGATTTTATTTGCTGTTATTACATTACAAACATCTGGTATTCGGCAAGCCACAAACACGGCAGGACTTTCTTGGTGAGCAGGGTCGTAACCAGTTAGCACAGCCATAAACTCCGCCCATATATACCATTTATTTTCTTAAAATCTGATTTTGAAGCTAACCTTAACCACACTGTGAACCTTAAGCCTAACCTTAAACTAAGAACAAAAAAGCTGTTTTCGTGTATTTTTTTTACGATATATACATTTTTACAGTATTTTGACTTTGTGGATGTGTTCTTGAAGCGGCCACTCTCCACTATAAACGTCCCTGATTGGACTTCACAAGCCATTCAGCTGCATTGTTCTTGAAGTGAAAGAGCCGACGCCCTGTGCTTGATGTCAGATGTTGGGCTTGCTCGAAGCCCATAGTGGAGGGGACTGCCGACGGACTGATCTACAAATCACCTTCCATTATAAATAGCCATTTCTTATTATTTGTAGATCAGTCAGTCACAATGTTAGACCTACCCATGATACATTGAAGTTTAGAAACTACCACGGCCGTTGACTCGGTATGGCGAGCTAAAATCAGTTTTGCAGTTTAGATTTTAACACTGATCCTCAATGCACTGATCCTTCAGACTATGGCAAGTCCCCTAACATTTTGAGATACCCCTACCCAAGGTATAAATAAACACAACCATGTTTTTTCTCGCTGTCGCTCTCTTCTCTCTCTCTCTCTATATATATGTATATATATTTATATATTGTTTTTATTTATTTTTAAATATAACCTTTATTTAACTAGGCAAGTCAGTTAAGAACAAATTCTTACTTACAATGATGGCCTACCGGTGAACAGTGGCTTAACTGCCTTGTTCAGGGGCAGAACGACCAATTTTTACCTTGTCAGCTTGGGGATAGATAGATAGATAGATAGATAGATAGATAGGTACTTTATTGATCCCCCGGGGGGGAAATTTCATTGTCAAGCAGCTACAACAAAAACACAGGGCAGGTGCAAAATGCAACAACGAAAGTACACAAAAGACAGATACACGGTACATGATACATAGAGCGGTAGTATGAAAAAGTATAGAAATACAAGATATCTGGAGTGCAAAAAAAAAGCTATAAAAGGACATTGCATAGTATGAGTGGTTGGCTGAATATGTACACTATACATTGGTGGATGTTGGATGGTTAACTATACTATACAGGTCGATGGCAGAGAAATACTTCAGTAGCTAAAAATTTGTATGATATGAGCGAGGGTAATAATAGTTTACTTAATAGACAGACTGGGTAAATGAACAGGTAAGTGAAAATTTTGCATGGTTAAATTAGCTGTACAGTTAGGTATACAGTTTTATTAACAGATAAGTGAATACTTGCATGTTTACACAAACTGTACAGGTAAATGACAGGAAGAGATACTTTAATAGCTAAATGTGTGTATGATATCATTTGGGGTAATAATAGTAATTCCCTTAAAATACAGTCCTTAGTGCGCAGGGTTTAATTACAGACAACTGCACTTATTGCACATTCGATATATTAAAAGCAATGAGAAAAGGTGCAACTGGCAGGATACTAATATGCATTCCTGAGTGAATGCCTACGTCCAATAATTACTTACAATATTGCATGTGATATAATATAACAACTGTACATGAGTATGTATATACAGACCTGTATGAATAAATAGGTCCTGAGTGGATGAGTGCTGACGGACCAGAGTTACTCACGGATGGATGCATAATTGTTAAACTAGGTCCTAGCACCCCAACAGTTCCAGATCTATGTTGCCGACGGCACGGCACCCCGGTGAGGCATTATATAGTCTCATAGCCGCCGGCAGGAAGGACCTCCTGTAGCGCTCTCTGGCACACCGTGGTGGGATCAGTCTGTGACTGAAAGTGCTCCTCTGCGTCATAACCATAGCGTGCAGAGGGTGGGTGACGTTGTCCATGATGGCCAGCAGTTTGGCCAGGATCCGTCTCTCCGCCACCTCCTCTAGAGTGTCAAGGCTCATCCCCAGGACAGAGCTAGCCTTCCTGATCAGCTTATTTACCCGAGAAGCATCACCGGCTTTAATGTTGGCTCCCCAGCACACCACTGCAAAAAAGATGGCACTGGCCACCACAGACTGGTAGAAGGTATGCAGTAGTTTACTGCACACGTTGAAGGACCTGAGCCTCCTCAGAAAGTAGAGTCGGCTCTGGCCCTTTTTGTACAGGGCCCCGGTGTTACCAGCCCATTCCAGTCTGTTGTCCATATGGACACCCAGGAACTTGTATGACTCAACCATTTCCACATCCATCCCCTTTATAGGGACTGCAGTCAGTTGTGCCTTGGTTCTCCTGAAGTCCACCACCATCTCCTTAGTTTTGCTGATGTTGAGCTGAAGGTGGTTCTGCTCACACCACAACACAAAGTCACTGATTGTGCTCCTGTACTCCTCCTCCTGCCCACCCCTGATGCACCCTACAATAGCAGAGTCATCCAAGAACTTCTGTAGGTGGCATGTTTCAGAGTTATATCTGAAGTCTGAGGTGTAGAGGGTGAACAGGAAGGGGGACAGGACCGTACCCTGGGGGGCCCCTGTGTTGCTAACTGCCCGTTCTGACACACAGCTCTGTAGTCGCACAAATTGTGGCCTACCGGTCAGGTAGTCCGTGACCCAGGAGACTAAGGGTGCTTCCACTTTCATCCTCCTCATCTTCTCACCCAGTAGCAGGGGCTGAATGGTATTGAAGGCACTGGAGAAGTCAAAAAACATGACCCTCACAGTGCAACCTGCGTTGTCCAGGTGAGAGTAGGCCCTCTGCAGAAGGTAGATGATTGCATCATCCACCCCGATGTTGCGCTGGTATGCAAACTGCAGGGGGTCCATTGATGAACACACCAGGGGTCTGAGGTGAGCGAGGAATAACCTTTCCAGGGTCTTCATGATGTGGGATGTTAGCGCTACAGGTCTGAAGTCATTCAGGACAGTGGGGTGTACCTTCTTGGGCACTGGGACGAGGCAGGATGTTTTCCACAGCACAGGGACCCTTTCTAGGCTCAGGCTAAGGTTGAAAAGACGCTGGAGTATTCCACACAGTTGGTCAGCACAGACCCTCAGCACCCTTGGGCTGATGCCATCAGGGCCCGCCGCTTTCCACTGGTGTAGTCTCTCCAGCTCTCTCTTCACTTGGTTGGTGGTGAAAGCCAGCCCAGGTGGGGAGGTGGGGGGAAGGGGGGTGTTGAGGATCAGTCCAGGGGGGGCAGGGGCGGAGATGGGGTCACTGATTGTCTCAGCAGAGGTGCTGTGAGCAAAGTGGGGGTGGGATAGCCGTGAGGGTGTGTGGTCTGGGGAGCTGGAGGGGAGGTTAGATCAATGCCCAATGCCCTAACCACTAGGCTCAAGGACAACAAGTGGGCCCAGACATCAAAATAGATTTTAAAGTATTTTATATCCTTAGCCTCTAGTCTTGCAATTAGGTCGGGGCCATCTTTATATTTTGTCTCAAATCCAATATGGCGTCCAAAATCCAACATGGCCGCCATAATAACATTTGATGGCCGTTAAATGATCAGTAAATATGACTTGTGTAAATGAGAGGCATTTTTACAGAATTGTGTTATTGTATATCAATTTTATTCTGTATTGTGTTATTCTGTCTTTAAAAGGGTTTCATAACGCTCTTGGTATATCTAGGACTATGAATGGCACTGCCATGCCTCTTGTTTGAATAGCCAAAGCCAATTGGTTTTTCAATTTGTGTTCATATTTGAATCTCATTCACACTCTTGCAGCATATCAACAATGGGCAATTCCACAAAATATAATAACAAGCCTTTCATGACACAAGCACACAGCAGCGTAACCACAGTCAATCCCAAGCCACAATAAACTGTAACATACAGCAAGTTTTACCATCCTAAGATGCCTCTTGTGTGCCATAAACGGCATATGTCATTATAGCGATGTTGGGATTAGTGCACAGTTTCCTAGACCAATGCATGAGTCACACCAGCACGAGAGCTCATTCTTCCCATGCTCTCCAGTTCAGGTGTCACATGATGGGCTGGCCAGCAATGGTTGGTAGCAAAATAGGTACATATGAGACCAATGCACAGCAGAAATGACCAGATGGCATTTTGGCTGTTGAATGGCCTCCTGACATGTGGCAGTCCAGCTCTATGGTTTCTCTGTCTCTAGTAACTGCCTGAGGGGAGGACTGATGGTGAATTGGGCCTATCAAGGACTATCCTGGGAGATTCAGGATGGCATTGATATTGGAGAGGTGCATTTCCTATGACATGTGAAGGCCCACTAAATGTATGACATTTCTTGTCAATGAGTGTCAGGTTGTGTCAGTTCATTGTAGCCTTATACGCTTTTCATGTGTGGTTGCATCCTCCTCATACACCATAATGTCACCAAGTCAACATATACGGCAACTCCAGGGCGGACAGCCAGCATGGTGGACATGATTGTCTGGAATAAGCAATGTGCCAGCTTAACCTGAACAGGATAAGAGTCCACCAGAACCTCCCAATGTTCATCACACATGCAGTGAGCCAGTGGTAGGTCATTTTGGATTCAGGCAGACATATTGGAGGTGACTTAAGAGCCAAATCCTGGAGGTGCAGGTTATACCACAGTCGGGGTAAGTTGTAGAGCTAGGGATAGAGGTTCAGAGTCTAGGGTTGGATTCCTTTTCCTTTTGTTTGAGCCTCCCAGTTGCCTCATTGATCCACAAATAAGCTTGTGACATGGAATTCTTGGTGTTGCCATGCCAATCAGTCTGTTGCCTTTTTATATACAGTGCATTCGAAAAGTATTCAGACCCCTTGACTTCTTCCACATTTTGTAACGTTACAGCCTTATTCTAAAATTGATTCAAAAAATATTTTCCTCATCAATCTACACAATACCCCATAATAACAAAGCTAAAACAGGATTTTAGATTTTTTTTTTGCTAATAAAAAAAATAAAAACAACTGATATCACATTTACATAAGTATTCAGACCCTTTACTCAGTACTTTGTTGAAGCACCTTTGGCAGCGATTACAGCCTTGAGTCTTCTTGGGTATAAAGCTTGACACACCTGCATTTGGAGAGTTTCTCTCATTCTTCTCTGCAGATCCTCTTAAGCTCAGTCAGGTTGGATGAGGAGCGTTGCTGCAGCTATTTTCAGGTTTCTTTAGAGATGTTCAATCGGGTTCAAGTCCGGGCTCTGGCTGGGCCACTCAAGGACATTCAAAGACTTGTCCCGAAGCCACTCCTGCGTTGTCTTGGCTGTGTGCTTAGGGTCGTTGTCCTGTTGGAAGGTGAACCTTCGCCCCAGGCTGAGGTCCTGAGTGCTCTGGAGCAGGTTTTCATCAAGGATCTCTCTGTACTTTGCTCCATTCATCTTTCCCTCAATCCTGACTAGTCTCCCAGTCCCAGCCAACATCCCCACAGCATGATGCTGCCACCACCATGCTACACCGTTGGGATGGTGCCAGGTTTCCTCCAGACATGACGCTCGGCATTCAGGCCAAAGCTTTCAATCTTGGTTTCAGCAGCAGAACAGAGAATCTTGTTTCTCATGGTCTGAGAGTCCTTTAGGTGCCTTTTGGCAAACTTCAAGCAGGCTGTTATGCTTTTTACTGAGAAGTGGCTTCCGTCTGGCAACTCTACCATGAAGGTGTGATTGGTGGAGCGCTGCTGAGATGGTTGTCCTTCTGGAAGGTTCTCTCACCTCCACAGAAGAGCTCTGGAGCTCTGTCATCATACCTCATTTCCACCAAAAAAGAACTGGTTCGGAACTGTTGCTGGTTCAAAGTTGGTTCAAAGTTGGTTCAAATCGCAAACCTTCTCAGAACCTGTTTGTTTTTCCACTGACTAGAGAGCCCAGCGAACGACGTCGTTACGTCACTGTGTACGTCGCCATACGTCTTAGCTTTTCCAGAAACGCTTGCGCCAACTTCAAGCATAACAATTACAATGGCGGACTACATCGTCTTTCTGCAAATGTTTCTCCTGGCTTTGCGATCCTATATTGGGGTCAGAAGAAGACGTTTAGAACACATTTGTGCTGCTCATCTGGATTACTATAGACGGAGGTTACGTTCGAGAAGAAGGGTAATTATGGTCACAATAACCCCGCCCCCAGCCCCCAACGTAAGCATGACGTGGTAAAAGAACGGTTCTAGTCCAGCAAAGAGTTGGTGCCGCTTTGGAACCAATTTTCCTGGACGAGAACCGGTTCTTTGGCTGTCGAAACACCACAAACTGGTTCGCGAGTAGGCACCGGCTCCGAACCGGCTCTCAAAATGCTTTGGTGGAAAAGGGGTATCAAGAGTGACCATCATGTTCTTGGTCACCGCCCTTCTCCCCCGGTTTGCTCAGTTTGGCCTGGTGGCCAGCTCTAGGAAGAGTCTTGGTGATTCCATTTAAGAATGATGGAGAACACTGTGTTCTTGGGGACCTTCAATGGTACAGATTTGTTTTATACCCCAGATCTGTGCCTCGACACAATCCTGTCTCAGAACTTTACAGACAATTTCTTCAACCTCATGGCTTGGTTTTTGCTCTGACATGCATTGTCAACTGTGGGACCTTATATAGACAGGTGTGTGCCTTTCCAAATCATGTCCAATCAATTGAATTTACCACAGGTGGACTCCAATCAAGTTGTAGAAACATCTCAAGGATGATCAACGGACACAGGATGCACTTGAGCTCAATTTAGATGTTTACGCTTTGTCATTATGGGGTATTGTGCGTAGATTTATTTAATCCATTTAATAAATCCAGAATAAGGCTGTAACGTAACAAAATGTGGAAAAAGAGAAGGGGTCTGAATACTTTCTAAATGCACTGTATCCAGACAGACAAGGCTGGCCCTGGGCATAAGCAATATAAGGGGTCACTTAGGGCCCCCAGCCTCTAACGGGCCCCCAACACCCCCAATTTGCTTTAAAACCACAACATTTTCTCTATGCCTCATGACAAAACGGAGAGAATTACAGGAAATGTACAAAAAAATCTTTACCATCAAGCGGGGGACCACCAAAAGTTTTACCCGCGAGGTAGGGGGCCCAAAAAACAAATCTCGCTTAAGGCCCCAAAAAACTAGGGCCAGCCCTGCAGACAGATGTTTGAGTGTATACAAAAAAATCTAATTAAAAATATGTACATATACAGGTGATTTAAACAACCATTTAACGGTATTTTGGCAGCCATACTGGATTTTGAGTCAAATCTAGGAGGCCCCCCTAGCATATTTGCAAGTGTAGGGGCTGAACATATAAAATCCACAGAGGAACCTTTGACTGAAAATAAGTTACAATTTTCAGTGTCTGAGCCCACTTGCTTTAGAGATGATTACAATAACCACAACATCAACACGTGTAACTGTATGCATTTTTCTCCTCAGGGAGGACCATTCAGCACAGAATGAAAGCAAATTTGACTTGGAAAGTTGTCCTATTGAACAGCTACCAAAAAGTGAAGGTCATATAAATAAAACCTATTGTATCGATGTTCCCAAAATGCTTAATATATCCTAATGCTGTGTGTGTATATCTATCAATTGAACCACTTTTGTATGGTAGACCTAAAGAGATATGGAAACACATGGTTGTGCCTTGTTAACCTATGGTAGCGGTATCTCAAAAACTAAAGTCCTTACTGAGGATTGATCTCTTGCCTTCAAGATCTGTATTAAATGTCAGACTTCTACAAGGGGAAACCTTAGCGATCAGTACCTTTAATAAAACAAATGAAAAAATGCACTCTTATTTATCCCTCTATGCAAAACCCCACAGAGAATAGAACATTATTTGTAGAACTGTAAAGGAGAACGGCTGGGGCTTTAGACTGGACAGAGGAAAAGAAAGGAAACGCACAAGTGGACAAGTTGTTTTTTTAATGAAAATGTAACTGCAACTGGCATGTATCAAAATACCAATTTGGCAAAGCTTTTCACAAAGTTCCTACCCAAAAATGACTTACATCAAAATGGTAAACTGTTATATAAAACTGTCTTGCAATAGTTACCAGAAAATACACATTTTTGCCATAATATGAAAAGCACCGGTTTTCATTCAATATACCGAAAGTCCAACCAGAGACACAATCGTGCCTTGTGTAAAGAATTAAAAAAAAAAACTACACCAAAAATAAATTAAATATGGAATGTTTTATGTTATGACTGGATCACGGTCCAATCTACTAATGCCAAGTAATTTCCTTTCACACCAGAGGCAAACAGTCAGACAAAGTATTGATAGAAGACAATCAACCTTATATATATATATATATAAAAAAAAAAAAAAAGAATAAGAACTGGTTTGGTCACTTAGTTTTGTGCATAGTTTAAAGGCATCTGTTGCCAGTTTTAGAAGTTGCCTGTTTGCATTCTAGAAAGGGCTTCAACTCTCTAAAATAACATTGTAGATCATGGCACAGCCCTACCAGAGGCAGACCACCTAATTTCAACCTTAATAAGTAGTCATGCTGTTTATACCCTCAACTCACTCTTAACTCAGGTCATCCGTTACTAGTATGGAAGAGTGGTTATTCAAGTGTTGAAAGAATGTTAAGGCCATAGAAATAGAATCTAGATTATACTTCTAAGGTTAAGGCCACACGCGTGCCCCGTTTCCCCCTTACAAAACATTGTTACTAGGCTACGGGTAAATCCCCAACACTGTACACCTTATTGATAAAGAAATACATTGATTTCATACCACATCCAATGGACTTTTTTCACACAAGTAGTCTCTGAGCTGACTGACTCTTGGGTCATAGTTCACAGTGCAAGGAGCAACGAACGGACCAAAACAGTGCTTTTCAGGGCATTTGTGTTGTTCTGCAATCAGATGTTTGTTCAGTATGTTGTCAACAGGACAAGTACTTCATGCGAGTGGTTATTCACATACAGTATGTGTTTTTTTTTTTACAGAACCAATGTTTAATTTGTGAAATGCAGCACAAAAGACGCTTGTAAACAGTCTTCAGAGGCAGCAGTGAAGTGGGCTCATCATATTATTTAGTGTACGAGGAAGTATTACTATTAGTCTGAAATGCAGCAACACACAGAAGCTTGTCTCAGTCACTGAACATGAACCACTCTCTTTGAATACAAGGTTTCCTCACTGGAAATGGCACTTTATTCAGAAGCGTCGTGTTGAAAACATTCCCTTCAGGTCTCTGTTAAAAAGGGTGACGTGTCAAATTAGTGATGTCAGAGCAGAACTACAGTAAAAAATAAAATAAAAATACATACAGCAGAAGCAACATGAGGTATATATGTATTGCTCTATGTTAAAGTAAAAGGTCCAAATTCAATAAATTAAGTTAAATTACATGAAAAACAAAAACAGTGGTTAACCTAGATGGGGAACGTGTGGCTGAGTTGCTGTGGTGCAGGGAGTGCTGGGTAATGTAGGTAACCGTGGGCGCCAGTCACACTTGGCGTGTCATGACCCTTTGCTTCCCTGAGGTAATACTTTGGAGTTTGAGTCTTTGGTGGTAGGAGTCCTCTGTTCCTCTGAGGCCCTACTAGCACTAGCTTCCTGCTTGTCCCGCCCCTCCTTCCAGCCTTGCTTGTTCAAGCTCAGGTGGCTCATCATGATCTGGGACAGCCGTGTGTCGGAGAAGCGTGACCATTCCACAAACAGAGGCTCTACGACGTAGGCCATGAAGCCTGCAGGAGAAGACATCTCTCATTCAGAGCAGGTAACGACAAATAAATCACACCATGCTGCTAAGGTCAGAAGCAGAAAAGCCCAACTACAAGCAAATGTACAAATATTAAGTAGGAGTACATTTTAAATAATTGTCAGTAGCCTTGTCCGAGACAGAAAATGCCCAGAGGCCAGGAGGAGCTCCTATTTCTGTAGCATGAGGCAGCTTGATGTACAAGTACACCTCTGGACAGGTCACTACATTATAATACAATATAAATACATCATATACAGACTTCGATTAAGAGGGGTAACTTTACCAATCTGTATATTGGCGACCGAGTTGGATTGCCTGTCACAGAGTGGGGTTACTTCAAGATTATGTTTCCTCTCAATGTCACCTGATGAAAAGAAGGATTGGTTAATACTCATTATATAAACCAAGAGTTCACGCTTGGTTGAACTCTTAATAAACACCTGGATTCAAATGAGAGAAGACTAGCCCTGTACAGAGTTTCATGGTGCAGTACCTTGGTGGAAGAACTCCTCTGTCACTTTCTCGCTCCACTGTTTGCTGAGTTTCCACGGTCGGCAGGGGTTGCAGATGTCAGCACACTTCAGAGCCATCTTTACAGGGTCAATGAGGGAAAACAGTTTGTGTTTGTCTCGCTCTCTCTCTCTTTCCTCTCCATCAGCCTCAACCATATCGAAGATTCACTTTTACTGTTTCAAGCTTTTTGCAACACTTCAGTGCCTTAGAGATTCACTTGATCTCTTAATGCCACAAATCATACCACAACAGTGCAGTCATTTATGCTCCTTTTGTTAGGTGGGAAACACCTTGCTCACCTGAAGGATAAAGTGTCGATGTCCTCCGTTAGTGAGGCAGAGGTCTCCCTTGTCCAAATGTGTCCTAAACTCGGACAGATAGTCATTCTGCCTGCTGATGTCCGTAGCCAGAATCAGGGAACCAAGCCGCTCCTCCATGTTAAATCTAAATGACAACAACATCCAATCAATATTCATTAGTGTATATACTGCAATGTTCCAATGGTAATGGGTGATTACACAAGTCTGAAGATACATTTAAATTAGCTAAATCTGGGGACCCCATAGTTAGTATTACATGAACTGAATGTCTTAGTGGATGTAGATGTAGTTAAATCTATCTGAAGGCCCTGCTGAATGTGAAGAAGAGGGCCTTCAAGGAGGGGGACAGGGACAAATTGAAATGCATCCAGAGGGAGCTGAAGTTGCGGATTGCTGAGGGGAAGAGAGGGTTTTAGGAGGACAAGCTGAGGCAGAGCCAGGTGAGAGAGGTGTGGAAGGGTATGAGAAATATCACTGGCTTCAAAAAGTCAAACAGTGGGCAGACGGAGGGGACCCAGGACAGAGCCAATGAGCTGAACCAATTTTTTAACAGGTTCGATACTGGCCCTGTCCACCTCCCCTCTAGCTCCCCAGACCACACACCCTCACAGCTGTTCCACCCCCACTTTGCTCACAACACCTCTGTTGAGACAATCAGCGACCCCCTCCCCACCTCCGCCCCTGCTCCCTCTGGACTGATCCTCAACACCCCCCTTCCCCCCACCTCCCCACCTGGGCTGGCTTTCACCACCAAACAAGTGAAGTGAGAGCTGGAGAGACTACATCAGTGGAAAGCGGAGGGCCCTGATGGCATCAGCCCAAGGGTGCTTACGGTCTGTGCTGACTAACTGTGTGGAATACTCCAGCGACCCTTCAACCTTAGCCTGAGCCTGGAAAGGAGCACAATCAATGACTTTGTGTTGTGGTGTGAGCAGAACCACCTTCAGCTCAACATCAGCAAAACAAAGGATATGGTGATGGACAGGAGAACCAAGGCCCAACTGACTGCAGTCCCTATACAGGGGATGGATGTGGAAATGGTTGGGTCATACAAGTTCCTGGGAGTCCATATGGACAACAGGCTGGAATGGGCTGGTAACACCGGGGCTCTGTACAAAAAGGGCCAGAGCCGACTCTACTTTCTGAGGAGGCTCAGGTCTTTCAATGTGTGCAGTAAACTACTGCATACCTTCTACCAGTCTGTGGTGGCCAGTGCCATCTTTTTTGCAGTGGTGTGCTGGGGCGCCAACATAAAGGCTATCTATCTATCTATCTATCTATCTATCTATCTATCTATCTAATCACTGGTAGTAATCACATGCATCTGATAAAACCAAATCAAGCACATTACAGTACATAGCAATCCTAATCCAATCAAACTTTTTTCATGGCACGCAACAAAATACCAGTTTAGAGGAAACTAAATTCAGAACACCTGTAGGATAGACAAAAACTTGTCTATCCTACAGGTGCTATGCATATACAGTATAATTGCCCTAAGGGGACAAATAACGTTTTTAATTGAATATAGCAGGAGCCCTGCCTGTGAACTGACCTGTCCTCAGTGGAGAGGTGGGACAGCAGGTCTGACTCGCGGAGCAGGCCCACGGCAGACTTCCAGTGGTGATTCTCCAAAACTGAGCTATTCTACAATGGCAAACACAACCAAAAAAAGACTTGTATTACTTATAAAAGAGCTCAATATATTGTACATGGGCTAGTTGATGTCTGATGCCAGCTATTAACATACAGATAACAACTGTATCTGTATTTGAGCCCATGCGCTATTTCCAGTATAGGGCCTTACCTTGTACAGTGCTGCTAGGTAATGGTCTGTTTTGATGAGGAAAGGCTGGTTGACGCCCGGATGGTCCAGATCATGGGTGGCAGCAGCCAGCAGACCCAGCAGGAGATCACAGGAAGTCAGCGCCTTTGCAAGCTGCAAACACACAGAACCCTCATCATCAGACTCCTCATGAATTGTCACAGTTGGAACAAACTATTCCAGGTATACTTGTAGATTATAATTATTTTATTGAAAGTCCATACATTTTGAAGGATACAAGCTCAAATGTCTTACAAAAATCTACACAGCCTTCTACAAATTAAAACACTTTACAAACACATACAGGGTTTCGAGTATGGATATATTTTATGACCTTATTCTTACAGAGCATTTCATTCAGGTGTAGATGAGTCATTTGTTAGTGGTTAACCATGTCATTTTTTCTCACCTTGGGCTCCTGCAGGTAACAATACATGGCCTGAGTCACGTCTGCAGCGTGGACTGCATTGTGGTAGGGGTTCTGGCAGCGGTAGTCCTCTTGAATCATGACTAATAACAACAAACATATTGGTTATTGAGTTAATTTGGAGAAGGTTTCAACTATGCATCAACACTTGGGTTTAAATAAATCCAAGTCCCAATGCAATATGGTGTATTCAATAGTTTCAAATGTATTTCCATACCTAAAAATCTTCTAAGTTTAACCATGTCCAACTGGAAAAGCTCAATTAACCCATAACTGTTGAATAAGTGAAAGGTCAGGTTGACGAGGCTGTTCCCTGTCAGAAAGCAGAACAGAAAGAATTAATTAATAAATGCATATAAACACTACAGTTTGTAATAACAGACAAGGGACACGATGTAATAGTCTTACTCCTTAATCTAAAGTTGAACTCCAACCACATATAATTAGTCTGACTAGCAAAATGCGATCCACAACAAAATCACGTAATTCTCCACATTTATACAAACTATTATGTTCATGATTGAACATTCTCAAAATAGAAATGGAGAGAAATATTTGTGTCAAGGTGAGAAATAAAGTCTGCATGCATTGCATCTACAATTCTTAAACAGCAGAGGGCAACAATCCCCTAGGAAAACACCGTACCGTTTGTAAGTCGGTCAAACAGGAAAATATCAAAGTTCCAGTTTCCAACCTTCTGCAGCATTAACTGAAACATATGAAATAATATACAGTCAGGTCTACTCAGTGATACTACAACACTAACATCTACAGAACAGATGACAAAATACTGTTGCTAGATAGATTGGCAGTGGCACTAACCTTGGCTTGACCTGTGTAGTCATCGTCAAGGATGTAGCCTAGAGGGTTGGATGCTGGGATGCCGTGGAAGAACTGTGACGAGTGGAGGTACCTCTGAAAGCTCAGCAGCCTGCGGACCTTCCTGGCAGATACGGGCCGCGCAGCCTCAGGTCGGGCTGTGGAAACATAAGTACAGAACCATTAACGTTAGCCATGGTTGAAAAGCACTCAATTTCTTTATTGCATTATCTTTCAAGTAGCTTTCAGGAGATTCTTTATTTTCTTTAAGTAATCGTTCAAGTTCTACTTAGCTAGCTAGGTCACATGTTGTTGTTAAAACAAACACCAGAATTTGTCTGTTGGCTTTTTGAGCTCTAGAACACTGAAACGTTTTCTAACACAATTCTATCACAGAATTCCATACTCTTCATCTGCTTGTAAAACAAAGGAATCTACACTCTCTGTACTAAAAGCATAGCACTGCATATCATTCAGGACAACGTAAAATACAGACCAATACAATAAGTCAAAACAAATCGGACTGATACCATTAGTTGGTTTGCTGTACTAACATCAATATACAACAGATGCATTTCACAGTAGTGTGTGAATAACCGGTTTACTTTGAAACTTTTTGAAAAGACGAAGGAAGAGTCCCAAGCCAATTCAAACAGTGAGTAGCCCTAAAATTCCATCTACACGGACAGAGGACAAACACAGAGGATTTGAGCCTGCCATGCCGTGGCCACCCCCACCACTTTGACTGGTGCAAAGGGGTGTGAGTGTGCAGACATGCTGCTGACACAGCAGCCCAATCTCCAGCCAGCTGGCAGCCCACCAATCTCAGCCCTGCATTGTCAACGCACACTCACCAACCATGGCAGACTAGCAAGCCTCCAATAGCCTCTTGCAGTAAACTATCATTCTAGAAAATGATATGAAGTATCAAGGCACCTACAGACAGAGCCAGGAAAAATGAATGTCTAATGTCTAACAGGCGATGGTCCCCAACAATTCTAAAATGCAATATTGATTGCTGGAAAATGTTACAAGAGTCAGCACACACAACACATAAGATCACATCAATAGGACAGCCAGCTGGATGGCTACCATTGACCAATTTGTTAGCAACACTTTGGACAACGGTATTTTCATAGACCTTTTCAGATAATTACATTTGACAAGTGACTAATATCTTAAATGCTTTCATTTCATTAATTCAAGCACATGCCAGTTTAAATGTAGCAAGCATAGCGCTCAAGTCTCATATACATTAGATGCACTACAGTTTGTGGATGTGTATCCTACCTACATTTACATTAGTGATTGTTTAGTGTTCACTTCATATAGTATCTGCCATTTAGTTCATACGTTTATGTATCAGACAAAGGGTTACTTCGATCATAAGAGCAACAAATCATCGGTTGCAAAAAGGTTCAGCTTCTTTATTCATAGAAGAGATTTCAAGGGAATGGGAGTTTTTGGTTCTTACTTACAGTGTAAAGTTCGGAAATCGACATACAAGTAGGGATGAGACCCTCTTCGCTCCGGTTCAAACCCCACCTGGCTTCTGACTCTCACATCTCCTAGAAGGAATGGGAAAACATGGTCCTCAAGGTACTTGCCCTAATGAAGGGGTTTCATTTAGTAAAGCATTGGGCCTGCTAAGACTGAAACTACGTCCCAAATAGCACCCTAATCCCTATGTAGTGCACTACTTTTGACCAGGGCCCATAGGTGAAAGGTTGGTGAAGGTCATGCGATATGTATCAATATTTATGGAGTGATAAAAAAAATCCAGTGAATACCATACCATACGTACCGAGCATTCGAATGTAGAGAGCCGTTTGATCCTCACTGTCATAGGAGATCGCCCCTCGTCTCTGCAAGGACACAAGAAATAGATAATTTAGACAAAACTCCTAGAATAAAACTCAAATTGTTGGGGTGTTTTGTTTCCCTCTAGGAAAAGCATGACGCAAACTTTGCAAATCCTCCTAGGTTGTGAGCTGTATTTCAATAGCTCTCCAAATTAATTTACATAACTTCGTGACACACATTTCAAACAGAAAAGGGGGGGGGGGGGGTCAAATAAGCAGGTTAGCGGTTTTCGTCATGAATCTTGTTCTGGAGGCAGCTCTGCAGTGGTCACTAGCTGGCACAGACACAAAGTCATAATCTGATTTTAAACCTAACCTTAAAGAGATGCTCCCATACTTCTGTATACTTTTTAGCCAGTAGTTCTGAAAGTAGCACTCACAAGCCAAAAGTGGTCCCTGAAAATTGCACACTACCTCACGTTGGTTAGGGCTTGTAAGTAAGCATTTCACTGTAAGGTCTACACCTGTTGTATTCGGCATGTGACAAATAAAAATGTATTTGATTTGAAAAAACCTTTTTTGATTTGATATGTTCACCACATCATTTTTCTTTCTCTCACTCTCGCGCTCTCTGCGGTGTCCACTGAGCCGCACGACCTGCTGAAGCTGATTGGCTAGAACTCAAATTGCTAGGAGGATGGCCTATGTGGGGGGAAATTAGGGGAAAATGGTGCCGCACAGCTTCAAGAAAAGTCGCTTTCAAACTAGGGATTTCGTGGCTAATTGAAGGAAGACAGTAATTCTGCTCATTGATTATGCATGTATGAACTACACGTTGAAATATCCAGCCCAAAGCGGGAGGTTTAAAAAATACTTTCTTAAAATCACCAAAGTAGCGGGGCATGTCTTTAAATTACATTTTTTCATTAATTTTTACAGTATAGCCAATTTGGCTATCTAAGGGGAAAAAATATAAAATAAAAAATTACAAAATATTACATTTTTCGCTCAGTTCTGCCTCCAGTTCTGCCTCAACAATAAACGTCAACCCACATAAAATAATAGGCAGAGACTGCGGATCTGTAGGTTTCCGCCCCCCTGCGCAGTAAAAACAGAAACATTTCCCAGTGGCACTTCTACTGAAACAGCCATGGGAGGTGGTGGTGGGGGGGTCATTCTGCTGTGTCACCTGCAGCCATAGCCATGTGACAGTAGAGGACATTAAAGCCCTCTGCAGGACCCTGTCATTCCTTACACTACAACAGTCATGCAGAGCTCCCTGCAGCAAGATAGCAGCCCCTAGAGCACACAGGGTTGTCACTAGTTAACACAGCCACAAAGTCATAATTATGGCTAAACCCCAGCCATTTCTAAAATGTCTCTTCTTAAAATATGATTTTAAACCTAAGCCTAACCACATTGCTAACCTTATGCCTAACCTTAAATTAAGACCCAAGACTGTGGAACCTGACTTTGTGGATGTGTTATCTAGTGGAAACCAGCACACTGCCCAGTCAGTTCTCCTCTCCTCTCCTCTCCTCTCCTCTCCTCTCCTCTCCTCTCCTCTCCTCTCCTCTCCTCTCCTCTCCTCTCCTCTCCCCTCCCCTCCCCTCCCCTCCCCTCCCCTCCTCTCCTCTCCTCTCCTCTCCTCTCCTCTCCTCTCCTCTCCTCTCCTCTCCTCTCCTCTCCTCTCCCCTCCCCTCCCCTCCCCTCCTCTCCTCTCCCCTCCCCTCCCCTCCCCTCCCCCTCTGCAGCCAATGCTGGCTCAGTGCCACATCTGGGTGTCCCCAGATGGCATTAAATTCTAACTATGACGTCAATCTGCTCAACCTATTTGTATAAATTATATTCCTCCATCAGCCCATCCCAAGCCGCATAAGCGTTGTTGAATGCGAACATAAAACAAATGCCATATGGATTTATTTGGCCAGTGGCTGTACTTATACAGTCTTGCATGTGACCTTGCATTGAAGTTACAAGACCAGATATCAAATTAACTGCTGGGCTATACCATACCAGTATACAACTGTAAAGAGAGGACTCAAAACAGATCAGAGAGGACTGACAACGAAGGGGGGTGACCATGGCGGGAGGAAGGCTGACCTACAATATAGGAACTGGGCAATTCCACACGAGATTGGCCCAAGGCTAATTATTATGTTTTGGCTCTTCCTGAAAATAAATCCATAGAAAGACCCTTTGGGGAAAGGATGTTTGGCATAACTTTGAAATCTGTATCCAAAATAATTATTGAGAAATAACTAATTAAAGTTGGGAGATGTGACATGTTGGCCTTCTTTCAGACACTACAGCAATGAGTTTGTAGATGCTTTAATAGACAGTCTTGGTGTCTTTTGAAACTTACCGTTTGCTCTAAAATATGATTTGTGTTTTGATTAAGAATACCATCTGTACATACATTTATGGATAATTCAAAATACATATACAGCGTGTATGTAAATTTGAGCTTTTGTTCATTTTGGACATACTGTTTGAAATAAGAATACTCTACAAGTACATCACATTTCCAGCGTGGGCTCTCTGAAACTTTTGAAGTTATGATACATCATAAATATCTTTGAGCTAATCTCGTATGGAATGGCCCAGCTGACAGACGACCCAAAATTGTGGTTGAGTAGCAGGCAACCCTCACAGCAATGAACTAGAATCAACCCTGTTAGTGCATGTATGGACAAGCCTAGGTCATCAAGTAACTTGTTACTTTAAACAATCAGTTATATGAACTGAGTATAGAAAATGTGCCTAAGATTTTGTTGACAAATCAAAGCATGCCTCTTCCACTTGATTATCTGTGAGAAGATAACCCTTGCCAAGGTTTGGCAGTGTTACAGTACTGTTAAATGGGTCGTTCCACGAAATGAGTACCTTACGCGTGTATCCCTTTGATATTCTAAGAAGGAATTGTGCACCAATATTTAATTTTAAAAGCCTGTTATATTAAATGAATTGCCCTTTAATATAGACCACATGAATAATTCATTAAATAGTGCCAAAATGCAGCATTTTGACATGTCCCTCCATGCACCCAACATTTTGTTTTCACCATCACCATCATAGTAAAGCCCTAGTTATTTTGTTGCTTTGACAGTCATTTCTGAATATTATTATTTATTTAATTTGATGAGTGATTCATTTAAGTCTGTCCCTCATTTTAAGGTCAACCCTGTTACGTGAACTGAACTCTCATTTTAATATGGCGAAACTATATTTCTCAATTAAAGAAAAATAACAAAAAAAGAAACGCTGAACATCTAATAGCCTAATCAGTTTAAAAGCAGGTTAGCTGGTTCTACTCTTTATTGGCCATTTTCTGGTGGAAAACTGAGCAGGTCGACCATAACACGCCAACCCTGTTACTCATCGATAGACATGCTTGAAATGTTTTAATAAAAATATTTTAAAAAATGTGTGAAGCTTGCATTCAATTGCCCCTCCTTGTTGCAAACAAGCTTCCATTCCCCTTGGCACAAGGGGACTTATGGCTAATTTAAGATAAAATCGTCAACCCTGTTACGGTCAACCCCGTTACGGTCAACCCCGTTACGGTCAACCCCGTTACTTTATTTGGCAGCAATTACTATAGTAATTTAACCTCGAGATGGAAAAATGTGTTTTATGAAGTTGAACTCTTTATGACAGAATGTTATAAAATGAATTGAAATTAAAAGTTATGTCCAATTTACACCTCTCAAAAGGCATCAAATTGGTGGAACAATCCGAATACTGTCTGTGACCCATGTCTGTTTGCAGAGTCGTTTTCCTATTGTGTTTATGGAGCAGCTAATGACACAGTATATACTGACATGGATTGGACATTGTGCCACTTCGCTATTATTTTACTGAGTGAGAGTAATCTATTCCATTGTCTGACTCATCCTCTCTAGTTTATCATCCTCAATTCAAACCATATACTGGCAATTGCACAAGGTCTTAGTTTATGGGCAGACAATACTACACCATTAAATATAGCCTAGGCTATAGTTTTAAAAAGCTAATCTAATACGAACTAAACAGACAAAGCAGTATATGAAACCTTGGTTTGAAGGCAGTATTTGTAGTACCTACAACGCCATTGTTAACAGAAATCTGTTGTTTATGGCAGCCAAAGCCGGGGTATATCAGGCCCTCACAGGGACAAGGGCTGTAAGACATCCAAACTTTCTGTGCCCATTTGTGCTTCAGACAAGCAACTGGCATCTCCCTTCACATGGCGCTATGTGGGCTGTGCCGGCTTGCTTCGCTGCACTGTGGCGTCTGTCAGGCTGGGACGGACATATGCCTCGATTCCTCATGCCACTCGCTCCTGTTAAAATGCTTGACCTTAGAAGCTACATTCACAAGTCAAAACACAACTGCTGCTCATGACTCTGCTCTCAGTGCAATTTCAATGCAAGTGGACTGGCTTCATCGTTCAGTAAATCTCAGTACGTCATAGTGATTGATCCCATTATTGTAAAAAAGTCAGACACACACTCAAACGCAGTGGTACCGTTTCTTCCAAAAACCAGCAAGTTTGGTGGATTAAAAGAAATGCACTGTTATTCCTTGCTACCCACAATTTCTTCCAACTCGACATCCCATTCAGATTTTTTATTTCAACTCTGTGTCCCAATTCAGTAATGCATCACAAAACTCTCAAGACTTGCTACGAATGGCCTGTTTTATCAAGACCTAATTTTTTAAGCCCACCAATAAAATAAGCAGTATACTGTATGTCATGTGAAATGGATGATGGTTCTATGATTCTGCTGCTAAACTAATATACTAGTACTATTTCTGCTACTACAAATACTACCACTTTACTAAAGTTAGAAGCACCAGAAAATACGATTTGTTTTATTGATACAGCCTTTACTAGGCCTAAATTAATTCGAGCTACTTTTGAAGCACGTTGTGCCCTAGAAACTAATATGTAACCCTGTAAAGGCATTTGTTTATTATAAAGGGTTTATAATTAAGGCTCCATAATTACAAGTTATCAAACCAGTTCACACGATTGGTTAACTCTGGAGACGCCTTTGGTGTCTTCAGAGTTAGGCAAATCAGGCTTTAGTTTTTCTGCTCCATATTTGACATAATCTCCCCAAAACAGAACACATAGAGGCCTTAGTGTCCCTGAAACAGTTTAGAGATTTTATAATGAAGATGTGTGTTTTAGTTGATTGTGTTTTGTATATATTTATGTTTGTCTGTGCAATTTGTATCGTGCTATATTCCTTTCTATAAAATTGTATATGCAGGGCTCCCTTGAAAAATAGACACTGGTCTCAACAGTAACTCCCTGCTAAAACAAAGGTAAAATAAAAAAATATAAAAGCTAAAATGTTGATACAAATACATGTTCTTGAAATTACAAAGTAATTTGTGGAATATTAGGTTTCTACATTGTGTAAAAAGCAGTTTCCTATTGAGATGCATTACATAGAAAATTGTACACTGTCTCTTTAAGAATGTAAGTTTGTGAGTGATCGTTGATCTCCCGAAGAAGCTATCCCTTTACCATTCTTTCTGTGCCCCCAAATGTTTTGATATACTGGTAAATGTACCATGTTGTTAGCATACTAGCTAATGAGGTAACATGACGGAACAAGCAAGGAGTTAAAGGCCTGCGAGTAGTTTTAGATCTGCTCACGACGTGGTTTATGAACGTAAAAGGCGGCCCGCCAATGGAGATCCATACAGCTGCAGCGCCAATGCGCAATAGAAGTAAAATAAAATAAAACACCTGGCACCGGTAATATGGGACACAACTTTGGAAAACAAGCGGTTCTCTCTACATTAATGGAACCACCACACTCACAAAACTGCGCTCCCTTTTTTCTCTAGGGCACTCTAAAACAGCGGTAAAGCGAAGCCTAATCATTACAACAATTAATGGTAACACTTTATATTAAGGGTCCATAATAAACCATTTACAAGGCATTTACTCACCATTTATTAATCACTACTCCCACATTTGTAAATATTAGTCAGCTAGTTATTCACACATGTATATATTTCCTTAAACATCCTGTGTGTGTTTATTATTTTACCAGGTACTGCAGAAATGTCTACAATGGCATGCCCATCTTTATATGAGAAATTACACTGGTCACTCAAAACATTTATAAAGTATTTATAAAGTATAAATAGCGCTCATTTTAGATTAGGAATTGCAAAAATACTTCAATAATGATTCATAATTGTGGGAGTATAGATTCATAAATGGTGAACACACCATGACTTAAAAATGATTTATTACAGACCCTTAAAATAAAGTGTTACCACAATTATTTGGCAGATTTCCCCCCCAAAATTAAAATTCCAAGTCTCACAGCAAAATATTTAGGAGAATATGGGACCAAAATGGTCGCACTTTAGAGCACTGACTCCTACTACAGTACTAGTAATACTACCACTATTACTTCTTACATACTTGCATACATTCTTACAGCCTTTAACTTAGACCTATAAGTCTGATGATAGACAAACTCTCAGTACAAAAACTCTTAAAGGAAAAATCCACCCAAAACCACTCATTCCTAGAATATACATTAATATGTAAGAACAAATATGTGAGAACAATACTTTTAGTGAACAAATGTTTAATTTTGTTGTTATAATAAGATTGGTAGCAACATGTGAAAACTGTTGTGGAAATCTGTTGCATTGCAAGTCGACTACAAATCCCACAATGCAAGGCTCTCTCTATGGTCTGGCTGGCTGGCTAGCTAGCTAAATAGCTAGCTAACAAACGTAGCTAGATAACAAACGTAGCTACACACAATAATACCAAATACAATATCAGCATGTGAAGTAGCTAGTTAGCAATAAAAAATAATAATAATAAAAAAACATTTAAATATAATAATCGCCTAAACAACCTGCACTATAAATTTAGGAGTCTACAATCTCATCATGTCCAACCTGTAGATCCTTGTGCCTCACATTCGCAACGGCATCATGCAATCACAGGAGGTTGGTGGAACCTCAATTGGGGAGGACGGGCTTGTGATAACGGCTGGAGCAGAATAAGTAGAAAAGCATCAAATACATCAAACACATAGTCGACTACAATTATACCATTCCATTCACTCCGTTCCAGCCATTATTATGAGCCGTCCTCCCCTCAGCAGCCTCCACTGCATGCAATGCACCCTGGACTAAAGAGGCAGACAAATAGGAGAAATGTGTTAGACCCTCTGTTAAATTACACCTTTCTCGAAGTAGGAAAAATATTATCAATGGCTCAATCGAGAGAAGACAACCTCCCGCGTTATGACATCGGCCAGTATTGAAATCTGACATGTATGATATACGTTTTCGCAATCTACATTTTTTATTTAATTTAAAATGTAACCTTTATTTAACTAGGCAAGTCAGTTAAGAACAAATTCTACACCGGCCAAACTCGGACAGCTGTGCGCCACCCTATGGGACTCCCAATCACAGCTGGTTGTGATACAGCCTGGATTCGAACCAGGTTTTCTGTAGTGACGCCTCTAGCACTGAGATGCAGTGTAATAGACCATTGCGCCACTTGGGAGCTACGTCATAACAGTCAAATTTCTGCCTGCTTGAACGGCAATAGCTCAGATACACATGAAAACATGAAATTACCCAGAGAAGCGATAGAACATCGCTCAGAGATGCACAAAACAATTTTAAATTCAAAATAGGTGAATCATTACTTTAAGTAGCTAAAGGGATTTAGAGGGATCTGTGAAATATTCCAGTACTGTTGGCCAAACCCTTACCCAATCTTAGTTTCAGCTAATGAAATGAAACACTGCTGGCCCGTGGGAAATTGTTTGCAGAGAGAAAGCTGTCTAATTAGCAGCAACAGGATTGGGTTTCAGGATTGGCCACTGGGATAAATCACACAAACCACATGGAGCAAAGAGAACCACTCAAATGTCACCACTCACTTACTTTCACACCACCCAAAGACTGAGTCAATGATGCCTGAATGCATTTTGACATAGAGCTTTTGTCATTAAAGCCCCCATGTAGTCTTTTAAATTGTATTTTTGAATCACCACGGTGTGTCTAATAAATCACTGTGTGTATTTGTTTATTGAAAATAACTCGAAATGTATTTTTAGCATGTATTTCCCTGAGCCTCCTTTTGCCATTGAAATGCTCAGTCAGATCATGTTGGCATGTTGAAACAAATTAAAATATATTTACATACACAGCCCTGATTGGTGGATAGGATCGTCTAGACTCTAGAGGACACATATGCAAAAAAAATATGACTCGTCATTGGTCAGAATAATCAGATCAGATTGTGATGTCATGATCTGGGCCAAAAACTCCATCCCACCTGAACAGGCTGAAATTCCAGACAAAATTCCTTACACTAAAAGGGCATAATCATAATTTTCACAATTTCAGCGTGTAATTTCGACCTCATAGTGTGTAAATCACATTTTTGACAGCACTGCCCCTGTAAATACTTAAATCATGATGAAACCCCAACAGGTCACCACTGGTGTACTTAAAAGATAAACAACATTTGACCATACTACTACTAAAAATATTTTACTAAACTCCAATGTGGTACTCTGCTTATACTGTACCATTTGAAAGTCTTAACTGTTCCTGATAAAGTCCCTGAGAAGAGCAGACTATCACAGTGTGAGCTCACCTCCTTTCCCAGTAAGGAAGTAAACAGACACAGTCCATCTGTCTGCGCTAGAGATATCCTTTCCAAAGTCAAATCAACTCAGTGTTGATAAAGAGGCAGCGATAGTTTACCTAGTAGTCCAAACTGACTGTCTGCTGGTGCCAGAGGCCCTACCGTACCTTGTGGGAAATCCACCTTGTTAGAATCACAACCAAGGACCAGATCAGTACAATTCCCATTGGACCTCACGGCCGAGGATCATAGTCCCTCTCCCTGGCTGTACATGCGTGTGTTTCTGTGTCGTGGTTTCGGCCCTGATAAATATTAGCAGACAGGCAGACGAAGGACAGCTCAAGGCCCAGGCAGGCAGGCGGGGACGGAGGGACGGACGGGGAGTAAGCAGAGCCTTGTGCAGCTGTCTTAGCACCAGTGCTAGCTATCACCTGACTGACTGCCCACTCCTAACACTCCTGTGACTGCCTGGCTGGCTGGCTGGCTGTATGAATGCATCAGGGCACCCAGCTGCCAGCCAGCCAGCCAGTCAGCCACCAGCCAAGCAATGGGCTGGTGTGAGCGTCACACACCACTCTCTCCCTTCAGCCCTGGATGGACTGTTCAGCACTGTGGCAACAGCCAAACAACTTCATAAACACTCTGACACAGACCAGGGGGAGGGGTGGGGTAGAGGGGCACGGTGTACATCACTCTAACACCTCAATGTCACGTTATTCATTAAAAAACTAAAAAGGTGACAGAAAGAGATGACTGCCTAGCCTGGCTTCTACAGTATGTGTGCCTTTCTGTAAGCATGGAGGTTTTGGGTTTTTGGAGGCATACAGTCATATGAATAGTCAATATGAAACATGGGGCACACAATGAGAGAGAGATATCCATTTGGTCAAATCAATTCAGTGTTGAAAAAACAGGATGTGCTGCCAAGGTTAAGACAAAAGGTTTATACTATGAGTATTTAACATGAGGGGAATGAGATCACGGACTTTCCCAAGTCTCTATTCTACTATGTATTTAACGTAATCAGAACAATGTGTCTCCTTTCACTACATAAGTTTAAAGAAAGATTCAGTCGTACCGTTAACATGTTACACTCTTACACAATACAAGTCAGTCTCGCAGGCTGTTGAACTAGGCAAGTCAGTTAAAAACAAATTCTTATTTACAATGACGGCCTACCCCGGCCAAAGCCAGACGACACTGGGCCAATTGTGCGCCGCCCTATTGGACAGCCTGTGATACAGCCTGGATTCTAACCAGGTTGTCTGTAGTGACGCCTCTTGCACTGAGATGCAGTGCCTTAGACCGCTGCGCCACTCGGGAGTTGAAGGGAGAGAGACAAAAAGAGGGGAAAGTTTCTCTGAGACGCTCTGGAGCTATAGCCTTGAATAAATTCAGTCCCAAAATAGGAGTTAGGTATGCCCTCATACCCAGGCAGTGCACAGACCGAATTAGACTCCCAACCTACGTTGACATCACATCTGATACGTGTGGTGAACTGGGACCAGAAATAGACTACCATCACAAGGCCTCTTACATGACTGCAGAAAGAGCATCAGGCCTGGGCTCAGACCCACAGCACTGCACAGGAATAGGAAGTCACACACGCTCATGGCTTGGGAAACTGTGGTCCTCCATGCAGCAGCAGAGTTCCTGCAAGGACAGCTATGCAAACATTCCACTCTAAAAATCGAGCTAACGGGACACTTGGGATGTTTCCTGATTATTCCCTCGACTTCAGCGTCATGGAGGGGCCACTAATACACGAGGATAGTTACCATTTCCCGACGATAAATGTTTATTCCTCGAAATGATTAAGATGACAAACACCAGATCTCAATGTTGAAAATATATGTCAAAAGGACAGTTGTCAGAAAAAGAAAAGATTGCAGGCATTTGAAAGCACGCCTAAATATTAACCAAATGTCAGTTGTAGGGTTAATTTCCTATTTTTCATATGGTTGGAATGGGAATACAAAAACTACTTTTTTTATAAGTGTGCAGTGTCCTACAAAAACAAACTGAGCAAGCTCTTTCAAAGGTAAAATGGAAATCCATTTAAGAGATAATATTCCACATGACACTTTCCAGGGTAATAATGTGATGACAACAAACTATCTTATACTGGACAGGTTTCAGGTAGTGTCTCAAATGGCACCCTATTTCCTATATAGTGCACTACTTTTAAACAGGGCCCATAGTGCTTTGGTTAGAAGTAGTGCACTATATAGGGAATAGGGTGTCATTTGGGATGTAGCATCTGTCCCATAGTCACATGCAATGATGATAAAGCCATCCGTGCTGGAAACAGCATAACACAGGTTTGTTTGTTTTTCCAGCTCATCATGTTCCTGTCTATATGATGGGGGGGGGGGGGGGGGTCATAAAAAGATTTTAAGACACATGCTAGGCCATTCCATTCAAGGCATTTCATTCTGAAAGCACATGTGAGCTTTGAAGAGAAGACTTGTTTGAAAGCACGTGAGCTCGTTTGAAAGAAGACTCGATTTAACTTTTATTCTAGTTTGGCAGGACACAAACATGCAAATGTAACTGGGTAATTTTTTTGGGGAAAAGCGGTCAAAAGACAAACCTTTTTTTATGGTGCTGGACTTAGTCAAAGGATAGATTATTGGGACGCAACCTGGGCTTGTGTTTAGTATCAGTTCCCCCTTTGGCCTAAGAGCTGTCAAATATCATGGAAATTCAGACTTCATGCAAACCAAACTTGACCATATATTCAAATCTGACAGGATACTGGTCCACGAATAGTGTGACAGGTAAATTTGCCTGAAGCTCAACCAAGGCTATCCTATCAGCTACAGGCCAGTGGAATACATATGTATTGTATATTTGTAACGGACACATCATCATGTATGGTACTGTCACATCCCCCCCTATTTTGCATAGAACCTCAGGGTGTAGGCCAACAACTGAAATGACCATCGCGCTGAAATACGCTAAAAGCTTAAATGACTAATAACTTAACTAGAGACAGTACCTGTAGTTCAGAGAACAGACAATGCAATGCATGTGTTCAACAACTGTTTTTCAGTCAGATCAGATGCCTATGAGATGATTCAATGATGGACACATCACACATTCACAGGGGCTTTGGCTCTAACAAGAGGCTCCCCAGTCCTACGCACGCCACTCTGACAGCATCTTAAAATCACTGGCCCATCCCTGCCCGTTAAAATAATATAAATGCATTGGTCAGGTTTATCCCATATCAATTATATTGGGCTGGCCGACTTTAGAGATGTAACTGATAAATCTGAGTGAGGAGAAGGACAAAATGGAACTCTCCTCTAGCCTCTGTGTTTCCTGTCCGCAAAACACATGCTGTCTCTAAAAGGCAGAAGGGACAAGAGCTAAAACTGCTCTAAGGTTCTTCACAAATTCAAAGCTTCCCCATGAATTGTGGCACTTCAGTGTGGAAAGCAGTGTGAGCATCTCCATATTCCTCCCAGGGTGTTGCCTGTAGTAAATTCCACTTCAGATGGCTGTGTGTGTGGACTGGATGGGCCCTTCTCTTAATGGAACAGACCACGGGGTCTGGCTCAGGGAGGGCCAATCAGAGACAATCAGAGATGTAGGGGAAAGGCAAACAGTCTTGATGGTAGCTTTCTAAGGGGTTCATAAACTAATCACACACCCTTACAGGCCTCTCACAGATCCCAGAGTGATGCAGTCCTGTGAAGTCTGCAGTGCAGTTGGAGGTAAAGTGTGAGGTAAGGACCATCCTGTCATATCGGCCTCATGAATGGCTGCCATTTGCACTCTGTTATTATGTAAACATAAAACAATTTAACCTTACTTTGATTCATTACAATGAAGTCCTGAACATTACAAATCTTAAATGTTAAAAGAATATCAGATATTGCCAATATCCAATGCATTTCAGCAGCTCTGAATTTCAGCAACTGAAACAGATAGATGTCAATGACCATAGCGGAAGCATTACTATAGAATATCTCATTAACAAAAAACAACCCTATACAATGATGTGTAAAAACTGAAATATATAAACCCCTAAGAAACTCTTATGAGCAGGCACCATACAGTATAATACAGTAGGCCTATGTTGTATTCATTACTGTGTTTAAAAGTTGCCAAAATAGATGGCGTCAAAACAACCCAGATCACGTAACGAGATTGAGTCACTCAGCTTGGCCCCTAAGGCTCAGTCATTACCTCCTCTGACCAGAAATGCAAGGTATAGGCTACACAAGTAAGTTGTGAAACACAAGTCACAAAACTGCACCTCCAGCATTCTTACCACATTGCACATTGATGACAGACTGACTAACTATCACAACCTTATCTAAACGAAGGAAAGATAACCAAACTAGAGAGTCTACGCTTTTCTTTCAAAAGTAGTTAAACAACTGCTTGTTAAAATGATTTATCAACTACATATTACCTAATAATTAAGTGCCTATTAAAGGGATACTTCAGAATTTTGGCAATGAAGCCGTTTATCTACTTCCCCAGAGTCAGATGAACTTGTGGATACCATTTTTTATGTCTGTGTCCAGTATGAAGGAAGTTAGAGGTTTGCGAGCCGATGCCAACTAGAGTTAGCACAATGACTGGAAGTCTATGGTAACAGCTAGCACAGCACAATGACTGACCGGAAGATAGACGTCCAGTCATTGCGCTAACGCTAATTAGCAATTGCACTAAAGCTAGTAAGCAACTTCCTTCAAACCGCATGCAAAGACATAAAAATGGTATCCACGAGTTCACCTGACTCTGGGGAAGTAGATAAAGGGCTTCATTGCCAAAATCCAGAAGTATCCCTTTAACTACTTACAGACCCTTTACAACCCCCTTAATCGATCTAAGTATACTGTGTGGTTATGTGTTTTTTATTTTTCTCTAGGTTTGTTTGTTAAAGTGTCAGCATTTACGACAGTATATCTGCTATATGCCGGCAAAGCATCCAGAGACAGAGGTCACACTGGGTATAGAAACCTCCAGCGTAGACCAGGCCATCCAAGTAGGCCTACCCAAGACCTACCCCTTCTGCATGGATGGCTCAACACCAAGAGGTGGCAATGACTGATGGACTTGTTCAGCAGTTTACTGTGTCATCCTTACAACAGAAACTCTGTTCTCAAAAACTGTCTTGAAGGCATGAAAAACAAGGCCTCTACCATAAAATGTTGTCAACAGCCCAGACCAGACAGTACATTAAATATTGTGTGTCTTTTTTAGATAGATAAGCAGTTTTGGTTCACATCAATCAGCTTTAATGGCTCAATCTCAATGCATTATATATTAGGGGGGCTTAAAACATCAGTAGAATAATATCACTAATGTTTTCATTGGTCATATTATTATGGATGAGGTTTTTATCACACAGGTCAAGTCAGCCATCTCACTGATCTAAGAGACTTTATAACAAAGATTGATAAAGAACGTTAAAGAATAATAAAATCAGTCCATTGTGAGCATTCCTGTGGAGGGGTCATATAGGTCAATACGAGGCAAAAGTTGCCTAGTTGCTATAACACAATTAATTGGTGGGCCACTAAAAATGTAAACGAATGAAGGAATAGCTACTTTGTTTCCATCAAAATATATCAATATTAAACAAATTATTGCATCAAGCACTGCATAACCCCAACATTGATTTGATAGATGAAAATTAAAACATCAAATAGTTTTTTCCCCACATAACTCTTTCTCTTGCGCTTACCTTGGACAGCTGTCTTGGTGCAGGTCCACCAAAAAGAGACGAATTTGAGCTGAAGCTAATGGCTCCCCTACGGCTGAGAACATGTTTAGGAACCGGCCTGTCTAGCGGCAAAACTGGTAACTGATAACATACTTCCATTGAACAGTCAAAGATCGGTCCAGCTCAAATTGCAATAAAAAAGCAACATAAAAATAATATAAAAAAATAGCATATATGCTGTTGGCACAACTGCAAATGTGCCAATTACAACAACAGTCCCTTTATTTGAGTCAAATAGATTTAGTGATTGTGACTACAATGGATTGTTCAACTTTTTTGATGCATCAAACTTGCACGAAACGTTATCGAAAGCAATTCCACTCCTCTAATTTTGTGTTCCAATAAGTCCCATGATATCCATATTTTATCCATTTGGGTTGTTTACCATTTTCCCTACTGAACTCAAATCCGGGCTTGAAAACGGAAAGGCCTCTGTCTTTTTGGTATCTCTGTAATAAATTGCTTCCTCATATATATACAAAAAAAACGTATTTCCCGGAGAGATGTTAGAGACGTCCAAGCAACCAAAATCAGATGATGAAAACGATTCGGAGACGGAAAAAATATATATTCAGAAAATAAGAGCTGTCATCTACAATGTTATATAAAACTTTCATTTACAACTAAATGTGTGTTTATTCTGTCCCTGCGTGGAGCCCTGCCGTGATGGTAGAGAAAGTAATCAACTTGCATTCAGTCCATTTCCCCCTCATTGCTGGCATAAATTACGGTAGCGCACAGACGGCAACCCCTGTTCATATAGCATCACCGGGGAAATATGTGTTCTTCACTTCGAAACAAATACGTAAACATGGGTCAAAAAATGTAAATTAAAGAAGCAAACGACAACAAAGGCTACAACGCCACCGTAGTCCGTATATTTCGCTGTTCTACCCTCTTCCCAAACGTAAGTTCCCACCAGAGATGGAGCTGTCGACTTTCTGATGAGCCCTGTCTGAAGCGTCCAATTGTATTTACCTACGTGATGTTACCCTCTTTGGGATTGGATGAAGATGAACTGCTTGTATAATACATAGAAGTCTATTGGCTGCATGGAAAGCACAGCACACTCTTGTTGCAGCATTGGGCCATAGTTCATTGCACATATGTATTTTATGCAATATTTTGGAATGACCAACTGTAAACCCTTTTGTCACTGTACTGGGCAAAGACGTCAGATCAACGCCCAAAGTTGGTTGATATTTGATGAGTTGAGTTGTCAACACATTAAAATATAGGCTATTTGAACTAAACCTTGGTTGAACCTTGTATAGGCTATTGGGGTTAAAGCTGTATGAAAGAAAGAAAACTATGTCATGTGGACGTTTTGAAGATTCGTTCAAAAAGCCATGATGATGCAAATTAGTGATTACGTCAATATGGTGAAATTGCTTACAAATAATGTTGACTCAAACATGTTGGTCTATTTATTCCCCAAGGCCATTTCTGATTGAGTAGATCTTGATTGTTTACATAGCGTACAAGTAGGGTTTAGATTACTCTGTCACAGATGACCCCGTCACAGATATAATGTATTTGTATGCTACGTAGGCTTTCTTATACTAAAATACCAAGTTTACAGTGTAAACTACAGGTAACATGATTGATGGATTATTGCAGAGATAACCCCTGTATCAATGCAGAACAGAATCATGCAATTGTGTCTTACTTTGTCATGATAGTAATTGCCGTTACTTTGGAACAAATCCAGATCAGATATGTTTTATTCTGGACACATTTTAGTTGAAAACTATTGTTTTTACTTGATGCTTATCTTCATTGCACTGTTGTTCTACATTGTTCAGAATCTAAATGCATCAAGGTGGACGTTGGAGTAGGGTGTAGGGAGTAGGCCTATGGAGTAGGGAGTAGGGAGTAGACCTAGGGAGTAGGGAGTAGGCCTAGGGAGTAGGGAGTAGGCCTAGGGAGTAGGGAGTAGGCCTAGGGAGTAGGGAGTAGACCTAGGGAGTAGGCCTAGGGAGTAGTGAGTAGGCCTAGGGAGTAGGGAGTAGACCTAGGGAGTAGGGAGTAGGCCTAGGGAGTAGGGAGTAGGCCTAGGCAGTAGGGAGTAGGCCTAGGGAGTAGGGAGTAGGCCTAGGGAGTAGGCCTAGGAAAACCTTCCTAAACAAATATAGCATTTGGATGGTGCACAAAGTAATTTGACTAAAGCACTAAACAGGAAATATGCCTGACTGAGCATTAAAACGTTGCCTCCATCCCAAATGGCACCTTATATCACTTTTATGGGCCCTGGACATTATCCTCCCTGGTTAAAAGTAGTGCACAATTCAGGGTATCATTTGAGACGTGGACTTTGACTTTGAGAGAGAGAAAAAAAGCCCCTCATCCAACCATGAGGTCTGGTGTGTGTGTGTGTGTGTGTGTGTGTGTGTGTGCGTGTGTGCGTGTGTGAGAGAGTGATCCAGTCCAAACATAGGCCATATATGGGAGCTCCAGGCCAGCAAAAGCAGGATATACGGCAAGGATTTACATCTGCAGATACACTAAACACCGTTACAGTGCTGATACAGTACAGGTCTACAGTGCGGATGCTGCAACATGAACTCACTGCATATTGTACAGCCCTATGGCAGCCAACTCGGATCCAGATGAAGAAGTACAGCGGGTGAAATAAGTATTGAACACGTCACCATTTCTCTCAGTAAATATATTTCCAAAGGTGCTATTGACATGAAAGTTTCACCAGATGTTGGTAACAACCAAAGTAATCCACACATACAAAGAAACCAAAACAAATTAAGTTATGTGTAATAATGTGAAATGACACAGGGAAAAAGTATTGAACACATGAAGGGAGGTTCAAAAAGGCATGGAAAGATAGATAGATAGATAGATAGATAGATAGATAGATAGATAGATAGATAGATAGATAGATAGATAGATAGATAGATAGATAGATAGATAGATAGATAGATAGATAGATAGATAGATAGATAGATAGATAGATAGATAGATAGATAGATAGATAGATAGATAGATAGATACTTTATTGATCCCCCGGGGGGGAAATTTCATTGTCAAGCAGCTACAACAAAACACAGGGCAGGTGCAAAATGCCACAACGAAGGTACACAAAAGACAGATACACGGTACATGATACATAGAGTGGCAGTATGAAAAAGTATAGAAATACAAGATATCTGGAGTGCAAAAAAAGCTATAAAAAGACATTGCATAGTATGAGTGGTTGGCTGAATATGTACACATTGGTGGATGTTGGATGGTTAACTATACTATACAGGTCGATGGCAGAGAAATACTTCAGTAGCTAAAAATGCGTATGATATGAGCGAGGGTAATAATAGTTTACTTAATAGACAGACTGGGTAAATGAACAGGTAAGTGAAAATTTTGCATGGTTAAATTAGCTGTACAGTTAGGTATACAGTTATATTTACAGATAAGTGAATACTTGCATGGTTACACAAACTGTACAGGTAAATGACAGGAAGAGATACTTTAATAGCTAAATGTGTGTATGATATCATTTGGGGTAATAATAGTAATTCCCTTAAAATACAGTCCTTAGTGCGCAGGGTTTAATTACAGACAACTGCACGTATTGCACATTCGATATACTAAAAGCAATGAGAAAAGGTGCAACTGGCAGGGTACTAATATGCATTCCTGAGTGAATGCCCACGTAAGTTAAGTCCAATAATTACTTACAATATTGCATGTGATATAATATAACAACTGTACATGAGTATGTATATACAGACCTGTATGAATAAATAGGTCCTGAGTGGATGAGTGCTGACGGACCAGAGTTACTCACGGATGGATGCATAATTGTTAAACTAGGTCCTAGCACCCCAACAGTTCCAGATCTACGTTGCCGACGGCACGGCACCCCGGTGAGGCATTATATAGTCTAATAGCCGCCGGCAGGAAGGACCTCCTGTAGCGCTCTCTGGCACACCGTGGTGGGATCAGTCTGTGACTGAAAGTGCTCCTCTGCGTCATAACCATAGCGTGCAGAGGGTGGGTGACGTTGTCCATGATGGCCAGCAGTTTGGCCAAGACAACAGCTGAAAACTATCAGTAATTAAAAAGCAATCCAGCCCCCTGTCAGTGAAAATTAATATCAGCTGGTTCAGTCCCAACTGATGGCCTACAAAAGGTCTCATTGCCAAGGTGTCACACAAGACACATCTCATGATGGGTAAAAGCAAAGAGCTGTCCAAGACATTCGCAACCTAATTGTTGCAAAACATAATGATGGCATTGGTTATAGGCGCATTTATAAGCTTCTGAATGTTCCAGTGAGCACTGTTGGGGCCATAATACGGAAATTTGCCTCGACCAGGTGCTCCTCGTAAATTTGCCCATTCATCCTTCCTTCAATTATGTGAAGTTTGCCAGTACCATTTGCTGAAAAGCAGCCCCACACCATGATGTTCCCACCTCCAAACTTCACTGTTGGTATGGTGTTTTTAGGGTGATGTGCAGTGCCATTTCTCCTCCAAACATGGTGTGTATTATGACATCCAAACAGTTCAATTTTGCTCTCATCTGACCACACTATATACTCCCAGTATTTCACTGGCTTTTCCAAATGTTGTGCAGCAAACTTTAAACGAGCTTCAACATGATTTTTTTTCAGCAATGGAGTCTTGCGTGGTGAGCGTGCATACAGGCCATGGTGGTGGAGTGCATTACTTAATGTTTTCTTTGAGACAACAGTACCTGCTAATTGCAGGTCTTTTTGAAGCTCTCCACAAGTGGTCCTTGGCTCTTGGACAACTCTTCTGATTATTCTTTTCACTCCTCTGTCCGAAATCTTGCGAGGAGCACATGGTCGAGGCAAATTTATGGTGAAATGATTGTCTTTCCATTTCCGTATTATGGCCCCAACAGTGCTCACTGGAACATTCAGAAGCTTAGAAATGCGCCTATAACCAATGCCATCATTATGTTTTGCAACAATTAGGTTGCGAATGTCTTGAGACAGCTCTTTGCTTTTACCCATTATGAGATGTGTCTTGTGTGACACCTTGGCAATGAGACCTTTTTGTAGGCCATCAGTTGTGACTGAACCAGCTGATATTAATTTGCACTGACAGGGGGCTGGATTGCTTTTAATTACTGATAGTTTTCAGTTGTTGTCTTGGCTTTCCATGCCTTTTTGAACCTCCCTTTCTTCATGTGTTCAATACTTTTTCCCTGTGTCATTTCACATTATTACACATAACTTAATTTCTGAACTTATTTGTTGTGGTTTCTTCTGTATGTATGGATTACTTGGGTTGTTACCAACATCTGATAAAACTTTCATGTCAATAGCACCTTTGGAAATATATTTACTGAGAAAAATTGTGACGTGTTCAATACTTATTTCACCCTCTGTAAATATTCAGAGACAAGAGAAAAATTGCACAGGTCTTGTAGATTTAATAGAGAGACTCCATTTCACAAGCACAATTTTATGATTTTAAATAGTTTTAACGATTTTCTTAATGGACACAATGTGTGTTTACACATTTGGTTTCCCTGTGATTGTAAATTAAGCTTTACTACACCTGTTAAGGCCTTCAACTGTGATGAGGCAAGTCAAAGGGAATCCATTTAAATTAATGATTTCCTCAACCATGTCTACCCTGGGACACCACAGACTAGTCCCAGGGTAGACATTCTTATCGTTGGTGGGACCCCTGAGGATGCAGCCAGGAAGCCACTAATACAACACAGGTCAGCCTTTCCACCTGGGTGTTTCCTAGGAGACCCATGTCTGTGGTGTGTCTGTGTGTGTGTGCACTGTATGCTCAGTCACCACCACCACCACCATGTCATCCCACAGGGAGGAGTCCAAATAACAATTGTGGCTCAGAGATTAGCAGAGGTGCACTGTAAACAGAATCAATGTTGTTGTATTTTTCCCAATGGAGCATTTATGTCAGAGGACATAGTTCGTAAAACAGGATAAACTAACTATTCACTCCTCCTGCCGTATATTCACTTTATCAGCCATATGCCCTATGTATTTTAATTTAAAATGTAATACTATTCTAATTTAAAATGTAATACTATATTTAAGCAATAAGGCCTGAGGAAGTGTGCTATATGGCCAGTATACCACATCTAAGCGCTGTATCCAGGCATTCCGCGTTGCGTTGTGCTTAGGAACAGCCCTTAGCTGTGGTATATTGGCCATGTACCACACCTCCTCGGGCCTTATTGCTTAAATATACCACAGCTTTCAGCCAATCAGTACTCAGGACCCAAACTACCCAGTTTATAATCTAATTTACAACGTGATACTGTATATGTAATTGGCGTTACGTTATATGTACAACGTTATATTGGCATTACAATTTCATTTTATCCATGTTATTCAGTGTCTCCTGACACATTGCATTCTACTACAGTACAGTAACAGTGCACCAAAACATTCCTGTGTGTTTGTCACCACCCAGCGATAGAAATATGCTATTACATACAGTGCTATTATAAACAGTCACAGTAAGGTACAACAAACCTTTGCACACTGGGAAAATGAGTATTCAGAACTATCCTCCACTACCCATGTCCATGTGCTAGGTGGCCCTATTACCTTTGAAATAGTGAATGTAAGCTGTAGTGGCGATTCCCTATGAAAAGCCACTGGCACAAGAGAGAGCTGTCCATAACGAGTCCACAAAAATCAGCTTTCAAAAACGTTACTCTTTTTTGGGTGAAGTTCCCATTTCTTGCGCATATACAATATAAATAGCTCCAATACACATATTCATATACAAAAGGGGCAGAGAGATGCACCCCACAAGCTGTATGTGCTCTCCTCTCACCTGTGCTAACCCTTCCTGGTCACCTGTGCTACCTACATACACACACATGACCCCAATGTATATTGCCCTCTAGTGTACAAAACAAGTTAAAAAAAAACCTTGACAGACAACATATACACAACACATAAACAGGCCAAAACAGCTCCTACATAAGCCTTACCTTAAAATATTTTAATTTTGTAGTTAAATAGTTATACAGATATTCCTAATATCCCCTATCAATTCTGATCTTAACTCCAACCCTCCAATGTCCACAGATAACATTGTTCCCAGTATAATGTCATTTAGAGTTTGACCTTAGCAATACAGCCCTCACTTTTACTGTGACGTCTAATGAGGATCTTGAACCTGCCTATTTGTACAATTCCTACTGATATTGCCCTCAAAAAAATACCCAAGAGTGTAATGCTATTTCGCATTGACTGATTGTGGTTTTTTTAGATCCCCTAACAATACAGTTTGCAGGTCCATCTGAACCCTGATATTATGACATGACCTGGCTCCAAAAACCAGCCACCGATGGACAGTACCAGAAAACATGCTCTATTGTTTCTGCTTACTCGTGGCAGAGTTGCACAGGGCTGACTGTTCAATGCCTCATATATTGAGCATTCTTTTTGTAGCAAGTATTTTATACAATAACTTAAATTTAAACAAACAGATGGATGTGTCAATTGTTGTTTTATATATTGTATCAGTTCATAGACCAGATGCCGAGGTATTAGGACATAAAATACCTCTTCCCAACTCACTTGAATTGTATGCAGCATTGCTGTCAAACCTTTTGACTTTAAGTGAAACGGATACATTTATACTAATCATTCTCCCACACCCTTACCAAGAAGTCGTCATGCCTACCTTCAGTCTCACACAATACAAGCAGCAGACCGTCTCAGCTGAAACCTGATCAAGCCTACACAGGCAAGTAGAGCAGACCCATTGGTGGCATGGGAAACTCAAGCCCTCTAGTTTATGAATGTTTCATTTCACCGCACCTCAGGTCTGACAAAAAGTAGCTAGCAGTCCACTGCAACTCCATCGTCACCATACACCTCACCAGGTAGAGAGAGGACTTTAACTGAGGACGTCGTCACCATACACCTCACCAGGTAGAGAGAGGACTTTAACTGAGGACGTCGTCACCATACACCTCACCGGGTAGAGAGAGGACTTTAACTGAGGACGTTGACACCACAAGGGAAAAAGAAGGATAGTTGCTGCATAAAATTAGCGAAGCTAGGTATTTATTTTGTCCCCTTGGATGATCATTTCTTAAATTATTTTCTGTCAAAAGAGAGTTTCATAGTTTGACTGAGCATGTTTATTAACGATTGTATTGATAGGAATCTAATTTGCCATTGGCCTCCCTCTTTCTCCAGCAGGTAATGGTGGTAGGATGTCTGAACCAAGGCAGCGCTCTCTATCCACCTCGGGAGAGTCTCTGTATCAGGTGCTTGGGCTAGAAAAAGGTTGCACCCATGATGACATCAAGAAGTCCTACAGGTGGGAAATCTATCTATCTACCTACCTACCTACCTACCTACCTACCTACCTACCTACCTACCTACCTACCTACCTGCCTGCCTGCCTGCCTGCCTGCCTGCCTGCCTGCCTGCCTGCGTTACAACCTTATTCAAAAATGGATTAAATTAAATTAAATCCTCATCAATCGACACAAAAAGCAAAAAAAAAGGTTTTAGAAATGTTTGCACATTCATTAAAAATAAAAAACAGAAACAACTTATTTACGTAAGTATTCAGACCCTTTGCTATGAGATTCAGCTTAGGTGCATCCTGTTTCCATTGATCATCCTTGAGATGTTTCTACAACTTGATACAACTTGAATCCACCTGTGGTAAATTCTATTGATTAGACATGATTTGGAAAGGCACACACCTGTCTATATAAGGTCCCACAGTTAACAGTGCATGTCAGAGCAAAAACCAAGCCATGAAGTCAAAGGAATTGTCCGTGGAGCTCTGAGACAGGATTGTGTCAAGGCACAGATCTGTGGAAGGGTACCAAAACATTTCTGCAGCATTGAAGGTTGCCAAGAACACAGTGGCCTCCATCATTCTTAAATGGAAGAAATCTGGAACCCCCAAGACACTTCCTAGAGCCGGCCGCCCGGTCAAACTAAGCAATCGGGGGAGAAGTGCCTTGGTCAGGGAGGTGACCAAGAACCCGATGGTCACTCTGACAGAGCTCCAGAGTTCCTCTGTGGAGATGGGAGAACCTTGCAGAAGGACAACCATCTATGCAGCACTCCACCAATCAGGCCTTTATGGTAGAGTGGCCCGACGGAAGCCACTCCTCAGTAAAAGGCACATGACAGCCTGCTGGTGTTTGCCAAAAGGCACCTAAAGGACTCTCAGAACATGAGAAACAAGATTCTCTGGTCTGATGAAATCAAGATTGAACTCTTTGGCCTGAATGCCAAGCATCACGTCTGGAGGAAACCTGCAATGCTTTTCAGAGGTAGGGACTGGGAGACTAGTAAGCATCGAGAGAAAGATGAACGGAGCAAAGTACAGAGAGATCCTTGATGAAAACCTGCTCCAGAATGCTCAGGTCCTCAGACTGGGGCGAAGGTTCACCTTCCAACAGGACAACGACCCTAAGCACACAGCCAAGTCAACACAGGAGTGGCTTTGGGACAAGTCTCTGAATGTCCTTGCATGGCCCAGCCAGAGCCCAGACTTGAACCCGATCAAACATCTCTGGAAAGACCTGAAAATATCTGTGCAGCGACGCTCCCCATCCAACCTGACAGAGCTTGAGAGGATCTGCAGAGAAGAATGGGAGAAACTCCCCAAATACAGGCTTTCCAAGCTTATAGCGTCATACCCAAGAAGACTCGAGGCTGTATTCGCTGCCAAATGATGTACTTCGAATTGCTTGCAAATGGAATGATGTACTTCAAATTGCTTGGGAATGGATTTATAACCCCTCCCAGACTCATGGGCATCAATAATCTTTCTTCTGAGGGCCTCGGGTAGGTCTTTTGATCTTTGAATGATGTGGTACCACACACCCATATGGTTAAGACCAAACCAGACCAATTGTCTTGTCTTTATGGAAGGCTGGACCCTCCTAAGATTCTCTCTAATGTTTTCTAATCATTTGCACTTGTTTTGGTACACCTAATTCTAACTTTAGCCATGTTATGTGATGGTAAAGGTAGGGGTGTACTAACTTTATTCCCATAAGGAAAAGGCATCTTTGTGTATTTTAATTGCATAACATTTTCTTATTTTTTTAAATGTATTTGTTGAAGAGAAGATGACATATCCATCTGTCCCCCCCAAAAAGAAGAGAACTTTACAGGGGGTGTACTGTACTTACCTTTTCACATGACTGTATATCTATCACTATCACTTACTGTTTACACAGTAAGTGATAGTTACACATAAGGGATCATAGCTTTCACCTGGATTCACCTGGTCAGTCTATATCA
Organism: Thymallus thymallus; assembly: GCA_023634145.1. Lineage (NCBI taxonomy): Eukaryota > Metazoa > Chordata > Actinopteri > Salmoniformes > Salmonidae > Thymallus > Thymallus thymallus. The sequence continues at coordinate 13,463,420 of CM042383.1, read as the reverse complement.
TAGAAGAACAGGTGTCCTTGATGTTTTGTACACTCAGTGTATACACTTACAGACACTCGCACCAAGATGAGTCACGTTTTCCATTGCAGACTAATCCATACTAAATCATTGCAGACTAATCCATACTAAATCAATGCAGACTAATCCATACTGAATCATTGCAGACTAATCCATACTAAATCTATGCACACTTGTGTGTTCCACACATGCTCAACTCTAGATATGCCCCTCTTTAAACATTTCTCACTGCATCTATATGTATGATTGGAATGTTTGTTTTCTACTAATGTAATATTAATTCTTCTCACTCCATCACAATCCGGCAGTGATTGGCAGTCCCATATGGCGGCGCACAATTGGCCCAGTGTCGTCCGGGTTTGGCCGGGATAGGCCGTCAAATAATGTTTAATCAATGCCCTAATGTTGTTTAAACCAAGAATTCAATAACGCTGAAGCATAGTAGGGGTGCTGAGTGGGCTACAGCACCCCCTGATAAATCAGAATAAAATAAATCAATTAATAATAATCTCTCAGCAACCCCACCCCTAAACATATTGCCGCAGCCATGCTCCGAAGTGGTTTCTAATACAAAAAAGTACATTTGCAGAGCATGTTCACGCACCACAGCAGATGCCACATCTCCATTGTGTTGTCGTCTTCCAAACACCAGATAGAACAGTGGGCTTAGCTCCAGCATGGCTAGATCCAGACAACCAAGTGTGTGTCTAGATACAGTCGTATGAAAAAGTTTGGGCACCCCTCTGAGGCTGCGTAATAATTTACTCTGTCGTCACAGAAAATGATCACAGTGGCATGCCATTCATTTTCTAATAAAAGCTGAGTACTGGGGTATTGTCCAGACAAAGATTTTTAGTGTAGCAATATTAAGTTGTATGAAATTAAATCAGATGTGAAAAATAGGCTATGCAAAGATTTGGGCACCCTTGTCATTCTGTTGATTTGAATACCTGTAACTACTTAGCACTGATTAATTGGAACACACAATTGGTTTGGTGAGCTCATTAAGCCTTGAACTTCATAGACAAGTGCATCCAATCATGAGAAAAGGTATTTAAGGTGGCCAATTGCAAGTTGTTGTTCTCTTTGACTCTCCTCTGAAGAGTGGCAACATGGGGGCCTCAAAACAACTCTCAAATGACCTGAAAACAAAGATTGTTCAACATTATGGTTTAGGGGAAGGCTACAAAAATCTATCGCAGAGATGTAAGCTGTCAGTTTCCACTGTGAGGAACATAGTGAGGAAATGGAAAACCACAGGCACAGTTCTTGTTAAGGCCAGAAGTGGCAGGCCAAGTAAAATATTGGAGAGGCAAAGGCGAAGGATGGTGAGAATGGTCAAAAACAGCTCACAGACCACCTCCAAAGACCTACAACATCATCTTGCTGCAGATGGTGTCACTGTGCATCGTTCAACAATTCAGCGCACTTTGCACAAGGAGAAGCTGTACGGGAGAGTGATGAGGAAGAAGCCTTTTCTGCACACACGCCACAAACAGAGTCGCTTGAGGTATGCAAACGCACATTTGGACAAGCCAACTTCATTTTGGAATAAGGTGCTGTGGACTGATGAAACAAAGATTGAGTTATTTGGTCATAACAAGGGGCGTTATGCATGGCGGCAAAAGAACACAGCGTTCCAAGAAAAACACTTGCTACCCACAGTAAAATTTGGTGGGGGTTCCATCGTGCTGTGGGGCTGTGTGGCCGGTACTGGGAATCTTGTTAAAGTTGAGGGTCTCATGGATTCCACTCAATATCAGCAGATTCTTGGGAATAATGTTGAAGAATCAGTCACAAAGTTGAAGTTACGCCGGGGCTGGATATTTCAACAAGACAGCGACCCAAAACACTGCTCAAAATCTACCCGGGCATTTATGCAGAGGAACAAGTACAATGTTCTGGAATGGCCATCCCAGTCCCCAGACCTGAATATCATTGAGAATCTGTGGGATGATTTGAAGCGGGCTGTCCATGCTCAGCAACCATCAAACCTAACTGAACTGGAGATGTTTTGTAAGGAGGAATGGTCCAAAATAGCTTCATCCAGAATCCAGACACTCATTAGAGGCTATAGGAAGCTTCTAGAGGCTGTTATTTTAGCAAAAGGTGGCTCTACTAAATCTTGATGTGATTTTGGGGTGCCCAAATTTATGCACCTGTCTAATTTCGTTTTGATGCATATTGCACATTTTCTGTTAATCCAATAAACCTCATTTCACTACTGAAATATTACTGTGTCCATCAGTTATTTGATAGATCAAAATGAAATTGCTGATCCAAACACCCAATTATTTATAAATGGAAATCATGGAAATTGTCAGGGGTGCCCAAACTTTTTCATTCGACTGTAAGTCAAAGACAATACCATAATGAAATCCCATAGAGCTTTAGGGTAAACACTAAACAGACAACACAGCCTCTATCTTTACACACCATCTCACCCAGTTTCTGAAACCACAAAGGACAAATCCATAATTGATTTACTTTTGAATGTCTTTCAGAAAATTAGCTCTGAGGTACCACCCGGACAAGAACCCTGACAACCCAGAGACAGCAGAGAAATTCAAGGAGCTCAACAGCGCTAATTCCATTCTGTCAGACGTCACCAAGAGAAACATCTATGACAGCTACGGTTCCCTTGGCCTTTATGTGGCCCAGCAGTTTGGAGAGGAGAATGTCAACACCTACTTCATGCTCTCTACCTGGTGGGCTAAGGTGAGCTTTCACAATCTTCTGGAATCCCTGGATGATTTTATTGTGCATGGAGGTGAAAGATTGGCGTTTGTGTTTGAGTCTGTCTGTGTGTGTGCGTGCATGTTTATGTGTTGTGTTAACCTACAGTATATGTCTTTCCTGTCAGGGTCTCTTTGCCCTGTGTGGCGTGATAACGGGGTGCTACTGCTGCTGCTGCCTGTGTTGCTGCTGTAACTGCTGCTGTGGGAAGCTGAAGCCCATGCCTCCCAGAGAGGGAACAGATAACTATGTCTCCCCCGAAGACCTGGAGGAGGAGATCCGCCACGACACGGAGACTGGTGAGGGGACACAGGCAGTGGAGGAAGACACATATACAGAGAATAGACACATATACAGAGACACATATACAGAGAATAGACACATATACAGAGACACATATACAGAGAATAGACACATATACAGAGAATAGACACATATACAGAGAATAGACACATATACAGAGAATAGACACATATACAGAGAATAGACACATATACAGAGACACATATACAGAGAATAGACACATATACAGAGAATAGACACATATACAGAGAATAGACACATATACAGAGACACATATACAGAGAATAGACACATATACAGAGAATAGACACATATACAGAGACACATACACATGCAAGCATGAATGCACATACACACACACACACACATACATGCACATACAAGCACACACAAGCATTTATCACTTGAGAAGGTCAAGAGGGAAAGGGAACAAAACTGACATAGCCAGAGGTTAGTGCTTGCAAGCACCAGCAGAAAGATGGTCACGTCATACCATTAACACCTTTCACAAGAAGGAACTGATGACCAATGTCCACTTGGACAGGTGAACATGGAGGGAGGTGAAAGCTCATGACTACTGTTCACCAGTGGAGGCTGGTGGGAGGAGCTATAGGAGGACAGGCTCATTGTAACGGCTGGAATGGAATTAATGGAACGGAGTCAAACATATTTTTGATACTTTTCCATTTATTCCATTCCAGCCATTACAATGAGCCTGTCCTCCTATAGCTCCTCCCACAAGCCTCTACTGCTGTCCACATATACAACAATGTATGAGCATACTTAAAGGGATACTTCAGCATTTTGACAATGAGGCCCTTTATCTACTTGCCCAGAGTCAGGTGAACTCGTGGATACCATTTTTCTGCATGCAGTTTGAAGGAAGTTGCTACCTAGCGCTAGCACAATTGCTAACTAGCATTAGCGCAATGACAGGAAGTCTATGGGTATTTGCTCTATGGTTATATACTAGCATGCTATCAGATAACCATAGACTTCCAGTCATCAAGCTAACGCTAATTAGCATTGGCTCGTGAAACTACCTCTGGACACAGAGAATTAAAAATGGTATCCACGAGTTCAACTGACTCTGGGGAAGTAGATAAAGGGCCACATTGCCAAAATCCTGAAGTATCCTTTAATAAACACATAGGCTACTATTGCCCCTATAATTTCAACAGAACAATATTCATATAACATCCATGTTAGAAAAAATCCCTGCTTACAAACTTACTTTTTTTACTGTGAATGGCAATTTAGGCAGATAAATAGCAAATTGTTTCTGCCAACGCATCAATTATGAGAAGTTGAGGAGCAATTATGTACAATGAGTTAATGTCTCTGGAGATTCAACAAGAAGTAGATGCGATGGATTTGTGTTGATGTGATACATCATCTTTGTGCCATTCAGAACCATTTCTTATAACATCTTCGTAAAATAATAGAGGAACAAATCATTTCTAAACATACCTTTACATCTTCTGCAAACAACAAACAAACTAACCATACCGTTGAAAAGTAAAAACAAAGTGTAACATCAATTAACAGAATGAGAGATCATTTGATATTGTAGGAAATTTGAGTGTCATTATTTACAATGTTGTGTAATCCTAGATGTGGACACTCCGGTTGTGCACCAGCCAACCAATGCCAGTGAAAAGACACAGTTGATTGGGGATGGACACCGAAGCTACACCTGAACTTGGACATCTACAAACCGTAGTGAGGCACTAGACTACACAAACACTACACAGTCTGTTTCTATGTCAATGGCTGTTCCCACAATATAACCCCATTTACATTCTCTGTAAATAAGTGCTTTTGGTTGTTTGATTTGATCTTGATTTTTTTTGTTTTCATTGGAGATAGTTGATGTCATTGTTCCCCTGCAAACTAAATCCTTCCGTTCACTTACCAAAACACTGGAGTGCATTGGCTTCACTTGTCACACAGTGCAAATAGCTCAGTGTGTAAATATTACAGTATGTGTATGTATAAAAATACAACAAAAGTATTTTGTTGAAAATAAATGTATGATTTTATCTGGCTATACAGTCAACATGAAATGGTATCTGATTCATTGGTGTGAGTGTATATATGGGGTATATTTATTTAATGCTGTAGGCTGATGACAGGTTCAGAATCAATGTGTGACTGGTGCATTGCTTACACTATCAGCATAGCGTAATTTATTCAAGGTTACATACTGGTATTTGTTTTTAAAATTAGGTCACCACTGTTTCGTAATATATTATATTTGTCATTGGGACAGGGACTGGAGTCTTTTAACATTGATTGCAATAATTTCACAGATTTAGGCTAACTTGAATGTTTTCTACAAAAGCATTCTTGCATTATAGAGCAATTATTGTTTACTGATTGACAACTCTAAGCAGGGTTATAGCCCACTATTGTTCAAGAGTCAAAGCAGTGACTTGCCATCATGAGTTTGTTTGAAAGGCTCAGTCTGGGGTGAAGTGTAGGTACAGCTCTAGGATCAGCTTCCCCTCCCCCAATCCTAACCTTAACTATTAGTGGGGGAAATACAAAACTGACCCAAGATCAGTGTCTAGGGGCAACTTCAGCCTACTCTGTTTGGTAGAGGTATGGGCCTACCCCTTCCTGTTTCAGAGGTGGTAACAGCTGGACCCCCTAACCCTTCTTGTGACATTTTCATATATGGGCAAGTAAGCATGGCAACCCTTGACGTGGGGGTTTCTAAAAACAGCCTGTGACACTCAGTGGATTGCCAGCTAGGGAGCAATGCGATCCTTTAGAAGGAACTTTAAGGACAGCAACGAGCGCCTGAGCAGGCCCAGTGACTCTGCATTGTTCTGAAGGAGTAGACATCTTTGGTCTGTGCCAAGTCAGTTCTTTAGGGATTGAGTGACCGTTTGTTGGTATCCCTAAAGACAGCAGTAGTGGTTTTGTTTTTCCACTGTGCAATGAGTATCTCTCTGGGGTATTCACATTCCACAAAGCAAGACAGCACCATGGACAGCTTGGAGAAACAGCTTATTTGCCCCATCTGTTTGGAGATGTTTACCAAACCGGTGGTCATTCTCCCTTGTCAACACAACCTTTGTCGAAAATGTGCCCAAGATATTTTCCAGGTAGGTTGGTTATTTTACAGCTGAACTTTTAACCTTTAACCTTTACTGCTGTCTCTTAAAGGTTTATCCATTCATATACATTACATGTACAGTATTTTGAAATTGTAGTGAAGGCATTGCTTATTCTTCAATTGTTCTATTATTCAATTACCACTTATTTTGTAATGCTGAAAAGAAACAAGTGTTTCCTCTTAAGCCATGTCATTAAAGATTCAACTAACACAGATTTTAGCCAGTAAACAACACAAATACTACTAACCAATATTAGACAACGGTAGGCCTATATTTTAACATTTCCACCGGCTTTATCTAATGCCATTGATACACTGCTGTCCTTTGTAGGCCTCAAACCCTTATCTATCGACCAGAGGAACCACGGTATCTTCAGGGGGGCGTTTCCGCTGCCCTTCCTGCAGACATGAGGTGGTCCTGGACAGACATGGCGTCTATGGCCTGCAGAGGAACCTGCTGGTGGAGAATATCATTGACATGTACAAACAAGAACAGGAGTCCTCAAGGTGAGACAATAAATGCCCAAGAGAAGACAGCAGGCCTAAGACAATTGGTCTAAGACAGACAGAATAGTGTTGATATGTACAAACAGGAGTCCTCAAGGTGAGACACTACCGGCCTATTTAAAAAGATTGGCAGACAGTTTAGTCGGAGGCACTCAGCAGCAGTCCCGTGTTATGTCTGGTCCATTAGACATACTGCAAACCCTCACACCAACAAATCTGGACATCAAGAAGAATACATACTATGCAGAACAATATATAGCATGAATCGGAAAACTACTGATGAGAAATTGAAAATTGAAGGAGAATATATATTTTTTTTTTTTCATTGTGAAATCAGGGGTTTAGTCATGGGTGGCTGGACACGTTGCCTGTTAGTTTGATTTTTTTTTTAAATTATGTAGGCAAATGAGGCAGCAGTCAGTTAAGAGAGGCCTATTTTTATTCCACTTTAAGCCGTACATTTTCTAGACATCAATGTAGTATATAGTCTGCTTTTAGGAGCGATAGACAGTACACAAGTAGTTGACAAAAATAGTTGAAGTAGGAAAACACAATTTAAAAAAAATACAACTTCTGACACTAACTATACATCGTAGATTCCCTGCAGTATATGTATCTGCAATAGCTACACGTTAATCACTTAACTAATGGTAGTTACTTTTTGTTATGCTAAAAAGCCAAAACAGTAGGTCTCTGAAAAGACGTCATCTTTTCCTGCAATTTTAGCGTATCATTTTAGCACAATCAATTTAAAGTTATTGAGGAGATTGCCGGGACAAAACAAATACAATTTTCACATGGACCTGTTGCTTAAATCTGGGAGCCAAGTGCAGCAAGCGTTTTGGCCACAGTGATGCGATAGGCTCATCAAGCAAAGTCTGTTTGTCTGTACTACAATATTTCACTTACTTTGATGTTATATTATTATGGCTTGAACAGATACATTTTAGGCATTGTGGACACAAACAGTTTTTTGTGACTTGCCAGTGTTACTGTGCTCGATTATCAGTATAGCTTCCTCGCTCACAAACTCTCACTGGTAACTCGATTACACCAGGGCTGTTGAGTTTTTAAAAAGGTCACCAGGAAGTCTTTGTCCAATGTGTGGTGTTAATAAACGGAATCCCCAAAGTATAACTGTCACCTGTACTGTAGCAGCAAGCCTGAGCCTGAACCTACCAAGTGTGACCAGCCCATGTGTGAGGAGCATGAGGGTGAGAAGATCAACATCTACTGTGTGACGTGTGGCGTGCCCACCTGCTCTCTCTGCAAGGTGTTCGGAACCCACAAAGACTGTGATGTGGCCCCACTCAACACTGTATTCAATAAGCAAAAGGTTAACTTATTTATTTAACATCTATATCGGTCTATTTCCTTTTTCATAATGATGCTTTACAGGTATATCAGATTGAAATCAAACGTCCACTTTTTTCTAATGAACAGAGTATCAGTTGGTACATGAAATGTTTTGTTTTTTTGATAATGCTGGACCTCCTCTGTGTGTGTGTTCCAGACTGAGTTGACTGACTGTATAGCCATGCTAGTAGGGAACAACAGCAGGATTCAAGGCATCATGAGTCAACTGGATGAGACCTGTAAGACCGTTGAGGTGAAGCCTTCAACCTTTTGTCCTTTCTTATGTTTCAACTAAAACACCATTTTCACATTGTATAAAACTTAAAACAATATTGATGGTAAAAATGGTGTTCTTAATTTTTATGCGCCCTAATTTTCACTACTGACAATATCTATAGGACCTAGTTATTTGTCAGTTTAACCTTACAGTACAATCATGGCTGTCTAACAGGAGAATGGCAGGAGGCAGAAATCCAAAGTGTGTGAAAGTTTCGATCACCTTTATGCCATCCTGGAGGAGCGGAAAGGAGACATGACCCTGAAGATCAACGCAGAGCAACAGGAGAAACTGGACTATATTAACGGCCTCATGAGGAAGTATAGAGAGCATCTAGAGAACATGGCAAGGATTGTGGAGACAGGGATACAGACAATGGAGGAGTCCGAGATGGCTACTTTCCTGCAGGTGATGAAAAACGTTGTCTTTGTCCAGAATGGCCTTTATCTATTTCATATAACAAATTACTACAACATAACATAGGCATATAGGCATCTGAATCAGTGATAAATCAATACCATACTTGCTTATAAAAAGTGTAACACGTTATTACAAACATGTTGTGCAATGTCTTCCGGGATGTTTTCTCAGAAGACGTTGTGCAATGTCTACATCAGAGCTTTCTGAGAAGTAATTCCTTTCTCATCTTTGCTCCCACAGACTGCAAAGCCTCTTCTACAAAAGTGAGTACACATACCTTTTTTCCAGTTTCAGATTATAGTGCTGGTCCTCAGAAACTACAGTGTAACTGTGATCTCTCTCTCGGTCTACCAGGCTCATTGCAGGCACTAACATCTCCCACCTGGACAAAGTGGAGCGTGGCTATGACAACATGGATCACTACACAGCCAACTTCGAGCGGGAGAGGAGGGCATTGCTCACTATAGACTTTGTGAAAGGCAGGGAGTATTTAGTATACTGAGTGCGACGTGGGCATTTCAATGTTCTTTCACAATGTCCAAAATCACTTCTTCCAGTGCAACAAAAACGAGACTATGTAAATAACAACAGCAAGATCAATGTAAATATTTAACAATTTACTATTTTCGTATTTTGAACTCTTGGTTGTTGTTCAGATGATGAAGAAGATGAGGAATTTGAAGATGGAGAAGAGGAAGTAGAATTGAGGCGGATGACAGGAGCGACCCGTACAGATGTCTCCCCCTCTGCTGCAGGGCCCTCTGTCGTTAAGGCCAACCCTCCACAGCCCCAGCAGCAGACAACACCCCCACCCCTCTCTCAGAGACCTATTGAGACCCTAGGTGTCATGGCTACCCTGGCCACCCCACAGGGCCCCGCCCGTGCCACAACCCCGGTACAATTCCCATCCCTAATCCCAACCCCAATTGCCACCTCACTGGCCAGTGGTACAACCCCAGTCCACTTCCCAACCCCAATCACAACCCCTGTTCAGTTCCCAAACACAAATCTGGTTAACTTCCCATCAGCGGAGCCACCGACACAGGTGAGAGGAGCGTTTATGACACACTACAGCCTAGCCAGGAAATGTACTGAAAATATCTCAGCATAATTAAATTATATAATAATAACTCATGAGCCATGAATCTAATATTAATATTGCTTGGCTTTTATCTCCTGCCCTCTGTATGAGGAAAATATGTTTATTGAAACCAGTCAATATATATGTATCAGAATAGTCCAGTCATTGTTTAAAGCAGCTGTGCTCTGCTCAGCTCGGAATGGGCCTGCATGGGACCTGGCCTAGGTTACGGTGGTGGCTTTCACCTCAGCAGGAGGCTTTCATGATGAGACACCTGCCTGCTCTCTGGTTGCCGCAGCCCTGCGTGTGTTAGGGGTGAAGCAGGGAGGGGGATAATTATCAACCACTCTGTTACATGTCATCACCATTGAGTTTCATTTACATGTGGAGTGCTAATTTGAAGAGTTTACACCAACATAATCAAATGGATTCAATTGAAAAGTGAAAAGCTACCTGGAACAGTTTGTATTCATTCCAGAGGGGAAAAAAACAAATAGCCTACAGAGAGGGTCTTGTGTGTGTGTGTGTGTGTGTGTGTGTGTGTGTGTGTGTGTGTGTGTGGCATGCGCATAACCGAAAATCATAATTTCATGTTGATTACAAGAACTCCAATAATCCTGAAGAAGTAAAACTTGGTTGTTTTTTTTCGTCACAGGAAGTAGCTTTCTGTGTCACAGTTGTGGCTTTGTTTATTTTACTGCATCAGCTTCGGAGTCTGATGAAGTCTACCGTTAGGATATGTTTATTTTTTCATTTGTGCACTGACGACTAATACTTAAGCACTCAGTCTATAACACTTAAAAGGTTACCCCCTTTAAGTTGAAAACATGATAAGTTTAAATTCAGTGCAATTATCTTTTATCAGGTCAAATTGCTGCCTGATATTGAATACTCTGAGGTTACTGTATGAATGTGGATATGGTAATTCAGGACATCATGTTGTATGGGTATGTGTGGTGAGAAAAATATGGTATACATGTATTTTTATGTTATAGTTATTTTGTATTTGGTATCTCAAAGAAGCTCTTTAGACTCTACAAAATATTTGATTTCCCTAATGAAAATATTGTTAAATTAATGCTTTGGAATATGTAAGCAACAATATTTTCCACTCCGAATATCTAATATCCTCTGTTCAGGCATGTCAGAATTTTTCCTTCATTTTAGTTCTAATTTTGCATGTACCTACAGACATGTTATAGATAACTGGTACCGAGTCAATGTGCTGGGGTACAGGTTAGTCGAGGTAATTTGTACATGTAGGTAGGGGTAGAGGTAAAGTATGCATTACGAATTTTATTTACAAACCCAATTCTGAACAATGGACTATTTATACAACGAGTAGCTTTGCAATAGTTCAGTGCCATAAGGGACCTCTAATGGTTTTGCTCTTTGTTTTTCACAGATTACTTCTGATACGGCATCAAGTCAGCAAAACACAGATGACAAAGATGGACCCAAACACGTCTTCTCCTTTTCTTGGCTGAACAACCAGAAGTAGATTATCATTTTACCTCAAGACTTTGCAATTGTTGTAATAATATGTATTGTTTTGGTTGAGTCAGCATCCCGCTGCAGGCACGGTTTAAATAATTACTCTGTTATCGTTATATAACTGTAATTTATCTATACAGCCTCTCTAGCATTTCTATACTACAGTAAAAACAAATGTCATTGGGCAGATTTCTGGCTTGAGAAAGCCGTGCGTAATTTGGCACAGCTTCGGTGAATAGATTTATGCGTGAGTCAGAAAAACGACTAAATGTATTGAGACACTCAATTTAGGCTACACAGCAAGCAATGAATGTAACTTTGAAACGTTTTTATTACAAATATAAATATCAGACATTCTCTTGCACAACAAATATGATTGGTTGCTGAAATTGATATTGTAGGCCTATTTTATTATCAAACTTTAACCAGTTGTACAATGAGAGGGAATTTCAGAGGATGAATGTTTGAACAATATATACAAAATATGTTATTCTTGAATATAAATTAAGAAAATTCAAGGATATTTGTGTTCAGCATTTCAACTGGTTATGTCTGCTTCTCATCACACAATTTAATTACTACAAAGCGAATTACAACTCTTGCTTAAATCAATAAAAATAATAAATGAAAGAAAGAAAGTTGACCAATTCAAGAGAAATACAAAAATGGAATAGTAACGTACATTTTATGGTAAATGTATTTCTAACACTCATTTCCCGAATATGTCCATCATTTTTCGGTTACTATATGCCTGCTGCACTAATTGCTCGTCTCGAGCCATTTCTAGAACTTCCCTCAGCAGATGGAACGTCAGGTCCAATGAGATCGGTGGCTCTTCGCCCGGCCAGGTCCTCTTTCCTCTCTCCATGGAATCATCCACCTGCTTAGCGTAGCTGTTCAGAAACCGATTGATGTTACCGACTTTGCCTTGCAGAAGACGCTGAGTAAGCTGAAGTTGTAAAGCCCTGTTGACCGTTGACGGATCAGCAGCTCCAGGAGATGTATTCGACAAGGAGGACTGGGGCGAATTTTGATTGGAGTTGTCAAGCCGAATGAAGTACTCCTCTCCTAGTCGCTGTTGCAGCTCTGCCTGAAGATTGTGGAATGGATCAAGTGCTCCAGGGTTTTCAATAGCTCTACATTCATAGCGGGGTTGGAAGGCACCAAGTAGAGCCACAGCGGAAACGAAGGCATTCAACTTCATCTCAGGAGGTTACGATGAATCTGAGAATGACATGTAGGCTCATTTTTATCATGTTCATAATAACAATTAAATTAATTAAAGCGAATATACATGTTGAGTAGCCTAGGATGTGGGTGTCATTTTGACTAAAAGTGTTATTTTATCTGTATTGTATTTGCATTGATTGCCAATTGAAATCGAAAAACGAAATAAAAGTAGTTGATTGTGTTTTAATTTCTTATTTAATTACAATATTGCATTATTAACTATTATGTTAACTATTACCACCGCATCGAATAATAGTTAATACTGTACGAGTCAACAGTTAAGTACTACAATTTATGGTAAATAGGCTACATTTCTGTCAATAATTAAAGTATCTGCACACAACACCACTTTCCTAAAAAAATAACAATTCAAGTTGTTGTCAAATACCTGAGTTTAAATGTGACAGAAGATGTTCCTCTGAAGTTGCAATGAAAAGGATATCCTCTTCTACAGTTCTTTTGCCTTCCAATGAACCTGCAACAGTGCGTTTTCAAAAAAGCATCGAAACAACACTTATATATCATAGACCTGAGGCCATGTCATCATGCTCTGACACGATAGTCTGCGCAGGCAGAGGCGTCATGGGCATGACGCCTCTTTACAGATTTGTCCTGTAAAAATACAAATACAATATTTTTTAAATGTATTTTTTGTTGTTGTTGTTGTTGTTCCTCTGCAATACTACTAGTTGGCTTTAGCTATCCCAGATAGGTTCCCAATCTTCCAACCTCATAACTACCTACCAAGAAGCCATTTCTAGGCCACCAATCAAGTTAGAGTAGCTAGCTTGTCTAACTATCTAAGCTGGCATGCCTGCTGGAAAGGTTGGTAGTCAGGAGGATACAGACAGCTCAAGAGGTATGCTTAGATATGCAGAAAAATAGACATGTTTTTTAAAACATAAAAGTAAGCATAATGATCATCTGTTTCAGATGTTTGAAAAATGCTCCAACTTTTGGTCGGGGGGCCTAGCCCCCGTCTGGACAACCCCCCAGCCATCCTCACGTACTTTGTGCCCCCTTAGATTTTTGGGGTGCATGACGCCCCTGTGCGCAAGCTCTAACGTAAAGAAGACAAGGCAATACCCAATATTGTTTGTTTCAAAGTGAGTGCCAAGTAGATAGGATTATTATATTTAAACAACACGCAGTTTGGAAAGGGTCAACGCAGCGGCAAAGGTCCAGCTACACCTACCTGCCTGACAAACTGGCAAGAGAGGTGGGTGGCCTGCACTTACGGAACACAGGAAAGACACCTGTGACCTTTTCCAACAGAAAATATTTGGATTGAATAACTAACATTTCATACAGGACAACCTGAATATCAGAACAGATTACGAGGGAGAAGTAGCATTTGAGGGACAGCCATTTACTACACAGAATCATATTATCGGCCATTAAAGAGTAGGCTATGAATATAGTTCATTCATATACTATATAATGAAAGATATGAACTTAAGATATCCAAATCTGATCACGTCTCAATTGAAAATACACTGCAAGCATGTATGTTTACCTGACTGCACATATACAGAGAAGAGATGAGCAACATCACAGCATTATAAAGGTGTGAGTATAAATCAGCCTGAAACCCTAGCATTATGCCACCCATGCACAAAGTGTAGGTTTGTGAGGGTGACATTTGAATGAACAGTCCACTGGTCTGTAAGACCTTTCATGCATCCCTTCCAAGAACCACACTTCCTAAAATGTTCTACGCACTAAGATCATAATTAGAGCTGTTGAATTATTCTCTTCCCACAACACATACTGTAAGTCCAAGTTGTGTCCCAAATAGCACTGTATAGGGCACTCATTTTGACCAGGGCCCATAGCGCTCTGGTCAAATGTAGTGCAATTTAATTGGAAATAGGGTGCCATTTGTGATGAAATGTAATATTCATGCTGTATCAGACTATTGATTCAGCAATTACAGTCGTATTGGCTCAATTGGGAACAATGACCAAGACATACAAACAGCTGTTCAAACAAAATGTTCCACTATCCAGGAAAATAAATAGACGGGAGTACAATTAAGGAAATACATGAATACGAGCGTTTCCAATTCATCATCTTTGCTTTCTCCACTCAGCTTTTCAAGACACAATGCTTCCCTCCCTACAACTTTGCACCTCCAGATCAGAATCGTAATCAGCTCCTTAGTTGCTGGGCACAGATGGGGGAATGGATTTGTATGCTGTCCAATATTTATGTGTAGATAGTGATGATAACAAGATAGATACGACATGTATTTTTGGTATCGCTTATCCTCGTACTACATTCACAAACAGCTTTTCAAACACCTGCTTGATAGTGTGAGATTGAACAATATAAGGGCGTGTTCTTCTTTCACTTTGTGCTGAATTTATTTGTAATAATAAAAGTAAGTAACCTCTATTTAACTAGGCAAGTCAGTTAAGAACAAATTCTTATTTACAATGAAGGCCTTCCCCGGGTTGGCCAATTGTGTGCCGCTCTATGTGACTCCCAATCACGGCTGAATGTGATACAGCCTGGATTTAAACCAGGGACTGTAGTGAAGCCTCTTGCACTGAGATGCAGTGCCTTACACCATTTTGCCACTCGAGGCATGGTCAGAATATAGAAATGTGGGATTAAATATAGATTTTATGCTAAGTTTAAGAGCACGGTCAGAATATAGAAAATGTTCAGGTTAAACTCAATTAGTATTTTGTATGTGCCTCATCCATTTTGCAGTTGCTTGGTTTATCCATAGGTAGTATACATAACATATTATTTAATACTTTATTTTTGTCATCTGATAGAATTAATATGAATAATTTACAGGTAGGTATAATAATTATGTATTGATGATGAAACGTACATATACAGTACATTAACAAATGCTGGTAGCAAAATAGGATGACCCCTTAAGGATGTCCCTATAGAAACTCTTTAGAAACTTGAAGCTATGCTTAGGGGTCATTGGTGGACCTCATCTATATGGTGAAGTTACATTTGGGCTGTGTCCCAAATGGCACCCCATTCGCTATATAGTGCACTACTTTTGACCAGGGCAGGGCCCAAAGGGCCCCAAAGGGCTCTGGTCAAATCTAGTGTAGTATATAGGGAGTAGATAGGGAGAAGGGTGCCATTTGGGACACACATAGCCTATGTGTGCATGAGGTCACTCAACCAGTAAAATGTACTATCTCAATCTAATCACTCCACCTGGCTGCAAAGGCTTTAAAACATTCACATTGCATTATGTTTAACCACTTGACTATGATAAATGTTGCTATTCAGGGTAAACAAGGTATAGTGATTGCGATTCTTCTATGAATCATTTGTACTTTTTTTTAATGATCTGATTTCAATGATGGTAAACAAATCCATGCTTTCTGGCCTTTTTCTCTCCTGTTTCTGTTGATTCTGTGTGTGGTGTGCTGCCTGATCGCCACCGTTCTTTGACCTTTAGCGGACAACGAGTGACTGATGATGACAAAACGTCCCAAGCTCGCTCTCATTGGTTACATACATCCAATTGTAATGGACCTGACAAGCTTAAATAACTCCATGATTTGGTGATCAAATACTTGATTAAGATGCAATACAGGCATTAATCTACTTGTGCCCCTATGGAATACATAGAATAGTACCCAATTTACTCCTCTCTGTCTCCCATACATATCCAATTGCCCATTAGCTTTCCCGATTACCCTGGCCCCAAAACCCCGTTAGCACTAGTGGATTCTGGGTCCGCAGGTAATTTCATGAACAGCTCCCTGGCCGCTGCTTTACGTATTCCTGTAACTCCTTTACACACCCCCATACCTGTACAGGCACTAGATAATCACCCTCTAGTATTAGGCTTAGTACACCATATACCACAGATTCTATCACCATGCATACCCAGGACTACCATAAGGAGTCCATATCCTTCCTTATCATAGACACTCCCACTCACCAGGGAGTTTTAGAGCTACCCTGGCTACAAAGCTACAACCCAACATTTCCTGGACAGAGAGGAGACTGCTGAGTTGGTCGCAGGAGTGCTAAGGGAGATGTCTCTTGGTGTCCCTTAATGCTACTACGGTGGAAAGTCCCGGAAACGCTCCTGTCACCCCGATTCAAGAGGAGTACCGGGATCTTCAGATGGCCTTTTCTAAGATCCATGCCACGCGCAATCAAACTCCTGCCTGACGCAGCCCTTCCCCGGGGTCATGTATATCCTCTGTCGCAAGCCGAGACAGAGGCCATGGAGGCTTACGTTCAGAAGTCTCTTAAAGACGGGTTTGTCTGTCCGTCCACCTCTCCTGTTTTGTCCAGTTTCTTTTTTGTAAAGAAAAAAGATGGGGTTTTGCGCCCCTGCATAGACTATTGGTCACTCAACAAGATCACGGTTAAATACAGTTACCCCTTACCACTCATACCAACCATCATGGAACAACTGCACAGGGCGCGTTTTTTCACTAAACTGGAATTACGCAGAGCATACAACCTGGCCCGCATAAGAGAGGAGGACGAGTGGAAAACTGCCTTCAGCACCACTTCCGGGCACTATGAGTACCTGATTATGCCCTATGGCCTCACCAATGCTCCGTCAGTCTTCCAGGAATTTGTCAATGAGGTGTTTAGGTACATGCTTGGTTGCGGTGTGGTAGTATACATTGATAACATCCTTGTGTACACTGCCACGCGAGACCAGCTTGTCTCTTTGGTACGAGCAGTGCTTGGGAGGCTGTTTAAGCATAACCTGTACGCCAAGGCAGAAAAGTGCCATTTCTTCCAACCCGCTGTGTCCTTCCTCGGATACCGCATTTCTACAGCAGGTGTGGAAATGGAGGAGCAGTGGATTGAGGCAGTAACATAATTGACAGTTCCCACCTCGATAAAAGAATACAACGCTTCCTGGGGTTCGCAAATTATTTCCAGAGGTTCATCAGCGGGTTCAGTTCTGTAGTGGCACCTCTCACCTCTCTAATGAGGGGAGGACCAACCGTATTAGCCCATCCGGATCGCGCTCTCCTGTTTATTGTGGAGGTGGACGTATCAGAGGTGGGAGTAGGAGTTGTTCTATCGCAATGCACGGGAACCACTCCACGGCTGTGTCCATGTGCCTTGTACTCACGTCGCAGAGAAGAATTACGACGTGGGTGACCGGGAGCTCTTAGCAGTGAATAAGGCGTTGAAAACATGGCGACACTGGCTGGAGTGCGCAAGTCATCCTTTTCTGGTCTGGACAGACCACAAAAATCTTGAATACATCAGGGCGGCGAAGCATTTGAATCCCAGACAGGCCAGGTGGGCTCTATTCTTTGCTCGCTTTCAATTCACCCTCTCCTATCGCCCAGGATTGAAAAATGTGAAGACGGACGCACTCTCCCGGCTCTATGATGGAGATGACCACATCCGAGAGGAGACACCTATCATTCCTCCCTCGCTGATAGTAGCACCTATATCATGGGATCTAGACAGTGATATCCGTCTAGCACTATCCCCTGACCCCACACCTGCGTCGTGTCCTCCTGATCGCCAGTATGTTCCCACTACAGTACGTGATCGTCTCCTAACCTGGGCACACACTACACCGGTTTCCGGACATCCGGGTATCGGCAGAACCATCAGCGCACTGACTGGAAAGTACTGGTGGCCTATGTTGGTCCTGGGATGCAAGAGCGACCTCATGCACTACGTGCGCTCGAAGTAACACACTGAGACACATTCCCTACGGCAAGCTCCTTCCCCTTCCGGTCCCACAACGACCTTGGTCCCATCTGTTGGTAGATTTCACCACTGACCTACCCCCCTCTGAGGGCCATACCACCATCTTGGTCATCGTGGACCGGTTTTCCAAAGCTTGTCGCCTCCTCCCTCTACCCGGCCTGCCCACGGCCCTGCAGACTGCGGAGGCCCTTTTCACCCACGTCTTCCGGCATTACGGGATCCCGGAGGACATTGTCACTGACCACGGCCCACAATTCACATCACGGGTCTGGAGAGCCTTTATGGAACACCTAGGGGTCGCGGTCAGCCTCACCCCCGGGTACCGAACCCAGTCCAACGGGCAGGTGGAGAGAGCGAACCAGGAGATCGGTAGGTTCCTCAGGTGTTATTGTCAGGACCAGCTGAGGGAGTGGTCAGTTTTCCTGCCCTGGGCAGAGTATGCCCAGAACTCACTCCACCACTTCTCCACTAACCTCACACCCTTCCAGTGTCTTTTAGGGTACCAGATGGCCCAAGCCCCTGCGGTGGACGAGTGGTTCCGGCGTGCTGAAGGGGTGTGGGAGGCTGTGCACACCTGTTTGCAGCTCGCTGTGAGCCAGCACAAGCGTCAGGCGGACTGCCACCGCAGCGAGGCTCTGATTTTTGAGCCCGGTGACCGAATCTGTCTCTCTGGTTTTTGAGCCCGGTGACCGAATCCGCCTGCCCTGCCGGAAGCTGGGTCCGCAGTTTGTCAGGCCCTTCACAGTCCTGAGGAGGGTCAATGAGGTAACTTATAGGTTGGTACTCCCCGCTGACTATAGAATGAACGCCTCTTTCCATGTATCTCTCCTCAGGCCGGTGGTGACTGGTCCCCTCTGTGAGGTGTTCCGGACGACGCCCCTCCTCCTCCCCTGGATGTTGACGGGAAACTGCCGTACTCCGTCCGTTCCAACGTGGACTTGAGGTGTTGTGAGAGGCGTCTCCAATACCTCATCGAGTGGGAGGGGTACGGCACAGGGTACGGCACGTCCTAGGGGCCGTCCCCAAGGCAGGCGTTGTCCCGCTGCTGGAGCAGCGCGTTGGGGGCCCTCTTGAACATACCCAGACTTGTACTCGTTCCCACCTGTTTCCCATTACCCATTAGTGTGTTATATAGGTTACCTCAGTTCCCTTTGTCCTTTGTCGAGTATTATTGCAAGCCACGTTTTCTTTTAGCCACGGTACTTCACGCACGTTGCTATCTAAGCTTTTTCTAAAGTAAGCGATTTGCGCTCTGTCACTCTTGTGGCGTGTTTTCAGTTGGGCCTATGCCCTCTAGGCGGGCCTATGCCCTCTAGGTTAGCTTTTCCAGTCTTTGTTTGAGTAATAAAGACTCTTCTAGTTTGCTCCTGCGTCTGCCTCCAGTCCCCTTCATTATAATGTGACAGGTAAAAACAAACACACTATGTGAAATCATTTCTCAGGTATATTCTTATTCTTAATATTAGCTACGTCAAGTGACTTGTCTTGAAATGTAAGTTAATTGCAGTCTTAAAAAGTCTTAAAAAGTCCAGCCATTGCGATGATTACGGCTTCAATTTTTTTCATTGTTTTTTTATTATTTGTGTCTCATAATTGCAGTTCCAAGGTTGGAGGTGGCAATGTCAATGGAAAACGTTGTGTCCCAAATGGCACCCTAGTGCACTACTTTTGACCAAGGTCCATAAGTAGTGTACTCTATATGGAATAGAGTGCCATTTGGGACGCAACCAGACGTGCATATAGGTCATCACCAGGAGTTGGTGCCCTCTGGGCCGAATCCTAAGTGTGGAACCAGCTAATGATGTAGCCAGGAGGCACCCTGACAGTTAAGGTTAGTGGTGAGAGAAGACTGCTCATTTCTCTGTCACTGCCCTCCTGATGATGCTCTGGTACACACACATACACACACACACACACACACACACACACACACACACACACACACACAGTTCAGTTATTTTTATTATTACGTACATCCCATGGAATATTCCATTTAAATACAATATTTTAATTACCTGGTGAGCAAAGAACTTTCTTCTTCAATTAAAATGGTGGTAGACAACTGTTCTTGTGTCCATTTGTCCATCAGACAGAGGTGGGACCAAGCCACTATTATCTGAGCAAATCTCAAGTAGAACGGGTGAAGACTGGAGTCAAGTCCAAGTCATGTATTCTAAGAGCAAGTCAAGCTGAGTCGAGTCACAAGTTTTCAAGTCAAGTCTCAAGTCAAGTTAAAACAAAATCTATACAACTAAAAATCTTGTATATTTATTGAGGCTATCAGAGAGATATTTTAATTATTTTGTCCACAACACATTTTGATTAGCCAATATAATTGTAAAATAGGGACCTTGTAGCAGTCGTAAGGCCATGAATTCAGCAGAAGACAACGCAGGTTGACATGCTCAGAGTGTACATTTATTTACAGATCTTGGTGATCCAATGGTGAAGGCGCCATATCATACAAAATATACAAATAGCTTTACCAAATATACACAGGCAATAGTCAAAATATATAGCCTCTGTATCAGGCCTAACCTCTCCTAGAATTTAATATTAATTTCTCTTCCATAATCCCCCTCGAAAATTAGAGAATTTGGCAGTACGTCCAACTGGCCTCACAACCACATACCACGTGTAACCACACCAGCCCAGGAACTCCACATCTGGCTTCTTCACCTCCGGGATAGTCTGAGACCAGCCACTCGGACAGCTGATGAAACTGTGGGTTTGCACAAACAAATAATTTCTCAGGAAAGCTTGTCTGCATGCTCGTCGCCCTCACCTTGGTCTTGACCTGACTGCAGTTCTGCGTCGTAAGCGATTTCAGTGGGCAAATGCTCACCTTCGTTGGCCACTGGCACGCTGGAGAAGTGTGCTCTTCAAGGATGAATCCCGGTTTCCACTGTACCGGGCAGATGGCATTGTGTGGGCAAGTGGTTTGCTGATGTCAACATTGTGAACAGAGTGCCCCATGGTGGGGTTATGGTATGGGCAGGCATAAGCTACAGATAACAAACACAATACCGTGACGAGATCCTGAGGGACATTGTTGTGCCATTGATCCGCTGCCATCACCACATGTTTCAGCATGATAATGCACGGCACCATGCCAAAAGGATCTGTATTTATTTTTTATTTTATTTAACATTTATTTAACTAGGCAAGTCAGTTAAGAACAAATTCTTATTTACAATGACGGCCTACCAGAAGGCAAAAGGTCTCCTGCGGGGACGGTGGCTGGGATTAAAAATAAAAAATAAAATAAAAATATAGGACACCACAACACTACATAAAGAGAGACCTAAGACGACAACATTGCATGGCAGCAACACATGAAAACACAGCATGGTAGCTACACAACATGACACCAACATGGCAGCAGCACAACATGGTAGCAGCACAAAACATGGTACAAACATTATTGGGCACAGACAACAGCACAAAGGGCAAGAAGGTAGCGACAACAATTCCTGTAAGCTGAAATTGTCCCAGTTCTTCCATGGCCTGCATATTCACCAGACATGTCACCCATTGAGCATGTGTGGGATGCTCTGGATCGACGTGTACGACAGAATGTTCTAGTTCCCGCCAATAACTTCACACAGCCATTGAAGAGGAGTGGGACAACATTCGGCCACAATCTACAGCCTGATCAACTCTATGCGAATAAGATGTGTCGCACTGCATGAGACAAATGGTGATCACATCAGATATTGACAGTTTTTTTTAATCCACGACCCTAACTTCTTTTTAAGGTATCTGTGACCAACAGATGCACATCTGTTTTCCCAGTGATGTGAAATCCATAGATTAGGGCCTAGTGAATTAATTTAAATTTACTGATTTCCTTATATGAACTGTAACTCAGTAAAATCTTAGAAATTGCTGCATGTTGCTTTTATATTTTTGTTCAATGTACTTTCATCACTCTTTTGTAGGTGTGGATTTTCCTGTACTGCAGGAAATGCAGATGAGCTTCGTGATTTATATAAATTCACTGAAAACTTGTGATGAGGGAAAAATCGATACAGTTACTTATCAGGCTATTATTTTTTATGATATATCGTATTGTTTTGACAATATTGCAATGTTATTTTTGTGCTAGTTGGCTGTACCTGCACCAAAATGTTCCTTCATAGCTTGTTCTCCATCTTCTTTTTAAATATGGAGCCAATTTGTTTTCAGACCTTTTATTTCCATGACTGATCAAAACTTGTTTTCTCATGGCTCTATCTTATCCCTCTGCAGCAGGCATATGGTGAGAAATATGTTTGGAATATCGAATCACAATAAATTCACAGTATTGGATCGCAATGCATATAGAATCGTGAGAATCGCATTACAATTCCCAGCTCTACTGAAAACCCACACTAACACACGGTTATATTAACAGTATTGCACTTTTCATGTAGCCTACTTTTGGCCAGTTAATAGCCTAACCACAGATCAAGCAACATTGTGGGTGAACTAAACTTTCAAATTCTGTTGCTATGACAATGTAGGTCAAATTAAGATCCTACATCTTGGTAGCAATTCATCCATTACATTTTTCTTAACCTTTATTTAACTAGGCAAGTCAGGTAAGAACAAATTTGTATTTACAATGATTGCCTACCTACAAGGACAGCCATAGTAGTACAGTGCCCCTGGAGCAAATTAGGGTTAAGTGCTTTGCTCAAGGATACATCGACAGGTTTTCACCTTGTCGGCTCGGGGAATTGATCCAGCAACCTTTTAGTAACTGGCCCAAAACTCTGACCACTAGGCTACATCCACCCTTCAACCTCCTCCTCATGTCAATACCACTATCAATTGACCGCCATCAACAGTAAGGGTGACCATCCACTAGATTAGGAAACATGAATGTCAGGCTTATGTGATTTCTTGAGTCTATCCACTATGTCCAGGACATTCCAGGACATTCTGTCCCAATTAAATTGCCTAGTCAATATGACGCACACAGTGACGATAACAACGTTTTGTTTTTAATTCAATCCTTCTTGTGCGGCTGGTCTAGTGTAGTACTGCTGCCGCCCCTGGAAGTCCTTGGAGGCATGGGTTCAAACCCTGGAAGTCCTTGGAGGCATGGGTTTAAACCCTGGAAGTCCTTGGAGGCATGGGTTCAAACCCTGACTGTGTTACTTTTCATTCTGTGTCCATCTGTGAATACCTGAAAACTCTCTGTATTTAAATAAAAACTACAAAAATAAATACATCCAAGGTTTCTTATTTACTGTAACTACTGTTACTTCATAATGAGACTTATTCTTAAAAAGACACACAGCCTAATGCCAACCAGTCTTGAAGTTGACAATTTAACTATAAGTGCAATTATTTAATGAGGGAAGGAGTCTGTTTAATGTTACACCAATTAGTGGCCAGTCTAAAATGGGGCCGTTAGTAGACAGCTGGAGATGCAGCAAACACATACACACACACACTGCACACACACACTGCACACACACACCGCACACACACACACACACACACACACACACACACACACACACACACACACACACACACACACACACACACTTGCATGACCCAGTACACCATCACCGCGATCAAATATGCAAGGCTTATAGCTGACCCAGTGTTTTGTACATCTGAAAAGGAATGATATTCATATAGTACATGCATACATGCATATACGCAAAACCAATGAGCTACAGTCGTTCATTTGTATGGTAACGCGTTTTTATGCCTGGGTTTTCATAATTAAGGTTCAACACACAGCCTTGGAATTTTGGCAGGCAGGGAGGCAATTGCTACATTTGTGCATAATGACATTACAGAGAGTGGTCCTGAGAATTAACCAGTGCAGCACAAAGCCAGAAAGAGGGAGGTGTTCACTCTAGGGCTGTGTTCCAAATTACACCCTATTCCCTACAAGGTGCACTACTTTTAACCAGAGCCCTAGTAGTGCACTATATAGGGAATAGGGTGCCATTTGGGCGCAGTCTAGAATCCCCCAGAGGCAACGGTCATCCAGCCTTGATGAGGTCCAACTAGCTGAAAACCTTTATTCAGAATAATTGCTGATTTGTTTTCAAACTCCCACGTTTGTGAAGAATTGCTAACCACCAATATTTATAGATCCTGATACACGTGACAAGCAGGACAAAGTTATGTTGTAGTAATATAAAGTCACAAAAATAATCAAATGTAAAATGAAAAGATAGGCGTGGGGCATTTCTAAGGAAAGATGCTGTTATCAATTCGGAAAACCGAATCCAAATCTAAAAAATCTACTACTGTCGTCGAGCCAAGATTCAGATGGCAGATTTCAAGTCCAAACTTATTAGGGATTTATTGGCTTGCTTGATGCAACTAAGATTTTACTTTTCTCAAAATTGCTCATGACTCGTTGGCCTATGACAGACAATAGAATTATCAAGCATAACCCAAAATTGTTCATATGACAAAGTTTTAATTATCTTTATGACACAGAAATGATTAAGTCATAATTATGATGTCTTGTAATGATGATATTTTAAATGAACCGTAAAATTTAACAGAATCATCGCTGAAATTCTTTGAAAAGAATGCTGCCATGAAATTGGGCATATCTGAGTAAAACCGAAATAAAAAAAATTCATTTTATTTATCTCATCAACCCTCAGCAATTTTCCACCCTTCTTACTAAAAACTATTGGGTACAACAATCCCTTCTCTGTCAGCAGCCTAGGCTGCTTCCCTCTTTCGATTGCTCATTGACAGACCACTTTAGACAGTGACTGTGAGTGTGATCCTAATGTAATTATTTTGTAATGCTGATGTAGGATCTTTATTTGAGCCAGTTTGCTACAGCAGGAAAATCAAGTCTAAAATTTCAAGGTGGAAATGACAAACTTCAGAAGCCTTTTAAAACCTCAAATACACTTCAAGTTTTACATTTCCTGAATTGCAGTAAAGTTATCCTGCAACAGGTTAATCAAATTAAGATCCTACATCTGTAATTGATTACTCATAGAGTCAACTGGGGAGGGAGACACAGTGATAGGATCACTAAGAGAAGTAGTAGCCTAGCTTAATACAGAGGACAACGCTATGGCTGCAACCCAAAAGGCACTCTATTCCCAAATGGCACCCTATTCTCTAACAGCAAAAGTTGTGCACTAGGGTGATACTTGGGACACACAATGCCACTAACTTTTCAGTCTAAGCACACGAAGACAGCCAAAATAAACTGTGTATGGTGGTGGTCATGCCCCTGAAGCAACCAACACATTTCTTCAAAATAGGTCAGTGATCTGACTATTTTTATAACACAAGTCATTTATATCATCCTAGGACAACAAGAATAAAATCACTTTGACCACATCGAGTCACTTAGATTTTTAATCACAACGTGTTGACAGGAGTGTTTCCACAAGGTCCCTTGTCTTCTACCCTCTCTACACATGCCTCTCTCCACATACCTCTCTCCATATCCCTGTCTCCCAAAACCTCTCTCTCCATCCCCCCTCCACTATCCCCCACTCTCTCTCCATCCCCCCTCCACTATCCCCCACAGGCTGAAACACATCCGTGTTTCAGCCTGTGTGCCCCAAATGGCACCCTATTCCCTATGTCACTGCATGAAAAGGCACATTTACGGGTCAAACACTCCAGTGCACAGTTTCTGGAAATTTGCGGGCACGTGTCCAGCAGTGGCCGGCCCTGCACATGTAAATCTCAGATAATAGACCACTTTTGTGTGCGGGCGTGCACAGATGTGTATATGTCTGGAAACGGTTCAGTAAAATCCCAGAAACGACCAAACACGTCCACCAACTTACCAGGACACATCTTGAAATTCCAGTGCACGCCTTTGACATCAGTTGCAATACACCTCAGTCCATGTCCGCCCACATCTCTCCCGTGAATGTCAGTAAATGGCCGTGCGCATGCTTATTCCCCCATCTGAATGCTAATGCTAGTCATTGCAAGCTATTTCTTTGTTCCTTGAATAAAACATACAAATACACTTCTTGAAGGATGACAATTAATTTAATTAGAGCAGGAGAAAGTGGGCATTTAGGCTAAGCAGGGCCTGTAACTAATGTAATCTCATGGAGGAGCGCCATGGGCCACGCTGGATGACTCCTGCCAGTACTTTGCTTCTTTTGAAAGCACTTTCATTAATCTTAGAATTTCGATTGTGGTGCTTACCTGCTTACATGGGTTAAAGGGGAGTGGGGGTTATACCTCATATGGAGGAATATGTACGAGCCTATTCAAAATTCAAAGATCAACAAAAGAATCAAGCACAGTACTGACAGGAGTCATCCAGCTTGGCCCAGGGCGAGCCTCCATTGGGGGTGCTATAGTGTTGAGGGTTGAGGGGTCCTGTTTTTGTATTCACTCTATGTTCGTTCTGATTAAACTCACCGACTGCACCTGCTTCCTGACTCCCTGCGTCTTGTTCACAGAATACTGCCTCATAAAATGGAAGCAGCAGCCAACTGAGACATCTCCCAGATGGTCGACGAACAGGAGGACCTACTTTGCCAACACCGCGACCAGCTGGCGCAACTGGAGACGGAGATGGATGAGATCCTCCGCGCTCTTCAATGTCTAGATCTTCCTCAAGGGGCATCGCCCCCAACGAGCGGAGGATCCTCTACCATGAGTCGACCCAGCGAGCCAGCACCTCAGCCCATTCAGCAGTCCGCCCACGTCAGCAATGCTTGTTGGTTCCTCCTGGACAAATATGACGGGACTCCAAATGCCGTGGCTTCCTCCTCCAGTGCTCCCTCTATTTCGCTCATCAGATGTGAGCCCCCACCACCGAGAGGTCCAAGGTTGCCATGGTTATTTCCCTGCTGACCGGGCGGGCGATGGAGTGGGCTACGGCTGTCTGGGAGAGAGGAGAGGAGGAGCTGGGTTCCTATGAGAGGTTCATGTTCAGAGGATTCTTCGATCATCCACCGGAGGGCAGAGACCCGGATGAACGCCTACTCCAACTAAGGCAGGATGGCCTGAACCCATGGAGGTAGGGGCCACACACCTCCCCGCGACTGAGCTCTGTCCCTATTGTGGTCAGGAAGGGCACCAGCTTCAACGCTGTCCGCTACGTCCCAACCCGGGATCCACTACAGCAGAGGGACGGCCCCGTGATCATCCGTCTCCTGGAGTAGGTGTGAGTATTCCATCTTCATCACTTTCCGCCAAACCCTTTTTAGAACTGGTTTCACTAGCTGGCTGTCCCTCATGTTGTTTCTACAGCTGTAGTGGACTCTGGTGCTGCGGGGAATTTCATTGACCAGGCCCTTGCCTTCTCCCTGAACATAACCTCATACCCGCTCTCCTCTCCGTCATGGGACGCCTCCTGTAGAATGATCTGTATGTCAAAGCAGAGAAGTGCCAGTTCCATCAGGCCACTGTCTCCTTCTTGGGATACCAGATCACCCTGCAGGAAGTGGTTATGGAGGAAAATAAGTTTGAGGCAGTCCCAACCACCATAAAAGGACTACAACGATTTTTGTAGTTCGCCAATGTCTACCGCCGCTTCCTTATAAACTTCAGCTCATTTGCCTCTCCTCTCACCTCTTTCCTCAAGGATGTCCCCCGTAAGTTGGTGTGGAGTCCTGCAGCCGATGAGGCCTTCCGCCTACTGAAGGGGCACCTCCGCCCCATTCCTGAAACACCCAGATCCTACACTGCCCTTTGTGGTGGAGGTGGACGCCTCAGAAGTGGGCATGGGGGCTGTCCTGTCAAAGTAACACACAAAAATTGTACCCATGTGCATACTACTAAAAAAAACGATGATGTAGGCGACCGGAAGCTCCTGGCGGTGATGTTGGCACTAGAGGAGTGGAGACACCGGCTGGAGGGCACCAAGGACCCATTTCTGATCCTCACCGACCATCAGAACCTGGAGTACATACGGACAGTTAAGCGACTGAAGCCTCACAGTCTGGACCAGCAATGGATATAAGCCCAAGGTCAATTTTATGTTGTTTTTGTGGCCAGGCCACCGGTACCTTGCTATCGTATGCAAAAAGAGCATTAAGCATACCTTTGAGAGTTTCACTCTTTTTCAGTGTTTGAATGAACAGACAAAATTGATTACAACATTAACATCCGGTGACATGTTTGCGTTCTTTGACATCTCACAAACACATTGTGCTGGGAGGTAAATCAGTGTGTCAGAGATAATGCAACAGAGATAGCTGTTACAACTCAATTCAACAATCTAGAATATACTTCACTAGCTAATTGCCTTTGCAAAAATGTATGTCTTACTAGGTGTGTATGTATGACGCATCAGGATTTGAATCAGGTTATTTAGCTAGCAGTGGAGGCTGCTGAGGGGAGAATGGCCAGAATGGAGTAAATGGAATGGCACCAAACACCTGAAAACCAATGTGTTTAATGTATTTGATACCATTCCACTGATTCCGCTCCATTCATTACCACGAGCATGTTCTCCCCAATTAAGGTTCCACCAACCTCCTGTGTTAGCTAGCTAGTTAACTAGCTAGTGTTAGCTAGTATATCACTAAAGATGGTAGTGTGCAAAACCACAAAATATACACCAGTGCATTGTATGGGCAACAACAGTTTGTACAACAGTACAAACAAATTGTAGATGAGGCCGGTATATAAAATGTAACAAAAACCAATGAACAGCTAGCCAACAACAACATAAGCTAACAGTAGCTAGCTAGTATGAAGAAATGCTAGGCTAGATAGCGCCTAGCGCTGAGCCAGCTAACGTTAGTGGTTATCAATTAGCATGCAACCGTTAGATACAAATTTCCTAAAATGTTATGTTAAAGTTCTAAAATACATATCATTAGTGTTGTTCATATGTACAAACATTGTTCTCATTAATTTACAAACAAAGTTAGCTAGCTTAGCTTGGCTATACTCATAAGAATCACTTGGTCAAAACACTTAAATTATACATCAAAATGACCAGAAAAGTCATCACAGTTTAGATAAACATGTTATCTCTAGATTTTGACGACGAAAGCGTGCTTATAAATGTTACAAACCTGAAAACAGGATAGATAAGGAGACAGGGAGAGTTGGCTTATTTTCCCTGGGCTTCTCTTCCAACACATGAGGTAGAGAGGCACGCGCCTGTGGCAGTTGAGAATTTACGTGATGTGCACTGTCCAGAAATGTCCAAAAACATATCAATGCATAATTGGAATGTACTATCCCAGAAATTCCCATATCACGCAAGTGTTTAGGGATGTGTGGAAGTCTACAGTAGTCTGCACACTAGCATTGGGAAATTCCCAACCACCACCGTGCACCTCAAATTTCATAGGAATATAGCAGATCCGATTTACCCAGAAACTCTGTTTTTCATCACTACTTTTGACCAGGGCCTATTTTAGCCCTGGTCAAAAGTAATGCACATAAGCAATAGGGTGCAATTTGGGTCGCACTCTCTGATTCATTAATCACAACGTTCTGCTCTCATCCAAGGTGCCACCAGTCACAAGGTGTTACAATGGCATCATTTGTGGTGGAAGATACTTTCACCCAGGAGCTGTATGTGACAGCTTGACCTTTCGCAGAGCATTCGACTCTCTCCTTCATCTTGTTGCTCATCCAGAGAGGGAACTCACTCTTGGGAGAAACTCTCAGGCCATGCATTCAAATGCATGTTATTACATTCATTAACTGCATCAATTCACTTTAAAACACTTACTTGCGTCAATTCAAATCAACTGAATATGTATGTTAATTTTAGGCTCCAAAATAAATTGCATGGAGCTGAGCACTTGCATGGAGACTCCCTTCCATATTTTGTGATATTAATATTGCAAATTCATCCTGTGGCATGTCTATCCAATTAACATTGTTTCTGGTGATCAGTCTCATGTCAAAAGCCCTCCACTGACCCATAACGCACCACTGTAATTAGATCCATGATAGTGTGATGGAGGGAGCAAGATGTGTGTATCCCGTAGTGATGATCTTCATACAGTATGGATATCAGGTACGTTATATCATTTTCATTATCTGTGTTATAAAATGAAATGCTGTAATGATTAATTAAAAGGCCTCACACACTAATCTGCCTCATATAACCATGTATCTGAAAAGAGGAAGGAATGAGTTAATCATGTATTTCTATGAAAACAGCAATTCCAAATTCAAGTAAAATTCTTGGCCAAACGCTGCTCAAAAAAGCCACACCACAGAATACTACTCCAATGAAAATATATATTATTTTATTCAAAGGCACTAATTTGCTGATCTGTTAGGTGCCCCTAAATATGGGAGCCCCTTCCAGCAGCAGCATGTTGGGACTGTCATACCGTAGCATTGATACTGTCTATGCATCCCAAATGGCACCCTATTCCCTATTGGCCCTGGTCAAAAGTAGTATGCTATATAGGGAATAGGGTGCCATTTGGGATGCCCACCGGTATCACAGTCTCAGAGAATTGGTGTTGGCTGCCCCATGCTGATCCTGAAAGGGCACAGAGGAATTGCTCTTTTTAGAGCTGGCTGAAGACATGGAGTTTCTTTCGCTACCTGGCTAGTCTGTCCCCTCTGATAGCCATCATCACAGCTCAACACGGATCTCCCCGTGCCCTGGTTAACACGGGTCATAGCTGACACGTAGTGTAGCGGTGCAAGTGCACACAGCACACGTACTAAATCAACGTGTCATTTTGGTGAAAAGACCCATTCAGCTGAATGAAACGATCAGAGTTAGAGGTAGGCAGGTAGCTCAGGGGTTAAGAGCGTTGGGTCACTAACCAAAAGGTCGCTGGCTTGAATACCCGAGCATACTATGTGTTAAATAAAGGTTAAATGTGAAATAAAAAGTATTAGGCAGGAGCCTATCTAGGCACCTTTATTTGTCATATGCACAGGATACACATGGTGTAAACAGTACATTTAAATGCTCACCTCTCAACAGTGTGGCAATAATAAGAATAAAGCATGTCAGTTAAAACAAATAAAAATGAAATAAAAGCTCAACGGAATAACATTTAATTAGGCTTATTATTATGGGGACATCAGAAGCACATTTTTTTTTTTTTTCAGGGCCTTTTCACTTTCTTGTGACAACCACAACAGTAGCACTGGCAACTTTTACATGTTTTGGGGTTGACAGTCTGTAATCTACGTGTTTTGTGTGAGGCAAGCCTTCTAAAGCGCTCTTCCTCACATATTTTTTTTTTTTAATGTATTTATTTAATTTAACTAGGCAGGTCAGTTAAGAACAAATTCTTATTCACATTGATGGCCTACACCGGCCAAACTCGGACGACGCTGGGCCAATTGTCGCCACCCTATGGGACTCCCAATCACGGCCGGTTGTGATACAGTCTGGATTCAAACCAGGTTATCTGTAGTGACGCCTCTAGCACTGAGATGCAGTGTCTTAGACCACTGCGCCGCTTGGGAGCACAGCACTTGATGTACATAGTGAGTGACATGCCTGAATGTCACACCTAGGGAGTATGGGACAGAGATGCTTTTATTCATTGTTATTCATCCAAGTATGAACTAGGATTCAGTTTTTGTTTAAGATTTGCAGTGAATCAATCTAAACCCCCAGGAGATTCAGGTTGTGATTCAGCTGCCAGTCATCCTCTTTTTCTTATTATTAGTTGAACTTGATATTAAACATTCATATTTTGCTTACCGTCATTTACATGTTCAATTGTAAAAAATAATTTCACAAATGCAAAATATACAATTACTGTACACTGTTTTAACCTGCAATATCACAGTTGCAGCCATCAGTATTTTTCGGTGACAACACGTTTCTGGTGGCCTTCTTCCATTACACACTGGTATTCGGAGAATGCTAGATAGCTAATTGGCATAGGTGGTCCCTCTGTCTCCCATCTGTCTTCCATCAACAAGCGCTGTAACACTGAGATGTGAACATGTGGGAACCCTACCCCTAACCCGATAAAGGTGTGTCTCAATTTAACCTTTATTTTTTAAAAATATGTATTTCTTGCTGATATGAAAGATAAGGTCATTATGCTTCCAAAACTGTACTACAAGCGTTGCGTGTTAATGTTCAGACCGAGCATCGAGGCTCTTAACAAAACTTCCAAAACAGAAGACGCCTTTGTCCAATGGCTCTTATGTGTAAAGTAATGGAATAATTTCAAACCATGCTTACATTTGTATACGATCACGTGTCTCTCTATTAAGCGTGGGAATACTTGGGAACAGATTTCTTAAATTAAAATGACTTGGAGATGATTACCTGGTGTTTTTACAGTCTTTTATGTCCAACAAAGAAAATTACATATATATATTTTTAAATAAAACAATTTTGCTCAGAAAACTTGAGGGGCCAAATAAAACCACCTGCTGGCCAAATTCAGCCTACGGGCCACCAGTTGGGGAACCTTGTTCTAAGGTATAATACAGTATTCATCATTAGGGTATTGTCCAATGTTAGCCATTATATTTTCAGACAGGCCAGCTCAAACATTAGATATATTAGATATATTATTTATTTATTATTGTCACATACACAGAATGATGTATCTCCATTCACAGTTTAACTGTCAAGCATTAATAGTCCCACAGCCTCATGGTCTGTCTGAGGCGCTGACTTCTCCTGTCTTTATTTTCACTGCCAGTATGTGTCCAGAACGCCACCTGGAGGCAGCTGGGGTACTTGGTAACTGTGGGATCTTATATAGACAGGTGTGTGCCTTTCCAAATCATACCCAATCAATTTAATTTACCACAGGTGGACTCCAATCAAGTTGTATAAACATCTCAAGGATGATCAATGGAGACATAGCAAAGGGTCTGAATACTTATGTAAATAATTTCTGTTTTGTTATATAAATTTGCTAAAAACCTTTTTTCGCTTTGTCATTATGGGGTATTGTGTGTAGATTGATGAGGATTAATCAATTTTAGAATAAGGTTATAACCTAACAAAATGTAGAAAAAGTAAAGGGGTCTGAATACTTTCCGAATGCACTGTATATAGGGAATAGGGTGCCATTTGAGACACAGCCCCACTGGTTTGCCATCCCATCCTCCTTTTATTGATACTATCACATGATAAGGTGCCATATTTGAACTTGATTATATATTACCCATTGCTAATATTTGATTCGTATCTAGTACAATATAGTACATGGTTGATGTCACGTTCCCCTTCCCATTCATTTGAGAATAGACTGTACTGTACTAGTCTGGACTGTACTGGTCCTGTGTGGGTCAGTTGTTGCTTGCAATGCCAGGGTTGTGGGTTCAATTCCCAGTATGTAAAAAAGTACTGAAAGATTTGTGCACTTACTACTGTAAATCATTCTGGATTAGAATGTCTGCTAAATGATGATATAAACTGTTATGACAGTGCTGAGTTATACAAGAAAAGGAATTTCTGAAGTTGTCTATTTTTGTGTGCAAACCACCCTTAATTTTAAGGTTCCTCATCCAGACTTTGCACTAAAGATAGATTTCAAACATGTTTTGACAGTCTAGAACTTGTTTGACAAAACCTTGATGATGTAGTCATGGAAGTAGACCAGGTGGTCTAATTTTGGCATGTCTGACAGAGTTCTGTTTGTATTTACAAAGTGATAAGCAAGTACAGGGAGTGTGTTTAATAAACAAACGGAACATAAAACAAGAAACACGAACAACGCACTGACATGGAACAGAGTCAATAACACCTGAGGAAAGAACCAAGGAACACTGACATGGAACAGAGTCAATAACACCTGAGGAAAGAACCAAGGAACACTGACATGGAATAGAGTCAATAACACCTGAGGAAAGAACCAAGGAACACTGACATGGAACAGAGTCAATAACACCTGAGGAAAGAACCAAGGAACACTGACATGGAATAGAGTCAATAACACCTGAGGAAAGAACCAAGGAACACTGACATGGAACAGAGTCAATAACACCTGAGGAAAGAACCAAGGAACACTGACATGGAACAGAGTCAATAACACCTGAGGAAAGAACCAAGGAACACTGACATGGAACAGAGTCAATAACACCTGAGGAAAGAACCAAGGAACAATGACATGGAACAGAGTCAATAACACCTGAGGAAAGAACCAAGGAACACTGACATGGAACAGAGTCAATAACACCTGAGGAAAGAACCAAGGAACACTGACATGGAACAGAGTCAATAACACCTGAGGAAAGAACCAAGGGGAGTGACAGATATAGGGAAGGCAATCAAGGAGGTGATGGAGTCCAGGTGAGTGTCATGAGGCGCTGGTGCGCGTGACGATGGTGACAGGTGTGCGTAATAATCAGCAGCCTAGAGGCCGGAGAGGGAGTATACGTGACAAATGCGTCATATTGTGCCATATAAAAACATGAATTTCTCTTAATATTCACGTTTTAAATAATATGTGCTAATGGAGCACATTCAGAATAAGGTTTTTACATAAAAATATATTAAGTATGGTAATACTTGTAAATACCAGTATAGTTCCTTGGCTACATGTGGTCATGCAATTTTCCTATCAACCTCTAAGCGAAAATAGACAAATAAAAAATACAGGTAGTTGTTTTGTTTTGTGTAGGTAGGAAATCTGATGTTTTCTACCTACAGTAAGATTGTCTTGTAGTATTATACATCTGGGTAAAAATGATCTGAGTGACTGTTTGGTCCCAGATCTGTTTGTGCTCTCTTGCCAACTCCTATGGTCAGTGTCAAGCCAGACATCACAAACAGTAGGACCAGGCTAACTGTTAACTACTAAGTAGTGTTGAGGTCCTGTCAGAGCTGAGGAACTTTCTGGCCTGCTCAGCTACAATCATCTGGTCATCGGTCTTCCCAAATACCACAGCTTCCCACTCACAGCTCACCTGAAACGACCACATTTGTCCAATAAGAAACACTTGTTTCTGTTTTCAGTTGCAAAACGTTTTGCTACGATGTGCCCTAACGAATATAACCCATTCAACAAGCAGTCAAACACTAATGAGAAACACAGGAAATAAGAATAAAGTTCAGTATCTTTCAGAAAGCAAACAAAGCTGGATAAATTACATTTCTATGAGCTGGTAGCTACTCTAAGTGAAGAAAAAAAGCAGCTGTTGCACCTATGATATTACGCACATCGTACAAATCTCTGTGATATTTCATTTAAATTAAACTGTGGTGTTTCCTTTTTAAAAATACTAGGGAGTTCACTGACTTGTAGATTTCCTGATATTCTCAGACGTCTCTCTTGACTCACCTCTGATTGGCTGTATGCAGCGTCTGGGTGTAGATGAGGAGGGATCCGGATCAGATCGGGGTTTCTATCTCTCCTAATGGCGATGGTGAGGGTGTGGTGGGGCAGGTAACAGCATGGCTTCTCTCTCCCTGGTCCTGCTACGGGGGATGGGGAGTACACCAGCTTCTCACAGCCCAGCATTGACGACCTCAGGGGGGACCCAAAGAGGCCTCACAGGTGTTTTGAACAGAAAGCCTGGATGCCAGTCTGATTCTGGCCTTGCCAACTCCTCATTCGACTATCATGCCAATTGTCATGTTTGGCTTAATCTCCCGTGGGTAGATTCTGCGTGTAGACCGAAATAATCTTCCAGGACTGAATGGGATTATCAGGATTGGGCGAAGGCGCTGCTTAAACTGTTTCGCCTCGAGTGGTTTGTGTGTGTGCCCACACAGATGGGAAGGGGGAGCTTTGGCTGACAGTTTCCTTTTGCCAGGGTGGCAACTTCTTTTTTGCAGGAACGCTCAATTTCTAACACAGACGTTAATGACGCAGCTTGACAGCAATGGGAGTTGGCAAGAGCAGAAAGAGATGAACAGCCACTGCTACTATGAGAACCTATTAATGATGACTTACTGCTAGATGCTACAGTATGAAGCCGGCAGGGACAGGATGGGTAGCAGCTAGGAGGGGCAGCTAACCGGAGGTGAGTGAGATGGAGGATGGGGAGCCGGTGGGTAGGGATGTGTTCTAGAACAATCTTACACATGAAGCTGCCCGTCTCCCGAATTCACTCTCGGCTGCCATAAGGAGCAGCTCGAGTTCCTTAATTCTCCGCTCTTTGTTGGGAGAGCCATCCGTGAATGAGTCCTGGGGTCCATGCAGCCCGGGAGAGATTGGACCAGAAGAGCACCTGATTGACATGTGTACTACGATGCATTAAGTTGGTTGGAACGTCTCCACAATGATTTGTTTAAGATTAACTCAAACTGTCCCTGTGTAAGAATTTTCACAAGAGGTTTCAGGAACACTGGCCATGTACTGGCCATCCAACAAGCCAAGGGTATATCCTGAGAACTAGCTATGTAGTCATCAATAAATGTAGCTAGTCTCCAAAAAATGTGCAAGTTAGCTAGAAAGGTAGCTAGTTAGCTAGCTAATCTGTCTGGCTAGCTAAAACTAGTGGTTATTCATGTGGTTGAGTTTATGACTGATGATAAAAAACTTTTATACCCGTTGTATCCTGTGCACGTGACAAATAACCTTTGATTTGATAGGGCGGCACATACACATATTACAATATAAACATTTAAAATATGTAAAATAAACGTACAGCTGTCACAAAGAAACAAACTTCAAGATGATGGGATCAAACGTATGCTATTGATCAAGTGGGTCTACATTTTTTAAAATAAAAAATTGTAAATGAATTCAAAGGAAAGTAGTTAAGGCAGTATTAGTGACCACAATACAAAATTGTGAAGCAATTACTTTATTGTTGGGTTGAAAAGTCATCACACATGCAAACAGCAATGTTGTAGCCATGGTATCTTCAATATTTTATTAGCAAACAAGAAAAAAAGTTAACAAAAAAATGAAACAACTTGGGTTTCTGTACAGATCAAAGTATACTACAATATATACTATTATAATACAACTGGCTTACAATACATGTATTTAGTACAGCAGTCACTAAGAAACTAACTTCAAGTTTGTCAAAACAGTGTTTAATATTTCCTTTTAATGTTTCCTTGGACTGACTATCTATATGAGTATATGTTCTATTCTAATGTTACAATATCTATATTTGAGAATAACTAGCATATGTTCTATTCTAATATTACCTATTTTTCTGAAAGTGCTAAGTTTTTCATTTTGTTCACTATAAAGAAAAGCTGTGGAGCTTTTAAAAAAAAATACCTGCAATTGTTTTTTGGGGTTTTTTTTGGCAGGTACAAATAGAACTGCTTTTTGCCATAGTAAGAAATCTTGTCCACAAGTCAGGCCAAGACTCCGTAAGACTCAAGGATTTAAGGCCATAAGCTTATAATTGCAGCATCCAAAGATACCATGTCATTCTAGAACAACAAGGTGATTTGGAATACTCCAAAATCTGGGTTGGCAACAAAAGTGTAAACTCAATGTGGCCCATTAGGCCTATATCTCAATGGCCACTTAAATGAGTTAATGTGAGGGCCTATAAACATCCCAACCCACTTTTTGGTTGAAATTCCAACAAACAAACCAAGAGTTACATTAAATAATGTCTGGAGAGGAATTGAATGCCACAAAAACGTATCTGAATGCAACATGGTACTAAACGGTTTGTCTATCAATTTACAATCAACTGGATTGGATGAACAACCAATTGGAAATATACTTCACACCATTGTGAGATGTAGTACTTTGTTTATGAGATATCGAATGTACAACCTCCATGACACATTTCTTTCAAGGATTTCTCAAGGGATACATCACATTCTGCACCAAAAGATCCGACATCTCATGTCACACTCGGCAACATAAATGTTCACAGCACTTTAGAATATCCCATTGTTCAAGTTCTCTTTTGAGTAACTGAAATTGTGGATGTTGTGATAATTCTAGAGCTGAATAGCCATAAAGTAACTAGACATACAGTACAATTCTTAGTAATACCAGCTGATTGTGGTTTCCATTAAATTAGAATGAATCATTCTATTTCTATGCTTGGTTCATTCCAAGTTTATATCCTAATGAATGGTAAGAACACTAAAGGGAGCCTACAGGGCTCAACACACCGATGCACAACAACATGCCTTATTGTTGATTTCCATCTCTGGTATTCAAGTGCAAACATAAAAGGTATTTTTTAGATTGAATAATAAAAATGCCAGCATTGCATGTTTACAAAACAACAAAAACGGCAGGCAGTTCATTGAAAAATAATTATCCGCTATTCTTGAATTGATTTACCATTCCTAAAAAGATACAGCTATAAACCTGATGTACTTTTTTAAAAATGTCTTACTTTAGAATTGTGTTTCAAAAAGAAGAAGAATCCTGCGCTGCATTCCATCTTTCACTAAAGCCAAAAAAGTGATTGAGGAGATTACATACAAGTAATAGAATATACTCCCAGGTGTGTGTAGTAAGTAATGCCGGTCCGTCCAACAGAACACAGCACCACATCAAGTAGTTCACACTTAACTTGGGCCACTCGTTTGGGTTTTATGACAAATATCAAAAGTAACCTAAATAATTCTTCAAACAAGCAAATAGCAAAAACCTTGAACCCCAAATAATCGACAGGCGTTTTCCCCAATCTATGCACACACTTCACTGTCAATCTCTAAATTCCACCTATCAATGTTTTTTTTCTTTTATTTAACCTTTATTTAACTAGGCAGGTCAGTTAAGAACAAATTCTTATTTGCAATGACGGCCTGCACCGGCCAAACTCGGACGACACTGGGCCAATTGCGCGCCGCCCTACGGGACTCCCAATCACGGCCGGTTGTGATACAGCCTGGATTCAAACCAGGGTGTCTGTAGTGACGCCTCTAGTACTGAGATGCAGTGCTTTAGACCGCTGCCCCACTTGGGAGCCCAAGGTTATTTTCAGAACAGTGCTACACTTTTTCTTTCAAAATGGCACTCACATATAAATTATAATTCTTATAAAATGCAAACCAAAAAAGATCACAGGGTTTTCCGACAACAAATTTCAGTCGATGTATATGCTTACAAGGGCATGTGACTTAAGACAGCAAACGTTCACATGGAGGGCAAAGTTCAAGAAAATAAACGAATTAGGAAAATGTCACTGTTGTTGATTATAACAAATATGTTGGTAAATCAGAAAATGTGATGATGGTACTAATGTTACATTTACATTGTGCATTTTGCTGAAGCGGACGTTTGCGGACATTACAATACTGCCGTGGGATGGGATCTCATCAACTTAAGCTGTTCTACTACCTCTTGTCTGAAGACATGGAGATCTACAGGAATGCATTTCACAAATGAGAACCAGCTTGGCTCCTTGGAGCTTGGTGCATGTTTCTGTATAATAACATTAGTCTGTCACCAAAGGCAGAAACGGTCAATCATGCAGTAAAGAAAACAAAACACAATGAATACCAAAGCTTTGATACAACCTGAAGCATTCACATACTAATGCCAACCAGACAGAGGGGTGACTGATCATGACTGAGAAAACTATAAGACCGGGCCCTTTTCCCATCAGGAATGATCCATCGGCTCCAGGGCGTTGGTATGCTCTGCATCCTGGCTATCCATTTCCTCCAGCTCCTCCGACCCTGCATCCTTTCCATCAGGCTTATTCCCTGCCTTCACTTGTGTGCCATGAGCACCAGCAGTAGATACGTCCATAGAAGAGGCCTCCTGGTCGCCTACCCCTGGGGCAGATTGGGAAGCACTTGTCCTCTCTGCAGGGCCCCCAGTGCCTGCCCCTGCCCCTGCATTGCTCTGCTCCCTCAGGTGCCTGTCCATGGAGGCTTGGATGGATGAGACCATCTCCTGTAGTTTTCTCCTCTGCTCTTCGATCATACTGGGGTCCAGGTGTCGGCTGTCTTTCATGGTGACGAAACCGGGAGCCATGCGCACCAGCTCCTTGGTTGCATCTTCTGAGATGTCAGAGAGGTCGGGTCCCTTCGAGACGCTGGCACTCAGGTCCACCCCGCTGCTGTGCTGGCGGGTGATGGGCTTGTGTTCAGGGGAAGAGCCGCCTGGGGCGCTGCCCAGGGAGTGGCCCTTACCTTGGAAGGCGTTGACACTCTGGAGCTGCTCCTTCTTGCGCACCACGCCTCCACTCCCGAGCCTCAGCAGGCTGTGAGAGGGGCTTCCCTCACGGCTCCTGGAGGCAGCCTCAGAGCGGAGCTGCACCAGGGCCTCCTTGACGAGGTCCTCCACGTCAGGGCCCACGGGGAAGTGTCCCGCTGCATCCACACACAGCTCCAGACACTCCTCTGCTGCGTTGTACACAAACGTCTTTCCAGTCAGGTGTGGGAGGGTGCAGTGTTTGCCGTCCATCAGGCCTGCAGACGAGACAAGAGCCATTATAGGTAGTCATAAACACAGATCAGTACATATCACATGCAAAAGTTGAATGTAAAAAAATATACTGTAGTTGTCATTTAAGTTATGCAAAATGCAAAGACCACCATAACAGAAAACATGTTTACGTACCCATATCTTTCTTCACAATGTTGTAGAAAACTCCACCTTGCTGGAATAAGTGAGGCAGTTTTTTTGCATATGACCAGACATCTTCTCCTGCGTAGGAATCAAAAATACTGCAATTAGCATGTGAAACTAAATTGACAGAATACATGCTATCATGTGGTTTTCCTCAGAAGAAAATTCTAATTCTATAGTAAAAATAGGTTGCCTTGTCATTTGCCTTGCCACCCTTTGCAATTACCAAGGCTTCTATTCCAACTTACTTTACTGGCCCTAATATTACGGGCCAGATAAGATAGCATTGCAATATGCTAGTAAGACGGTGAAGGCTGAAGAGTGTCCAGAGACTGGAACTCAGACTCTGTTGGTAGGTGAAGGAGTGGAGATGACCGCATACAGTCTACCCTCTCCTCTCTCCCCGAGACTGCTGCTTCAAGCGTTTCAATGAATTCCAAATGCCACGTCGCTGAGGTACAGAGAAAGCACTTGAATAGATTATAATTATTTCAAGTGGAAAAAAAATCATTATCCCCAAAGATTAGGCCTTGATCCATCCCTGGTAAGCCCACCAGTCACTCAATACCTGTAGTACTTTGTCATTCATCCTGCTTCTTGTAACCAATCCAAGAACAGCATGCCCTTATGCTGTGTAAAGCTACCGTCTGTAAAGCCTATAGGCCTATCAGTTACTAGCCTCTCACTCTCACAATCACACCCATCACATTCTGTTGGTAGACTTATATTTACTGAAGGGATGATCTAAAAAGGCATGCCTGGAACTATAGTGCATCAACAAACAGGTTCTCCCTCTACAGCAAGTCATTTTTTACTTTTTGTAATGACATCACAGCAGTGTTATGCATAACTCAAACATGTATGCCACTTACGTGTTGCTAGATTGTGTATTTTTTTAACAGTAAATAATGATAAAGTCAAGATAACTATTGATTTGAATAAGAAAATATTTTCCCACCCTTCCCCTTTCTTACCCATTAAGGTTGCTAGGAGACAGAGGGAAGATATCTCAAGGTCAATGTTGTCCTGCAGCTCTCTGCTAGTATTCATTCTGCTGGAAGTCACTGGATCATCATTCTTCACAGAGTGCAGGGAATGCAGGGATGAATGGGAACTGGAAGCACTTGGGGCGGAGACCTTGTGGTCCTCTGGACCTCTCAGGATCTCCACAGTCACCCTGTCCCCGTGTTGGAGGGCCACAGGCTCATTCTCCTCTCCATCCTTGGGAGGCAAAAGTTCTTTGGGAGGGAACCCATGTCGAATACATTGCTGGGCTGGAGGCACGATGAACTCGTTAGCAATGCTCCTCTGGAGCTCAGAGAAGGTGGTCTGAGCCTGTAGAGTGAGCATGGCCTGTCGCCCGTCGCTAGTGGTGACACGGATCTTCTTCTCCTTACTGGAAGTGGGGGAGGAGGAGGATTTGGTGGGCGTGGCTGGGGCGGAGGAGGAAAGTTCCTGAGCAGCACTTGGAGAGGATGGCCGCCTGTGTCCCTGGACTCCCTTCTGCTCCTGCTTCAGTCGATCTGTCCTCCTTTTCTGGGTCACTGGGGCCTGTTCGCTGATGCTCTGCTGAAGGCTCCGCTCTGCTTTACTCATGGTCAGCTCCTCTTTGTGAATGGTCTTTGATTTCTGCCCAGTTAGTATGATCTTAGTCGGTGGCTGTGTGTCAATAGCCTGTTGGGTTTCCACCACGTCTGTGAGCCTCTGAGCATGCGCCCCGTCAATGGAGACTGGGTTATACTCGTCTGGGTTCTTCTTGGCAGTGTGATGTAAAATGGTGTTCACCACTTTCTGCACGAGCAGCTCACTCCCAAACTCCCCAGGGAAATGCTTGGTAACCAGTTTCATGGCAACATCATAGACGTTGCTGTTCAGGGTCACCTCAACCTCATACTGGAACCAGTACACAGTCTCCCTCACGACACGTCCACCCCACTCCAGAGTGATGGGGAAAGCCTCTGGCAGATTGTCGTACTCCTTTCCCTCCCAGTAGTGCTTGAAGCCGCAGCCACACTTCCCCC
This sequence comes from Thymallus thymallus, assembly GCA_023634145.1. NCBI lineage: Eukaryota > Metazoa > Chordata > Actinopteri > Salmoniformes > Salmonidae > Thymallus > Thymallus thymallus. The sequence goes on along the minus strand of CM042383.1, from coordinate 13,420,822 downwards.
CCTGGGAGCGGGTGTTGGTTCTGTCTCCATCCAGGTACACCACAGAGCCGTTGCCATGGATGTGGCGCACTGATGTGCCGTGGCACCAGTTGCAGGTGTTCAAGGTGCTCAGTTTGTAGTCAGGAATGAGGATGTCTTTCTCTGGGTCGTATGAGCAGACCACATTGTTCAACGGAAAGCTGTAGTTCTTGTCAGGTCTGAGCTGCCCGTGGGTGGATTTAGCCAGGTTGTAGAGCTTACCACCTGGAGCCAGCCACTCAGGTAGCACATGAAGCTCAGAGAGTGCATTGCAGATCAGACAGCGATGTAGCCGGTTTTCCATGACTGATTTCTTGGCAGCCTCTGTCACCTCTTCGGGTTGGACGCCGATCATACCGGTCCGTCGGTAAACGTACTGATGCACGTCTGCCACCAGGGAGGGGTGGATGCCATGCTTCTCCATGAAGATCTCCTCCATGGCATTGACCAGTCTCATCACATACTTGTCTTGTAAGCTCCGGTCTCCTGCGATGACGCAGCTCCCGTCTTGCTCCAGCTTAATGTACTTCTTGATGAGCTCCTGTGGGACCCCCCATGCCTTGGGGAGAAGCCTCGGTGGCAGTTTAGGGAGGAGGGTGTTTTTTATTCCGACGAGAGGGATGTAGTGGTTACGCCCTGAGCTACTCCAGGCGATGCATATAGGCTTGTTGAACTTCCCATCTTTTCCCTTGCACTGCTCTTCCGGTACAAGCCCAGGGAGAAAAGTTGCAGAGTAATCCCCAGAGCTCCTCATTCCACTCAGTGAATCTAACAAGATTATAGGGCGGTGCAGCACATTGGCCAAGCCAAATATGTGAATGTTTCGAAGTCCCAGTGGCACACCCTCCGGTGGGATAAAAAGGGGGTCACATTCGTTAATGATGTCCTCCCATTCGGCTGCATCAATAAAATCCTGAAAGAGTGCCTTGTAGCGATCCAGATTTTGCTTGAAATTCTGTTTCAAATTCTCTCTCAAGGCATGCCAGAAAAGTTCTCTGCCTACCAGGGCCCTGGACACAGCATGAACAAGGCAATGTCCATCTCCATCCACATGAACAGGAATTAGGCATTCTTTGTTGCTGTTAGCTTTCTTAATCTCCTCCAAAGTGTCGTGAAGGTATATCAGGCTCCCGGATCTGTCCTTGCCATAGCCAACGGTAGATACATGCTCATGTTCGATTAGAAACGCCCGATCACCTAGAAGTGAGCAGTCGAACATCTCTCCTTGATTCATTTCCCTCAGCAGTTTCGCTTTTCCCGTTTGCTTATCCATTCCATACCTTGTGAGAATAGGAGAGAGGAGCTTGCAGTGGTAGTTGGAAAGCCCCATCACTTTCACCAGCTCGGTTCCCTTCTTTGGGGCCCCTGTGACACCGAGTAGGGCATTTCTTAACAAATTGTGCAGTACAACGTCTGGATCAGTTACTTCTTCCACATTTAAAAGATTATTCTGTTCGTGGCGTTGGCCACACTCCGTGCATTCAATGCTGATCGAGCCGTAAGCAGGGAAGAATAGCCTCGCCTGGCATTTCGGGTCTGGGCAGGTACCGGACAAAATACGCTTGTCCTTTTTCTTGGAGCCTTGTAGCAACGACATTCTGGCGAATAAAACTACACTAGATATGGATCTTATAAAACCATTATGGTTAAACCACCAATTCACTGGCTAGCAATTGCGTTTTGACTCACGTACTTAGCTAGCTATTTGCCAGAATAACAACACGGAAGCGGCTGTTTTTTTCTGTCGCGAAACCTAGTTTGCAATGGATTGTGGTACATGTCGTTTTCTAAACTGCGCGTTGATGCGCTAGAGTTTATCTTTTGATAATATTCCAAAACACGCATATACCATAATATAACAAATAGTAAGCGAGACGAATTATCTTATTGCGTCAATCTTATTGCGTAACTATGCCTGTTACAATAACATTTGTGTATTTAGCTTCAAACTGACTACAAGTACCATGATGTATTTTGATTTTGTTACGTTTTTGTTCAGAGAGGAAGAAGAAAGAGGCCCAACTCGGCGGAAATTCTTGTCTCCCTCCAGCAGGTGGCGTTTTTGTTTTGTTTCGCCCACAAATAAAGTTTTTGTAAGGACGGTAATGACAGTGTGGAATTTGGTCAACAACAAAAATGAATGGCTTATTTGCTACACGATGTTTCATTGATCGAATAGAAGTTGTGTAATGTTTAAGTTGTTAAGTGTACTGATATAAGTAGGACACGTAACACCCCGGCAACTTTGAAAAACCCCACAATATCGGAGTTGTCTCGAGATGGCAATGCATATTCATGTCGTGAGGCTAGTATCAGGGTTGAAATAAGAATTAGGGTGCGTTCGTAAATTCACTCTGGCGATCTACTGCGATTTCAGCGCACTCTCGCCTGAGTGTGCAAGAGCGAAGAATAACTGATTAATTTACGAACGCTCAACACCCGTTGGATATGGCCGGTGTCAGTATGTAAACGTCGGCAAAAAAAACGTAATGAAATTCTTGCCAGCAGCACAGTTACAATCACCAACGCTCTGGATAACATGAAAACAGCCTAACCAGTAAAATGGTGAGAGTGAGATTCTCCCATTTGCGTCTGGAAGTAGATATCAAGCTAGCCGTTGCGCGGTCCAGAACGCTCGGATCAACCCTACTCCTTGACCAGAGCGTCCAGTGTACAGGGTGCACTATAATAATGAATGGAACGGGCGTCCCCATTTAAGTCAATGATGGCATAATGGATGCACTGGCAACCATTGCGAATGTACCCATAGGAGCAAAGCAAGAAGTTAAATCAACTCAAATGACATTACAAAAAATGAATTCCATTGCATGAGCCGCATCAGTTAGTATAATTTGAATTAACATTCTACATTACATCACAATACCAAGCAGCCATTGCGAGTGTACCCATGAGTTTACCAGTCAAATGGCTTTAGTTACAGGTCCCAAGCCTGTTCTAGTCATTCTTATTTATATGACAGCATTTATCTCCATTGAATACCATCGGTTGAAGTCAGTGGTGGTTCTAGCTTGCATTCGCCCTGGGCAAAAACCCTTCAGCTTTACTCTCAGATTTGAAAATGCTAATTAATATCAAAGTAGACACCAAGCAAAACTACAAATCCCTACATGACATCTTGACAATCCCTACAATCATCTCTAGCTGACATCTTTGCAACAGGTATTGTTACTTGCCTAGTTAGAAAAAAGTTAAATAAAAATAAATAAAAAATAACAGGTATTGTGTCAATTTAAAACTTGCACAAGACAGTTCACAGAATTGTCCATTTAAAGAAACATTGCAAATGTATTCATTACTATATTTAACTAACATTAGGTAGTTATTCAGAGAGTCTTACCTTTGTATCGGTTTTTAGCAGTCTCGTCCATATCATCATGGTATTTGTAGTTCTTTATGATAACGCTCTCTAGGACAAGGTGACCTTGTCCTAGATAGCGTTATACGGTTATCAAAACGTCTCGTTGGGGTAAGTTTACACGAAACCCAGCCCTTGTTTTAAGTGTTTCTAAAATCCCCTATGGGAAAAATGTATGGTGGAAAAACGATTGGAACCATTTCCCTGTTTGACCGCTAGGTTTTATTGGTATTATGACCAATGTTCCCTCTAAACTCCGTGCGTGAAAGTCAGAACGTGACGATTTATGGTTAGAAATAATGATGCTGTTGTTAGGGTTACAAAGAGATGCTATTGAAAGTCAGTACTGTAGGATTCCAGTTTATATAGGTGTTTATGGAAATTATATAGTAGATATAATAGCAAAAAGAGCAGTGAAAAATAATGTTTTGGATATACAGGTTCATCTGGGTAGAGGGGAAATTAAAACATTAATTCGGAAAATTGGGTTAGATTGCTGGCAAAGAAAATGGTATGAAAGTAGTAAGGGCAGACATTTTTTTTTATAGTACAAGTAAATCTCCACGGGAGTCGGTGTCATACCATTGTAGGATGAGATTCGGGCATACCGGATTGAATTAATCTTTGAAATTGATAGGAAAACATGGTACTGGAATGTGTAATGGATGTATGGTAGAGGAAACGGTTTAACATGTATTATTATTTTGTGAAATGTATGATGTAGAAAGGGAGAGGTTGTTTGAGATGTAGGCCTACATTGAACACCACACACTGGTCGCTACTGTTGGCTGAATGATAGAACCGCTATTTTCCGTCTTTAAATGTTATGTGATGCATTTTCTTCTTTGTTTTTTATGCTAGGCTCCTCTGGTAGGCCTACATTACGATCAGTTAACCACAGTAGCCTGATTGGCCACCGTTAAAACAGTAAATTAAAGCGGGTACAGTAAACGCGCGCCGGAAGTTGCACAGAAATTTCACAAGGTTCAAGTTTGCGCTCAGCAGACCTGACATTTGCTCATGCCGATACATATTAGAGGTAACATTTGATTATGACTCATACCGTGGTACTCTAATGTTAGGGAGGAGAGACGTGTATCTTGTCAGTATATTCATAATCTTTGTTGCCTCGTAGCTTTAGCTACCTGAGTAGCAAAGGTTAGCAAGCTCGCTAGCTAAGTAAAGGTTGCTCAAATGGTGAGTATTGTTTATGCCATTTTAATATTTCACTTGGCGTGTTAGAAAACCAGCCCATCAACAGTTTTCCAGTATATGTCTGATTTGCATTCATTTGTCCTTGTAGCGTTAGCTAGCTAGCCAACAGGTAGTTATCTAGCTAGCCAGCTAACTAACGTTAGCTAGCTAATTGAGTTTATAATGAGATTCTGGCATGCTAGCTAACTCGTGTAAAAGTGTTAATGTTTGCGTGTAATGGCATTATGTAACGTTAGGTATGGCCTAAATGCCAGAGTGTCTGGCTCAAATGTACTCCAACGTGTCTATCGTCAGAATTAACACCAATTAACGGGGACTGCTGACTGGGAATTATTTTAATTTTTTTTAACACAACGAAAGTTAGTTAGGAAGTACGATCACGTGGCTCTCATTAAAACATGATTTTTGCGTTCAGTGGTTGCTTGACAACGGAAATTAAAGAGACAGTGGGCCATTTCTGTCTAGATGGCTAAAGTTTGCCAATGTCAATGAGTTGATCATAGGATATTACAACATCATAAGTTAATAGATGGTTTTGTTACAATATAAGTTAAGTTAGACTTGAGTCAAGCATTTTTTTCGCTAATGTTAGCGGTAACTACCATTGGGGTAGCTAGCTGCTACTACTAGTGTTGCTAACGTAGCCAGTTAACGGTAGTAGCGCCCAAATGTTTACAATTCAGGACAATTCTTGCTAACGTCAACAACATCACTATTATTTGAACCATTTCACAGATCCATTGAAGAGGCTGTTTACTAGCTAGATTACGTTATACTATGTACGTTGCCAGTACATTTGAGCTGTATTTAGAAATTATTAAATTTTGTCAATGTTAATATCTTTCAGTGAGCCTGTATTCTAAATGGAGATGGATGATGAACTTGAGAAATTCATCCAGCAACAGAAGGCCAGAGTGGCAGAGGATAAAGCCAGCTTGGAACAGGATCCACCTTACCTTGAAATAAGGGTGTGTTTCAATGGTCATTTTTACTGTGGTGCTAGAATACTGACTGTTGGACTTGGACATGGTTGCAATGCATGCTAATTTGTGTTTGGTGACAGCTGAGCAAATAATTGCAATTTTCTGACCTGTGACTGGATTTTACTGATCAACAGACAAAAGACCACAAGGCCCATGACCCCACACTCACAAATATCCCAACATTTAAGTCGTCCACAGCACAAGGGAAGGGTACAGTATAGATTTGAAGTTATGAACCCAATTTGTAAGCACTTTGTGGTAGATCTAAATCCTGACTGTTGGGAGGTATTTTTATTTAATGTATGCCATCCTGTTTTTCCAGAGGATAATTGTTGTCTAAGTTTACCTTTGGGTGAAGACTATGAGAGGAAGAAACAGAAGTTACAGCAAGAGCTCCGTCTGGACTACAGACGCTACATGGCTCAGGTGATAATATTACCAATGCCAAAAGTTATGTAGTTTTTACTACTTTGTAACCTGTCAGCATCCAGGCATGGGCCACAAGATTTAGGGAGTGCAATAAACAAGAGCACTGGAATGGTACGGGTGCAAGGAGTCAGTTCAGTTTGCTTCCAAATATATTTTTTAACAATTATCTCTGCTTTGTGCTGATTTGGCCAATTTTGTCCCTTTTTAATTATAGAAAAAACATCTCAATGCTGCTGAACCAGGCCCATCCCTTCCCCTTGGTGAGAGGAGAGCTGCTAAGGTAACCTAGACAGTTCTGCGTATAGCCTATATTATACCATGCTCAGTCAACTGAGGTCACTTAGAGAGTTGAGAAAGAGAGCAGAGAGAGCTAAACTCTATCTTCTTCTGCAAGTTAAAAGGGTGCTTGGAAACAAAATTTGATAATATTTAACCTGGCCTTTCCCCCCTCATACACGCAGGAGCAGCTTGCTTATCTCAGAGCTCCTCCAGACCTCCCTGTTGTCCACTGCAGCCCCAGACCCCCGGTGCAACCCAAGCGGGCCCCCTCCAGGAGAGACGCAGCCACGCTGACAGAGGGAAGGAGGGGGCTGCACAGGGGAGGAAGCTGCCTAGTGGAGGGCACAAGGATGGAGGGCCTGTGGCCTGAGCATGAGCTGCTGCTTCCCAGAGAGAGGGCCAGGCTGGTGAGAGTGGACTTTGACTCTGAGGAGGACCTCACAGAGGAAGAGCTGGACCTGATGGTGAGAAGGAGACCAAGACAGACAGGGCTAGAGAGAGGAGAAGGGAGGACGCGGCAAAGACACTACAAAACAGACTTAAGGTATTTTTTAAAACCCTTTCTATGTGATTCAAATAAAGTATTTTTTGTAATATTTATTTAATTGTATTATTGGACATAAGGTCAAAGCAAATCAATATTTATTGGTCGCATACCTAGATTTGAAGATGTTATCACCGGTGCAGCGAAATGCTTGTGTTTTCTAGCTCCAATAGTGTAGTGATAGATAGATCGAAAGATAGATAGATAGATAGATAGATAGATAGATAGATAGATAGATACTTTATTGATCCCTGAGGGGAAATTTCTTCGTTAAGCAGCTATGAAAAAACACAGGGCAGGTGCGAAATGCCAGAACGAAAATACACAAAAGACAGATACATGATACATAGAGCGGCAGTATGAAAAAGTATAAAAATACAAGACGTCTGTAGTGCAAAAAGCTATAAAATGACATTGCATAGTATGGGTGGATGGCTGAATATGTACACTAAACATTGGTACAGAGAGTTAGGTGAAAAAAAAAAAGATAAAAATATAGCAAGTTGATATAGATAAATAAGGAGTATTTGCATGGTTAACTATACTATACAGGTCGATGGCAGAGAAATACTTAAATAGCTAAATGTGCGTATGATATAAGTGAGGGTAATAATAGTTTACTTAATATACAGTCTGGTTAAATGAACAGGGAAGTTAATATTTTGCATGGTTAAATTAACTGTACAGGTAAATATACAGTTAAATCTACAGGTAAGTGACTATTTGCATGGTTATATTAACTGTACAGGTAAATTACAGGAAGAGATACTTAAATAGCTAAATGTGTTAATGATATAATTTAGGGTATAATAGTAATTCCCTTAAAATACAGTCCTTAGTGCAGGGTTTAATTACAGATAAATGCACGCATTGCATATTCGATATACTAAAAGCAATGAAAAAAGATACAACTGACAGGATACTAATATGCATTCCTGAGTGAATGACTACGTAAGTTCAGTCCAAGAATTACTTACAATATTGCACGTGATATGATATGATATAACAACTACATGAATATGTATATACAGACCTGAATGAATAAATAAGTCCTGAGTGAATGAGGGATTACAGTTACTCACGGATGGATGCATAATTGTTAAACCTAGCAATACAAAACAATACACACCTAATCCAAAAAGTTAAAAGAAATAAACCAATATCAGAACGAGCCATGTCATAGTCTGGAATATATATACAGTACCTTCAGAAAGTATTCACACCCTTGACTTTTTCCTAATATTGGTGTTACAAAGTAGGATTAAAATGGATTTAATTGTAATTTTTTTGTCAACAATCTACACAACACTTTTAATGTCAAAGTGGAAGACAAATGCAAACTTTTGTATTATTAATATTATTAATATATATATATATATATATATATTTTTTTTTTTAGACAAGTATTCAATCCCCTGAGTCCATACATGTTAGAATCACCTTTGGCAGTGATTACAACTGTCAGTCTTTCTGGGTAAATCTCTTAAACTCTAAAGGATTGTGTCCCGCCCTCGGGACGGTTGAGCTAACGTGCGCTAATATGATTAGCATGACGTTGTAAGTAACAAGAACATTTCACAGGACATAGACATATCTTATATGGGCAGAAAGCTTAAATTCTTGTTAATCTAACTGCAATTTACAGTAGCTATTACAGTGAAAGAATGCCATGCTATTGTTTGAGGAGAGTGCACAGTTATGTACCTGAAAATGTATCAATGAACCAATAGGCACATTTGGGCAGACTTGATACAAAATTTTGAACAGTAATGCAATGGTTCTTTGGATTTGTCTAAAACGTTGCACATACACTGCTGCCATCTAGTGGCCAAAATCTATGTGACAAAAATAATTAAAACATGCTTTTTTTCTTTGTATTATCTTTTACCAGATCTAATGTGTTATTGTCCTACATTAATTTCAACAAACTTAAGTGTTTCCTTTCAAATGGTATCAAGAATATGCATATCCTTGCTTCAGGCCCTGAGCTACAGGCAGTTAGACTAGGGTTTATCATTTTAGGTGAAAATTGAAAAAAAGGATATGATCGTTAAGAGGTTTTAAGAGCTGTGCAAACCTGGATTGCACCATATTTCCCCATTATTCTTTAAAAAATTATTAAAGCTCTGTCCAGTTGGTTGTTGATCATTGCTAGACAGCCATGTTCAAGTCTTGCCATAGATGTTCAAGCGATTTAAGTCAAAACTGTAACTAGGCCACTCAGGAACATTCAATGTCGTCTTTGTAAGTAACTCCAGTGTATAATTGGCCTTGCGTTTTAGGTTATTGTCCTGCTGACAGTGGATTTGTCTCCCAGTGTCTGTTGGAAAGCAGACTCAACCATGTTTTCCTCTAGGACTTTGCCCGTGCTTAGCTCTATTCCTTTTCTTTTTATCCCAAAAAAACTCCCTGGTCCTTGCCGATGGCGAGCATACTCATAACATGATGCAGCCACCACCATGTTTGGATGTTCCCACAAACATAATGCTTTGTATTAAGGACAAAATGTTAATTTCTGACACATTTTTTGCAGTTTTATTTTAGTGCCTTATTACAATCTGGATGCATGTTTTGGAGTATTTGTATTCTGTATAGGCTTCCTTCTTTGTACTTTGTCATGTAGGTTAGTATTGCAGAGTAACTACAGGGTTGTTGATCCATCCTCCATTACTCTGTAACTGGTTTAAAATCCCTGAGTGGTTTCCTTCCTCTCCGTCAACTGAGTTAGGAAGAGCGCACGTATCTTTGTAGTGACTGGGTGTATGGATACACCATCCAAAGTGTAATTAAGAACTTCATTATGGTCAAAGGAATTTTCATTGTGTTTTTTTTTTTATGATTAATTTTTATCTACCAATAGGTGCCCTTCGTTGCGAGGCATTGGAAACCCTCCTTGGTCGTTAAGGTTAAATTTGTGCTTGATATTCACTGTTTGACTTTGGGACCTTACAGATAATTGTATGTGGGAGGTACAGAGATGGGGTAGTCATTCAAAATAATGTTCAACACCATTGTTGCACACAGAGCTAGTCCATGCAACTTATCTGACTTTTTACTCCTGAACTTATTTAGGCTTACCATAAAAAAGGGGTTGAATACATATTGACTCAAGCCATTTCAGAATTTCATTTTTTATGAATTTATAAGTTTCTAAAATCATAATTCCAATTGACATTATGGATTAAAGAGGCCCACAGTGGAGGTGTCATAATACCCATAAAACCTAGCGGTCAAACAAGGAATTGGTTCCAATAGTTTTTCCACCATTCATTTTTCCCATAGGGGATTTTAGAAACACTTAAAATAAGGCCTGTGTTTCGTGTAGGTTTACCCTGGAGTGACGTTTTGATAACCATGTAAATATCACTCAAAGAATGTAGCGGGGTGAACAGGTTGTGGCTGGGGTGACTGAGGTCATTGATCTTCTTGGCCTTCCTGTGACTTCCTGTAGATGTCCTGGAGGGCAGGAAGTGTGCCCTCGATGATGCGTTGGGCTGACCTCACCACCACTCTCTGGAGAGCCCTGCGGATATTGCAATGGCCGTACCAGGCGGTGATGCAGCTCGACAGGATGCTCTCAATGGTGCATCTATAGAAGTTTGTGAGGGTCTTGGGGGGCCAAGCCAAACCTCTTCAGCCTCCTGAAGTTGAAGAGGTGATGTGGCGCCTTCTTCACCTCACTATGTGAAGGGACCATTTCAGGTCGTCAGTGATGTGCACGCCAAGGAACTTTAAGCTTTTGACCCTCTCCACTGTGGCCCTGTCAATGGGGATGTGCTATCTGCTGTCTTCTGTAGTTCACGATCAGCTCCTCTTTTTTGTTGACGTTGAGGGAGAGGTTATTTTCCTGGCACCACTCAGTCAGGGCTCTCACCTCCTCCCTGAAGGTTGTGTCGTTGTTGTTGGTAATCAGGCCTACCACTATTGTGTCGTCAGCAAACTTGATGATTGATTTGGAGACGTGCGTGGCCACACAGTCATGGGTTAACAGGGATTACATGAGAGGGCTGAGCACGCACCCCTCTAAGGCCCCTGTGTTGAGAATCTGCGTGGTGGAGGTGTTGTTGCCTACCTTCACCACCTGGGGTCGGCTCGTCAGGAAGTCCAGGACCCAGTTGCATAGGGAAGGGTTCAGACCCAGGGCCTTGAGCTTAGTGATGAGCTTTGGAGGGCACTATGGTGTTTAAGGCTGAGCTGTAGTCGATGAACAGCATTCTTACATAGACATTCCTCTTGTCCAGGTGGAAAAGGGCAGTGCGCACGTTGATCTGTTGGGGCGGTATGCGAATTGTAGTGGGTCTAGGTTGTCGGGTAAGGTGGAGTTATGATCCATAATAGGCTCTCAAAGCAATTCATGATGACAGAGGTGAGTGCTACGGCGCGATATTCATTTAGTTCAGTTACCTTTGCTTTCTTGGGTACAGGAACAATGGTGGACATCTTGAAGCAAGTGGGGACAACAGACTGGGATATGGAGAGATTGAATATGTCCATAAACACTCCAGCTAACTGGTCTGCACATTCTGAGGATGCGGCTTGGGATGCTGTCTGGGCCGGCAGCCTTGCGAGGGTCAACACGCTTAAATGAAATTACCACAGCGAACGAGAGCACACAGTGTTCGTGAGCGGCAGGTGCCGGTGTCAGCGGCTCAATGCTTTCCTAGAAGCGGGCGAAGAAGGTGTTTAGCTTTTCCGGGAGCGAGGTGTCGGTGTCTTCCACGTCGTTAGCTTTCCCTTTGTAATCCGTGAATGTCCGGAATCCCTGCCACATACATGTTGGTTTGAGCCGTTGAATAGCGACTCCACTTTGTCCCTGTACTGTCGTTTTGCCTCTTGATTTACGGAGGTCATAGTCTGTTTTGTACACGTCCATGTTCCTAGTCACGTTGCCATGGTCATGCAATTCTTGACATAAGTTATTTTTTTAAATGTTTTCTTAACTGAACAACAAACAAAGCAAAACATATAATATTAAAACAACATATTATATCCCCTCCCTCCACCTATTCCCTGTTGGCCCAAGTTGTTAATGATGTTAGTTACCTGTAATGGTTTGTTTTTTGCGATGTTATTGGTTAACTATTTCTACTGACATGGTATTTGCTAAATGTTTTTATGTCTATGTTTGAAAAAGTATTGTTCATCTTCTTCCTCTTTTTTTTGCCCTGGGACACATCAAGGCTCCGGGACAGGGGAGCTGAACTGCCTGATGACTACACAGAGAGTAGTCAATATGCAGACAGGAAGGAGACTAACAGGTCTCTTGTTCTTGATGAGGATTATTCGGAGGCACGCCGGGGGACATCATCTCTAACCCCCAAACCCAAGTACGTAAAAGTAGTATTGAATAACTATAATTTTGTGCTAACACCAATTGAACACGATTGGATTACCATGTCTCTCTTTTTGTTATGGATGAAAGGTCTGATGTCACACTGTACCTGGATCATGGCTTGTTAAAGCTTCTTGTGCCAGCTATTCGTAGAGATTTAGATTCGGCTCGTAGAATAAGATCATATTAAATCCCAGAGCCAGCCTAAAATCAGACAAACCCTCTGCTCTCATAAAACGTCACTCACACAATTCAACCACTCGCTCACTAAACAAACATTGAAGAATACCAAGAGATAGTTGTCTGTGAGATGAGTGTACTGTACTGTCAGGCTGCAGGTACCAGCAGGGATGAGACCCAGTGGAAGATGCAGGTCCTCTACCAAGAAGGACAAGCTTGAATTCGCTACCGGGCTAATGATTGGTAAGACCAACTCTGTTCTGAAGTTCATTACTAAGATTAACTACAATGTTTTTTTCTTGACTAATTGAACATTTGATGATATTCCTCTAAAATGTGGTGGCATGGCACGATCTGACAGGGGCTGCAGATGCAGATGCTGCCTTGCAGGGAAGGAAGGAGCGGTACAGGCAGGAGCTGCAGGAGCAGATAGCTGAACAGCAGAGGAACAAGAAGAGGTGGGTGTCCATGTCTGTGTTTGATCTCGCTGTCTGATGAAGAACAAACCCTTACATTTTTAATTTTAGTGAGATGGGCTACATTTTAGCAGCATTGTAGTCAGCGGTAGATTTGTTTATAATTTTGATATTTTCACCAATCAGATCCTTTGCCAATAATTATTTAAATATTGAAATAGCATGGGAGATGACAAAAACATTTTAAGGCCAAGTGGCAAACATTAATGCAGGCACTAGGGATGGGGGTGTGAGCATGCAGGTCTGGGCAGATGAGATGTAGTCACTGTTTTTTGTGCGTCTATAAGTTGTTGTTCATATGTATAAGTTTGTATATGGAGTAAAATTTATAAATGAAAATTATCATTTAAAAAAAGATCAGAATTGGGCTGCCTGTGTAAACGCAGCTTATAAACAAATCTACCTCTGACTATAATGCTGCTAAAATATGCCTGTAAATCATGTAGCCCATCTCACTAAGATGGAAAATGTAAGGATTTGTTCTTCATCAGACAGCAGGATCAAACACAGACATGGACACCTCATATGAGCTTCGGTTATGTCCTTTGTCGTATTAGGGAGAAGGATTTGGAGCTCAGAGTTGCTGTGACAGGGGCGACTGACCCGGAGAAACAGGCAGATCGGATCAAACCGTTTGGCGCAGTGAATGGAGGTGACCATGCCAGAAAGAGAAAAGACAGCTGGTACCCACCAGGCCAACCTGTGGACCTACCAGGGGATGAGTTGAATGGGAGACCCAATGAGGAAAGCCGAGCGAGGCGTCCCCCTGAGCAGCCCAGTGTGGCCTTCCAGTCCCCCCTGCTGGACTACAGCCACACCCTGGGCCTCAGCAGTGGAGGCATCTCCCCTTACAGCCAGACAATTCACAGGAGCATAGACACCCCCAGGTAAAAAAATAATCTGTTGCATTGTCACATACACCGGATAGGTTCAGTGAAATGTGTTGTTTTACAGGGTCAGCCGTAGTAGTACAGCGCCCCTGGAGCCAATTGGAGTTAAGTGCCTTGCTAAAACGCAAATCTATAAATTTGTTCACCTTGTCAGGTTTTCGAACCGGCGACCATTCGCTTACTATCCCAACACTCAAGCCACTAGGCAGCTATGACAGTAATCCTGGCCTGCGTCCCAAATGGCACCCGGGCTCTGGTCAAAAGTGGTGCACTATATAGGAAAAACGATGCCATTTTGAGTAGACCAGGTGTTTTCAATCTGCTATATTCACTACATTATTGTTTAGTCTGACATAATGAAACATTGCTGTATGATTTTTAATTTGTGTTTCAGGATTGCAGGTTTCCTTCCTCATCCACCATCCACATTGGCAGATGCATATAGAAGTCCCTATGACGAGGCCCATCTTTACTATGGTGCAAGGAACCCACTGGACCCTAACCTGGCCTACTGTAAGCACCACCTACCTACCAGTCTATTATATAGTCTATGTTAACACATGAAAAGGGTTCCATGTTACAATACACTTAGATAAAGGAAATGGATGCTATTAGTTGGAGTGAAAGCACATTACTGTGTCCCAATGTCCATACTAGCATACTATTTAGTATGCATAGCCATGCATCACTTCATACTAAGTAGTGTGCACATTTAGACATTGGGATACAATGCATGTGTTCTCTGATCCAGCCTAATGAGTGTTCTGTTTCTATGTTAGATGGTCAGATCCCGCTGACAGGAGGGGTGCAGCCCGTGTCCTACCTAAGCCTGCCTCTTGCAGGGCCTCCCCCCAGCCAGGTGGGTCAACACAGCCCTCACAGTGGGAGCAGCCGTCCAGAGCCCCCTCCACAGTATGTGCCCCAGCACAGTGGGAGCAGCCGTCCAGAGCCCCCTCCACAGTATGTGCCGTACTTATCTCATCCTTTCTCTTCCCTTCACCACCTAGGCTACATTCCGATTATCTACAGTTCTCCTGAAGTGTGCACTTGTACACTCCACCTCATTGATTGAAAAGGAATGGACTGCTGTGAGGAATATGGGGGAGTGAACGAGTGCCCACTTCTGGAGAAGGTTAGAGAATCGGGACTGTTTCTCTTCAACACCTACAAATGAGTATATCCACAATTCACCAGTAGGGGGCACCTCCTCTAAAGCTACAAACTGAGAGCTTCTCCCCCTATCGGTGGCCAGTGTTCTATTATAAGAAGTTCATGTCCACTGGCCATCTGGACAAACGGGAGTGTTGTTCCCTCCCTGCTGAGTCACTGCTGCAGTCTGCACTGCTCTGAGCTTTCTCTCGCTCTTGCGCTCCCTCTCGCCTCCTAGTGGCTGTATGAACATCTTTCACAGTGGTACATTGACATTCATTACATAAGGCATGAAAAGTGTCAATTGTGTCTCCTGTTACCCATACCTTTTTACATTTGAAATGATCAATACTATGCATCTGCTTTTTATAGTAATGAACAGAAGGAGTAAATGAGAGTGAATTAACATTGAGACTCTCGTTCAACAGACCTGCCAGTGATTCTGCTACCAGGGGTTCAGGGATCGGAGTATTTCCTGAAGAGCAGGTCAAGCCATCTAAAGAGAGTGTGATTAGTTACAAGGAGGCACTAAGACAACAGGTACATTTAGAATGTGATTGTGGAAGTCAGTAGTGTTTTGTCACCGGGTGTGCTATTTCGGCAGGGAGAAACCAGGAAAGGGAGGAGTCTGATTTTTTTTGCCAGGTAACATAGATAAGTTGTAGATTATATAGAATATTACAAGTGTTATAAAAAGTGTTTAACTGAATATGTATAGACATTCCAGCAGCGATATACCATTGCATTCCAGCCTCTTCCATTGCCCTCTTTGTGTGACTGGTGATGACCAGTTATTTGTGTTTATGAATAGAAGAGAAATATCTTATTTGGTATTATGATCAAAGTGTCCCATCCTAACCTGACTACAGATCCAGGAGAGACGGGAGCGGCGGAGGCTGGACAGGGAGGAGGCAGACCGCTACGAGGCCAAGCTGGAGGCAGACCTGAAGAACCACGACCCTTGGGGGAGAGGAGGAGGAGGAGCCCCTCTCAGAGACAGCAGGGGCAATCTCATCAGTACGTTCCCTCAGCTACTTCCCTCACGCCACACTATGGTCCACATATTCTCTAAACATTGTTTCAGTACATACGTTTTGGACTGATAGCAGAGAAAGCCAAAGTGTAATGTTTTTAAATCTTTGTAAAGATTATTGCTAATCATAATCGTGTGAATTGTGTCACCAGCCGATCTGCACCATATGCACAAGCATAATGAAGAGGCCTACATCAACCCCGAGACATGGCAGAAGATGGCGACAGCCACCATGGCAGTACTCCGGGAGGAGGACACTAGACCTCCATCCACCCACAGAGTCTCAGGTACAGTGGCTTGCAAGAGTATTCACCCTCCCCAGCATTCTTCAAGACAAAACTGCTCCATCAAGTTGGATGGGTTCCGCTGGTGTACAGTAATCTTTAAGTCATACCACAGATTCTCAATTGGATTGAGGTCTGGCCTTTGACTAGGCCGTTCCAAGACATTTAAATGTTTCCCCTTAAACCACTCAAGTGTTGCTTTAGCAGTATTCTTAGGGTCATTGTCGTGCTGGAAGGTAAACCTCCATCCCAGTCTCAAATCTCTTGAAGACTGAAACAGGTTTCCCTCAAGAATTTCCCTGTATTTAGTGCCATCCATCATTCCTTCAATTCGGACCAGTTTCCCAGTCCCTGCCGATTGGGGAAAAACATCCCCTCAGCATGATGCTGCAACCACCATGCTTCACTGTGGGGGTGATGAGAGGTGATGGGTTTGCCCCAGACATAGCATTTTCCTTGATGGCCAAAAAGCTCATCTGAACAGAGTACCTTCTTCCATATGTTTGGGGAGTCTCAAACATGCCTTTTGGCGAACACCAAACGTGTTTGCTTATTTTTTTCTTTAAGCAATGGCTTTTTTCTGGCCACTCTTCCGTAAAGCCCAACTCTGTGGAGTGTACGGCTTAAAGTGGTCCTATGGACAGATACTCCAATCTCTGCTGTGGAGCTTTGTAGCTCCTTCAGGGTTATCTTTGGTCTCTTTGTTGCCCTCCTTGCCTGGCCCATGAGTTTTGGTGGGCACCCCTCTCTTGGCAAGTTTGTTGTGGTGCTATATTCTTTTCATTTTTTAATAATGGATTTAATGGTGCTCTGTGAATTTTTTTTTTTTTTTTTTTTTTTTATAACCCAATCTATAACCCAATCTGTACTTCTCCACAACTTTGTCCCTGACCTGTTTGGAGAGCTCCTTGGTCTTCATGGTGCCCCTTGCTTAGTGGTGTTGCAGACTCTGGGGCCTTTCAGAACACTTAGACACTTAGATTACACACAGGTGGACTTTATTTAACTAATTATATGACTTCTGAAGGTAATTGGTTGCACCAGATCTTATTTAGGGGCTTCATAGCAAAGGGGGTGAATACATATGCATGCACCACTTTTCTTTTTTTTCTTTTTTAGAATTTTTGGACTATTTTGTGTATGCCCATGACATGAAATCCAAATAAAAATCTATTTAAATTACAGGTTGTAATGCAACAAAATAGGAAAAATGCCAATGGGGATGAACACTTTTGCAAGGCACTGTAGGTACAGTGGTTTTCACATTGATGTGATTCTCTATCAGGAGTCTAAGGAAATCTACGTCCCACAAGGTCCCCTTTTCCATTCAAAGTGCACTACTTTTGACCAAAGTCCTATGGGCTCTGGTCTAGGCTGCCATTTAGGACACAAGTTCTGGGTCGGTTGCGGCTTTCTTTGCAAGTTACAGTCAAGGCTATTGCCCAAATGTCCCCTCCCCTTCGGAAATACGAACAATGCTAACACCTGCAAAATCGTTATTTGTCCAAATAACCAGGTAGGGAAAAACCCAAGAACTGGAACTAATGCTTCTCGTTATTTGCATATGCATCCTGTTGTATCATGACAGACCTACGGTACCAGTTATGTTTAAGTAGTCTGTCCACGAGAGATTACAGCCTCTCCAACTCACTGTCAGGTTCAGCTAATATGTTGTTTTGTCTGGTGGGTTTCTCTGTCAACAGGTTTTGTTCATGCCCCTTCGTTTGCCCGAGGCAGTATTTTTGGGAACCAGCCCACACCACAGCAGGTCCATGAACAGGAAAAGTACAAGGCTTACCTCAAACAACAGGTACTGGATATTACACATCAGTACTGTATGAAATCACATCTTATTGCAGAGCATAAACTCACAATGTTGTACTGATGCGCATTGATGGTTTGGTTAACCTTACACTCAGCTTTGATAGGTGGATGCACATACAGACTGTCTCACTGGTGACCCTGGTTGTCTGTCCTGCTGCCTAAGATTGAGGAGAAGCAGAGGAAGGATGCGGAGGAGCGAGAGCGCCAGAGGTTGGAGGAGGAGAAGGAGGAGAAAAGGCTGGCTGAGCAGAGGGAATACATCCAGAGAGAGTATAAAGAAGAACAGGACCGGAAGAAACGCAAGGAGATGGAGGTCAGTATTAACTGGACCAGGGCTTGGCTTCATTAAGGGGGCTTTAGCATTCGATTAGACTGCAATACTCTTATCTACTACTACGAGTAACATTGCCATCAGCTGAATGCTATTGTTTGACATGAGTCATTCAGTTCAGCAAATCTTTATTACAACTCACCCACTCACTCAGGGGACTGAGCAAAGTTTTTCTCCTTCCAGCAAAAAGCCAAGAATGAGGAGCTGATCCGTCTGGCTGAGGAGCGAAAGAAAGAGGTGGAGAGGAGGAAGAAAGAGGCAGAGGAGGAGGAGAACTCTGCCCTGAGGAAGCAGTATGAGAAGGAGAGACGGGCACGCCTAGAGGAGGTGAGCTCACTGGAAGACTCTGTTTGACCCTCTTAACATTGTGGAGAGGTTTACTGTACACACATTAAGCCTAGTCCTGGACTAAAAAGCATGCTCAATGAAGAATCTCCGTTGAAAGTGCTTTTTAGTCGGGAAGCAGGCCCTCAGTGATTCGTATGAGATAGGTGATGTTAATGTGGTTGTCTGTCTGAAGGTACCAAGGGAGCCGTCTCCCCCCATCCCCACCCTCCAAAAGAGGCATCCGGCTCCCCAGTACACCCCCAGACCTCCGTCCATGGACAGCCATCGCGCTACTACCGTCCCCCTGTCTGTGAGTGACTTCCACACCACCATGGAGAGAAATAGTTTGACTGTGAGGAGGTATCAGAGTAGCAAAATGACTGGATCTTGTCATCCTCCCTCTCTTCCACCTGTAGGAGCGTTCTCTGTCAGGCCTCCAGTCCCCCCCAGTCCCAGCTTGCAGGAACCAGCTGAGAGCTGCCGGTAACACTGCCTGACACTATAATACAGTACACAGCAGGTAGAAACTCCGTTATCTCTCAACGTCTGTGATGCTGACGTGCGTGTGCGTGCGTGTGTGTGCATGTCAGAGGACAAGCGGAGTGTAATCAGCGAGCTGTCGGAGCTGCGCAGACAGCTGCGTAGCGAGCAGAAGCGACTGGAGGGCCAGCTACTGCAGTCAGAGTGGGAGGAGCTGGACTCCCCTATGAGTGACAGGTAAGGCGATGCCCTCCACTGTTGGTCGCGTGGCTTCAGCAATCCAAAGGTTCAGGCTGTGTGTTAGTGATGCACGGTTTGACTCATATCCATTATGTGTGACGATTGTGAGGCACTATACAAATTCGACAGTCACAAGATGGGGACTTCAAATAGGCACTCTGTTCACAACGTTGACATCAGCAAACCGCTCGCCCACATAACGCCATACACGTTGTCCAATCTTGGTGGGCCCATGCAAATTGTAGCCTCAGTTTCCTGTTCTTAGCTGACAGGAGTGGCATGCTGTAGGCCCTCTGCTTCAAGGTTTGACGTGTTGTGCGTTCAGAGATGCTCTTCTGCATACCTTGGTTGTAACGAGTGGTTATTCGAGTTACTGTTGTCTTTCTATCAGCTCAAACCAGTCTGGCCATTCTCTGACCTCTGCTATCAACAAGGCATTTTCGCCCAGAGAACTGCTCCTCACTGGATATTTTCTCATTTTCGGACCATTCTCTGTAAACCTTCGAGATGGTTGTGCGGGAACATCCCAATAGATCATCACTTTCTGAAATACTCAAACCAGCCCGTCTGGCACCAACAAGCATGCCACGTTCAAAGTCAATTAAATCATCTTTCTTCCCCATTCTGATGCTTGGTTTCAACTTCAGCAGATCGTCTTGACCTGCCTAAATGCATTGAGTTGCTGCCACGTGATTGGCTGATTTTTTTTAAATATTTGCGTTAATGAGCAGTTGAAAAGGTGTATCTGAAGTGGCCAGTGAGTGTATATCTAAATTAGGCAAAAAACCTGCACCTCCTGTCAAAATCATTCTGCCGTCTTTGACTAGCTTACAGCACATTTTCTATATTAGCAGGTTAGGGTCAGGTGCGGAACTCAGATTTTCACTTTACCACATATAGTCAGGCGGCTGTGGATGGGTTATCATAAATTGTGGGCGGGTGAACAAACAGCTGACCTGCGCACCACTACTGTGCGTTTAACTGTAGTGCTTTTTGATAACTATGTTCGGTGATGACTGCAGTGCCCTGTCTAGGCTGCATGTTAGCTGTAGTGCTGTGTCCAGGCTGACCGGAGCTGTGTGCCGTTGTCTAGGCTGCATGTTAGCTGTAGTGCTGTGTCCAGGCTGACCGGAGCTGTGTGCCGTTGTCTAGGCTGCATGTTAGCTGTAGGTCTGTGTCCAGGCTGACCGGAGCTGTGTGCCGTTGTCTAGGCTGCATGTTAGCTGTAGTGCTGTGTCCAGGCTGACCGGAGCTGTGTGCCGTTGTCTAGGCTGCATGTTAGCTGTAGGTCTGTGTGTCTAGGCCAGGAGTAGGCAACTAGATTCAGCCGTGGGACGATTTTTGTTTGAGTGGATGGTCGGGGGACTAGAACATAATTATAATAATTTCTACCCTGCAAATTGACCACAACTACAACTCCAAAATAAATTGTATTTGAAAATAAATAATTTCATATTTTGATTACATTAAGACACTATCACCTTCTTTTTCGTGGGAATACTTTAACAGATTTCCGAAATTAAACACATTTTATTCAAAACGTTTTGTGGCCAAAGAAAATCACCCCCCAAAAAGCTGCCTTTTGCCGATCCCAGGTCTAGGCTGTATGTTAGCCCCAGTGCTGTGTGCCCAGGTTGACCGCTGTGTGCTGGTGTCCAGGCACAGGGACAGGGAGCGGCCCCAGGTGGATGTGTTTGACATGGCCAGACTGCGGCTGCAGGCCCCCGTCAGAAGACCCTTCTCCAGGAACACTGAGCCCAACAACCTGCACAGGATCCATGACTCACTACAACTCCAATACAGAGGTAAAGGAATACAGCGACCTTGATGAATAATGGGCCGGTCCCAAATGGCACCCTATTCCTTATGTCAGGAGTTGTCGGACAGATTTCAAAATGTATAAAAATATATATATTGGTATCCACAGTGCTCAACAAAATATATATATTCAACTTAACACTATTTATATTCCCACCCCCAATTATTTTTTTTTTGTAATTTAAAGCTAGAATCCTTATTTGCTACATCCTTGTTTTTGTATGGAATATCATGGTATACTCATTGATTCTTTAAGAATGTAAATGCAAACAAACCCTGTATAGCCTCAAAACATGGTTAAAACTATAATTTTGCTATCATGGATGGTCAGTTCTTGCATCCATAGCTATGTCTATGGCTCATCCCTCAGCTTCTCACCACATCACCACAAATCTCATAGTGTTTGACCATAAAGTGTTGTAACGTTTGAACTTTATATTTTCTTCTTCTAAAAACTTAAATGCGCCGTTTACACTGTTAATGAGGTTGAAACGTGATGGAACTGCCCTTTAACAGCACACTGTGCTCATCAAACAAATACCCTTTTCCTGTTGCCTTTTTAGTGCACTACTTTTGACCGGGGTGATCAGTATTGTCATGTTGTGTGTATTGAGTGGAGAAGTCTTTGTTTGTACTGCAGACGTTGACTCCAGAGAGGAGGAAGGCCATGGTTACTGTGAGCCCCCTAGGGACAGGGACAGGGATGGACAGAGTGTGGACATTCAGAGACAGGCAGACTACAGGGAGGAGCAACGCAGGATCAACAGCCTGAGGAGGAAACCTGCCGACGGTCTGTAGCATATTCACTCAAACACACACTGCACACTCAATATCAACCTCACTGACTACAGACTTAGTATCAACCTAACTTCTTAAACACTCCCTATTAAATACTCATTTTTCACCTCTCTGTTCACTGCTTTATCACTAACTAGAGGACTAACTAATGTGAGGATATTTACAGGTGGAGCTTAAATCATTTGTCTTTCTGTTTTACAGATTATTTTGACCTGTCACCAGCCCAGCAACAAAACCATTATTTGGTGAGTTTCTACTGGCCATTTTGTTTATTTAGTGCCCTGAACCACAGTGGTCTCTTTGCTGTACAGTACAGGCTTGTCTGTGTGTCACTAAGCCTGTACACGCTGTTCTCCCCAGAGGAATGCAGTGGGGGATCCTATGAGAGGTTCCCTGTTGGAGTCTGACAGTGCCTTCATTGGTAAAGCCTCGTGGTTCATTACTATTCATGTGTAGTATGGGGAGGAGCGCCTTGAGAATCACACAACTAGGGCTGCGTCCCAAATGGCACTTTATTCCCTAAATAGTGTGCTACTTTTGACCGGATCCCTATGGAGGGGCCAACGGGCCCTGGTCAAAAGTAGCGCACTATAGGGAAAAGGGTGCCATTTGGAATGCATACCAGTTGTTGTAAGGGAAGGAGTGTCTTGAGAATCACACCACTTACTATTTATCTGTGGTTTGTTTAAGATCCCATGGGTGAAGCCTTCCCAGTGTCCCCCCCACCGGAGCAGAAGCCCCAGCTCTCAGCCAGGGAGAGGAGGAGGCTGGCCAAGAGGGCAGACCTGCACAATGTAAGATCCCCTCTGCCTCAAAGTTCAGTCTGATATCTGGGACAGTATTCTCCAAGCATCACAGAGTAGGAGGGCTCTGATCTAGGATATTCCTAGACTATTATTAAAGCTTGTGCTCTGGCTTGTTTAGGAGCGGGGGAGCTCCAGAGGGCCTGCTGGCCAGCCAGAGAACTACTCCCGCCAGTCAGAGGCCAGTCTCAACACAGAGCAGCACGGCAGAGAGCGTAACCACCATAGGACCAAGAGGCTGCTGGCTATGAGCTGCCATGGCCTCAGAAGAGGTGGGTGTTGCGTAGAGATTAAACTGTTGAGGCTGTCAGTGCCTGAATGGAACAATTTGTCAGCCATCTTACCTGGGAGGTCTGTCTATGAATCATTGTTAGGTTGATGATGGGTTTCTCTCTCTTCCAGCAGACCTGTCTGGTGATGAAGATATGTCTCTGCAGGTTTCCCCTCGTGCCCCAGACACTCGGGGCTCCTTGGATACGGTTGCCACGGAGCCATGGATGAGGCCAGGCACCTCGGAGACGCTGAAGCGCTTAATGACTGGTCAGACCCCCCGCAGGGAGAGGCCGGCCAGCAGAGAGTCTACCTTGCAGGACTGGGAAGGCACCTCTACCTATCATAGATAATCTAACCCTCTTCCTATGATGGATAATCTACCCCTCGAACAGGGTCACTCAAAGCACTTTGGTCCCGTACACACTCCGGTTGAACAATGTTTTTGACAAAACAGCTGTGTTCGTTTTTCTGTGCAAAGATAACCACACAATGGTGGTGTAAATATTTCAATGCAGGAAAACTGTACAACTCTATACAGTATATAACGCTCTATATAAATATACATCAGTTGTACAACCTGAGTGTGTAAGGGACCTACGTTTGTCACTTAACTTGATGTATCCACGTCCTGGCATGAAGATACAGTATCTCCTCAACACAGAAGGATCATCTGCTTTAGCTTCTAGATCGTTGTCGACTAATTTAACCCTTTACTTTGGCAATGCCTGACTTGTGTATCATGGTCTACCTCTTGCAATGCAGAATTATGAGCTTCTTATGAAAAATATGCAGATTCTTGTTTGAGAATGGTTAGTAGGTACATGGGAGAGCAACGCCATTCGTATTAGGACACTGTGTGCAGGCATTTGCTCGAGTCAAGCACTATTGAAGATTAGTTAAATCAGGTGTGTTTGAGATGGGCTGGAATAAAAGCCTGCTAATTGGACAGTGTACTAGGGTTGCCTTAGGATTCTAGTCATTGTGTATCGCTGATTGTGCAATAGACATTTCCGATTGAGCCATCAGGCAGCAGCGTTAACCGTGAACGTTGCGTTTAAATTTCAGTCACACTGAACTTCTGCGATACGAATTGTATCGAGCCTTTGAAACAGTTCAGGACATCTTTCGTCAAGCTATCTATACTTATTCATGTTTTAATTCAGTGTATTATAACGGTACTACATTTAATGTAAAGTGTTAAAATGGCATATTTTTTAAATATTTTTATATGTACCATGTGAAAATGTTTGGCTGAGATGTGAGCTCATTTCCAACTTAATTGAATAAATTATATTTTAAATAAGTAAGTTGTTTTGTACATTGTTTCAGTTCACCTGATAGCTGTTTAATTTGGGGACAGGCTCCTAAGCCATGACAAGCATTGTGACAACTGAACCGTCTGTCAAAGTTACTTCTATTTCATATCAATGCAATGTTAAACCTTTGACTAATGAGAATGTTCCAGATGGTAATCAAGTGTAGAGTTGTACAGTATTGATCTGACATGAAAAAATAAGAACATTGTGTCATGTACACCTCGTTTCCCAATGTAACAGACTCGCCAAGAAACACTAACCCAAACTATCCTCAAAGTACAGCTTCAAACACCATGTGCATCTTGATTTTCATGACATCTATTTAACCTCATATTAAATGTAGCATTGTTTTCTTTTTGAAAATGACAATACATCAAAACGTGGTGACAAGCAAATGAACATTTGTTTAAATTTAAAGTACTACATTTTATACACATGGAATGGAATAACATTTACTTGTTTTCATACATTAGTGTCATGGTAAGGATAAGTAGTGATAAGTAGTGAGAAAATGCCAGTGCGCTTAAGAAATGACAAGTCTTGTTAGATTTCAAAAGAAAAACAACATTTTGGGCTGTGTTTACACCGGCGGCCCGATTCTGATCTTTTTTTTTTTACTAATTGGACATTTGACCAATCAGATCTAATGTGATTGGTGAAAAGACCAATTAGTGGAAAGAAAATATCAGAATTGGGCCGGTCTGGTCGGTAAACACAGCCTTCGTATATTACAATACTACAAAGCTACTTTTGAATTGTCTAGTTTTATTTGAGGGCTGCTGTTTGGTACCTAGTGGCTGTGCAAAAGAAAATCACTGCTAATGTTACTTGTCCTTTTCACTAACAATGTCATACCTCCTCAGTTCCATAAAAGAATGCCAAGAGATACCAAAAAGCACATATCACACCCTCCATAATGTTAGTTAGCCCTCTGGTCAGAGGGGGAGGAATTACCAGAATAATTGCACTGTTATAACCATCATCTGTATGATCTTGTGGAGTATTTCTATGCTGTACCAGGAAGCCATACTGCAGCCATTCATTCAGTGCTTTTGTGGGCCCCACTCACCACACTACTGTCAATAGTTAACATCACTGTGTGAAGCCTGGAGGATCCACGGAGGAGCTTCCAGTACCATTCTGCAAGACCCACCACTTCCATCTAACAGCAGTCCACTTTAAGAATCCCTTGTTGCCCTCAGAGGGGCAGAGTTCACAGTAACAGAGGGTTACACCTCTGTCTGTGTCCCAAATGGCACCCTATTCCCTATATAGTGCAATACGTTTGACCAGAGCCTTATGGGTCCTGGTCAAAAGTAGTGCACTAAATAGGGAAAAGGGTGCCATTTGGGATGCAGACTTCCCCTCTCCCACCCCAGAGAGAGACTGTCTGAGCAGCCTGTGTCCTGGTCCACTAGTGATGATCTCACTGGCTCCCAGGAGGCCCTTGCTCCTCTCGGTGACCAGGCAGCAGTGAGATATCGAAGGCATTGCCGATGCGGAGAAAGAACTTACGAAGCACGGCCCGGAGTTCTGGAATCAGGTCAAACTGCATGATCTCACAGAGAAGCGGGTAGTACCTGGATGCATGGGCCTTGAACTGAATAGTACAGGGATACAGTAGGGGACCCGATTAGCTCAATCTCCATCAAAGACATGGGAAGGGAAAATTACAACTGTTTTTTTTTTTTGGTACAGTATTGTATATGGGGTTTAGGGTGAAATTGCCCCTAGACGCTGATCTTGGGTGAGTTTTACATTTCCCCCACTATGGTTAAGGTTAAGACTGGGGTAGGGGAAGCTGATCCTAGATCTGAACCTAGGGGAAACTTCATGTCAGAGGTGTATGTGGCTATACATTCTGACTGACTCACCCTGTCATCGTTGATCTTCACGACCTTGGTGAGGAAGAGGAGGAGGAGATTGGTCCAGGCTTCCCGGTGGCTCTCTGACGTCAGAGTAAGGAAGTAGGCCAGGGCCTCCCCGCACACACTGCAACAGACAGAGAGACATTACGGAAGAGTGAGTGTGGCAGAATATTAGCCTGGTAGAACCCGGCCTGATCTCAGGATAACTCGCATTCTGTTGCACTTTAAACTAAATGTGAGTGCAGCAATCAGTCTGATTGACCAGGCTAGCAAAATATAGGTTCTTGAGTCTGTACTATTCACTCTTGTCCACAATGAGGGACTAAGGTGCTGAACAGACAAACTCTTAACACAAGTCAATAGCACAATTCCTCCAGCTAAGTTCTTACTTGAGCAGTGTCTTGTTAAAGAACAGTAAAAAAAAACGCCCTCTTTATGTTCTTACTTGAGCAGTCGTCTCTGCACTTCCTCCCAGGCTGCATTGCGGCTGTCGTCTGTGTACATGCGGAACAGGATGCGGAGGCCACAGGCCAGACTGTTGGTCTCCTGCTTCAACAGGTTGGGTTTGGACTTCCCCTTGAAACCTTAGAAACACCAAGATGCTGTGAGACAACTGCTACTGTATGTTAGTCTGGGGCCGTATGTATCAAGTGTCTCAGAGTAGGAACCTTCAAACAAGCTTCAATGTCATACAACACTCCTTCCGTGGCCTCCAACATCTCTTAAATGCTAGTAAGACTAAATGCATGCTTTTCAATAGAACGTTGCCCGCACCCGCCCACCGGACTATCATCACTACTCTCGACGGGTCTGACTTAGAATATGTGGACAACTACAAATACCTAGGTGTCTGGTTAGACTGTAAACTCAACTTCCAGACTCACATTAACCATCTCCAATCCAAAATTAAATCTAGAATCAACTTCCTATTTCGCAACAAAGCCTCCTTCACTCATGCTGCCAAACATGCCCTTGTAAAACTTACCATCCTACCGATCCTTGACTTCGGCGATGTCATTTACAAAATAGCCTCCAACACTCTACTCAGCAAATTGGATGTAGTCTATCACAGTGCCATCCGTTTTGTTACCAAAGCCCCATACACTACCCACCACTGCGACCTGTATTCTCTCGTCGGCTGGCCCTCACTACATATTCGTCGCCAAACCCACTGGCTCCAGGTCATCTATAAGTCTTTCTTAGGTAAATCCCCGCCTTATCTCAGCTCGCTGGTCACCATAGCAACACCTACCCGTAGTATGCGCTCCAGCAGGTATATCTCACTGGCCACCCCCAAAGACAACACCTCCTTTGGCCGCCATTCCTTCCAGTTCTCTGCTGCCAATGACTGGAACGAATTGCAGAAATCCTTGAAGCTGGAGGTTCCTGTCTCCCTCACTAACTTTAAGCATCAGCTGTCAAAGCTGCTTATCGATCACTGCACCTGTATATAGCCCTTCTGTAAATAGCCCACCCTACTACCTCATCCCCATATTTATTATTTAACTTCCGCTCATTTTGCACTCCAGTATCTCTATTTTCACATCATCATTTGCACATGTATCAGTCCAGTGTTAATGCTAATTTGTAATTTATTTTGCCACTATGGCCTATTTATTGTCTTCCTAACCTTACTGCATTTTGCACTACATTTGCACTCTGTATATAGATTTTCTATTGTGTTATTGACTGTACGTTTGTTTATTTCCCATGTGTAACTCTGTGTTGTTTTTTGTCGCACTGCTTTGCTTTGTCTTGGCCAGGTCGCAGTTGTAAATGAGAACTTGTTCTCAACTGACCTACCTGGTTAAATAAAGGTGAAATAAATAAAAACATTTTTAAAAAAGGAGCGCTGATCTGGGATCAGGTCCTACCTGTCCATGTAATCTTATTCATTGTCCTAACGCTTGACACATACAGCTCCAGATTAGAGCTTTGATAGTGTGAAGGTATAGAGCATGGGGTGTCGAACTCATTTTGCCCCGGGGGCGCATTTGTACTTCAACGAGGTCCGGAGGCAACAAAAAATGGCAACAAAAAATTCCTCATTTCATTGTTTGTTATAATTTTCGATGATCCCTGACTGTCTAGTGATTATTAGTGAGCTGGACAGTCAAGAAACTATTAATATAGGCCCATTATCATTTCTACACAGTTTTGATTTGGTTTTAGTCATTTTAAAGCATATTGAATTAGTTAATAACATTTTTCAAATTGTCTTAATTTATTTAAATGTTTTACTCAAACCACCTGCGGGCCGGATTGGACCCCCTTGCGGGCCGGATCCGGGCCGTAAGTTTGACACCCCTGGAATCAAGGGTCCTGAGTCACCCACCTGCCTTCCACAGGACAGTCCTCTGCTCGTTGTTAGAGTTAAAGGCCTTGGCGAAGCGGTGGGACTCCAGCAGACAGTCCAGCAGTTTGAAAAGCTGATCCGAGGTCAGATAGTGGTACATTCCCTGGTCCTGCGCCTCCAACTGGACATCTGCATCTACTGTGTCTCTCTGGAGAGGTTGACAACACAATGCTCAGTTAAAACCAAAAACCATACTGTAATAACATTGACAGCCCCTCTCAAAATATTATTTGGCATAAAATACATTTTGCCCTTACTGGCTTTGCTTCACTTATTGAAACCGTGTGACTTCAGTACAAACTCTATGGTTACCTGTGCAGCAGCCAGATTCTCTGCGTCCTCCTTCCTGCTGGTGGCGGGGAAGAAGACCATGTTGTCTATGGTCTGGATCAGCTCCAACTGCACAACACACTTAATGAGCAGCGCTGAGAATAACCTCTGTTCCTGCACCTCTGCAACACATGGACAGACAAAGGACAGCCAGTTTGAGGGGCAAGGGGGAGACAGAGGGGCGGGGGGGTCAGACAGAGGGGAAGGGTGGGGGGAGACAGAGGGGCGGGGGGAGACAGAGGGGCAGGGGGGGGAGACAGAGGGGCAGGGGGGGAGACAGAGGGGCAGGGGGGGAGACAGAGGGGCAGGGGGGGAGACAGAGGGATAGGGACAGGAAGAGAGGAATAGGGACAGGAAGAGAGGAATAGGAGGCAGGAGGAAAGGCAGGGAGAGAGACTGCTAGGAGGCAGGAGGATAGGCAGGGAGAGAGACTGCTTTTATTTTTTACTTATCTATTGTTTACCGAACACTTATTTTTCATAAAACTGCATTGTTGATTAGGGCTTGTAAGTAAGCATTTCACTGTATGGTCTACACCTGTTGTATTCGGCATGTGACAAATACAATTGTATTTAATTTGGAGGGGCAGGGATGGTGACAGGGGGGGAGAAGGTGAGAGACAGGGACAGGGGGAGAGAAGGTGAGAGACCGGAACAAGGGGAGAGAAGGTGAGAGACAGGAACAAGGGGAGAGAAGGTGAGAGACAGGAACAAGGCCAAGGAAGGTGAGAGACAGGGACAGGGGGAGATGGTGAGGGACAGGGGGAGAGATGGTGAGAGACAGGGGAAGAGATGTGAGAGACAGGGACAGGGGGAGAGATGGTGAGAGACAGGGACAGGGGAGGGAAGGTGAGGTATTGGTAATTGGCAATGGAGAGACACAATCAGGGGAGGGCTGCCTAGGACTTGACCATAAAGTTCCATACAAACTCACTGGCTGGGTTTCTAGCTCTGGGGCCATCCTCATATGTGCTCGAGGAGCCGCTGTATGTCCTCTGCCTCTGGTTCTCCAGGGAGATCCTGTCCACACTGCACACTGACTGCTGGTCCTCCGTACGAGTCTGAATGTCCACTGACTTCTGGGATATGGAGTCCTGAGAACACCAGAGAGGGACCTGTATGTAGCCTTGATTTTAAACACCTCATCATACATAATCACAACCAATTAATGAACTTCACTCAACTTTCTAGAGTTTCCCTTTACTGTGGGAATTGTGATCAAATCAACACAATATTAGCCATTTTCAATACAACATACCGAAACAAAAACTATGCAAGTTAGTAAGCAAAACTTACTCTGCAAGAGATTTTGTTGTAGGCAGAGCGAATCGGAGTAGGATTCTATTGCATTAACATGTACAACTCAGGCCGGTACGCCATAACCAGAGCTGCAGTAGGCCTATATGCAAATAAACCATTGCCATATATGGATTTGTGACATTCACTTTGAACTGGACTGTTTTACAGCATGAACAGTCGCAATTATTATGCGCTTGTTTTGAGATCAAAGCGAGAGCTGCATGTAGCCACGTCTGCACATTTTGTTCATATCCTTTGCTAGTTAGTGAGTTATTAGCCCAGTTATAGCTAATTTGTAGTCAGCAATGTGGGAGTGATTGCTTCCTACAAGAACACGAAACGTGTACATTTCTAACCATTTTTGAAAAGCGAGTAAAGTGCTTTTTTTGTCTTAAAGGGGCAGTGTCTCATTTTCAGTAATAATGGTATGGGAATAATAATGCATATTATTTTGTGAAGTGGTTTCTTGCATCAAACAACACAACGACATTTTTACAACAACATTCTGGATAAACAGGTTCATGTCAATCCCTGCATGTTTTTTTCAAAAGTCTCATGGAATGTAGGCCTACATTGAACACCACACATTGGCAGCTACTGTAGGCTGAATGACAGAACAGCTATTTCCATGTTAAAATGTTATGGGATGCATTTTCTCAATTGCTTTCTATGGTAAGCCACTCTGGTAGGCCTACATTATGATCAAATAGCCACAGTAGCCTGATTAGCCATTGTTAAAACAGTAAATGAGCAAGCCAGAAGTTGCACAGAAATTTCACAAGGTTCAAGTTTGCGCTCAGCAGACCTGAAATTTGCTCAGCGCCGAAAAATATTAGAGGGAACATTGATCACAACTCAGCATGTTGTTAAGATTCATTTTAGCGCTAATAAGTACTGTACCTGGGATGTCAGTGTGAAGTCTCAAACATAAACCAAATAAATGGTCAAAGTGGAATGGCAAACATACATGAGCAGTAAACCTACCAGGTTTGAGAGGTCGCACGGTGGCATCAGCTCCCCCTCTGCCCCTGCTGGTCTCCACCTCAGCAACCTAAGGAGAGCAGACCCAATACAGAACAGAGTCCATTTACTCTTGCTATGAACTCTGCACACTTACAGTGGTTCAACTGTAGTAATAACTCCCTGTGATTAAAAAGCGTCTTACGCATGAGGGATGGTTGTTTTGAAGATGTCCAGCATACAGTTGCAGGTTTTGTCCCATATCTCTGGGCTGAACTTCTCCCCGTTCAGAATGACCACGTTCTCCAGACAGTTGGTCCCTGAGCGCGCCAGCTGCTCGTTGTCTGAGGAGAGAGAGAGGAGGTCAGAGGGAGAGACAGAAGGGGAGAAACAGAGGGGGGGGGGGGGGAGAGAGAGAGAGAGGGTCAAATGAAGAGAGGAGGGAGGGAGAGCAGTTTAAAGATAAAGAGAGGGAAGAGCGAGAAAGTCCTAAACTCTGAGGTGTTTTAGATGAGACAGGGAACCAACCAGCCCTCTCTCCTCTCACCTTGTTGCACACACCAGTACAGTTGGGACAGGATATCATCCAGGAGAATCTTGCTGAGAGGCTCAAAGTACTGAGTGAAGACATCACAGATGGCGTAAAGTGCATGGTTACAGGTGGTGGTCATCCATTCAGCTTTCTGGGTTTGAAGAGGAAAAGGAAGTTTATTAGTGTGTAGCAGTTGGCACCTTATTCCCTTTGTAGTGCACTACGTTTGACCAGGACCAATAGCGCCCAACCATTTGGGACACATGGTATATATTTTATGGCTTTGACACAAAGTTTCTGGAAATCAAGAGCTTAATCTGACCTCAGTTTGCTGCTCTGGAAGTTTCATGTTGTCAAAGATCCTAAAGATGATCCTGAACAGATCTTGCCACCAGTGTTTCTTGTAGGTGTGACCGTAGGTCTTCATCACCTCAAACATCACAGTCAAACCCCTAGAGCAATGGCAAGGAAACAGGGATGATTTGTTAGTAGAGGGTCCACACTCAGAAAAAGTTATTTTATGCTATTTTAGCAACAAAAGCAGGGATGATCACAGCACTTGTGAAACTCATTCATTCCAAATCAAATCACATTTTATTTGTCACATGCGCCGAATACAGGTGTAGACCTTACAGTGAAATGCTTACTTACAAGCCCTTAACCAACAATGCAGTATTAAGTAAAAAATAGAAAGTACAACATTTTTTATAAAAATAACAAATAATTAAAGAGTAGAAGTAAAATAGCGAGGCTATATACAGGGAGTACCGGTACAGAGTCAATGTGGGGGCAAAGGTTAGTCGAGGTAATATGTACATGCAGGTAGAGTCATGCCTCGATCAGGTTGACAAAGGAAAAAGA
This sequence comes from Thymallus thymallus, assembly GCA_023634145.1. Taxonomy (NCBI): domain Eukaryota; kingdom Metazoa; phylum Chordata; class Actinopteri; order Salmoniformes; family Salmonidae; genus Thymallus; species Thymallus thymallus. The sequence continues at coordinate 13,388,219 of CM042383.1, read as the reverse complement.
AGACTACTGCTGTTAGTTCATTGTGCATACATTGATCTGACTCATTTTCCTCAAGTCAGGAGATCAAGAGATGAGAAAAGGACTAGGGACACTGGTATTCAATCAAATGTATTTTATAAAGGCCTTTACATAAGCAGATGTCACAAAGCGTTTTTAGCTATTTTTCTCCCCAATTTCGTGGTAACCAATTGTTAGTTAGTCTTGTCCCATCGCTGCAACTCCCGTACAGACTCGGGAGAGGCGAAGGTCAGGAGCCGTGCGTCCTCCGAAACACGACCCCGCCAAGCCGCACTGCTTCTTGACACAATGCACGCTTAACCCGGAAACCAGCCGCACCAATGTGTTAGAGGAAACACTGCACACCACAGGAGTCGCTAGAGTGTGATGGGACAAGGACATCCCGGCCGGACAAGGACATCCCGGCCGGCCAATCCCTCCCCTAACCCGGACAACACTGGGCCAATTGTGCGCCGCCTCATAGTTCTCCCTGTTGCGGCCGACTGCGAAACAGCCTGGGACCGAACCAGGATCTGTAGACCGCTGCGCCACTCGGAAGGCTCCGTCACAGTGTTTTACAGATACCTGGACTAAACCCAGAAGAGCCAGCAATGCAGATGCACAGTGGCCTGGAAAAACTCCCTAGAAGTTTGTTCCAGGCAGGATGAGAAGGGTTTTACCTGGTTCTGACGTCCAGTTTACACCGGTTGATGATGCAGGAGAGCTCAAACAGGATGGGGAACCATCCTCGCACCCACACCCGGTCCTCCGGGGCTACATTCATGTCATCGCTGGTATAGTCTTTGAAGGCCTGGCAAGAGAGGAGAGGTTTTCATCCATGGGTAAGAGAGGAATCTCATGGCCATTCAGAGAGTTGGATTCTCCTGAATAAATTATTCCTTAATCCATACATTCCCTTTTAGTCTGGGTGATCTCCATTATCAGTGATATACCCCTACAATAGTTTTTGGTTTGTTTGACTTTTTAATACTTTATAACTTCTGTCCAACTACTAAACATCTTAGTTTTATCTCTGATGTACACCATCAAACTATTTACTGTTAGAGTATTTCAAGTCCTTCTCAATATAGTGCTCACTGCTCACCTGTGGCCTCTCAGACACATATTTGGCACAGTGGCGTATGAGGCGGATGGACTCCATGCTGGTGTCAGGGAAGGAGGCGTTGCAGGCAAACTCAGACAGACACTTCACAGCATCCTGGAAAGAGTCAATGGTGGCCGGGAAGTGCTTCTCAAATACATTCGCTGAGAACAAAAACAGAGAAATTACTTGACCAAAATATACTTTGAAAAAAATCTATAAATAGGAAAGGGTACTAAATAAGTGTCTGTGAGTTTCTCTTTGCACTACCATCCTCTATTATTCTTAATGTTTACATTGGTATGTCATGTCATTGCCTAAGGAGTAGCTAGTGTTAGTCAGAACCCAACACTTACTGACGATGTAGCCGGTGGTTTGGAAGGCAAGCTCCACGATGCTCCCATCCTGATCTGAGGCTGCCAGGTGGAACACTGAGAAGATGTTCTTCCACCCTGACCGGATGTTCCCAGCCTGGGAATTTACCATCTGAGCTATACACCTCACCACCATGTCTCGAATGGTAGGAGACCTTTGGGCATTACAGTTTGAATCATTATTGAATCATTGCATCATTTCAAGGTTTCAATAATTTTCAAAGTTAGAATTGTTGAATACTTTCAAGTTTTGAATCATTGAATAATTTCAAGGTTTGAATAACTGAATCGTTTCAAGGTCTGAATACTTTTCAAGGTTTGAATCATTGAATCATTTTAGAAGGCCACAAAGGATACAATTGCATCAGATTTGACAAGCTTTGGAATTTCATTCCATGCACTAATTAGCGCAAGTTACAAAATAAAAACAAAGCTGACCTGTTCTTTTTCATGATATGTTCAAAAGGCCTCAAGAAATCCTTCTGGAATCGGAAGTTGGCGAGTTCTCCTTTTTCTAAGAATTTCATAGACAGCTGCCTCAGGGAGTCAACAGCAAATATAGCCACATCCTCGTTGGAGTTACATCCAACCTGTACAGATACAAATGCATCTCAACCACTGTTGTCTCAACCCAAAACCAGAGAACAGCGCCTTATATATACAGTGGGGAGAACAAGTATTTGATACACTGCCGATTTTGCAAGTTTTCCCACTTACAAAGCATGTAGAAGTCTGTAATTTTTATCATAGGTACTCTTCAACTGTAAGTGACGGAATCTAAAACAAAAATCCAGCAAATCACATTGTATGATTTTTAAGTAATTCATTTGCATTTTATTGCATGACATAAGTATTTGATACATCAGAAAAGCAGAACTTAATATTTGGTACAGAAACCTTTGTTTGCAATTACAGAGATCACACGTTTCCTGTAGTTCTTGACCAGGTTTGCACACACTGCAGCAGGGATTTTGGCCCACTCCTCCATCCAGATCCTTCAGGTTTTGGGGCTGTCGCTGGGCAATACGGACTTTCAGCTCCCTCCAAAGATTTTCTATTGGGTTCAGGTCTGGAGACTGGCTAGGCCACTCCAGGACCTTGAGATGCTTCTTACGGAGCCACTCCTTAGTTGCCCTGGCTGTGTGTTTCGGGTCGTTGTCATGCTGGAAGACCCAGCCACGACCCATCTTCAATGCTCTTACTGAGGGAAGGAGGTTGTTGGCCAAGATCGATACATGGCCCCATCCATCCTCCCCTCAATACGGTGCAGTCGTCCTGTCCCCTTTGCAGAAAAGCATCCCCAAAGAATGATATTTCCACCTCCATGCTTCACGGTTGGGATGGTGTTCTTGGGGTTGCACTCATCCTTCTTCTTACTCCAAACACGGCGAGTGGAGTTTAGACCAAAAAGCTCTATTTTTGTCTCACCAGACCACATGACCTTCTCCCAATCCTCCTCTGGATCATCCAGATGGTCATTGGAAAACTTCAGACGGGCCTGGACATGCGCTGGCTTGAGCAGGGGGACCTTGCGTGCGCTGCAGGATTTTAATCCATGACGGCGTAGTGTGTTACTAATGGTTTTCTTTGAGACTGTGGTCCCAGCTCTCTTCAGGTCATTGACCAGGTCCTGCCGTGTAGTTCTGGGCTGATCCCTCACCTTCCTCATGATCATTGATGCCCCACGAGGTGAGATCTTGCATGGTGCCCCAGACCGAGGGAGATTGACCGTCATCTTGAACTTCTTCCATTTTCTAATAATTGCGCCAACAGTTGTTGCCTTCTCACCAAGCTGCTTGCCTATTGTCCTGTAGCCCATCCCAGCCTTGTGCAGGTCTACAATTTTATCCCTGATGTCCTTACACAGCTCTCTGGTCTTGGCCATTGTGGAGAGTTTGGAGTCTGTTTGATTGAGTGTGTGGACAGGTGTCTTTTATACAGGTGACGAGTTCAAACAGGTGCAGTTAATACAGGTAATGAGTGGAGAACAGGAGGGTTTCTTGAAGAAAAACTAACAGGTCTGTGAGAGCCGGAATTCTTACTGGTTGGTAGGTGATCAAATACTTATGTCATGCAATAAAATGCAAATTAATTATTTAAAAATCATACAATGTGATTTTCTGGATTTTTGTTTTAGATTCCGTCTCTCACAGTTGAAGTGTACCTATGATAAAAATTACAGACCTCTACATGCTTTGTAAGTAGGAAAACCTGCAAAATCGGCAGTGTATCAAATACTTGTTCTCCCCACTGTACATGCAGATGATACATTTCTTTCAACAGAAACTGCTACCGTAATAAAAAAATAAAAAAAACAGTACCTTGTTAAAATGGTCTCCGATAACTTCCCAAATTCTAGACCATTGAAGCCTGATGCGGCCCATGTTGTAGTAGGAAATCTCCACAATCTTCTGAAGGCTAAACATACGCGGATGTGTAGGTGAGGCAAGCTCGTCCATTGACACAGCACACAACCACCTGACAAAATCAACTGCAAAAAGACAACAAAATGCATATCAACCTGTTAATATTCATGTACAGTGCATTCAGAAAGTATTCAGACCCCTTGACCTTTTCTACATTTTGTTACGCTACAGCGTTATTCTAAAATTGATTAAATTATTTATTTTTCTCATCAATCTACACACAATATCCCATAATGACAAAGCGAAAACAGCTTTTTAGAAATGTTTGCAAATTTATTAAACCTAAAACACAGAAATATCTTATTTACATAAGTATTCATACCCTTTGCTACGTGACTCGAAATTGAGCTCAGGTTCATCCTCATTGATCTAACTTGAGATGTTTCTACAATTTGATTGCAGTCCACCTGTGTAAATTCAATTGATTGGACATGATTTGGAAAGGCAGACACCTGTTTATATAAGGTTCCACAGTTGACAGTGCATGTCAGAGCAGAAACCAAGGCATGAGGTCGAAGGAATTGACCGTAGAGCTCCGAGACAGAATTGTGTCGAGGCACAGATCTGTGGAAGGGTACCAAAAAATGTCTGCAGCATTGAAGGTCCCTAAGAACACAGTGGCCTCCATCATTTTTAAATGGAAGAAAATTTGAACCACCAAGACTCTTCCTAGAGCTGGCCGCCAGGGGAGCGGCCAGCTCAAACTGAGCAATTGGGGGAGAAGGACCTTGGTCAGGGAGGTGACCAAGAACACAACGGTCACTCTGCCAGAGCTCCAGAGTTCCTCTGTGGAGATGGGAGAACCTATCAGAAGGACAACCATCTCTGCAGCACTGCACCAATCAGGCTTTTATGGTAGAGTTGCCAGACGGAAGCCACTCCTCAGTAAAAAGCACATCACAGGCCGCTTGGAGTTTGCCAAAAGGCACCTAAAGACTCTCAGACAATGAGAAACAAGATGCTCTGGTCTGATGAAACCAAGATTGAACTCTTTGGCCTGAATGCCAAGCGTCACGTCTGGAGGAAACCTGGAACCATCCCTACGGTGAAGCATGGTGGTGGCAGGATCATGCTGTGGGGATGTTTTTCAGCGGCAGGGTCTGGGAGACTAGTCAGGATTGAGGGAAAGATGAACGGAGCAAAGTACAGAGAGACTTCTCCAGAGCACTCAGGAACTCAGACTGTGGTGAAGGTTCACCTTTCAACGGGACAACAACCCTAAGCACACAGCCAAGGCAACGCTGGAGTGGCTTCGGGACAAGTCTCTGAATGTCCTTGAGTGGCCCAGCCAGAGCCTGACGTTGAACCCAATCGAACATCTCTGGAGAGACCTGAAAATAGCTGTGCAGCGACACTCCCATCCAACCTGACAGAGCTTGAGAGGATCTGCAGAGAAGAATGGGAGAAAGTCCCCAAATACAGGTGTTCTAAGCTTGTAGCATCATACCCAAAAAGCCTCGAGGCTGTAATCTCTGCCAAAGGTGTTTCAACAAAGTACTGAGTAAAGGGTATGAATACTTACACTACCGTTCAAAAGTTTGGGGTCACTTAGAAATGTCCTTGTTTTTGAAAGAAAAGCAAATCTTTTGTCCATTAAAATAACATAAAATTTATCATAAATACAGTGTAGCCATTGTTAATGACGTAAATGACTATTGTAGCTGGAAATGGCAGATTTTTTATGGAATATCTACATAGGCGTACAGAGGCCCATTATCAGCAACCATCACTCCTGTGTTCCAATGGCACGTTGTGTTAGCTAATCCAAGTTTATCATTTTAAAAACGCTAATTGATCATTAGAAAACCCTTTTGAAATTATGTTAGCACAGCTGAAAACTGTTGTGCTGATTAAAGAAGCAATAAAACTGGCCTTCTTTAGACTAGTTGAGTATCTGGAGCATCAGCATTTGTGGGTTCGATTACAGGGTCAAAATGGCCAGAAACAAAGAACTTTCTTCTGAACCTCGTCAGTCTATTCTTGTATTGAGAAATGATGGCTATTCCATGCGAGAAATTGCCAAGAAAACCATTACTTTCACCAATAATGAGGTTAAATCTATACAGCATTTTTTGTAGAGAAATGGGCGGCAGGTAGCCTAGCGGTTAGAGCGTTGGGCCAGTAACCGAAAGTTCACTGGTTCGAATACCCGAGCCGACAAGGTGAAAAACCCGTCGGTGTCCTTGAGCAAGGCACTTAAATGTAATTTGCTCCAGGAGCTGACCCTGTAGGTAGGCCGTCATGGTAAATAAGAATTTGTTCTTAACTAACTTGCCTAGTTAAATAAAATAATAAAATACCAACCTATTGCATTGCCATCGAGTCTGGTAGAACCAGTAAATATCCTGAGAAAAAAAAACATAAGATATATTTTTCTCCATTTGCAATAGTGACTTCTTTTAGAGGTTTATTGCTTAATAAAACTGGAGACAGGAAACAACATATTGAATAAATTCCATCATAGGGCCCATTCTATCAGCCTACCTGTCAACAGCAACGACTACACTCTGGGAGCTTGCCTCTCCAATTGACTCCTGAATACTGGCTATTTGTTTACGGTCCACATTACCTCCAACTGCAAGACAAACAATGTGTAATGAGAAATAGCTGAAGGTACATGTTTTAAGAAAACCCCAATAGTCAGAAAATGATACATAAGATAACATTACACATTATGAATACAATTTCAAAACAATAAACATCAACCATTAATTATAAGATAAACATTGATATACATGTACAACCAAACCAGGCATTGTGACAATAGCCCAGAGAGTATCTAATCTAAAAGCAAGGGTGTATCCCAAATGCCACCGTAATATTTCCCATATAGTGCACTACTTTTTACCAGGGCCCTATGGGATTAGGGTTGAAAAGGGAATAGGGTGCCATTTGGGACGCAGCCTATGCCATGGAGAGGCGAGAGGACTGACCCAGTCCCAGGTACTCTGAGCTGTCTGAGGCCTGCTCTCTCAGGCTGGCTAGGAGGCCCCCTTTGGCCGGGACCGTCCCTGAGATGTAGCGAGCCTTCACCCCTGTCCCGATAAGCTGGGCCAACTCCAACTGACTGATACACTTCAGGATCTGTGAAAGACAGGACAGAAGAGTTGGGGTTAATACTGTTTCTTACTATTCAACCGTTATTTAGCTAGGTAAGTCATTAAAAACATGATCATTTGTGATAACTACCAGGAGAGAAGTGAGAGTTACTACTGTTCAACCTGGTAAGTGATTGAGAACAAATGTATTTTCTGACAACGACCAAGTCGGTCAACAATAAAAAAATAGTGACAATATACTGGTAGAGAGAAGTCATTGAAAATGTTGTCTTAATATCCTGGTTGATCAAGAGGTGAACCACTGAAATGCAGTGACAATATGCTATAGAACAGTGTTTCTTAATCCTGGTCCTGGGGGCCCAAAGGGGTGGACATTGAATGTTTTGCCCCAGCACTACACACCTGATTCAAATCATCAAAGCTGAATGATCAGTTGATCATTTGAATAAGCTGTGTAGTGCTAGGGCAAAAAACAAAATGTGCACCCCTTGGGGTTAAGAAGCACTGCTAGAGAAGACAGAATGAGACTAACCTCGTGCCAGGAGTTGCCCAGGTAGTTTCCATCAGTGTGGGCAACGGTGATGAGAGTCTTGATGGTGTCAATGTTCTTCTGCTTCATCTCAGAGATACCAGAGCTGGCTGTGAGCAGGGTGAACCGCGCCAGGGCCTGCACGTACGCATCACGCTCCAGTTGGATGGTGAAGATACAGGCTATCCTGATGGCACAGCGGATCCCCTCCAGACACAGAGAGGCTACCTCAGTGTCATCACAGTCCTGAAGACCCACACTGAACGCTGCTAAGAACGGGGTCCATGCCAACTGGGGAAAAACACACACAAAGTCAGTACACCAAGAAGGATTTTATGAGGGTGGTCCAGACCAAGGATGCTGGTGCAGGAAATATAAAAATATATAACTACATTTGAGTGTAAAAATGTATAATACGATCTTAAAATGGTATTCTGCATTTGGTTACAGTATCAGCAACAATCCCATCTTATATTGAAAGGAATGCATTAGTACTGTGAGTAATGGTGACATATGGTAGCAGCGGTGGAATGTTATACCTAGAACATTGGTCTGAATACATACAGTGAGCTCCATAATTCATTGGACAGTGACAATTTTTATTTTATTTTGGTTCTGTACTCTAGCAATTTGAGTTTGAAAAGATACAATGACAATGCGGTTGAAGTGCAGACTGTCAGCTTTATTTTGAGGTTATTTTCATACATATTGGATGAACCGGTTAGAAATGACAGTACCTTTCGTACATGGTCCCCCCCATTTTAAGGTACTACAAGTATTTGTTGAATTGGCTTCACAGATACGTGTCGTTAGGCAGGTGTATTCATTTGTCTCGTTAGTGAATGCAGGAGAGCTGTTGATGAATAGTATTGATTCTAGACTTTGCTTTTGGAGGTTGTTGTTGGGGTGTGACAACATGAGGAAGACAGCTGTGTTGATGCAAATGAAGCTGGCCGTCATAAGGCTCAAAAATGAAATCCAATCAATCAGGAATATTGCAAAAACCCTGGGCATGCCCAACTCAACAGTTTGGTTCATCATTAACAAGAAAATAACAACCAGTGAACTCAATTATGTCAAAAGACCCAGTAAACCGAGGAAGACCACTGTAGTGGATGACAGGAGAATACTCTCTATGGTGAAGAAAAAACCCCGACAACAGCCCAACAGATCAAAAACACTCTCCTGGATGCAGGTGTAGATGTGTCAAAGTCTACCATACGTAGACGACTACACCAGCAGGACTACAGAGGGTACACTACAAGATGCAAACCACTGATAAGCCTGAAGAACAGAAAGGCGAGATTACAGTTTGCTAAAAAAGCACCTAAAAGAGCCCCAAGAGTTCTGGAAAAAAGTATTGTACACAGATGAGACAAAGATTAACATGTACCAGAGTGATGGAAAGAGGAAAGTGTGGAGAAAAAAAAAAAGAAATGCCCATGATCCAAAGCATACCACCTCATCCGTGAAACATGGTGGCGGGTGTTATTGCTTGGGCCTGTATGGCTGCCAGTGGAACAGGCTCACTTGTCTTCATCGATGATGTGACTGCAGACAGAAGTAGAAGAACGAATTCTGAAGTCTACAGAAATATTTTATCTGCTCAGATAAAACCAAATGCCTCCAAACTCATTGTATGGCACTTCATCATGCAACAAAACAATGACCCTAAACATACTGCTAGAGCAACGAAGGGATCTGAATCCAATTAAACATGCATTTTACATGCTGAAGAGGAGACTGAAGGCAATTAGTCCCCGAAACAAGCAGGAACTGAAGACAGCTGCAGTACAGGCCTGGCAGAGCATCCCCAGGGAAGATCCCCAGAGTCTGGTGATATGCATCGCAGACTTCAAGCAGTCATTGCATGCAAAGGATATGCAACCAAATATTAACAATGATTACTTTATTCTGCATTATGTTAAACTGTCCAATGTTTTTTGATGCCCCGAAAATGGGGGGGGGGGGGACTATGCACAAAAGGTTCTATAATTTCTAATTGGTTAATCCGATATGTATGAAAATACCCTCAAATTAAAGCTGACAGTCTGCACTTCAACCTCATTGTATCCTTTCAAACTCAAATTGCTAGAGTACAGAAACAAAATAACAAAAACATGGTCACTGTCCAATGAATTATGGTGCTCAGTGTAAATATTATGTTTGTCCTACCGGTAATTCATTATAATGGTCTGATGTGGTCTAGGTGAGTTATCTTGAACATAGGTCTAACCATAGAAATATAATGTGTTATTATTTTTTTATTCAAATTCTATGGGTCTGACGTAGTCTAGGTGGGTGACCTTGAACATGGGTCTGACATAGTCTAGGTGGGTTACCTTGAACACGGGTCTGTCATAGTCTAGGTGGGTTACCTTGAACATGGGTCTAATGTGGTCTAGGTGGGTTACCTTGAACACGGGTCTGACGTGGTCTAGGTGAGTTACCTTGAATATGGGTCTGACGTGGTCTAGGTGGGTTACCTTGAACATGGGTCTGACGTAGTCTAGGTGGGTTACCTTGAACATGGGTCTGATGTAGTCTAGGTGGGTTACCTTGAACATGTGTCTGACGTGGTCTAGATGGGTTACCTTGAACATGGGTCTGACGTGGTCTAGGTGCGTGGCACTGGTGAAGGGAGCCTGGACGTGGCTGACTGCCTCCATCAGGGCCTTGGCTGTCTTAGCCATCTGCTCCATCTCTACGTTATACAGCAGACGCCGCTGCTTCTCACTGGCCACACCTGGAGAGGAAACAGAGACTTGGTGGGCATCACATACAAAACACACCTACTGTACACACACTGTCAACAACTAACCACACAAGACCCTATGTTGATGCCATCACTATGACTGAGGACAAACTTAATCCATTTAGTGTGCTTGTTTCTTCTTGACCCTTTGTCATTTTGTCATCCAGCAACTTACTTTGTTTGCTGGATTTGAGGGTTAATTTTTTGGTTTCATTCATGGCTATTTTCTTCCCTGCGATTTCATGGTAAATGGCTGACAGGTACTCCTCAGGTAAATCTTTGCTGTCGTTGATTCCTCGGTTCATCTTGATGTACTGCTCTTTAGTCATTTTATTCTTCACCTAAAAAAAAATACAAATACTTGGTCACAGCTCATGTATTCACATGAGAAAATGACTTCTCTTAATCAAACGTTTGCTTGAGAGACTTACTTGTGGACTGTGAAGGTCTGTTGTCAGCATAATGATTGAATAAGCCAGGACATAGGCCGTATCTGCACTAGCAAACTCAGTTTGCCTGAAGGAACAGAGAAATGTCAACCAATGTCATAACATGTACTGTGTAACAACATTATCGGAGAGGCTGCGGATACGAATTCTCTGGAACCCTCTTCCCGACAGCTAAAAGTCAGAAGCTTCACGCAAAGTCTCTGCTCTTCTCGTTTCGCTGCCCAGAGAACAGGGTACTCTGGTGAATTTCAGTGAATTTCAGTGACGTACGGAGAAAAGGTGCTTGTTTAATAAAGTTATATCAAAGTTGAATCAATGTCTGCAAGATCACATAATGATAGCATTCTACATAACAGAACCAAATATAATAGCTTGTATAACGTTACTGTAAGATGATACTACCTAATTTCTTATGAGATTTTAAGATGATTGTGCGAATGGTCACTTTTTATTCTTATGTGGTCAAAACGAACAAGATATTCGTAACAACACTATACATCTCAAGAAGATCTAAATGCAAATCCTCATGAAAATGATGGAGATCAAATGGTTGGCATGGAGATATATGGGTAAAATGTGAAGAATTATCATTCACGATTGACAGGGAGAAATGTGAAGGGAGGGTGACCGCAAACATTTGTGCGTAAAGAAGAGGTAAAGAAACACAAAAACAGAACGTGATTCGGATCTTCAGCTCTGGGGAAGAGGCTTCCAGGGGGGCGGGACGGAACGAGGTGGTTACCTTCGGATTCCGCAGCCTCGGCCTAACATTAGAACAACATCTATTAAGTCACACCGTGGCCTGCAACCCAAATGGCACCCAAAAGTAGTGCACTATAAAGGGAAAAGGGTGCCATTTGGGACAACGCCATGCAGTCTGTCTACTGAGATGGAAACTCACCCTTGGTTACATTCTAAATATCTGGCCGCAAATTTTTCCATGAGCCGATCGATCTTCTGGGCCTCTCCGGGCAGACGGAAGCCCTCCAGGAACAGACGCAGAGCCGAGACAAAGTCCTTGCCTTGGAAATCCATCTGGTCAACGTAGGCGTACATCACCTCTTTATTAATCCGCTCGTTATCCCCGATGAACTCACCCACCTGAGTCTGATAAGCAAAGAAGGAAGTCCATAGAGAGGCATTTTAATATACACAAACAATGAAAATACAGTGTATATTCAATATATTTGTGGACATCAGTAAGAAGAACACAAGTGAGATATGTACATAGAGAAATATATTATATCCGATATATGCCTTTATACAGGCTAAGAGGAAGTTAGTCTCATTCATTTCAGCAGGTGTCATTTCAGCAGGTGTCATTTCAGCAGGTGTAATTTCAGCAGGTGCTTACAGAGTCTAGCCTCTCCTCCTGGTGCAGGAACTGGGCTAGGTCCTCTGGCGTGGTACCCAGCATCCCTTGCTCCTGCAGGTACTGGATGCCCCTCTTTGGCTTCTTGTTGAACCTGCACAGAAAGAGATAGAGGGGAAAATGGCACATCTGTATGACACAGGCATGTTAGAGAGCATAAATTCTGCTCAGTCACTTGTCACAGACTGAGCCGATTGACTGATCAACAAATCATAATGATTAGTTATTTAGGATGCAAGGTGATTTGTAGATTAGTCAGAATTGATGTCTCAAACACAGCCACACTGAGCACTCTGGACCACTGATAGCTGCTCTGACTACACGTCCAGTCTTCAACACACTTACAGGTCGATGCCTTGCTCGATGATCTCTTTCTGCTGCTTGAGGACCTCGAACTGCTCTGCGTTGTCCGTTCCTGACATGAGGGTGCTGTAGGAGCCAATGCCTGAGGAGGTGGTGGAGTCCAGGGAGTTGAGGCTACCGTAGCGGTTGATACTCTCTGAGGGCTTGGTGCTCTCACTGGACTCCAGATCCACAGGCTTTTCCTGGCCTACAGAGGAGAGGAGAGGCACGTAGGGACATCCCATAATATTAAGAATATCCCTTTATAAACACTGTTAGAGGTCTCAACCTGGATCATCTCAGGGGCTGACTACTGTACCAGGTCTGCTGCTGTAAGCCTGAACACCACCAGTGGTCACAGCGAGTTAACAAACACAGGGCAACACAGCAAACTGAAAGGTAACTACTACCTAACACTAAGGCTGGTTTTGCTAAAACTGATCATCAAGATCAACCTCAGGCTCTAACTGGAACGATGGGTTTCTAAGGCTAGGAATACATTTCAGGATTTACCTGCTCTACCTTACAAGATCAAAGATAGAGAGCAAAACAGATCCAGATCAGTGATGGAACATGTAACGATAAACAAAAATGTAGTTCAGTGTGAGCTGGAGAGAGATCTCAGGTGTGTAGGTAAAGGTCGCGCCTAAGCGGGTTTGCACGTCAGTAAGAAGGCCCTGCAGCAGCTCTTGGTCTCAGGAGAAACACAGCAGCTCTTATTCAACAGTAGTAAGTAAGTGGCATCTTACCTAGACTGGTCTGAGAGTTAGGGTTCACATACTGATCATTGCTCCACTCCACCATACACTTGAGGATGGACACCAGACACTCCAGGCCCTTTTTCCTCAAGCTCAGCTCCTACAAACAAAAGAAACACACATTCAAATGGTCCAACAAGAGGAAAGGAGACCTATGGATGGTGAGTGTCCATTGGAAGCATCTCTTACCTGAGAAGGTGTGGTGCCAAGCTCATGCCCCACTCTGCCCTGTGCTATCTTTGATAGGTAATTGACCAGTCTCTCAAATATATTAGCAGCATTCAGGTCACAGTCGTAGTTGACATAGATATCCACCACACTCTGGGCGTCTGTGAGGAGAGGCAAGAGACAGAGGTGAGTGTCTGTCTGTCAAAGCGTCAGTAGTGAGGGGTTGTATCATACCTGGGGCCGGGGAGACAAAAAACCAAAGAGAAAGGAATACTGCCGCTACCTCGCTCTACCTTCAAGGTACATGAACAGAGGAGCAAACTGAAGTGAAGAGGGAATTTCAACAACTTTTGGAGGATGTTTTTTTTATTGGTAAAACCAACATGTTTCAACCCTCCATCAGGGTTTTACAGATAGACAAAGCCCTGGTAGTGTGAAGTACAGTAGACAGACCAGACACCAACCTGCACAGATCCTGGTGAGGCTCTGGATCACCATCCATTTATGATCATAGGAGCTGGTGGACGTCTCCAGGATGTAGAGGAAGATCTCCTTGAAGAAAACCTGAGGGGAAAATACTTGGTGGTGAAACTCCACCATATCTGATAACTAAATGGTTTATTACACAGTATTTACATTAAAACATACATCAATAATTAAACGTAATCTTGTTGTGTTGATATGCATTGTGTATTTATTCTTGTGTGTTTCCCAAATGGCACCCTATTCCCTATGTAGTGCACTACTTTCAACCAGAGCCCTACGCAAAAAGTAACTCATTAGAAAGGGAATAGGGTGCCATTTGGGATGTATTCATAATTAATCGAGCCAGTTACAGTACCTCAATTTGCATCTTGAGGTGAGTCTTGAAGTGGGAGAGGAGGGTGAGGAAGATGGAGAGTGAGAGCTCGAAGACCTCGGGGACAGAGGAGACGCCGTTCTTCGACAGCGCCACACACAGGTACTGCTTGATGGCGTTGATGAACATCTCGTTGGTCTTGAAGATGGGCCCGGCGTTCTGCAGGATGGACAGCAGCAGCTGGAGGGACAGCACCTTGGAGCGTAGCTCGTGAGATCTGCAGAGACAAACAGAAAACCACATATACTTAAAGCATCCAAATATATTGCATTATTATGCATGTTAACATTATAATGTCATACAATCATCTCACAGACAGTTAGACAGTGGACAATGTTATGCATAGAGCAGGGCTGTTCAATGTTGGTCCTGGAGGGCTGAAACACTTCTGGTTTTCATCCTCTTCTTCAAACAAGGGACTAATTCAGACTTGGGACACAAGCAGAGTGCAATTAACTACCAGGTAGAAACCAACACTAGAAGTGTTTCTTCTCTCCAGGACAGGAATTGACCAGTCCTGGCATAGAGGGACGTAACATATTATAAGCCTTATTACAAGACATTATAAAAAAAAGTTTATTACAAGTTATAAAGCTAAGTTATTACACCTGTAGGGTTTAAGTAAAGTTTTAACATGAGGTTCAATCACACAGTCATTTCCTGTGGCCATAGCCTACCGGTCTATTCATACAGTAACTAAGTGTGACAGGGTATTTCTTTTTTAACCTTTATTTAACTAGGCAAGTCAGTTAAGAACTAATTCTTATTTACAATGACGGCCTACCTACAGGGTCAGTCATAGTAGTACGGTGCCCCTGGAGCAAATTAGGGTTAAGTGCCTTGCTCAAGGACAAATGGACAGGTTTTTCACCTTATCGGCTCGGGTATTCGTATGAAGGAGAACTTACTTAGGATCAGGGGGTCCATCAGACAGTGGCTTCATAGAGAGTTTGCAGAGAGAGCGGAAAACTAGAAAGGCATCCTTCTGGAGGATATGGGAGAACTTAGCAACAGGAGACGAACCGCTCGTAGTTCCAGATTCCTAGAAAACGAAACGCACAGATTAATCCTATATTAACAAAAAGTAATACATGTTCATATACACAAATGTACATTAACACACCAAACAGATGCCACTATGACCTAGATTTATTAATGAATATGCTAATACTCCATCGACAATGTCTGAATCCCAAATGGCCCACTTGGCTGTGGTCAAAAGTAGTGCACTATATAGATAATGGGGTGGCATTTAAGATGCACTCAATGCCATTCTATGTTGGGGAATAGTGTGGGTGGGCACCTGAGTGTCGTTGGAGGAGACAGAGATCCTGTCATCCGTCAGTGAGGGGGTGAAGCCGGTAGATATGGGCGTGCCGGGGATACCGTTGGCATGGACGTTCTCTGTGTCGCTGCCTAGCCCGCCCTCCTCCTCCTCCTCCTCCTCCTCCACCACCACCACCACCGGGGCTGGCGTATCGTCTACACACTCTGTAGCGCAGCTCACACTCTCCCTGCATTCTACACAAACACACACGCGCGCACGCACACGCACGCAGGCACACACACATATGCATGTCAAGCTCTCCTGGCTCAAAGTGGAGGAGAGATTGACTTCATCACTACTTGTATTTTGTGAGACGTGTTGACATGTTGAATGTACCGATCTGTCTGTTTGAACTACTGGCACACAGCTCGGACACCCATGCATACCCCACAAGACATGCCACCAGAGGTCTCTTTACAGTCCCCAAGTCCAGAACAGACTATGGGAGGCGCACAGTACTACATAGAGCCATGACTACATGGAAGTCTATTCCACACCAAGTAACTGATGCAAACAGTATAATTAGATTTAAAAAAACTGATAAAAATACACCTTATGCAATAGCGGGGTCTGTGAAGCAACACAAACATAGGCACAGACACATGCATACACACACAAGATAACATACGCACTATACACTCATACACATGGATTTTGTATTGTAGTTCTCAAGGAACTACAGTGAGTCCAATCTTCTACAGACAAGACAGACTATATAAGAGTATAAAGTTAAGAAAATGGCGTGTTACCTCCAGCAACTGTATTGACAACTTCCTGAAGCATGGTCTGGACCATCTCTTGAGCCTGCTCCTCATAGTTGACTGGTTCATGCTCAACAAACCCTTCAGCATCTTGCTGAGCCAAACCTAGAGAGATGTAAATACACTTCACCATACTTTCTTAAATCAGACACAGATTGAGCTGCAATGCAATTACTTGAAAGTTTCAGTAGAGGACGATATCCTGAGGATTTAAATGTAAATTGTAGGATTAAATGGCGGCAATTAGCCTAGCGGTTTGAGCATTGGGGCGGTAACCGAAAGGTCGCTGGTTCGAGTACCCGAGCCGACAAGGTTAAACATCTGTCCATGTGCCCTTGAGCAAGGCACTTAACTCTTTGCTCCAGGGGCGCTGTACTACTATGGCTTACCCTGTAAAACAACACATTTCACTAAATCCATCTGGTGTACGTGACAATAAAAAATAAAAAAACATAAACCAATGCACATAAGTCTTTGTCAGATATTCCATTTATTTTATCATCACTCCACTATTGCTACCACGGCACAGCTGTATGTGTACAAAACATATTCAACTGTAGGGGGTTTCTGAGGCCCATTTCATTATCAATCTCAATAAATGACCTCTGCCTTGTAATACCTTGCAGAGTTTAACTGCCTCTGATCAGACCAAGGAGTCTAGAATGTACGCCATCTTCAGAGATCGCCTATTCTATATTAAGTGCACTCCTTAAGTGCACTACTTCAAAAGTAGTGCACTATAAAGGGAATAGGATGCCATTTAGAACGCAGCCCTTGAATTCTGATGGAAGCTTTATTACGTCCTTCCCGCCATCTAAGAGCTCTGTTAACCCCTTACACTCGTGGTAATTGGGCTATATGGATAGGACTACATTGAAATGTTTCTTACAGAAGAATTATGAAAATAATACGCATAAGCATGGTAGAAATAGTTTGGAGATTATGGGAAAATAATTAGACCAAAGTTGAGAACACAATAGTTCACCTGACATAAGACTGAATTGAAAACATTACACTGTTGATTTCATGTGCATTTTACATTTACTGTACTTTTCGCCAGTGGTGTAAAAAATACTTTAAAGTACTACTTAAGTAGTTGTTTTCAGTATCTGTACTTTACTATTTATATTTTTGACTACTTTAACTTCACTACATTCCTAAAGAAAATAATGTATTTTTTACTCCGTACATTTTCACTGACACCCAAAAGTACTCATTTTGAATGCTTATTGTAGTATTTAAGGGCACTTCAGACTTCTTGTATTTTTATACTTTTTCATACTGCCGCACTATGTATCATGTACCGTGTATCTGTCTTTTGTGTATTTTCGTTCTGGCATTTTGCACCTGCCCTGTGTTTTTTTGTAGCTGCTTGACGAAGAAAGTACCTATCTATCTATCTATCTATCTATCTATCTATCTATCTATCTATCTATCTATCTATCTATCTATCTATCTATCTATCTATCTATCTATCTATCTATCTATCTATCTATCTATCTATCTATCTATCTATCTATCTATCTATCTATCTATCTATCTATCTATCTATCTATCTATCTTAACTAGGCAAGTCAGTTAAGAACAAATTCTTATTGACAATGACGCCTACCCCGGGCCAATTGTGCACCGCCCTATGGTACTCCCAATCACGGCCGGATTGTGATACAGCCTGGAATCAAACCAGGGTCTGTAGTGACGCCTTAAGCACTGAGATGCAGTGCCTTAGACCGCTGCGCCACATATTTCACGCGCTTATCAAGAGAACATCCCTCCCTGGTCATCCCTACGGCCTCTGATCTGGCGGACTCACTAAACACAAATCCATTAATTTGGAAATTATGTCAGTGTTGGATTGTGCCCCTGGCTATCCACAAATTTTAAAAAAAAACACGAAACTTGAGCCGTCTGGTTTGCTTAATATAAAGAAATGTTTGCAATTACATTTACTTTTTACTTATTTATTTTATTTATTTAACCTTTATTTAACTAGGCAAGTCAGATAAGAACAAATTCTTATTTACAATGACGGCCTACACCGGCCAAACTCGGACGACGCTGGGCCAATTGTGCACCACCCTATGGGACTCCCAATCACGGGCGGTTGTGATACAGTCTGGATTCGAACCAGGTTGTCTGTAGTGACGCCTCTAGCACTGAGATGCAGTGTCTTAGACCACTGTGCCAATTAGGATCACTTTTGACACTTAAGTATATTTAAAACCAAATTAGACTTTTACTCTAACAGTATTTTACTAGATTACTTTCACTTTTACTTGAGTCATTTTCTATTAAGGTATTTTTTATTTTACTCAATGATGATAATTGGGTACTTTTCCTACCACTGTTTTTCGCCACATATGTTGATATCGAAATCTGAAAAATATTCTGGATACATTCAGTAACATGATAAGAATATTCCTGGAAAATGTGGGGTAGGTACAACATAATACAAAAAAAATTACAAGGGTTTGAGTGAGAGGACTAAGTGGTGTCTCCAAGTGGCCACACACCTATTTCATGAATCAAAGAAGAGTCTTCAGCTATAAGATGTTTTTTTAGCTCTCCTAGCTGTGCCGTTGAGGAACTAGAGCAAACGCGCGTGTAGTTGTTTTGTTTGGAACACAGCCCTGCATCTCCGCCATCACACAATTACAATCCAAAAACAGCCCATTATAAATCGCAATCTGGGTCAAGTGAGCATCATTTCACAAGGCAATTCAGAGAAACAGATCAGAACTTGTAACTGTACATCAAACATAGCGATGAAAACCGTTGACACTGCATATGACATGAGTTTTCTGATATGGAAATGTGAAGTTCACTCACAGGTGTTTGGCTTGCTTGTACGGCATCAAAGCGGTATTTATTAGAATCCTCAACGTCTCATCTTTCAAAATACATAGTCATCTTAATTTACAGCATTACTCTCACTCGGACAACAAAACATTTTGCCCAATAACCGGGAGGGATGGGGGCAACTTCTTGTCACGTGCCGTGCTCAAGTTCAGAACGTCTGTCAATCAAAACCCATACAGAGCTGTGAAGCGCAGAGCCTGAGATCTGGCATAATTCATAGCATGTTACTGTACAGCCACTGCGTTCCAATTTAGGCGCTTATCTGTGCCAAAATCTGTACACGGATACGAGTGTAAAGGGCTAGCCTCTCTCTCTCATCAGAAAATGTATAGGAATACAAATTCACGTGCATAGATTTTACGTCTCCTAATCCAATGCATTGATGAAGGTTACACACACCGAAATATGGAACAGTACATTTCCATAGAGACATCCAGTAGACGACTTTTGACAGAGAGAGAGAGAGAGAGAGAGAGAGAGAGAGAGAGAGAGAGAGAGAGAAAGACAGACAGAGAGACTTACCCTGTGCAGCAGATGCAGTAGCCTGGTCCACCTCAGTCTGCTCATCTTCAGCACTGCAGAACACAGAGCCGTTCTCAGGCTCCAGATCCTCACAAGTGTTCTGCTCAGGCACCTCGGTAGCCTCCTCCTGAGGTGTGGGTGAGGTGGTGTGCTGCTCCTGTTTAGGGGAGGCAGGGGGCTCCAGATGAGGGGAGGCAGGAGGTTTCTGCTGGGGTGATGCAGGAGGCACCTGCCCCTGTTGGCTGACTGGTGACTGTTGCAGATGCTGCTGTCTCAGACGCTCCTTCTCCATCTGTCTGGCCTCCTGGAGCTGGTGAGACAAGGGAATACACACACACATGGATACAGACACAGATCCGGACACAGACGGAAATACACACAGACACAAGTTTTCACTTGAAATGCCTTCGATTGTACAAAACATAACGATAGGCCAAACTATTTTAGACCATGCACTGTCAAGCCAAGCACAAAAACAGCACTGGGCATCATGACATTTTTTTTCATGGTGTCTGGTATTCTGTATACAGGTCAATATAAGGAAACCCAACACAATGTTGGTCCTAATCACATAGATTTTTTTCTGAATGCAGTTTCTACATTCTTGATTTCTGACTGATATTAGGTTTAAATGATGATACCCATCTGTTGAACTTAACTGGCTGCCAATTGGCGACGTCACAGCTCATAAAAGGTCAAGGCATTCAGTGCAGCAATGCAAACACTGACCATGGCAACATACTTTAGGGAACGCTATACTGTATCTCTGGAATGCAGGGGGCTTAGTCAGGGTTAGTTCCCTGGTCGGGTCAGCAGCCAGCAGATAGGCAGGCCTGGGCATCTTTACTGGAAAGAAAATCCCACTTGGCAAAGATAGCAGAGGGACGAGTGATGCCAAGATGCACACACACCCAAAGGAGAGTTCATATATCATCAGCCACTCAACACCAAGCAGCGGAACGCAACACACTTCCCTGCTGAAAGATTGACACACTCGCTTTCTGGACGACCCAGACCAACTTATCCTGTGATTTGAATGCTAAATATCATTGGAGAGTTAAAATGAAGTTGACAGAATTATGAAGAATTATGTTCCAGCTTCTTTTCCATTGATGCCAAAACCATAGAAATATAATTACTAGAACGGGAAAAAGGCATAAGACTACACTCATGGGTACACTCATTATGGCCGCCAGACAACCCATTATGGCACATTGACTTGAATTGGGATACCTGTTCTATTCATTCTATTTCTATGTCCCAACTATGACAGAGAGAGAACTTACTGCTTGGTTCTCCATACGTGCAAAGATGACATTGAGCATCTGTGTTAGGGTGGCCTTGGCTGTGGTCTGGTTGATGAGGTTCTTGCTGGCCAGGTAGATGTTGTAGCAAGTCCTGACCGCCTGCAGCACTGTGCCCTCGTGGATTTCGATGTGTTGAGAGGTCACCGATGTCAGCAAAGCCTGCAGAGTGACAGCACCCATAGAAATATAATGCTTTACTTCTATGGGTACACCCTAAATTACTGCTAGTATACCCATTACGGCATCATTGGGACAACCATTCTACTCATTATATTTCTAAGGCACAGAACTAACAGTCACTACCACTCACAGTTAACAAGACAGGTGTTTTTATGACTAAACACAAAGCATTATAACAACATAGAATGTCAATTTTCAATAATTTCTATGATTAACAAATCAATTATGGGTGCCTCCTGTCCCTGAAAATCAAGATGTTGATGCCTTTGCTTTGTGGGCAGTAATATTGAACAGTAAAAACCAACATCTGAGGATTATGTCCACTATGTATCTGCCAAATCAGTTTGGCACAATCTTGAGAGGAAGGGCCTGAACACGACATTGATGTGTGTTATCTGCTCAGTGGTGAGACAGCAGACAGACAGGCAGACGCAGGATAGTCAGGCCTGACACAGGATTAACACTGAGGGGAGGACAGGAGAGGAGAGGAGAGGCAGGCTGGGGCTGGTCTGTCAGTCACACACAGTATGGAGGAGAGGAAGAGAAGAGGGGATCTCATAGACCACATACCTTTATAATTTGCAGCTGAATACCTTCGTCTGTCTGAGGGCCTTGAAAGCAGCCACATATCGTCTCTATGATTCTATCGATCAACCTCTTACCAGGTGTGGTGTTGTCTGGTGCGTTTCCAGTGAGGTGGCCATAAGCAATGAGTTTCTGGAGAAAGAAAAGTCAGGTTAACCCTCAATGGTGAATGTATTGGACAATAATACAGATAAATACTGTAGACAAATTTTGATCAATGCCATTTGCCAAGATAAGCCTTACATCTAATGAAGCTGTTTTTGTTTGGCTGTGTGTGTGTGTTTGGCTGTGTGTGTGTGTTTGGCTGTGTGTGTGTGTGTGTTTGGCTGTGTGTTTGTGTGTGTGTGTGTGTGTGTGTGTGTGTGTGTGTGTGTGTGTGTGTGTGTGTGTGTGTGTGTGCGTCCATGCATGTAGTGTAACCTACAACTGACCTGTAAACAATCCAGAGACGTGATTACAATGCGAGGACATTTGGACTGGCAGGCTAACTCAAACGGCAGGAAGTACTTGTCTGCTTCTATGACCGTATCCTTGGACTTGACCGGTGGTAGAGCACTGGAATCAGCGTTGTTGTCTCCAGGAGGAGGACTGAGGAGGGAAATACAGTAGCAGCTAAATGGTTAAAACATTATGCCAAACAAACAACATGTCTGTGGAATTCAACCATCTAATAGGGGACATTTGTGCCTCGGTGAGCAAAGGCAAACTGGTTACAGGGGTTGGGAGGAGGACAGGGGAGGTGTACCAGTGTCTGCTTGGTGGAGTATGTCACAAACACAATAGCTGCAATGACGAAACTCGCTACAGCCAATGCTTACATCAATCCAATGCTTTTAAATACATGAGGGGGAGTGTACGAGTGCACACACTTCAGGAGAAGGGTAGATAATCGGGAAGTAGCCATTGTCAGTTACAGTATCTGGGGAAGCTGACCATCACTACTGAGTCCAGTCTACTGAGTCATTATTTTGTATCACACTTCTCATCTCAGCTCCATCCACCCTCCCTCTCATTTAGTCAAACTTGAATTAGGCTAGCTACGAAGCAGATTAGCCAAGTCATTGTATAATCAACTTTAATTGCATATTAAATCGCAGACTCGAGAGGCGTTCATCTCCCCAAAGCACATTTGTTTTTGTCAATACATTTTTTTTAAAGTGTCTTGTTTTTAACATTGAGTGAGAAGTGCTACAGTGTGTGTGCATCCCAAGTAGCACCATATTCCCTATGGGCCCTGGTCAAAAGTTGTGTACTATATAGGGGGTAGGGTTTCATTTGGGAATCACAGTGTGTCTGGTCAGTGTTCCAGCCTAGGTCCTGGGGGTGGTGACTAGGACATGTGAGAGCTCAGGTGTGACAGGGTTGAAACCTCCACACAGAAGCCAACAGGAGATGTGCGGGTCACTGAGCTGCATTGAACTTCAGGCCTATCTGGCTTACCAACCACCCAACCAACCAACCAACCAACCAACCAACCAACCAACCAACCAACCAACCAACCAACCAGGGGATTGGGGGACAAAACAATAACATGTTCAGAAAGGAAGAGTGTTGTTCTCAGGAGCCAAGAGGAGGAGACACATCAAAACATACCATTATTTACTACAGATGATATTTCACACATACAGGCTTGCATACACACACACACACACTACATCTCAAAGTAAACCTACCTCAACTTCTCTGTGTCTTCTTTGATTTCCTCTGAAAACAGAGAGAGAGAAACAATTAACCAAATACATTTGATATTGGCCCTGCATGGCCTGTATATAATGCTGCTATAACTACATGGACAATAATCAAGGTCAGAACATCAACAGCCCATGTTATACCGCAGCAGTAGAGGGTTTCATTACATGAAGGCATGGGCACTTTGTCAAATAAGCCCATGTCCTCCACGTCTATACATTCCTGTCCTTGACCTTCATAGAAGATCCTGTCAAATTGAATACCCCATACAGATATTGACGTCCGCTGGCAATACAATTACAGTTGAGATGCTCTGAGAACAGGAGAGAAATACATAAAATACTTGTAATATAATATTATCTCCTCATATGGCTACTGTCCATTACATGATTACTTCATGAGTCATGATGAGATCATCACCAATGGCTCCATCATCAGTGACGTCATCACCCCCAACCAGGGTTGTATTCATTAATGCACACCGTAGCAAAACATGAGTAGAATGGTTGTCCCAATGATGCCGTAATGGGTATACTAGCAGGCATTTAGGGTGTACCCATATGAGTAAAGCATTAGATGTCTTATTGGACAAGTTCAAGTAGGTCCGTCCCTGTTAAGATTTCACTTTTGATCTACAGTATACTACAGGGTATAAGCAATGATGCATGTTAGGCTGGCAGCTTACATAGCTAACATTTTTTTTTCTTTTTTTTATTCCTTTATTCAGCTAGGCAAGTCAGTTAAGAACAAATTCTTATTTACAATGATGGCCTACCTACAGGGTCAGCCCCTGGAGCAAATTAGGGGTATGTGCCTTGCTCAAGAACACATCGACACGTTTTTCACCTTCACCTGGGGTATTCGAATTCGGTTACTGGCCCAACGCTCTAACCGCTAGGCTACCTGCCGCCCGTGTGCATAAAATATGTAAGTCTATACATTAGTGAACAAATAGTCTTGGGTCTTGACAAACTGGCCTTTCTGTTCTGGGATTACTTTCATATGAAAGCTGAATGTTTAGCCTATGTATAGAAGTCCATATTATACGTGACTAATAACATTAACTCATTGGGTAAAATACTGTCTAACAAACAACCTACACATTCTCTTGATTCCCCTCTAGATTTCTTCCTAAAATAACACACAACTGCGACACAAGAAACCATCTGGTACATCTAGTGTTGTACAAGTGTGTTCCAGATGGTCAGCAAGCTTATAAGCAGGTGCAACTATAGAAATATAATCACTAGAACAAATCCCACCCATTGCAGAACAATTGACTTGAATGGAGACGGCCATTCTAGTAATAATATTTCTAAGGGTGCAACACAGGAGAGTTTGACCTTTTATTCTGAAAAATATATATATAAATGCAACATGTAGTGTTATGAGCTGAAATAAAATATCACAGAAATGTTCCATACGGAAAAAAATTGATATATATCTTACATTTGTTTACAACCCTGTTAATGTCCACCAGAGCTGTTGCCAGAGAATTTAATGTTAATTTCTCTACCATAAGCCGCCTCCAACGTCATTTTAGAGAATTTGTCAGTACGTCCAAATGGCCTCACAACTGCAGTTGACGTGTAACCATGCCAGCCCAGGAACTCCACATCCGGCTTTTTCACCTGAGACCAGCCACCCAGACATCTGATGAAACTGTTGGTTTGCACAATTGAACAATTTCTGCACAGAAATTTCGGTCAGAAACCGTCTCAGGTAAGCTCATCTGCGTGCTCATTGTCCTCAACAGGGTCTTGACCTGACTGCGGTTCGGTATGGTAACCGACTTCAGTGGGAAAATGCTCACCTTCTATGGCCACTGGCACACGGGAGAAGTGTGCTCTTCACGGATGAATCCCTGTTTAAACTCTACTGGGCAGATGTATGGCGTCTTGAGGGCGAGCAGTTTGCTGTTGTCATGCCCTTCATCCGCTGTCATCAGCTCATGTTTTAGCATAATAATGCACTGCCCCATTTCGCAAGGATCTGTACACAATTACTGGAAGCTGAAAATGTCCATGGCCATGTCACCCATTAAGTACGTTTGGTATGCTCTGGATTGACGTGTCCGACAACGAGTTCCAGTTCCTGCCAATACCCGTCAACTTTGCTCATCCATTTAAAAGGAGTGGTACAACATTCGACAGGCCACAATCAACAGCCTGATCAACTCTGTGCTAAGGAGGCAAATGGTGGTCACACCAGATACTGACTGGTTTTCAGATCCACGCCCTTACATTTTCATTAAGGTATCTGTGACAAACAGATGCATATCTGTATTCCCAGTTATGTGAAATCCATAGATTAGGGCCTAATTAATTTATTTCAATTGACTGATTTCCTTATATGTACTGTAACTCATAAAATCTTTGATGCAATTGTTGCATGTTGCGTTTATATTTTTGTTCAGTGTATATGCAATTGCAGTTTCGTTATTGTCGTCAAAGGCTGGCAAGCATAAACCTCCTGGCAAGGGATGTTTTTCAGCACTACAGTACCACAGACTGACTTGAAGGAATTATGGATCAGAGCTGTCTGTGAACAGTTCACTAGTTGGGACATTTTAGAGATCATAGCCTATTTAGACTATTACGACTAGAGGCCAAAACCGTTGACACAATTAGTGGGTTAGGGGTGCAAACACACACACACACACACACACACACACACACACACACACACACACACACAAGTACAGTGCAATACTTTTGACCAGGGCCCATAGGGCTCTGGTTACAAGTAGTGAACTTTATAGGGAATATGGTGCCATTTGGGATACATCCCCTATCTACTTTTGTTCAGCAAACGCTTGTCCCATTGCCACTGAGCAGTGCCACCCACAGTACCCTTCTTGAGCCACATCATTCACTGTAATGTTGTTGTCTGTCTCCACAGGGTGGGAACAAACTCTCAGTGAATAATTGCATCAATTGCAAATGGTAATCCTGAATTAAAATAATGTAATAGACTATATTTTTACCATGTTTCCTCTCCCTAAAGAATTAAATCAAAATCTGTACAATCTAAGCATCTGTGTGAATCTGCCTATTTATAAACAATGAACCTGCCAATGTAAACACACAACATTATTAAAGCGATGATGGCAGCATACAAATAGGCTTGCCCTGGTCAACATATAAAAACGAATTATTTAGCATGGATTCGTAAGTAAACACCGGCTTAGGAAGGCAATCACGGGATACTGGTGTGGTCACAATGGAGTGGACCACCACTCTCACATCTGCGCCCTCTCCCAGGCTACACCCCAGATGACAACAGACATACATATCCTTACAAACTACATGGTAATGATCACGCTTGATTTTGGATAAACTCGTTAGGCAGCGATTTAAAAGCAATACTTGTTTTGAACGCAGCCCATATTGAACGAATTGCAACAATGTATCCAAGCACTTCACGTATCGAACCGATAGTCATTGGTGCAGTAGCACGATGTCTGTAGTCTATGACAAATGATGATGACACCCCAAACTTACACATTGCCACAATTAAACTCACCTAGTGCCACCTCACAGGCTTTGCGCAACTGGGAATGGTGAGCTTTTTTCACCTCCTTATCGGCTAAAATCTTCTCCAGTGCTCGGGTTAAAAACATGTTTCTCGTTTTACTCTCATACATGATGTGATGGAACTGTATTCAAAGCTGCTGTCCCGTGGACATAATAGTGTTGTTGTAGTCTTATTTTTTAGCAGAGGGTAATATTGGAGCATTAAGAAGAAACATAAAAATATCCTTTATTCCAGAAAGACAATCCCACCGATTTCTATTAGCAACCTGTCAGCGCCATGTTGAAAGGAAGAAACGTCATTCCGTCACTTACGTCAGCAATGAAATCCTGTTACTGCAGGTTGGGGGACAGAGTAACTCCAATGCCATTGTTTTACATTGGGTCATTCCACATAGTTAGTTATAAAAATATTTGTCTATATGCTGCTGACTGAGGCAAATCCCCCGATGCTGGCCAAATGCTCTGTCTAAATGCAAATATGCCTCGCACGCGATACGGTTTTTGGAAACATTTGGAACTTAACTTTCATATGAGCTAGACATTTATAAACGTCAAAACAGAACGTCTGGATTGAAATTCAAATGGAGCCAGCTGAGGTCCATACCTTCAGTTCTCAAGAGATAGGGACAGCTAAAACCTTTGCACCACTGTGGATCACCGCTGTCCAGTTTGATCAATGTTCCAACATTAAGTTTCTCTGTATTATATCCAGAAAAACAACATATATCACATATTTACACACTGTCCAAAGTGGCCTTGAAACCCCATACAGTTAAAACCATATATCAACTAAAATATAACTCCCATTAAATAGGAGCTTAAAGGAATAGTTCACCCAAATTCAGTGCTTGACTTGGACTGAAATAGGTGCCGGTACTGTTTATATTTAGGTGCAGGAGCTCCACAATACTTTTGATCTAATATTCTATAATAGGAACAGGAGCTCAAGCAGTAGAACATTTGAGGTGCCGGTGCTCAGCTCCGTTGAGTCCCTGCCCAAGTCAAGCACTTTCCAAATGACAAAATGTGTTCCCCTCTTTTGGCAGCAATTACAGCTGTGAATCAGTTTGAATAGGATTCTACCAACTTTGCTTAACTCTTAAGGCAACATATAGTTTGGTTGGTAGAATAATTTCAGTTGTTTGTAAAAGTTCAGAGAAAAGCAGTTGATGTAGTTACTAAAACAGCTGTATCATTTGATTGATAGAATATATTTTTGTTCTGATTTCAGATTTGAATAGCATAGAAGTAGACTAAGTGTTGGAAAAGTGGTCAAAGTAACTGATTTATGGCAAAAGTTACATTGTTTACAGTGAATATAATGTTTTAAGTCATGGGAGTTAACAATTGAAGCTTTAAAATGTTGAATAAATCCCATTAAAGTGAATAGAGAATTACAAAAAGTAAAAAAGTAATAGTTTTAAAAAGGTTGTATACAAGCAAATCAATTCTGGCCGGTCTGCACATTTTAAACTTTGAATGACATTTCTAGTTTAAACAGTGTACGTAAAATAGAGTTCTAAAGAATAATAATTTTTACAATATTTAAAGTGTGACTGCTTTCGCAAGTCCCATTACAAATGTATAATTCATCATTATATCCCTACTCTGCCACCTTGTGGTTTGTCTAGCGCAGGGTTTCTCAAACTCAGTCTTGTGGGTGCACATTTTGGTGTTTGCCCTAGCACTACACAGCTGATTCAAATAATCAAAGCTTTATGATGAGATGGTTATTTGAATCAGCTGTGTAGTGCTAGGGCAAAAAAACTAACCGTGCATCTGGGGGGGGGGGCCCAGGACCGAGTTTGGGAAACCCTGGCTAGAATACAGCTGCTTACCTGCCAGGATCAACGGAAGTAGACCACAGTGCCAGACAGTGAGTGCATCCCAAATGGTACCGTATACCCTATATAGTGCACTACTTTTGACGAGGGCCCATGGGTTACCATTTGGGACGCAGCCCATGGGCACGGTTTGTTTTTTTGCACTAGCACTACAATCATGGCTAAATGTTGTTTATTACATGCTCCAACAAGCACTTCTTTAACTACCTCCCAGGCTTTTTGTTGCATCAGACAAATCACAATTCAACACACTGGATTTATTTAATTTTCACAATATTTATTGACAGAGGTCAAGTATCCAAGGCATTTGTAAACAGTGTGTCCGCAAACAATCTACATTTTTCTTATGTCGACGACCATATAGCTGAGGCATTAACTTGTCATTTAACACTGTCATTTGAATTGAAATAAATACAATACTGATAAAGAAGATACAACTACAATCTACCTGAAATAGTCTTTATCGTAGCATCCAGGTCAAGTCCTCGTTTTATGCCACATACAATGACTGATGACAGCACTACACAGGGAGGTGAGAGAGCTCCAGAGGAACAGTAGGTATGAGGGTGAGTATAACAAGAGTAACGGAAAACTGCAGCCAACATCCTGGTACTGTAGGTATAGGTTGAAAAGGTATATTGATGGCAGCAAGTAAAGCGAAGGTCCTAGAGTTAAATTCTTCACAGTCAGTCATATCATTGAGTGTCATTACTTGAAGTCATGAGCATTTCAGTGTCACCAAATAAAAATGGCATAAAAAAGGTTAAATAAACACCTATGTATTAATCCACCTCAACTGTAATCAATTATTAGGAAAAGTAGGCACTGAAAAACATACTGTAGCCTTTCACTAACATTAGATTCAATAACACTAACGTTAGGAGAATCCTTGAGTCAAAATGTAGCTAGAAATATAATTAATTTGCCCCTGAATGCTCTCTACATATTCTACTTATTCTTTCACATGAAATTGAATGTTTGACTAAGATGTGATTTCTATCCTTTAATAATAGTGTATTTTTCCACTGAGTACTGAAAATTATTACATGCTTCAATTAGCCTGTCTGTCTGTCACTCCTATTGGCAGATACATGGCTGCGCCCCTGCCCAGTCATGTGAATTCCATAGATTAGGGCCTAATGAATTTATTTAAATTGACTGGATTTCCTTATATGAACTGTAACTCAGTAAAATCTTTGAAATTGTTGCATGTTATTTTTTTTTTTTTTTTTACTTTAGTTTATTTTGTAAATATTTTCTTAACTCTATTTCTTGAACTGCATTGTTGGTTAAGGGCTCGTAAGAAAGAATTTCACAGTAAGGTCTACACCTGTTGTATTCGGCACATGTGACAAATACAATTTTATATGCGTTTATATTTTTGTTCAGTATAATATCCCAAAGGCAATACAAACCATAGCTTTTAATGCTATTAACTCTAACCCAACAGCCACATTGTATCATGTTACAACTGCCCAAATTCAACATAGGTACATATAAAAGCATAATTTAACTTCAAACATTTGTGTTAGAATTAACTGAAAATTAAGATTATTCCACCAAATAATTTCCTAGTTATTTTGCTTTGGAAAACACCACAAAGCTTGATTTGTCTTTCTACAATATTGCTTACCACATCTGACCAGCAGGTGTCCTCAAACAAACACCCTGCAAAACTAAAAGCAATATGTACTTTAAATATTTAATGTTACACCCACAAGATACTTGAATGTTTCAACAATCTTGTTGCCCTCCAGCTCATGGGCCTTCTGTATCAAGAGTCTTAAAGTAGGAGTGCTGATCTAGGATAAGGTCCTCTCTGTCCATGTAATCTTATTGATTACTGAGCTGTGGGAGTTTAGGAACTCACAGTCCTAAACTCGACTTAGCTCTGTTTAAGCAATTAGTCTGATTTCCTTTGAGTTAGTAAAAAAGGGTGAAACGAAAAGGGTTACACCACAAGGCAAAACAAACAAACTCAGAAGCCATGATTGATATCACTCTGACAGTGGTTTAGTAGCATATGCTGTATGTTAGACATACTGAGTAGTTAAGACTTTATACTAATTCCCTAAAGAGTATTGTTTAAAATGGAAATGTGGCTCGGTTACACAGTACATGGGAGAAGTTGCCCTGCTGGTAAATCCATTCATTTACACATCTGTACCTTTTACTCATGCTTGGTGTGGCACAGACAGACTGAACTAAACTGCTAGCATCAGACTCCCAGGCTTCACTCGAAGGTGAGGTGACGCCTGTGACACAGGCTACTAAACTACTGACACTAGCTAACTTATGTGAAAGCGTGGTTTGTCTGTGTGGTTTAGCTGATCATGGCAAGCACAGCAGCAATGGTCTGGTCTGGTCTGGTCTGCACTATGCAGGAATCGCTCTGCCATTTCCTGGTTGCTAAAATTCTAATAGTTCACCTAATGTCAGTTTGTGACAAAACAAGCAAGTATAGTGTAGAGAATCATTGTACCATCTCAACCGCTGTGAAATATATTTTCCATAACCAAAAATACTGTATTTTCACCTGGTGTACAAAACCGAAAGTAAAAGACGCAAAAACAAAACTAAAACACGGGACGCATAGAAATAGCGCACACAGAATAGATCTACTGCTTCTTAGACTTACTTTCAATGAGAATGACAGATCTATAAATCGCATTTCAATGTGAATTTTGTCAAGTTGCCCAAAAAGACAAGTTCTTAGAGACTGGTAAGCAAATACACCTTCGTTCTGTAAAGCCCATGGCAACATGAGTGTACTAAGTTGGTGTCCCAAATGGTACCCTATTCCCCATGTATTGCACTACTTTTGACCAGAGACCCATGAGGCCTTGTCGAATGTATTGCATTATATACAGTTGAAGTCGGAAGTTTAAATACCCTTAGGTTGAAGTCAATAAAACTCATTTTTCAACCACTCCACAGACTTTGTTAACAAACTATAGTTTTGGCAAGTCAGTTAGAACATCTACTTTGTGCATAACAGAAGTAATTTTTCCAACAAGTGTTTACAGATTATTTCTAATACTATTTCACTAATAATTCACTATATAACAATTCCAGTGGCTCAGAAGTGTACATACACTAAGTTGACTGTGCCTTTAAACAGCTTGGAAAATTCCAGAAAATGATGTCATGTCTTTAGAAGCTTCTGATAGGCTAATTGACATCATTTGAGTCAATTGGAGGTGTACCTGTGGATGTATTTCAATGCCTACCTTCAAACTCAGTGCCTCTTTGCTCGACATGGAAAAATCAAAAGAAATCAGCCAAGACCTCCAAAAAAAAAATGTAGACCTCCACAAGTCTGGTTCATCCTTGGGAGCAATTTACAAACGCCTGAAGGTACCATGTTCATCTGTACAAACAATAGTATGCAAGTATAAACACCATGGCACCACGTAGCCATCATACCACTCAGGAAGGAGATGTGTTCTGTCTCCTAGAGATGAAAGTACTTTGGTGCGAAAAGTGCAACTCAATCCCAGAACAACAGCAAAGGACCTTGTGAAGATGCTGGAGGGAAACAGGTACAAAAGTATCTATATCCACAGTAAAATTAGTTCATTATCGACATAACCCGAAAGGCCACTCAGCAAGGAAGAAGCCACTGCTCCAAAACTGCCATAAAAAGCCAGACTACGGTTTGCAACTGCACATGGGGACAAAGATCTTACTTTTTGGAGAAATGTCCTCTGGTCTGATGAAACAAAAATAGAACTGTTTGGCCATAATGACCATTGTTATGTTTGGAGGAAAAAAGGGGTGACTTGCAAGCCGAAGAACACCATCCCAACCGTGAAGCACTGGGGTGGCAGCATCATGTTGTGGGGGTGCTTTGCTGCAGGAGGGACTGGTGCATTTCACAAAATAGATGGCATCATGTGGAAGGAATGCATGTAGATATATTGAAGAAACATCTCAAGACATCAGTCAGGAAGTTAAAGCTTGGTCACAAATGGGTCTTCCAAAAATGGACAATGACCCCAAGCATACTTTCAAAGTTGTGGCAAAATGGCTTAAGGATGACAGTCAAGGTATTGGAGTGGCCATCACAATGCCCTGACCTCAATCCTATAGAAGATTTGTGGGCAGAACTGAAAAAGCGTGTGCGAGCAAGGAGGCCTACAAACCTGACTCAGTTACACCAGTTCTGTCAGGAGGAATGGGCCAAAATTCACCCAACTTATTGTGGGAAGCTTGTGGAAGGCTACCCGAAACGTTTGACCCAAGTTAAGCAATTTAAAGGCAATGCTACCAAATACTAATCAAGTTTATGTATATTTCTGACCCACTGGGAATGTGATGAAAGAAATAAAAGCTGAAGTAAATCATTCTCCTATTATTCTGACATTTCACATTCTAAAAATAAAGTGGTGATCCTAACTGAGATATGACGGGGAATTCTTACTAGGATTAAATGTCAGGAATTGTGAAAAACTGAGTTTAAATGTATTTGGCTAAGGTGTATGTAAACTTCCGACTTCAACTGTAGGTATTAGGGTACCATTTGGGATGCTGACCAACTGTGTCTGAACTACAACTACGGCGAGGGAAGTATTTGTGGGACTGTCTATGAGGTTGCCACAGAATACAGGAGAAGAGGTTCCAATTCCAAATGTTCCAAAAATATCCTTTCCAAGTCTACCACTCGTCATTACTGCTTGCCATTGTATAATAGGGCAAAAAGGAAAATACCTTGCATAGTACAGGATTTAGTTTGTGCTCGCCGGCCAAGCTTCTTAGCTCAATCACCTAATCCTTCTGAGGTCTTAGAATTAACAATAAAACGGTGCAATGAAGGATATTATTCATGTAATTTTCACATAGTATCCTGGCCATAATACCACCATTACGATCATAGTTGCAATTTTCTAAAGAGATGATATGCAGGGAAAATAACACAGTCACTTCCATGATGAAAACAAACAAAAAAGCACACCAACATACTAGGTAGAGGGAAGTGGAGATCAGCTAAGCCAAGGTATTCATCCCAGTGTCTTCCTGTATACACGTCGACCGACCGCTGCCTGTCTGAGTGACATCCAGTGCCTGTGAGTGAGTATATACTATAATACTATACATGTGAGAATCAGAGTGAGAAAGGTACACATTGCAGACTGAGGCTAGCAAGCAGGGCTGGAGTTGGTTGGAAACATCCCCCAGCCCTCAGATGCGGGCAGACACTTGTTCCAGAGAGCGAGTGGGAGGGCGAGGGGCTGGCGGGGTTATTGCTTTCAGGCTCTTCAGGCTGTTCCCCGGGCAGCTCTGGCTGCTGAGGCCCCGGTTCAGGACGGGGATGATGGGAGGTTCGTTGCGTGGTATATTTACAGGACAGGAGCGGGTACGGGCGTGCCCCTTGTGACCCCCGGCGTGGCAGATGAGGTCGCTGACCGTGTCCATGGGCAAGAGGTGTTTCAGCCAGCGCTCCAGACGCTCTTCCTTGTACTTGATGGAGTACCAGGTCAGGAAGATGAAGATGAAGCCAATGAACTTGAGGCTAGCAGCCAGGCCAAAGTAGACGAAGCGGAAGGAAGTGACGTCATACTCCCAGCAGGAGCCGTGGACGCCACAGTCCTGCTGCCACAGCATACAGGTTGTGTCGATCACTGCCCCAAAGTAGATGGGAGTAGGGATATAAGCTGGGGGGGAGAGGAGAGGAACAGTTAGAACACAGCAGAAGAGAGGAGAGGAACAGTTAGAACACAGCAGAAGAGAGGAGAGGAACAGTTAGAACACAGCAGAAGAGAGGAGAGGAACAGTCAGAACACAGCAGAAGAGAGGAGAGGAACAGTTAGAACACAGCAGAAGAGAGGAGAGGAACAGTTAGAACACAGCAGAAGAGAGGAGAGGAACAGTCAGAACACAGCAGAAGAGAGGAGAGGAACAGTCAGAACACAGCAGGAGAGAGGAGAGGAACAGTTAGAACACAGCAGAAGAGAGGAGAGGAACAGTTAGAACACAGCAGAAGAGAGGAGAGGAACAGTTAGAACACAGCAGAAGAGAGGAGAGGAACAGTTAGAACACAGCAGAAGTAAGATTGGTATAGGGATGTAGCCTGCGGGGAAGGAAGGACAGTCTTTCAGAGCAGGAAGCCAAACACATTCCTATTTCTAAAGTCTAATATCTTTAGCCTATTTACAGTAAGTTTTGAGATATTAAATATGAGCATAGGACTGTCAAACAATATAAACAAATGTAGCTAGTTAAATCGCATGGGTTTCTGTATTGATTATAAGAGAAGAAAACACAAAATAAACTCAGCCTGGTCTGATATAAAAGTTAATGTAAAATATATCAAGCTAATGGATCTAGCCTAGGCTACTTCATATCCATGTTCACCATGAACTAGTAACAAGCTGCTACTGTACTAGAATTTAGATAATTTGCTTTAATCTTCTGACCTGAGAACTACAACAAAAACCATAGCTAAATGGAATGGAAGTTATTTTCTGATTAAAATCATTGTGTTGAATCTAGATCCATTCAGCCCTGGCATTGTAAACATTCTTGTTTGGTTTGCTAGCTAGCTAGCTAGCTAGATAATGTTAGCATAACTGGCTAGCTACTTCTGTGCAAATTAAGTTTTTGCTGTTATCTTAAACGACTGGGAAAGTGTTTCTGTACGTTTTCCTTCAACTTTGTTGCTCAAAGCTGAGCGCAGAATGGATGGTTTCAGCATCACGAGAGAGACAGCTCCAGTGTTTCCACTATATTCATTAAGCAGCAGTGGCCCACCATTCCAAATTAACGGCGTGAAAAAATCTAAATGTTAACTGTAATTAACGCGTTAACTTTGACAGCGCTATCAGCAATACATGTCTCAAAATGCAGAGATTTTTTGGATTTATTTTCTGTTCCTCTTAGTAATGCTCTCTAACAGGAAAAGGGAGCCTGTCTTCCCAAATTACATTTCCCTTTCATTACTCCTCATGACAGAGTCGATCACACTTAAAACTCAAAAAAAGAACCTCTCAGAATAGCACTCTACAGTATTCATAAGTGTATTTCACTGGTTAGCCAAGCTGCATCCCTCACCAAGGGTCCTGAGGAGAACAAACTGCATCCCAAGTGCAAAGGGTCTCTCCTGCTCTTCTACTGACCTAGAGAGAGAAGGAAGAAGGGAGGAAACAGTGAAGAGAAGAAGAGCGCTCACACTACAACTACTATTTCATACAATAACTTCTTGTTTGTGTACTTTGTTTTGTTCCAGGATAGGTCCATACCTCAACCTCATACCTTTACAATATAAGTGTGTTTTCTTTTGGGTGGTCTATACCTGAGAGTGACGATGATGGCAGAAGGCTGTGCGCAGGCGGTGATGAGTGTGACGATGAAGAGGAAGATGAGGAAGGGGATGAGTGTGCTGCAGGTGCGGTCACACTTCCCCGACACGGCGTAGCCGTTCTCGTTCAGGTAGGTCTTGACGATGACCAGCTGCAGCTGGTTGCCCTGGCCGTTGGAGGAGGGGGTGATGACCTGTCTGCTCTGGACACATGCACAGTCCAAGTAGTTCCGGATCTGAGAAAGGGACACAAAGCATCACTCCCAGCTCATCTTATTGCACTACGGATGTGACCTTCTAAGGAGCAACTGTGCGTACGACTAGGAGTGTGTCATTCAAGTACTACCAATGTGGGTTGTACACTGTAAATGGATGCTTAATGAATGTTTGTTCCATGAACAGTAAGCTATAACTAGGGCCTAACAATATAGTTTTTCCTGGTCAAGTCACGACGGCCAAGAACTCCTGACCCTAGCTTTAATGATCGCACACATCGCACCGAACGTGGATCTGGCGTACGTCTACATGTAAAATCGGTGCGCACTCGGTTCACTCTCGGCCAGGAAACGCTATTGGTGTGTCTGAGCCCTTAGGGTTAACTTTAGGTTGCAAAATTCTGGTAACTTTCCCTATTTGGAATATTTCTGGAATCTGGAGGGAATAAGCAGGAAATAAAGGAAAACGTGGGAATTTTGGGAACGTTATAATTTTGCAACCCTACTGTGGTGACTGAGGGACTCACTCCTGTGCTGTCGTTGCCCACACTGCTACATCCTGCCAGGCAGGGGTTAAAGTAGGTGATGCCATCAGAGCCACAGACTGGAGCGTATTCATGGATCTTACAGCCACAGTTCACGTTACACCCTCCAGTCAGGTTACGATGGGTCATAGTCAGAGTAGGACTGAGAGGGAGAGAGAGAGAGAGAGAGAGAGAGAGAGAGAGAGAGAGAGAGGAAGAGGAACAGATGAGGAGAGAGGGAAGAGGGAGAGAAAGCAAGAGGAAGTGAGGGAGAAGAGGGAGGCAAAGAAAGAAGAGAGCTAAACACCCTTAGACATTTTCCTCTATCACAGCTTTATCCTAAGACTGAATAAACATAATATTAAGTCAGACTATTTTACCGTGCTGCTATTCAATGGGCACATTTACACTGATATTAGATGCACCGAAACTAATTGCCCAGAACAAGGGCAATTACAACAATTATTCAAGATATATCAGGGAGATTTGAACAAATCATAATTGGATCAGGGACATATGGGACCTGGTCAAAAGCAGTGCACTAAATGGGAATAGGGTGCCATTTGGGACATAACCAGGGGTTGGACATAAGACAGTAGACAAAGCCCCAGGACTGTAGAACAGAGTTCATTCATTCTAGATCGAGCCCCACCGATAAATAGGTTGACTGATATTACATCGGACGATATAAGTCTTTCATTGAAATATTTGTATCAGTCTTTATTCGACAGATAAAGCGCTGCTATTATACACATATAATAAACTCATTTGTGGTAATTTATAGAAATGTTAAATGTTTGCCTGAAGAGGGCGCACTAGCAGTTGCTAACTGAACATCATTTAGCTCTAGGTCACAGACGTGAGAGAGAAGGCACCGTGGTTTAACGGTGAGCAGCTTGCCACAGCCAGTGTATTTGAATAAGTAAATAATCTAATTGTACACTTCACCAAGCAAACAGCACTGTCCTCAGCACATTCTCACGTAGTTAACGTTAGCTGGCTAGCTAGCAATCTGTGCTACTTATGTGCTAACCCTGGACTGGCGCCAAAGTAAACACTCGTCTTGATACAAAATAACACTGTTACTACAGACAGATGGGAATCCAGACACGTAATAACATGCCTATAAATCTGAAGCATCCGTTCATAACGTTCTCACTAAGGTTACCAAATAGTGCAAATCCAGTAGTGGGAGAGGATGGAACTAGATGAAACTGGGCCGACCTGTAAACGACACAGATGACCTACAGCATATTGGGTTAGTTATACATATCTTTGATGTTACGATCTGCGCCTATTTTGTTAGCTAGTGGGCTTATTTGGTTAGTTTTCCAAAATATACAAATCTGCAAACAACAAGACAGTTGGCGCAGATCTAGTAGTTAATGTTAGCTAGCTAGTTAAATTACAACGTGTGACTAAGACCAATAAAACCAATCAGCGCATGTCATTGGAAGTTTAAATCTATAGCCAATGCATTTTGTATTGAATAACAGTGTAATGTACATACGCTTTCTGTAAGAAAACATAGTTGTAATGAACAGCTAGCTTGTGCTCGTCATTGCAAGGTTGCCATAAAGTGTTTGTTTACAGGACCTTTGACTGTTGTAAACACTGTTGTAAATCTACTCAAGACTAATGCTGACACCTAGGTGACATTACGAATGGCATGTTACTGCATTTCAATGCTTATTTGTAAACGGAGCCGAATCAGATTTACTTTGAGATAAAGTTTAATGAATTCAGCCAGCCACCCCTCGTGGTGGTTTAGCACAAACACTTTTTCATACTTATCCACTTCCATTGATATACACATCTTTAACTTGTACCCAAGAAGGTACTAAACAAGTTAGAGGATATATAGTTGCTTTTTGGTGGCTACCATGTAAACCACAAATATAATGTTCTTAAATAAATGTTGATTTCTTAGATACAATATAATCATTTAGAGTATATGTTAATCCTTTCGAGCACAATTTGTCATTTTTTTTATTCCACCTTTAAAAAACAATATATCGGCAATCAGTGACAGCCTCCCTAAAATCCGTATCAGACCCAAAAATCCCATATCGGTCAGCCTCTAATTCTAGATGATAACAGTGTAGTAGATCAGAGTTGTTCAGTCTGGTGACAGCCACAGGGGCATTCTGCCTTTCATTTTACATTTTAGTCATTCAGCAGACGCTCTTATCCAGAGCGACTTACAGTTATAGTTAGTGCATACATGTTCATACTTTTTTTTCCCCGTACTGGTCCCCCGTGGGAATCGGACCCACAACCCTGCTCTACCATCCGAGCTACACGGGACATGACCTTCACCTCCTCTTCTCACCATCACTGAGAAACAAACGCACACACACTGCTGTGTACAAACAAAAATGTCCTCACATTGCTTAATTATTTTATATTGTTTTTTGGAGGCTGGAATGTTTGCAGCTAAAGAATCTACTGGATTTTGTGGGGCTGAGAAACAGGACAAGATCGACAAGGTATTGCATGAGAAAAGAAAGAGTCAAAGCGGGGTATTGGGTGAAGGAAAGAAGAAAGGAAGAAGGGTGGTCTCCATCTTACCCGGTGGTGTATGGTATGTTGATGCCACCCAGGTTGATGCTCTCACAGCCCACTATAAACAGAGTAGAGAAGCAGAGCAGAGACACCCCACTACAGATCATGGCCAGCTTGGCTGACTCTCTGGCTCCCAGCTTCAGCTTCTTAATGATGTAGCCCCCCAGGACTATACCCACCCCAGCACTGGGCACGATGATCACACCTGGGACAGCAGGAGAAAGATAGTCAATGGTGTTCTCTCTAGACGCATAGATCCAGACTGTATCACCACCGGCCGTGATTGGGAATCCCATAGGGCGGCGCACAATTGGCCTAGCGCCGTCAGAGTTTGGCCGGTGTAGGTCGTCATTGTAAATAATAATTTGTTCTTAACTGACTTGCCTAGTTAAAGGTAAAAAAAAATATTTAAAAAATGAAATTAGATGACAGCAATCTGTTTCACATTTACACGAACAGAAGGCCCACAATTTATTTGGGCCTTCTGTTCACTTCCAAACACACCATCCAAAGTACACAAGAAGCAGAGTAGATACTCCTTTCTAGGGGAGTGGTAAGGGAGCTTTAAGGCAGCTAGCTGTAAATAATACAAACACTGTTCCTCAAATAAAGGGGGCATCTGGGACATGGTCAAGTAGTGAGTAGTGAGTGTTAAACTCCCCATGGCCCCACTTATGTGGGGTAGTCTTAAAGATACAGACCACTTCAGGCTGTGTCCCAGATTTTGAGGAATGTGAAGGCTCTAACTGACGTCTAACTGATCTCTGTGGTGAAGCTGGAGGTCATTAAGATCCAACAGACCTGTGTTCCAAGCGATGCGCTTCAGAGTGCAACTCTAGTATAGGTGAACAGTTAAATTGGATGCAGTTACAGAGGTGTATCTATACCTGTGTAGATACTAGGTGTGTCTTTACCTGTGTAGATACTAGGTGTGTCTTTACCTGTGTAGATACTAGGTGTGTCTTTACCTGTGTAGATACTAGCGCTGGACGCTGGGATGCCGAACTGCGACTCTATGAATTTGGGTATGAATGTGATGAAGGCGGTGACGATGGCACTCTCTGCTGTGTAGGACAGGCTCACAAACAGGAAGGTGACATTACTCAGGATCCTCACTGCAGCCTTAGGCAGCTCTACACAGGGACAGGCAGAGAGAGAAAGACAGAG
Organism: Thymallus thymallus; assembly: GCA_023634145.1. Lineage (NCBI taxonomy): Eukaryota > Metazoa > Chordata > Actinopteri > Salmoniformes > Salmonidae > Thymallus > Thymallus thymallus. Next base: position 13,347,651 of record CM042383.1, on the reverse strand, counting down.
TGAGTGAGAGAGAAAGAAAGCGAGAGAAAGAGAACGTTTGAGAGAGAGAGAGAGAAAGTTAGAGAGAACACAGCACGTTAACAAAATGAGCATCACAGACAGACAGACTCAGCAAAGGCTGAAGGTCCAATTATATTATGGAGTTATCCAAGGGCACATCTGCTCACCAGTAAGACAAAGGATTATGTATAATGTAATTCACTTCCTATTCAGATTACGCATCGCCTTAATAAGAACTACATTTCAACTGCCTAGATTAGTATGAAAGCCCATACAGTAGTACCTTAATAAAGTGAACTTTATTTGAACATAAAAACGAGGCAATGGGATGTGATTACATTGTGTAATTCATTTGTTTAGTGTGACAGCAGTTCAGCTCTAGCTGTATATAGCTGTCTGTGGCAGCAACCATGTCGAGCGCTGATAGACTATCATCAGTATCAGTGATAGTACACGAGAAGCAAGAGACAGTAAGAAAACCCTGCTTCTAATAATAGCCCCAGTGAGCGCCCCAAAGTGCACCCTATTAGCTATATATAGTGCACTCCTTTTGACAAGGGCCCATTCCTTGCTTAGATTTGTGTGTATGTTGTGAAATTGTTAGATATTACATTGACATTTTAGTCATTTAGCAGACGCTCTTATCTAGAGCGACTTAGTTAGTTTGTGCATACATGTTCATACTTTTTTTCGTACTGGTCCCCCGTGGGAATCAAACCCACAACCCTGGCGTTGCAAGCGCCATGCTCTACCATCTGAGCTACATGGGACTATTACTGCACGGTCGAGCTAGAAGCACAAGCATTTCGCTACACCCCCAATAAAATCTGCTCAACACGTGATTGTGACCAATAAAATTGATTTAGGGCTCTTGTCAAAAGCTTTGCACTGCATAGAGCAGGACTGATCAATTCCAGTCCTGGAGGGCCGAAATACTTCAGTTTTTTATTTCTACCTGGTAGTTAATTGCAATCACTTGGTGTCCCAGGTCTGAATTAGTCCCTTGTTTGAAGGAGAGGATGAAAACCAGAAGTTTTCGGCCCTCCAGGACCAACATTGAACAGCCCTGACGTAGAGAATAGGGTGCCATATGGGATGCATCCGTTTTCTGTATAGCATACCTTTGATGTCTCTCCCAAAGCCCATGGATGATGTACCCGTCTGGCTCTTGCTGTTGGTCTTCTCCTTGGTGATGTCATCATCACTGGACACGTTGTCCAGGCTGATCTTTTTCCTCTTCTTCTTCTTCTTGTTTCTGGGAGGCAACTTCTTGGGGAAGGTGAACATGGGGAAGATGACCAGCAGCATGGCGATAGAACAGAGCAGGAAGCCGCTCCACCTGAGAGAGCAGGGAGGGTTTAGCTTAGGCCCTATTAGTAACAAAATTAATATATGTTGCGTGTAATGTACAGTGTTTATTTTGTATACAACTACTGTGTGTCTTAAGACAATTAACCCATGTCTATCCTATCATCTGTAATGAGTTCAATAGCACATTCCCACAACACACAAGCCCCACATTAAACACACCATGGAACACTGCAAGAGTAATATGCATTTAAATTCTATTGATGTTCCCACAAACTACTATCCTAAAGTTCCACAACATTTGACAAGCTAACTTCTAACATCTCCAATCAATCCAATCATATTTAACATATTAGGGCTAACATTTCTATTCAATCTCATCATTTAACATATTCAGTGAAAAGTCTGGAACATTACCAGTTGCCAATAAAGCGAGGGTCGCTCTGATCTATGTTGACCACAGTCTTGGGGTCGACATAGAAGCCGATGAGAACTCCTCCCAGCAGATACCCTGCAGCCGGACCCAGGGCTCCCATCACATACATGACGGCTGCAGAGAGAGAGACAGACGTGAGGATAAAAATGGGTTAGAAGAGTATGGATGCTAAGAGAACGGATCATTGGATGCGAACAGAATGGAGAATCAAGAGCATGGATGCGTCCCAAATGGCACCATATTCCCAATATAGTTCAATCCTCTTGACCAGAGCCCTATGATCAAAGGTAGTAAACTATAAGCAATAGGGTGCAATTTGGGGAGTAAGACTATGTTTTACCCTTGACTAAGTGATGTGAGGCATCTAAGGGAGTTTTCACATTTAGTCCTCTTTAAAATAACTAATCTCAGGCATCTTTAAAGTGAACTCTGGGCAAAAGAAGCTAAACAACTCAGTTTGTATTCACACTGCCCTTGCCTTTGAATGAGGACAACTTTTTTTTTTTGTGGGCCGAGTCCTCTTTGTATTCATATTGCTATGTTTAGAAAGGAACCAAGATCGTTTTCCAACATGCAGGTTTTTACAAAGTGCAGGACAAGCCATTCAATCAGAATGTGTTATTGGACAGCTAGATAAACCTGCTTACATTTTGGAAGCTAATAGATTGCATTTAGTTAAAATATATGACATAATTATTGTAATCAGAAGATACTATTAAAATATCAATTTGATTGGTAACAGAATAAATAGCAATATAATAACTGCAGATTAAATAATGCTGTAATTGAAGGTAGACTACTGCCCCTTTAAGAGCTAGAACAGATTTTGTACCCCATGTTGTGATTTTCACTAAATATAGTCTTCACACTATTCAAACCTCACAATCAATAAACAGCTTATGAAGCGCTCTTAGCCTACAGATCACATATTTCAAACAAATAATCGGAACAATTGCTAATCAATATCCAAAAACAGCACACATACTTTTCTGCGAACCTGTACATCATCATCTTCTCTCTTTTGTGGCACCAATGTAAGGGGTTATGTCAGGGGAAACGGTGTTGCAGTAGTCTAGTGTGTGCTGCAGGAATAATGACAAGCGAACCTGGGGAGCTTTGTGTTTACATTGCCCTAAAAAAGGGAACCAGAGATGGTCTCAGTTCGGTTCGCGTTGGGGGTATGAGTTTCTTCACACTGCACAAAAAATTAAGTGAACCGTACTGAGGTCACAAAAATTGGCTGAAAGAGACCAAGTGAAAACACCCTAAAACAAAATGTGGCTACAAGCCACAGTACAGGCACTGTAAGGCTCTGTAAAGAACTACAGTAATGTAAGCCACGGTCTGAAGTGGATAGGGTTGTGTCCCAAATGACACCCTATTCCCTCTGGTCAAAAGTAGTCCACAATCTAGGGAATAGGGTGCCATTTGGGACACAGACTAGGCATTCCCTTACTGCCTCCAGCAGTTCACACCCATTTGACACAAAACAGTGTAATATGTAATCATCCCATCATGCACCAAGCAGTCTTCTCCCTGACTCAGTGTCAACAAACTACAACAAACTCATAACCCGCAGTCCCCGTGGTCTGATCCGTAGGGCAGGCGGGTTTAGGGTCATGAAATAGTGTGTGGGTTAAGGGCGGGTGGATGAAGGACAGGCGGGTGGGTTGAATAAAGAGAAGGCAATACCTTAAAAATCCATAAATGTATAATTCTTGTGCAATTTATATCTATAGGCTACATTGAGGTTTTTCTTTAATTATTTCAGTCTATCTGCATTAGTGCGTAAGCTTGCTTTAGAGCGTAACTGTGCCAAATAGCCTGCACGCCAATCACCAAATGCTATTGGGACCCGGCAGAAAAAAAAAAATGGCCATTGCCGGAGTGTAATTCAATGAGAGAAAATCTGGAAAATTGAGAGCTGAAAATAAAGAGAAGGGAGGGACAGAAAATGAATGTTAGGGAAGGATTAGGTGAAGTGGTAAAAGCGGATGATAGCAGTGCCGGCCGCTATGTTATGGGCGATGATTGTTAGGCGCCATTCGAGAGTCACAGCACGGGGACTTCAAATATGGCATGTCAAGGCAACTGTAGCCTACTGTACAGATGGGTTAAATGGAATAGCCTAAATGAAATCTGGAAATCTGAATAGCCTAAATGAAATCTGGACACTGACTGTAGGTCTATAACCTCTCACATAACCTAATATAATATGAACTCCTGCAGGATTATGTATTTATCGCAGTAAAATTATACACCAAATGTTAATTTTCTAATTTCAGCATCTTGAGAGAATGAATGCGTGATTAGGGACCGTCTGTAAAGATGCTATCTTTATCAGCGTCATAGAAGTTGATAATATATCAACAACGAAGTATGCATCCAAGCCAAACTTAAATCTAATCTGAAACAAGTTGGGTCGTTTTCACTGCTTTTAATTTCCTTATACCAGTCAAACTCATGTATTTTTGGAAATTTTGTACAGAAGAGCTTTCCCATTTTACTAGATTGAAGCATTTATTCTATGGATGTAGGACATTATTCAGGTGAGCAAAGGGTTAATTAGTCTTCTAGGGCAGCAATGACAGAAGAGAAGCTGCATGTATCTAATTATAGACAGGTTGACTAACAAATAGCCTCCCAAAATGTCTGAAATTATAAGCAGAAAAATATCTAAATTAGGCTTAAAGTAAATCATGTCTGTAAAAATAAAAATAATAATACGTCTTGAGTGCGTATGTCTTCACACCCCAGACTTGGCCGAATACTTGATGGAAGCACCTTTGGCAGCCGTTACGGCTGTGAATCAATTTTTGTCAAAATGGCTCAAGCTCAGTAAATGTGGTTGCCAATCATGGATGGACAGCAGTATTCAAACCTTAGGACTGAGGCTGGCCCATTAAAGAACACTCAACACATCTTGGAAAATCCATTCTGGTGACAGCATTGAAAATAGTGTAATTGTACCGCTGAAAAATACATCTCTATCCCAGGGTTAGGTTTTCCTCTAACTCTCTTTTATTAATTTTTAACCTTTATTTAACTAAACTTTACGTGGGCTTTGCTCCTTTCATATTATTTTGACCCCAGACAAAATCCCCAGTCCCTGCTGGTGACAAGCATACCCATAACATGATGCTGCCACCAAATACTTGAAAATACACAGGGTTTCATTGTGTGTTGTGTTGTATTGGATGTGACCCAAGGTTTTTAAATTTAGGCCAAAAAGTTAATTTCTTTGTCAGTATTACTTAACCGCCTTGTCGCAGTGGATTTTAAGTTTTTTTTTTTTTTAAACACAGGCTTAATTCTTTTCAATTTGTCATACAGGCGAGTAATTTGAGGGCAGGGATTTTTCTGCCATTGAAATCCTTGGGCAGGTTGCCTAAGCAGTTTCGGGATGCCAAACAGTTTTAAATACATTTTCGGGATTGAAAAACGCTTTCAGTGTAAACTTAAACAACTAAAACCAGATGAAGTATGTAGGAAAGATAATGTACCTATATAATCTTTGAGAACTAACAGCTAGACAGTCAGGGACAACTAAATTCTAAAAACAGTGAGTTTAGCTGTATTGATTTTGTTAATATGTTTAAGCAAAAGACTACACACAGTATTAGCCATGGCAAAATGCATAGAATTGCAGGAAATTTGCTTTAAAACAGAACAGTTCTCTCCGCTCTATGCCAGAATATGTAGAATTGCAGGATATTAGCTTTAAAAATACAAAAATATCTCTACCCCACCAAGATGGGGGCCTCTAAAATGTTCGGCCGCGCAAATTGCCACATCCACCACTTAAGCCCATTTTGTGGATTAAATTATGTACATCATTTGAAAAAAATGTTTTGATTTGATTTTAAAGCTGCAAAATTTGAAGACTGTGCAATCGGTGTGCAGACTTTCAATAGGCACTGTAGTTATTCCAGTGCATCGTCCATCTTAGTCACATCTGGTTTCAGTAAGCTGCTGTGTTGAGGTCACGGCAAAAAAACTTAAATTATCTGAAAAGCCACAGACTTCCTACTGTTTCCAACCAAAACAATGTGCTAGATTGTAGCTAATAGCTCCTATATCAACAACAATTTAAAACAAATTCAGCTATTGTATCTGTCCACAAATTCACATTATGACAGGTATGACCGTCTTTCTTGTGATAGGGACATGCTGCCGACCCTTGAGCATGCGGATCTGATGGCTGGCACATACAGAAGGGAGTATGAACAGAACGCTAGGCTATCTTTGCTGCAGCTACACTGACCGCCCATTTCCATTGACCTGCTAGACTAGAGACAATGGAGATCACACATCACTGGCTGATTTACAGCACACACCGGGCAGTCTGCAGTTGTGTGTGTATGTGTGGAGCAATAAAGTTTAATAGAGCGCAGGGCGATGCCAAGCGACCCCGTTCATCAACGGCTCTTCTGTCTGTCACCCAGACCAAGGGCGATTCAGAGACATGTACGGGTGTTGAACTGGTTGTACTGTACTGAGAGACTGGCTAATTTATTTTCAATGGGGAACAAACTGGTGAACTAGCTAGTCATTCAGTCAAACAGTCCATTAATATATTGCCTAATTACATATCGTAACGGTCGGATGAAAACCTCTTCTCTCCAAAACAGAAAAGTGTCATATTTTCCCATGAACTAAAATACAATTATGACAATTCAGAAGCTATATTGAATACATTTTCTTGGTCCTAGAGATATATATATATATATATATATATATTTTTTTTTTTATTATTATTATTTTATTTTTTTAATGGGCAAATATGGAGTTACAAGGTTTATCAGACAGCGGAGATATGTTCTTAGGGAGCTGTTCTATATCTCTACAGCTCTGAGTACATGAGCTCAGACAGGTGAAATTAGGTGTGGTATTGTTAGTGTCTTGTACTCAAAGAAGAATGATGCAGGAGTAATGGGCCTGGCCGTATGTTTCAGGAAAGTGATACCAGCCTCAACCTGGCAGCTGGATCAATTTGGACCCTGTGAACTCGCGGGAGGGAGACACAGGCGGCAGAGACAGGCACAATGAAATGTGGGATGACTGCATCGTCATGGCAACCTGCTGACACGGCACTGTCTTCTTACAACTTTCCAACCGACCTACAGGCCAGCCCATCGCACCAACTGATACAGAATTGCATGTATGACCACACATGATTTTACATCACAGTGTGCCGGGACGACTCATCTTGAACAAACCTCATAAATGTACATAGTATAGGCCTACAGTGCCTTCAGAAAGTATTCACACCCCTGACTTTTTACACATTTTGTTGTGTTACAAAGTGGGATTAAAATGGATGTAATTGTCATTTTCTGTCAACGATCTACACAAAATACGCTGTTCCTGAGGTTATAGTTGACTTAAAATCGGCTTGAAAATCTATGGCAAGACTTGAAAATGGCTGTCTAATGATAAACAACCAACTTGACAGAGCTTGAGCTAATAAATCTTGATTACATAAGTATTCAGACCCCTGAGTCAATACATGTTAAAATCACCTTCTTTCTGAGTAAGTCTCCAAGAGCTGTGCACACCTGGATTGTACAATATTTTCACATTCTTTTAAAGCTCTGTCAATTTTCAAGTCTTACCATATATTTTCAAGCTGATTTAAGTCAAAACTTGTAACTGGGCCACTCAGGAACATTCAATGTCATCTTGGTAAGCAACTCCAGTGTATATTTGGCCTTGTGTTTTAGGTTACTGCCCTGCTGAAAGGTGAATTTATCTCCCAGTGATGTTGGAAAGCAGACTGAACCAGGTTTTTCTCTAGGATTTTGCCTGTGCTTAGCTCTATTACTTTTCATCCCCCCCAAAAAACTCCCTAGTCCTTGTCGATGACAAGCATACCCATAACATGATGCAGCCACCACATGCTTGAAAATATGAAGAGTGGTACTCAGTGATGTGTTGTGTTGGATTTGCCCCAAGCATAAATCAAATCAAAGTTTATTAGTCGCATACACACATTTAGCAGATGTTATTGCGGGTAGCGAAATGCTTGTGTTCCTAGCTGTGCAGTAGTATCTAACAATTCACAACAATACACAAATCTAAAAGTAAAATAATGGAATTAACAAATATATAAATATTAGGACGAGAAATGTGGCATTGACTAAAATACAGTAGAATAGAATACAGTATATACATATGAGATGAGTATTCAGGATAAAAAGTTTATTTCTTTGCCACATCTTTTGCAGTTTTACTTTAGTGCCTTATTGCAAACAGGATGCAAGTTATGGAATATTTTTATTTTGTACAGGTTTCCTTCTTTTCACTGTCATTTAAGTTAGTATTGTGAAGTAACTACAATGTTGTTGATCCATCTTCAGTTTCTCCTATCACAGACATTAAAAACTGTTTTAGTCACCATTGATTGGCTTCATGGTGAAATCCCTGAGCGGTTTCCTTCCTCTTAAGCAACTGAGTTAGGAAGGACGCCTGTATCTTTGTAGTGACTGGGTGTATTGATACACCATCCAAAGTGTAATGAATAACTTCAGCATGCTCAAAGGGGTAACTTGTTAAGCTATTTTTTACTCCTGAACTTATTTAGCCTTGACATAAGGGGGTTGAATACTTATTGGCTCAAGACATTTGAGCATTTCATTTTTTTATTAATTTTTTAAAAACATAACTCCACTTTGATATTATGGGGTGTTGTGTGTAGGCCAGTGACACAAAATCTAAATTCTATCTATTTTAATTCCAGGCTCTAACAACAAAATATGGAAAAAGTCAAGGGGTGTGAATACTTCCTGAAGGCAGTGTAGCCTCTACCCTCCCCCTTATTTCCATAGAAACCAGAGCATATGCTCTAGGGTTTACCAGGCTAACCGGTTGGATTGTGTTACACAAGCTCCTCCCTCCACACTCAGCGAGGTGGCAGTGGTTTGCTCATGTGTGAAGTCATCCGATCCAGCACACTGCACACATGCAATAATGCTATAGGCAAGGGTTCCCCAACTGGTGGCCCCCGGGCAGAATGTGGTCCGTGGGTGATTTTATTTGGCCCCCCAAGCTTTATTGTTGGATATGTAAAAACACCATCAAATCAGCTCCAAGTGATTTTAATTGTTCCAAAGTATTCCCACGCATGAAAAAGAGAGACAGTATATGTGATCGTATACAATTGTAAGCAAGGTTTGAAATTATTTTGTTTTAGTCAAATGTTATATCTGATTAGGTTTCTTGCGGTCAATTTGCAGTTTACACATTACTTGTAATTATGTTCCTGACCACCTGCTCAAGAAGAAATTGGCTTGTGGTGGTATCTAGTTGATGATCCCTGCTATAGGCCTACTGTTAGCCATGCATGCTTCATACATAGTCAAGTATCTTGCACAAATGTCAGCCTAGCCCTACAAAGTACAGTTGAAAATCAAAATAGCTTTATGTACAGTGCCTAGTGAATGTCTACACACCCCTTGCAGTTGTCATATTTTACTGCCTTACAATTAAATCTAAAAATGTATTAAAAACGAAGATGTCTTGGTTACGTAGGTCTTCACACCTCAGAGTTAACACTTGGTGGGAGCGCCTTTTGGCAACAATTACAGCTGTGAATAATTTTTAATAAGATCCTACCAACTCTGCACAACTCTTAAGGCAACATATTGTATATCCATTGTTTTTGTCAAAATTTGGTTGCCAATCATGGACAGCCATATTCAATCAAACCTTCTCTGATTTTCAAGCATATTGAAGTCAGGACTGAGACTGGACCACTCAACACATCTTGTAAAACCATTCTGGTGTGTCTATGCCAATGTTATTTTACTGCATTTTCAAGTATTGTGGTGGCAGCATTATGTTATGGGTATGCTTGTCAACGGCAGCTGGTGAGTTTGTCGGGACCAAAATAAATATGAAAGGAGCAAAGTCCCGGTAAAGAGTTAGAGGAAAACCTGCCTGATTCATCTGAATAACTAACCCTGGGATAGAGTTTTATTTTCAGCGGGACAATTACACAACATTTAATGCCAAAGACACACCAGCATGGTTTTCCAAGTCGTGTTGAGTGTTCCTAAGTGGTCAGTCTCAGCCCTGTGTTGAATTTGCTTGAAAATCAGACACGGTTTGAATATTGGTGTCCATCAATGATTCCCAACCACATTGACTGAGCTTGAGCAATTTTGAAAAAAAATATATATATATATAAAAAAATAAAAGTGAGTATGTGTATAAAACATTAGGAACATCTGCTCTTTCCATGACAGACTGACCAGATGAAAGCTATGATCCCTTATTGATGTCACCTGTTAACTCCACTTCAAATCAGTGTAGATAAAGGAGAGGAGACAGGTTAAAGAAGGATTTTTAAGCATTGATACAATTGAGACATGGATTGTGTATGTGTGCCATTCAGAGGGTGAATGGGCAAGACAAAATGTAAGTTCCTTTGAACAGGATATGGTAGTAGATGCCAGGCGCACTGGTTTGAGTGTGTCAAGAACTGCAACTTTGCTGGGGTTTTCCACGCTCTACAGTTTCCTGTGTATATCAAGTATGGTCCACCAACCAAAGGACATCTAGTCAACTTGACAACTGTGGGAAGCATTGGAGTCAACATGGGCCAGCATCCCTGTGGAACGCTTTCGACTCCTTGTAATCCACACCCCGATGAATTGAGGCTGTTCTGAGGGCAAAAGAGGGTGAAACTCAGTATTAATATATTCCTAATGTTTTGTACACTCAGTGCATGTTGCAGTTGGTAGAATATTATTAAAATGGAATTGCTGCCAAAGGTCCTTCCACCAAGTATTATATCTGGGGTGAGAAGACATATGCAATCATGACATCTTCATAAAAAAAAAATAATAATAATAATTTAGGCAATGTTTTATAATTTTTCTTTCACTGAGAATGTGGAGCAGGTTGTTTAGATCGGTAGGAAAAACATCCAACGTAATCCCTTTTTAATATAATTAATTTTAAGGCAGCAAAATGTGGCAAAGAACTGTGCAACTTTCACTAGGCACTGTACGCAAAATAGAATAGGTTTTCTTACTGTATTAAGTCTACTTTAATTGCCATGCATCTATTAGCGGTGCTGATAATCTGTTATTCTGTCAAATGATAACACAGACCTCTGTGAATTTGGGTGTTTCAACTTTTTCTAGTTCTTATATTATTAGTAGTGCAGTCCCAAAAAAATGCAACATATTCTCTGGGTCAGACAAGTCCACACTCCTCATGACAACCTGACCTAATAACCCTAGTTGCAATAAAATCTCATACACTTTGAAATTACATGACCTGTGTATATAATCTCAGATTATAAAATACTGTAGAAACCCTCAATCTGAAAAAGAACATTAGTTATCTAGCCTTTTTGGGACTAACTATAGGTCCATTCTCTTAGTTCCAAAGCTTAGAAATGGCTCTTCCTGGAACTCGATGAACATACAATGAATAAATTGTTACTCCATTTCCCAACAGTCATGTCCTGTCCTCACAGAGTAACTGTCTGTCTGTCTGACTGTGGCTATACTGACAAGAGATCTGTCAAGGACACCCTATACCCTATGTAGTGTAATACTTTAGACCAGAGCCCTGAGGGGTGTCATTTGGGACAGACCTTGTGTTCCAGCCAGGCAGGCGGGTCCTGATGGGCTGTCCCCTCACATCCTGGCCAGTGTGTAACCAGCCGCCATACTGCTGGCTGGCACCAAAAGACTGACTGCATGATCAAAGCCCCAAGTCCTTTGTGAACTGGCCTGCGACAAGAACATCATTAGAGACAGGGCTGAGGAAAAGAAAGGTGACTAGGGGTTGTGTCCCAAATGGCACCCTAGAAGGCTCTAGTCAAAAGTAGTGCACTATATAAGAAATAGGGTGCCACTTGAGACACACTAGGAGCTAATTCCTTTGTGTAGGTTTTTCTTTGAGTGTAAAGGAGGCAGGCACCTGGCCACCACAGAATACAAGCCTGTTTCATAACTATTATTTTCAGTGTTAAGGCCTTGATTAGGTTTACGTTGTTTCAGACCACTAGAACGAAAAGGGTTAGTCAAAGTTTAAGTAGCCAATTTCGTAATAGACAAATGTGTATTGTAAGGCCTTGTGTATAGGCACAGGCATATTTTAGATTATTCAAAATAGCCAACCTTTGCTTTGATGACAGCTTTGCACACTCATTGCATTCTCTCAATCAGCTTCATGAGGACCGCCACAGGAATGGAAGACGAATGGAAGACCCAGAAATACCTCTGCTGCAGAGGATTAGCTCATTCAAGGTTACCAGCCTCAAATACCAGCCCAAATAAATGCATCACAAAGTTCAAGTAAGAGACACATCTCAACAACATACCTCAATTACCTCGACTAACCGGTGCCCCCGCACATTGACTCTGTACCGGTACCCCTGTATATAACCTTGCTACTGTTATTTTTTTACTTATCTATAAACTGCATTGTTGGTTAGGTCTTGTAAGTAAGCATTTCACTGTAAGGTCTACACCTGTTGTATTGGGCGCAATGACAAAATAACATTTGATTTGATCAGACCAGCAGCCTTCCATCGTCCAGTGATAATAATTAATGTTATTTTGTGAAGTGGTTCCTTTTGTCATACAACACAATTTTCAGTCACCTTTTTGGCTCATGGTGTTAAGACCTTTAAAGTAAAAAAAATCCTTTAAAAAAAAGTTTGTCACGCCCTGAGTCTATTACATTTTACAATAAAGCACTGTGAATTACTTCATAAGATGCGTGATATTGAAAAAAATAACGGTGCAACCAAATCACAGGATGCTGCAACAAACTGAAAATGTTGGCCTGGAGCCCTGGGCCTGATGAGCACTTATTTGCTAGCTGAGCTACCTTTCCTTTATGTCCTAATAGTTTATTAACTTTGGTTGGTGTAATCTTTACATCTTTCAAACCCCATGACAGACAGACAGACACACACAGTTACTTACCAAGATAAAGTGAGGCGTTCTCCTTCTTGACGTTGTCGTCCAGGTAGGTGGGTCCCAGGGTGTAGATGGGCGTCGACCCCATGCCCACCAGGATCTGTGCTATGATGAACAGGGCCACGTACAGGTTGTGTTCATTACCCTCCTGGTCTCTGGGGCAGAAGGACACACCCAGCAAATCCTTGCCACTGCTGTTGTTGTTGTTCATACACAGGCCCTCGTTGCCCCGGGATGAATTCACCTCCAGGATTTGGTACGGAGGGGAGATGAAGTGAGGCAAGGAGAAGAGGGCTGCTCCGACAGCTATGAACACCGCACCCACGGCCAACCATCTGGGCCTTTGCCCTCTGCCTCCGAAGTAACTGATGAAAACCACCACCAACAGACTGCCTATGTCAAAGCAGCTGACGAGCAGGCCGGACTCAGAGCTCCGGAGGCTGTACCTCTTCTCTATGGTGGTGATGACACTGCTAAGGTAGCCAGACACCATCAGTGACTGGATGAATGTCAGGTAGCACATGCAGAATAAAAAACAGCGAGAGTCTTCGAGAATCGCACTCATGTATTTCCTAGTGGGTAAATGCATCAGGGGTAGCCTCGAGGCGATGAAGCCTTGCCTCGTTGGGTTTTTACGCCTGGGTTTGCTGACCTGCCTCTCTGTGTTAAATGAACTACTCATACCCACCACACTAGACCTGGAAGGGGTATAGTTAACATTAGTCCTGGTGGGGGATTCAGGTAGAGGTTGGTTCAGGTTGATCCTCTGTGGGAGTTGGATGAATTCCGCACTCTTGTCCTCCGTTATTGACGCCTGCTGCTGCATAGACTTGGTCAACAAGGCCTTGCTTTGCTGGCCTGAGTCATTCAGAGTGGGCAAACTTTTGGACTTGAAGTTAGTGCCAGCAGGGTCCTCATCCTCATACTGACGCAATAACTCATGATCCACTTGAAGGGGTTCTGACAGTTCATTCTGTGTCTCGTTGTGGTCACCGGAAGCCATTGTGTTTTGTTGTTGTTGAGCTGGCTGAATTCACAAGTGTAGGTTTAAATGTCCAGTCACTGCATTCAATTGGTGAAACCCCTTACACTATAATCCAGAAAAAGAAAAATCGATTCAGGCTGCAAGCCAGGCCCAATCAAATTTTAAAAATGCTTCCCGCAAACACTTGTGCTCTGCCAGTATCTGATTCTGAGCTTGAGGCCGTTAGTTTCGTTGACTCTCTCTCAAGCCTTCAGCTAGCTAGATTTGCTGCAGGATTGCACCATCACTACTTGGCAGGTGTTGGAGGATGTTGGTCAAGCATAAAGAAAACGGCAGACATGGGCAGATGACACAGTGGTGTTGACATGGTTCCCTTGGAATCCCCTTCAATTAAGAAAAACATTATCACAAATGTCAGACATATTGAATGTGTTCACCTCCCTCCATACCCTCTAGCTAGATGTCATCATTGTCATAAGCTGTATATGGTTAGGGTTCCCACACAGCCATTTTTTCATGAACCCCTGTTATTTTTCCGGGCTTTTATACCCATGTTTATTTTACAGGTGTTTAGCTGTTGTTTATTACTGTTCCTGTATACGTTGGATTCTCGTTCTATTTTGTCCCGCTTGTATTTGAGATTCGCTGGATGTTCAATAAATTACATCGTCACTAGAATGTCTCTCCTGCACCGGACTCAAATTCTTCAACATAACCATCACAGCGATATTATCTTTGTACTCGTTTCGGCCAAACACGCATCTAGTAAAATGGTTGCGTCCAGTTACAGGTGGTGTGTTTGATTGTAGAAAATGCTCCGTTAATAAAATAATTGTTTTGCTTCCTGAAGTAATCAAACAATGTGTACGCCGCCATTTTGTTTATTTTAAATATCGAGGGAGTTATATTACGCTGGCCCGTGTTGAACCGGGCAATGGCCTGTAACATAATTGGGCGAAAGCGGGGAGGGAGGGACACCATTCTCAAATCAAACAGTAATCTGCACCAATCGGTCAAGTTGTCAACAAGGCAGCATGGTGCATCGTCCGGGAACATACATTTTAATTGGGAAGGCAGATTAAGCGTTTTTTTATCAAAAGCAATCATTTTTTAATATGAAAAAGTAGAATCCTGCTGATCACTTCACATGCTTAATTACGTCACTTTTGTCAACTTCGCAGTCGGCCAGAGCGGGGCAACTGGCTCACCTTGTCTGTTTTGCATGTTATTTTGGCATTACAATGTAAAAAAAAAAAAGAAAAACATCAGGCAGCTCCAAAATGCAGGTGTTTCAGCCTAGCTCAGTGCTTTCTGTGGTGGTGGGGCTGGCCAACAGATATCGACACTGCCACTCGAGCGTGCTTTTGGGGCACAGTCGATGGCGTGCTAGACTTCGGTTTAGAAGGTTGAGGGTTCGAGACCTGCTCCCTGCCCGTTTCATTACATTGGTGTCAGAAGTAATTGAACGTTGCATCCACAAAAGTGCGTGTGCTTGGCCAACGGGCAAGCGAGGACGCGCACTTTGAAAGGAGGGAGTTGTGTAAATACACTGGGTTTATGTGCGCGGACATCGACTCTGCCCCTCGAGGATGCTTTTGGGGCACAGTCGATGGCGCGCTGGACTTCGGGACAGAAGGTGTAGGGTTCGAGACCTGCTCCCTGCCTGTTTCGGTTTAGTGTTGTCTTTGCTGGCATGCGGCTTTGTTGGCATATATAAACAAAATATGTTGGTCTGCCCCACCAAGATTGACATGCTAAAATCGCCACTACACTCACCTGTCTAAATCAATGAGAAGATTTTGAAATAGACAAGATGGCAGCGTACACATTATTGGACTTCTTTATCGAACAAAACAAGTATTTTATTTCAATAACGGAGCGTTCTAAATTCAAAAACACCACCTGCATCTGGACACGGACGTTTTAGAAAACAAGTTACACGTTTGGCCAAATGAAAAACGAAGATAGCTAGGCAGTATCGCCAAGTTAAGGTTGATCCAAAATGATATGTTACACCAAACAGTATTTAAACTGTAACTCCCAGTAGCTAATGGATACCAAAAATATTTCTTAAATCACATTATCTAAATCCAGCTGTGGTCATTTACCGCATTTACCGACGTCAACCTGTTTTCAATACAATCCCCACAGAACATGCATAGCCTACCGTTACGTTAGCTACTAAACACTGCGGCTAACTCTGTTGGCGGCAGGCTTGTAGCTCGCGTTGTAGCTGAATGAATGTGAATGAAAATATCTAACGTTGGCTAACAAATTGTACTTACCAACCTGACGATTTTAAGCAATAGTAGGGCCCTTAATTCCTACGAAAATCCCATTTTTACGGACGTTATCAAATTGCACCAGATAAAAGCATCGTCATCGCATACAGTAGCGAGCTGTACATTATGGCCCTCTTACTGAAGAGAATCTGAGGTGTTTACCGCGACCCCGGTTGTAGGCTTCTGCAGCGTCTGACTAAGTGAGCACCCTCACTGGTTCGATTTTACTGGGGCGGAAGTGTCGTGTGGCCGCATGGAGTGATGCTCCTGCATCTGGCACCTGCCAGTGATTTGACTTCCTCTCTGTTCACGCGTGACTGTGTCGCATTCGGAAACATGTTCACTTCATACATAAAAAAAAAAAAGTGCTACTTAGTTTTTTGGGGATATCTGTGCTTTACTTTATTTATTTATAATGGAAGGCATTACATGGGAGCCCCACCTGTTTGGAGCCCCACATTTTTATGTTATTTTGGCATTAATATGTGTCACATATCAGTTTGCAAACAATGTAAAAAATATAATTGAGTTAATAAAGCTGCATACAAACACAGTCTCTTTTTTTGTTTTCTTGAGTAAGGCAGCTCCAAAATGCAGGTGTTTCAGCCTAGCTCAGTGCTTTCTGTGGTGGGGCAGCCAGTGGAAAATATGGAGCGTAGGGGTTGGTAATGCTCTCTAGTTGCGCAGTGATTGGCTCAGTGTTCTATCCCTCATGGGAACACTACGTCACCGCCAAGTCTAAGGGTAGAGCTCGAAAATTCAAGCCCCTTGGGTTTTGCCATAGAGTTACATAACAAGTTTATTTATTTTTATTTATTTAACCAGGTAGGCCAATTAAGAACAAGTTCTCATTTACAACTGCAACCTGGCCAAGATAAAGCAAAGCATTGCGACAAAAACAACAACACAGAGTTGCACATTGGATAAACAAACGTACAGTCAACAAAATAGAAAATCTATGTACAGTGCCCATCCAAGAAGGATCAAGGTCATTGGCCACAGATACAATTATGTAAAATCAAGTTATATCTACAGTAGCTTTGATTGGACAGACAATGTCAACATCATCATGAATCAAGTCGACAATCTACTGGCAAATCATTTTTAATCCTTGTCATATTGGGGCTCACAAGTGGCACAGTGGTCTAAGACACTGCATCTCAGTGCTAGAGGCGTCACTACAGACTGTACTACAGACGAATCCAGACTGTATCACAACCGGCTGTGATTGGGAGTCCCATCAGGCGGCGCACAATTGCCCCAGTGTCGTCGAAGTTTGGCTAGTGTAGGCTGTCATTGTGAATAATAATTTGTTCTTAACTGACTTGCCTAGTTAAATAAAGGTTAAATAAAAAAAATATGAAGATAAATAATGAGATATCTCAGTGTTCATTGGCCATTGGACAAAAACATTACACAAAACTGCGAAATCTGACGTCAGTGAGTTCAAGACTGCTTGGATCTCGGGTAAATACCAGTTACAACTGGGAAAATACATTTTGATCGGTCATCCAACTCGGAATTTTAAATCGGGAACTCAGGCTTTTTTCTAGTGACTACTTGAAGATAACTGACGTCATCATGATTCAACCTTGTTTTTTTCCTGAGTTCCCAGTTGTCTTGACAGCACCATAAATCCAGAGAATACCAGACTTTGATGTCAAAATTTGCCAACGAAGGACCACCGCGCCACGTTCATGTTCAAGTGAGCACAGCACAACAAGGTGAGTCCAAAAATGGTATGCTGCTGCATAAATTATGTAATATGCCAGGGAGATATGTATACTGTAGCTAAGAAAGTAATACTAAGTGTATGTTGTGTAGTAAGCTGTTAGTAGCCCATGTGCCTCACCATAATAATTTGATCTATTTCACCTACAGTTCTGACTTTTTGGTGCATATGTAGCCTATAACCTGTTTTAGTGAAATGTAATCATTGAATATTGTACAGTATCTTAGAGTTGAGAATTTGTTCAGTCTCTTTCACTACAATTCACTGTTATCTGTAGTTTTGTGTACAACTCAACAATTACATTCTAGAAACCTTAGTTAAATGTCTTACCAAACTGTCAGCCATCTGTCGTTTATGAAACAGGCACATGAATTGTAGACCAAGTCAATCAGTAATTACACTATAATCAACAACAATAAAAAATAATTTATTTACAATGGCATAAATCATAAATTAGCAAGGAGCATTGGCAAAAGCAATATTAGTCAACAGCTTGCATAAGGTGTGTAAATAAAACTTTTTACATAAATGCTCACACTCTGGATGAACATTGATGCAGGTGAACATTGATATTTAATATGAACATCACACCTCGAAAAACATCTCTGAACAGCAACACTGAGCTTTCTACACAAAAACTCATGTTTTACAATATTGCTTTGATTTACCATTGTGTTGTATACGTACTCATCTTAAAGTCAACATTTGAAACAATTGTACAAATAATAATAATAAAAACACCCTTATCACAAATAAAATGTGGAAACCAACTGAATAAACCAGGGGTGTAGTAGTCTAACCATAGCACAAGTACATTGGTTGCGTCTGAAATGGCACCCTATTCCCTATATAGTGCACTAGAGGCCCTGCTCAAAAGTAGTGCACTATATATAGTGAATAGGGTGCCACTTCAGATACGACCACTGAGTGACAATGCACTCTTCAGTATTGTCACTTCACTATACATATATGATACAACTTTCAACTTCACAGCAATACACATGACAGAAAAACAGATCTAAGGCATTATGCTAGGTCTTTAGCATGTTAAGGTACTTGCATGTAATATTTACCAATTGATAAAATAGCAAACTATAAATGAAATAACACATTTTACAAAAAGTCTTGATCAGTCAGAATCGGAGAAGAAAAAAGCAATTAAATTCAACCAAACCTTATGAGTTGCTTGAATATTTGTATGCAAACTCTTTCCTTACAACTTGTCATCATGATTGCCAAAATGCATACCTTACGAAAGGCTGTTAACACAGTAACACTTCATGGCTTAAGTTTATTTTAAAGGTAGTAATAACATCTTTGGATTTGCAATGAGAGCAGTACATCAATTCTATTTTTAAAAAAAGTTAATGATATATATATATATATATATACACACACACACACACACACACACTTGAAGTCGGAAGTTTACAAACACTTAGGTTGAAATCATTAAAACTAATTTTTCAACTACTCCACAGATTTCATGTCAACAAACTATAGTTTTGGCAAGTTGGTTAGGACATCTAATTTGTGCATGACAGAAGTAAATCTTCCAACAATTGTTTACAGACTTATAATTCACTATATCACAATTCCAGTGGGTCAGATGTTTACATACACTAAGTTGACTGTGCCTTTAAACAGCTTGGAAAATTCATGGCTTTACAAGCTTCTGATAGGCTAATTGACATAATTTGAGTCAACTGGAAGTGTACCTGTGGATGTATTTTAAGGCCTACCTTCAAACTCAGTGCCTCTTTGCTCGACATCATGGGAAAATCAAAAGAAATCAGCAAAGACCTCAGAAAATAAATTGTAGACCTCCACAAGTCTGGTTCATCCTTGGGAGCAATTTCCAAATGCCTGAAGGTACCACGTTTATCTGTACAAACAATAGTACGCAAGTATAAACACCATGGGATCACGCAGCCGTCATACCGCTCAGGAAGGAGACGTGTTCTGTCTCCTAGAGATGAACGTACTTTGGTGTGAAAAGTGCAAATCAAACCCAGAACAACAGCAAAGGACCTTGTGAAGATGATGAAGGAAACGGGTACAAAAGTATCCATATCCACAGTAAAACAAGTTATATCGACATAACCTGGAAGGCCACTCAGCAAGGAAGACGCCACTTCTCCAAAACCGCCATAAAAAAGCCAGACTACGGTTTGCAACTGCACATGGGGACAAAGATGGTACTTTTTGGAGAAATGTCCTCTGGTCTGATGAAACAAAAATAGAACTGTTTGGCCATAATGACCATTGTTATGTTTGGACGAAAAAGGGGGAGGCTTGCAAGCCGAAGGACACCATCCCAACCGTGAAACACGAGGGTGGCAGTATCATGCTGTGGGGGTGCTTTGCTGCAGGAGGGTATGGCGCACTTCACAAAATAGATGGCATCATGAGGAAGGAAAATTATGTGGATATATTGAAGCAACATCTCAAGACAGCAGTCAGGAAGTTAAAGCTTGTTCGCAAATGGGTCTTCCAAATGGACAATGACCCCAAGCATACTTCCAAAGTTGTAGCAAAATGGCTTAAGGACAACAAAGTCAAGGTATTGGAGTGGCCATCACAAAGCCCTGACCTCAATCCAAGCAAGGAGGCCTACAAATCTGACTCAGTTACACCAGTTCTGTCAGGAGGAATGGGCCAAAATTCACCCAACTAATTATGGGAAGCTTGTGGAAGGCTACCCGAAACGTTTGACCCAAGTTAAACAATTTTAAGGCAATGCTACCAAACACTAATTGAGTGTATGTAAACTTCTGACCCACTTGGAATGTGATGAAAGAAATAAAAGCTGAAATAAATCACTCCACTATTCTGATATTTCACATTCTTAAAATAAAAAGTGGTGATCCTAACTGACCTACAACAGGGAATTTTTACTAGGATTAAATGTCAGGAATTGTGAAAAACTGAGTTTAAATGTATTTGACTAAGGTGTATGTAAACTTCTGGCTTCAACTGTGTGTATACACACACACACACACACACACACATATATATACATATATATATGTGTATATATGTATATATATATATATATATATATATATATATATATATATATATATATACATATATATACATATATATGTGTATGTATGTATATATATATATATATGTATATATATATATATATGTATGTATGTATGTATGTATGATATATATATACATATATATATATATATATACACATATATATATATACACACACACACACATATATATATACATATATATATATATACATATATATATACATATATATATATATACATATATATATACATATATATATATATATACATATATATATACATATACATATACATATACATATACATATACATATACATATATATATATACACATATACATATACATATATACATACACATACACATATACATATACATATACATATACATATACATATATATATATATATATATATATATATATATACATATATATATATATATATATATGTGTGTATATATATATATATGTGTGTATATATATATATATATATATATACACACACATATACACATATACACACACACACACACACACAGTACCAGTCAAATGTTGACACATTTACTCATACCAGTATTTTTCTTATTTTGTACATTCTACATTGTAGAATAATAGTGAAGACATCAAAACTATGAAATAACACATATGGAATCATGTAGTAACCAAGTGTTAAACAAATCAAAATATATTTTATATTTGAGATTCTTCAAAGTAGCCACCCTTTGCATACTCTTGGCATTCTCTCAACCAGCTTCTCTTAATGAATTTCAATTAACAGGTGTGCCTTGTTAAAAGTTAATTTGCTTTGAGCCAATCCGTTGTGTTGTGACAAGGTAGGGTTGGTATACAGAAGATAGCCCTATTTGGTAAAATAATAAGTCCATAACAGCTCAAATAAGCAAAGAGAAACAACAGTCCATCATTACTTTAAGACAAGAAGGTCAGCCAATCCGGAAAAGTTCAAGAACTTTGAAAGTAAGTACAGTCGCCACAGGAAAGGAAGACCCAGAGTTACCTCTGCTGCAGAGGATAAGTTCATTAGAGTTACCAGCCTCAGAAATCTGCAATTAACTGCACCTCAGATTTCAGCCCAACAGATGCTTCAGAGTTCAAGTAACAGACAAGAAACACGAGCAATGGACATTAGACCGGTGGAAATTTGTCCTTTGGTCTGGAGTCCAAATGTGAGATTTTTGTTTCCAACCTCAACCAATTTTAGATGGTTTGGGATGAGTCGGACCACAGTGAAGGAAAAGCAGCCAACAAGTGCTCAGCATATGTGGGAACTCCTTAAAGACTGATGGAAAAGCATTCCAGGTGAAGCTGGTTGAGAGTGACAAGAGTGTGCAAAGCTGTCATCATGGCAAAGGGTGGCTATTTGAAGAATGTCAAATATAAAATACACTTTTATTTTTTGGTTACTACATGATTCCATATGTGTTATGTCATAGTTTTGATATCTTCACTTTATTCTACAATGTAAAAAACAGTGCAAATAAAGAAAAACGCTTGAATGAGTAATATTCCAAACTTTTGACCAGGGTGTATATATAAAATTACTTAATTTGCATTTAGAGCATCCTAATCTTCAAACTTTGCCCAACTCTGTAATAATGCCTTGTTTAGGAAAATGTTAAATGAATTGGGGGAAATTGTCCATCACACAAAATAAGAAATATGCTTTGCGTTGTCAGGGGGACATCATAATAACCAGTGCAAACCTACAAAATAGATATTTTCTGGCCACATATTTTCACTTGATTATGTGAGGCCAACTTAATTTCAGTGTTTGCAGACAATTTGGAATTTTCACATTCTTCAAAAAAAAAAAGGATAAACTCTATGAGTTCATATTTGCCATGTGCTTACAGACTATTAACAAAATGGGAATAGTACAGGAATATGGCTTGAAAAATATTACCTGTTAATTTTACACATGACTGAAGCATAACTTTTTTTTTTTTTTTTTTACCTTCCCGCTTTTTTATAGAGCAGCCCCCAAAATCAACACAGTCAAAGAGCACCCTAACGTATTCAGTTATGCCTGTTGGTAAGGGAAAGGGGGATACTAGTCAGTTGTACAACTGAATGCATTCAACTGAAATGTGTATTCCGCATTTAACCCAAGGGGGCTGCTGTCCATTCCTTTCATTGTGATGAGGTCGAGGTGAAGTGAAAGGAAAAAGTCTTATGCAATTGGCTGAAACCCTGATAACAGTCCTTTGTTAGTTAATCCAACATAAACAGTATGACTGTGAAGCCATATTTCAGTGGTTGTAACACCAGGCTAGAGAGAAAACAAACATCTTAATTCATTAATCTATACCGTAATCTATACAAACTATGAATATTCACCTTCATACATATCGCAGAAGGGGGATTCACTTGACAATTTCATCTGAAACTACAGGATCTAAAATATGTAATTAAAATAGACACAATAAGGTACCATTTTAAGGGATACTTGTTAAGAAATGTACTTAACCCTTGCCCCCTTATTATAGTTTCATACAAAGAACGTTTCTAAAGTTTAAAAACTATAAATACCTGTAAAACATGTATTTTATAAACCTCTCAAGTGACTACTTTAGTCAGGCTTTACAATGTAACCATTCAAAGTCAACACCATTGTATAGTTTATGCTCTTCAAGCCATTTATAATATCACTTCTTTAATTTTTGAAATCATGTGATCTAATTTTGTCTCACACATCATGTGTATACAAACAAACATACACACGCTCAGACAAAGAAAATATTGTTATTGAGAAATTCCTAAAAAGAGGAGCAAAGAGAACCTTTTCAGAGGGGAGCCATTGTCTGCGTTCTATCCCCTGAAATGAATACATTTATCTGACCAGATGCCTGCTGGCAGGATCAGTTTTGCTTCTATATTGTGTGAGTATGAGTCTGTTATATATGTATACGTGTGTCAATTTGTATGCAACTGTGTCAGAGTGTGTGTGTATGTGTGTGTGCCTGCGTGTAGCCTATTTGGGAAGGACCTAAGTCACACTAAGGTGAATGCGGTTGGTTGGTTCAGGGAGTTGTGTTCTTCAGTAGGTGAGTCTATGTCCAGTCAAAGACCCTTGTAGAACTGCAAGAGCTTCTTGACTGGTTGGATGCCAGTGTTTTCATTGAGTGTTGACCGTTTGTAAACCGTGTTGTCCAACAATAGACCAGGGTCAGCAATAGTTCTGAAAAATAAAATGTTTATGATTCAAACAAGACAACAGTAAACATTTGTCTCCCACAAATTAGGCCAAATTAATGACAACAATTAAAGCTCAAAATGGGACAGGAGATATGCTTGTTCAAAGTTTAGAATGTTTGATTACTATAGTGCCCCCCTTAGGCCAATCAGTGTAAATACAGGATCTCTATGGCAAGTTTAGTCAAAATCGGGCCAGTGGTGTCTGAGATATCGCATCTAACTAACATACAAACAGACGGAGACAGATCCACAGTCTCCCATCCAATTTCATTGTGGGGGACAAAAAGGCAGAATTCAGTGAAATACGATTGACACAGGGAATTATAAGGACATGGGAAGAAGGCCCTCAAGAAGGCCCTCAATGACAAATTGGTGCTGTCTGTTTTGATGTGTAAACGTTTTTAAATACACTAATCCCTAATGTTGGGCAGACAACAACAGAAGATGAAACGTTACTCACTGGAGTTGCGTCACCTTCTTGTGTTAACATGTCAAGCCCAGCCAACTGGTCTAGAATGAGGCTATCCCTTCGTCTCAAGGCATTCTCATGATTCACCTGTGGTAGTAGGAACACACGGAGACTTATGTTTGATGTTCCACTACACCCAAACGGCACCCTATTCCTTATATATAATCCTCTGATTTTGACCAGGGCCCATGCTTCTATTCAGCCACAAGAGCATTAGTGAGGTCGGGCAATGATGTTGGGCAATTAGGTATGGCTCACAGTCGGCATTCAAATTCACCCCAGAGGTGTTCGATGGGGTTGAGGTCAGGGCTCTGTGCAGGCCAGTCAAGTTCTTTCACACCGATCTCGACAAACCATTTCTGTGTGGACCTTGCTTTGTGTATGGGAGCATTGTGATGCTGAAACAGGAAAGGGCCTTCCCAAAACTGTTGCCACAAAGACGGACGAATAGAATCATTTAGAATGTCATTGTATGCTGTAGCATTAAGATTTTCCTTAACTGGAACTAAGGGGCCTAGCCCGAACCATGAAAAATAGCTTCAGATCATTATTCCTCCTCCACCAGACTTTACAGTTGGCACTATGCATTCGAGCGGGTAGCGTTCTCCTGGGACCAAACCCAGATTCGTCCATCGGACTGCCAGATGGTGAAGTGTGATTCATCACGCCAGAGAACGCGTTTCCACTGCTCTATAGCATAGTGAGTACTGCAACCGAGGACAGACGATTTTTACTGGCTAGGCGCTTCAGAACTCGGCGGTACCGTTCTCTGTGCTTGTGTGGCCTACCACTTCGCGGCTGAGCCGTTGTTGCTCCTTGGAGGTTTCCACTTCCCAATAAAAGCACTTACAGTTTATTGCATGGATGTGTGCTCGATGTTATACACCTGTCAGCAACGGGTGTGGCTGAAATAGCAGAATCCACAAATTTGAAGCGATGTCCACATAGTTTTGGCCATATAGTGTATATACACAACAAGTAAAGTGTTGGTCCCATGTTTCATGAGCTGAGATAAAAGATCCTAGAAATGTCCCATATGCAGAAACTTATTTCTCTCACATTTTGTGCAAAAATGTGTTTACATCCCTGTTAGTGAGCATTTCTCCTTTGCCAAGATGTGGCATTTCAAGAAGCTGATTAAACAGCATGATCATTACACAGGTGCACCTTGTGCTGGGGACAATAAAAGACCACTCTAAAATGTGCAGTTTTGTCACACAACGCAATGCCACAGATGTCTCACGTTTTGACGGAACATGCAATTGGCATGCTGACTGTCCACCAGAGCTGTTGCCAGAGAATTGAATGTTAATTTCTATACCATAAACCACCTCCAACGGGGGGTGCTGAGGACTGTTTCTGCCTTTTGTGGGGAAAAACTGATTGGCTGGGCCCTGGCTCCCAAGTGTCCTCCCAGACCAACCCATGGCTGCGCCCCTGCCCAGTCATGTGAAATCCAAAGATTAGGGCTTAATGAATTTAGTTCTATTGACTGACTTCCTTACATTAACTGTAACTCAGTAAAATCTTTGAAATGGTTGCATGTTGAGTTTATATTTTTGTTCAGTGCATTTCCTGTTACCAAGTAATTTTCCATGTGAAGTTGTTAATGTTCTTAGCTTCATCCTTTGAAAATAGACCGGTAAAAGGATTCTGGGGGTGAGCATGTGCATCTTCAATATGTACCCATTGTTCCTCTTTAGTGCATTTTAGCGAGTTGATACAATTAAAACAACCCTCAGACTTCAATTGCCAGTGCAAACAGGAGGGGGGAGAGGGGACATCCCTGTCTTGTGCCCCATCTCTGGACATTTATACAATATTTTATTAAAATGTATTGCTTCAGCTGGAAAGTTGAAAGCTTCCAAAGTTTTGAATAGAATCAATCAATCAAATGTATTTATAAAGCGCTTTTTACATCAGCCGATGTCACAAAGTGCTATACAGAAACCCAGCCTAAAACCCCAAAGAGCAAGCAATGCAGATGTAGAAGCACGTTGGCTAGGAAAAACTCCCTAGAAAGGCAAAACCTAGGAAGAAACCTAGAGAGGAACCAGGCTCTGAGGGGTGGCCAGTCCTCTTCTGGCTGTGCCGGGTGGAGATTATAACAATTTATGGCCATTAAGTCCAGTTCTTTCTCCAAGATGTTCAAATGTTCATAGATGACCAGCAGGGTCAAATAATAATAAAAGTAGTTGTGGAGGTTAAAAAAAAGGGTCATTCAAAATGGTCGAAAGCCTTTTCGGCATCAAGAGCAATTATTGATAAATCTCTTGGTTTTTTTGCATATTGTATTGAACTGAAACATGTTTTTGTTTGTGTATATTTTTAATAAACCCTGTTCGATGGATGTGTATCAAGTCTGGTAAGACTTGCCATACTATTGCTTATAAGCTTTGTTATTATTTTGTCACAATTTATTAAACATATGGGTCTATAAACAACAGAGGACTGCAGATTTTCCTGTTGTTTTATATATCTTTTTTTTAACCCCTTTTATCCCCAATTGCGTGATATCCAATTGGTAGTTACATTCTTGTCCCATCGCGGCAACTCCCGTACGGACTCGGGAGAGGTGAAGGTCGAGAGCCGTACGTTCTCCGAAACACAACCCCGCCAAGCTGCACTGCTTCTTGACACAATGCACACTGAACCCGGAAGCCAGCCGCACCAATGTGTCGGTGGAAACACCGTACACCTGGCGACTGTGTCAGCATGCATACCCTCCACTAACCCGGACGACGCTGGGCCAAATGTACGTCGCCTCTTGGGTCTCCCGTTTGCAGCCGGCTGCGACACAGCCAGGTATCGAACCAGGATCTGTAGTAACGCAGCCTTAGACTGCTGCGCCACTTGGAAGGCCCGCAATTTTCCTGGTTTTAATAGAACTGAAATAACTTTTTGATACATGGAACTAGGAAGCACTGAATTGAGTGACGTCTGTTGACATTTGTGTAAATAGGGGTGCTACTTTGGCCCAAAATGTTGAATAGAATTCTATGGGAAAGCCATCCATTCCTGATGCTTTTCACTGTGTGAATGTTTTAACAGGAAGCACCAGTGACTCGGTCAATAAGCAAGTGGTCAGATGAAGCAGATGCTAAGCTACAGGACTGTTTTGCTAGCACAGAGTGGAAAATGTTCCGGGATTCTTCCGATGGCATTGAGTACATCACATCAGTCACTGGCTTCATCAATAAGTGCATTGATGACGTCGTGCCCACAGTGACCGTACGTACATACCCCAACCAGAAGCAATGGATTGCAGGCAACATGTGCACTGAGCTAAAGGTTAGAGCTGCCGCTTTCAAGGAGCGGGACTCTAACCCGGAAGCTTATAAAAAATCCTGCTATGCCTTCCGATTAACCATCAAACAGGCAAAGCATCAATACAGGACTAAGATTGAATCGTACTACACCGCCTCGTCGGATGTTGCAGGGCTTGCAAACTATTACAGACTACAAAGGGAAGCACAGCCGCGAGCTGCCCAGTGACACAAGCCTACCAAACGAGCTAAATTACTTCTGTTTGCTTCGAGGCAATTAAGACTGAAACATGCATGAGAGCATCAGCTGTTCTGGACGACTGTGTGATCACGCTCTCCGTGGCCAATGTTTTTTTTATTTAACTAGGCAAGTCAGTTAATAACAAATTATTTTTTGGCCTACACCGGCCAAACTCGGACAACGTGCGGTTGTGAGTAAGACCTTTAAACAGGTCAACATTTACAAGGTCGCAGGGCCAGACAGATTACCAGGATGTGTACTCTGAGCATGCACTGACCAACTGGCAAGTGTCTTCACTGACATTTTCAACCTGTCCCTGAATGAGTCTGTAATACCAACATGTTTCAAAAATACCACCATAGTCCCTGTGCCCAAGAACACTAAGATAACCTGCCTAAATGACTACCGACCCATAGCACACATCTGTAGCCATGAAGTGCTTTGAGAGGCTGGTCATGGCTCACATCAAAACCATTAGCCCAGAAACCCTAGACCCACTCCAATTTGCATACCGCCCCAACAGATCCACAGATGATGCAATCTCGATTGTACGCAACACTGCCCTTTCCCACCTGGACAAAAGGAACACCTATGTGAGAATGCTATTCATTGACTACAGCACAGCCTTCAACACCATAGTGCCCTCAACGCTCATCGCTAAGCTAAGGGCCCTGGGACTAAACACCTCCCTCTGCAACTGGATCCTGGACTTCCTGACGGGCCACCCCCAGGTGGTAAGGGTAGATAACAACACATCTGCCACGCTGATCCTCAACACGGGGGCCTGTTCACTCATGACTGCATGGCCAGGCATTTCTCCAACACTATCATCAAGTTTACCGATGACACAACAGTGGTAGGCCTGATCACCGACAACGATGAGACAGCCTATAGGGAGGTCAGAAACCTGGCCGTGTGATGCAAGGACAACAACCTCTCCCTCAACGTGATCAAGACAAAGGAGATGGTTGTGGACTACAGGAAAAGGAGGACCGAGCACACCCCATTCTCATCAATGGGGCTGTAGTGGAGCAGGTTGAGAGCTTCAAGTTCCTTGGTGTCCACATCACCAACAATCTAAGCACACTAAGACAGTCGTGAAGAGGCCACGACAAAGCGTATTCCCCCTCAGGAGACTGAAAAGATTTGGCATGGGTCCTCAGATCCTCAAAAGGTTCTACAGCTGCAACATCTAGAGTATCCTGACTGGTTGCATCACTGCCTGGTACAGCAACTGCTCGGCCTCCGACCGCAAGGCACTACAGAGGGTAGTGCGTATGGCCCAGTAAATCACTGGGACCAAGCTTCCTGCCATCCAAGACCTCTTTACTAGTCGGTGTCAGAGGAAGGCCCTAAAAATTGTCAAAAGACTCCAGTCACCCTAGTCATAGACTGTTCTCTCTGCTACCGCACGAAAAGCGGTACCGGAGCACCTAGTCTAGGTCCAATAGGCTTCTTAACAGCTTCTACCCCGAAGCCATCATACTCCTGAACAGCTAATCAAAGGACCACCAGACCCCTCTTTTACGCTGCTGCAACTCTCTGTTTATTATCTATGCATAGTCACTAACTCTGCCTACATGTACATATTACCTCGACCAACCGGTGCCCCCGCACATTGACTCTGTACCGGTACCCCTGTATATAGCCTCGCTATTGTTATTTTACTGCTGCTGTTTAATCATGTGTTACTTTTATATATTTTTTAACTGCTTCGGAGTTGTTGAGTCTAAGAAGGCTATAGGATCCATCCAACTGTTGTTTAATTCTGATTTATATACATTTTCATAGATTTTAAAATTGTAATTAAATTGTGTTGTTTCTAATTACAGCGCTTGTATCTTTTAAATGTATAACTGCTTTTGCATGTATTCATTTTGTGAGAGCTGCGAGATATTTTACATTTAGTCCTGCTTAAGTTCTGAAATTGTATTTTCTAAGATAATGATTTATTTCTCTTTCATTTTAATTTCTAAATCAGATTTAACTTTAGCTTTTCTAAAGTACCTCTAAATGATAAAGAGAAACTAAAGTACACACACACCTGCTCAGGGTCCATGGAGGACAGGCTTCCTGTAGGCATAGTCATCTGGCCTGCTGACACTTGGTTCATGTTGTTCATTCTGCCGTTGGCGTTGGAGGCTATGGGGACACCCTGCATGTTCATGTTCAGGTTGGCGTTTGTGCCGGTGTACATTCCACCGTTAGACTGTTGGGGAGCGTACTGCTGAGATTGAGACTGTTGCGTGAACATGCTGAAACAGAACAAGGAAATGAAAGGTACACGTTCAGTCACAGATTTTACCACAGGTTGATGAAAATGTGTATCATAAGACCATACTGGATACATCCTACAGACAGTGTAGATTGAGGCAGAGTCAAAACATATATGTCTATGATCATAACAACCATGACAACTAAATAAATGCTAAATACAAAGGCAAAATTCCAGTTTTCCAGAAATCCTGGATGGAGAATTACAGATTTCCTGTTTATTTCCTCCTGACTCAGGAAATCCTCCAAACAGGATTTCATGGAAACCTTTTCCATGAAACCCAACCTTCGTTATCAGAGAGTAAGACCTGCCAGTTAGTCTCACCTGTTTCCTGACATGTTGCCCTGAGGCCAGCCGTTCATCTCAGAAGAGGGCTGGTAGGAGGAGTTGGCCAAGGCCTGCTGCTGCTGCATCATGGGCCTCTGAGTATGGCTCATGCGGGGGCTCTGGGGGGTGGTGACTCCTGTGAAGTCTACATCCTGCTGCTGCTGGTTTATACCTGACAGGACCAGGGAGGAGACATATGTTATCAGTACTGAGGGGTGGAGAGTACAGTAGAAGTTACCTAAACACATTCATTTCATTCTCTAGATAAGATTGCTTGAATGCCAGTCTGTTTGTGCCATCATTCCAACTCCTTGTCATGCCATGTTTGGCTTGACAATGACAGAAATAGAATTGCCAAAAGCACAAACAGATGTGGGACCAGGCTAAAGATAAGCAATGTGTTGTAGTTGACTGCTGAAGATATGTTAACGAAGAAACAGAAATACATGAAGAGCCAAAGTAAAGTAATGTACATGCAGTTGTTCAAAAACGTTGCACAATCAGAAAATCTATTCAGTCACATGAATGGGTAAGGAAGGACACCAAAAACATTTGTCTATGTGAACACCAACACGAAGCCATCTGATATGTGATAATGCTATTAGTCATTCTTATCCCTGTATCATATGTAATGGATTGTTTTGACTAGCATGACAGAGACAATGAGTTGTTAATACTATGGATCACGAGTCCTCTGATTTATTTTGGTAGATAGAACTGTGAGATTAATTGGCAGATGTTCAGCTAAACCACCATGGAGTATGTATGAGAAACAAATACCACTACAGTCATGCAGCCACCGAATTAAACCAATGTATGATTAAAATGATTATCAGTTGAAATTAAACCAAAGCTGTGATAGGAAGCCACACAGCGAGGTGACCGGCAGTATTATATTACAGTGTACCTGAGCTGGGAAACTGGAAGTCACTGTGCTGCTGCATTTGTGGACTCACTACGGCTCCAAACTGGCCACCTACGTTTCCCATCATTCCTTGCTGGTTAGCTAGACTCATCTGGGAGGAGCCATGCGAGATTGGGGAGGAGTGTAGAGGGGAGAGGAGCTGCTGAGCCCCAGGGAGACCAGGGGACAGCGGGGAAAAGGGGCTGGTGGAGGGTGGCGGGGACGTGAGCCCAGTACCGTAGCTGGCCGGGTAGGGGAACTGCTGGGGGTTTGCCTGGGGGATCCGAGGGTTTGTGCCCATGGAGCCGGGGGGCATGCCGGGGGACTGCGAGGGTCCCACTGCCCCAGCCGCTGCAGCCATGTTGGGGGGGATGTTGAGGCCCTGGGCCCGCATCAGCATGGCTCTCTGGTGGACGTGCTGCTGGCGCTGGCGCAGGATGTTACTCAGGTACTCCCTCTGTCTCTGGGCCAACATCTGAGCATTCAGGGTTCCCTAGAAGGACAGACGGACAAAACACATTTAGACTAGGCATTTAGTGTGCGGCCCAAATGGTACCCTATTCCTTATAAAGTGTATTACTTTTGAACAGAGCCTTATAGGCCCTGGTCAAAAGTAGTACACTATATAGGGAATAGGGTGCCATTTAGGATGCAAGCTTAGACTCACACGCATGGAGCTGGTGTGTCATAATATTGATCTGCTACAGTATTCTGACTAACCTGGTTGGGTACACTGGGTCTGAGAGGTAGGTTCATGTTGGACACGCCCATCTGATTCATCATTGGCTGACGATTCTGCTGAGGAAATAAGAAAAATACATGTTTTGTTGTTGAATTGACATTCTATTAGGCCCATTACTTGGTGAAGTCCAAAGAGATTTATGATACTGCACTTCATTGATAATGTAATGAAATCCCGCTACAACCTCTGACGAGCCATCAAATAGGCAAAGTGTCAATACAGGACTAAGATGCTTGTGGCAGGGCTTGCAAACTATCACAAATTACAAAAGGAAACCCAGCCACGAGCTGCCCAGTGACGCAAGCCTATCGGACGAGCTAAATGCCGTCTATGCTCGCTTTGAGGTAAGCAACACTTAACTATGCATGACAGCAACAGCTGTTCTGGACGACTGTGTGATCTTGCTCTCTGTAGCCGATGTGAGTAAGACCTTTAAACAGGTTAAAGGAAAAATCCACCCTAAACCACTAATTCCTTTAATTTACAGTGTTAAATAACACTAATATGTGAGAAAAATATTTTATGCGAACAAATGTTTCATTTCGGCATTATAATACGGTTGGTAGAAACATGGAAAATCGTGGTGGAAATGTGTTGCAGCTCAAGTCGACTGCAAAACCCACAATGCAATGCTCTCTCTATGGGCTAGCTAGGTAGGTAGGTAGCAAGCAAACGTAGCTACCCACAATTATACAGAAGACAATATCAGCATGTAACGTAGCTAGTTATAAATCGCCTAAACAAACTACACTATCAATTTTGGAGTCTACAATCTCACTATGTGCAACCTGCAGATCGATGTGTCTCAGAGTGGAGTCTTAACATTCGCAACGGCAGATATACTTTTGAGGGGATGGGAAAGGTTACCCATGCTACGTCAATTGGCCGCACGGTGCATTCTGGGAGATTCTGGGACAAGAAGCGCTCTCCTTCAAGGAGTGAATAGGAGTCTATTGGGCGCTAGCTCAAAAACCCAACATTAGCACGAATCTTGTCAACAAGAAGTACAACATTACACATATTTTCTAAGATGTGAGATAATTTACTTGCTATCTGTAGTACTGTATAGCTTTGGAATCGTGACATTACGTACTTTAGAGGACAATAGGCACGTTTCTCAACATATACACTGACTTTGAGAAGGGGTTGCGTGACGATTAGCTTAGCAACAGCGTGACAAAGTGAACACGATTGGTCAACAGTCTGCTGGGTGGGGCGTTATACGTTCTTTCGTTCATTGGATTCATATCTACTTTATAACTTCTCTGGCAATGGCACCATGCACTGGACTAAAAAGGCAGACAAATAGAAAAAGGTCCTACACCTTTCTCGAAGGTAGAAATATCGAAAAAAAATTCGAGAGAAGACAACCTCCCGAGTTATGATACCAGTCAGTATTGAAATCTATGATAGACGTTTTCACAATCGTATTCCTATTAACTTCCAGTATAGTGAGAGCGACTTCCATCACAGTGCCACGGTATACCAGACGGATTTCTGCCTGCTTGAACGCCACTAAGTTAGATACACATAAAAACATGAAATGACCCAGGGAATTGATAGAACGTCACTCAGAGATGCACGAAAACAATATAACATTCAAAATTGGTGAACCTTTCCTTTAACATTGACAAGGCCTCGGGCCAGATGGATTACCAGGAGGCATACTCAGAGCATGCACTGATCAGAGTCTTCACTGACATGTTCAACCTCTCCCTGACCCCGTCTGTAATAACTACATGTTTCAAGCAGACCACCACAGTCCCTGTGCCCAAGAAAACCTGTCTAAATGACTATCGCCCCGTAGCTCCCACATCTGTAGCCATGAAATGCTTTGATGGTCATGGCTCACATCAACACCACCATTCCAGACACCCTTGACCTACTCCAGAATGTTGTTCATTGACGACAGCTCAGCGTTCAACACCATAGTGCCCTCCAAGCTCATCACTAAATCAGGACCCTGGGACTGAACACCATCCTCTGCAACTGGATCCTGGACTTCCTGAAGGGCCTCCCCCAGGTGGTGAGGGTAGACAACAACACATCCGCCATACTGACCCTCAACGGTGCGTGCTTAGTCCCCTTCTGTACTCCCTGTTCACCCAACATCATTTAGTTTGCAGACGACACAACGGTGGTAGGCCTGATCACTTACGACAATGAGACAACCTATAGGGAGGAGGACAGTGACCTGGCAGTGTGGTGCCATGAAAACAACCTTTCCTTCAACGTCAGCAAGGCAAAGGAGCTGATCGTGGACTAAAGGAAACGGAGGGCCAAGCACGCCCTCATCCACATCGACGGAGCTGTAGTGGTGCGGGTCGAGAGCTTGAAGTTCCTCGGTGTCCACATTACTAAGGAATTAACGTAATGGCCCACACACACACACACACCAACACAGCCTCTTCCCCCCCAGGAGGCTGAACATTAGGTATGGGTGCTCAGAGCCTCAAAAAGTTGAGAACATCTTGACTGGCTACGTCACCGTTTGTTATGTTCCAACCGCCAAGCGCTACAGAAGGGAAGTGGGTACGGCCCAGCAAATCAGTCCAATCTCCCTGCCATCCAGGACCTCTATACCAGGAAGGCCATACAAATTGATTCCAG
The DNA here is from genome assembly GCA_023634145.1 of Thymallus thymallus. NCBI lineage: Eukaryota > Metazoa > Chordata > Actinopteri > Salmoniformes > Salmonidae > Thymallus > Thymallus thymallus. The sequence goes on along the minus strand of CM042383.1, from coordinate 13,312,864 downwards.
CCATCAAAGTCATATACTGTTCTCTCTGCTACTGCAAATCAAGCGGTACTGATGCACCAAGTCTGTAACCAACAGAACCCTGAACAGCTTTTACCCCCAAGCCATAAGACTGCTAAATACAGTTGAAGTCGGAAGTTTACATACACTTAGGTTGAAGTCATTAAAACTAATTTTTCAACCACTCAACAGATTTCATGTTAACAAACTATAGTTTTGGCAAGTCGGTTAGGACATCTACTTTGTGCATGACAAGTAATTCTTCTAACAATTGTTTACAGACAGATTATTTCACTAATAATTCACTATATCACAATTTCAGTGGGTCAGAAGTTTACATACACCAAGTTGACTGTGCTTTTAAACAGCTTGGAAAATTCCAGAAAATGATGTCATGTCTTTAGAAGCTCCGGATAGGCTAATTGACATCATTTGAGTCAATTGGAGGTGTACCTGTGGATGTATTTCAAGGCCTACCGTCAAACTCATTGCCTCTTTGCTCGACATCATAGGAAAATCTAAAGAAATCAGCCAAGACCTCTGGTTCATCCTTGGGAGCAATTTCCAAACGCCTGAAGGTACCACGTTCATCTGTACAAACAATAGTACGCAAGTGTAAACACCATGGGGCCATGCAGCCATCATACCGCTTTGGAAAAAGACGCGTTCTGTCTCCTAGAGATGACCGTACTTTGGTGTGAATGAAGATGGTACTTTTTGGAGAAATGTCCTCTGGTGTGATGAAACAAAAATAGAACTGTTTGGCCATAATGACCATTGTTATGTTTGGAGGAAAAAGGGGGAGGCTTGCAAGCCGAAGAACACCATCCCAACCGTGAAGCACAGGGGTGGCAGCATCATGTTGTGGGGGTGCTTTGCTGCAGGAGGGACTGGTGCACTTCACAAAATAGATGGCACCATGAGGAAGGAAAATTATGTGGATATATTGAAGCAACATCTCAAGACATCAGTCAGGAAGTTAAAGCATGGTCGCAAATGGGTCTTCCAAATGGACAATGACCCCAAGCATACTTCCAAAGTTGTAGCAAAATGGCTTAAGACAACAAAGTCAAGGTATTGGAGTGGCCATCACAAAGCCCTGACCTCAATCCTATAGAAAATTTGTGGGCAGAACTGAAAAAGCGTGTGCGAGCAAGGAGGCCTACAAACCTGACTCAGTTACACCAGTTCTGTCAGGAGGAATGGGCCAAAATTCCCCCAATTTATTGTGGGAAGAATGTGGAAGGCTACCCGAAACGTTTGACCCAAGTTAAACAATTGAAAGGCAATGCTAACAAATACTAATTGAGTATGTAAACTTCTGACCCACTGGGAATGTGATGAAAGAAATAAATCACTCTACTATTATTCTGACATTTCACATTCTTAAAATAAAGTGGTGATCCTAACTGACCTAAGACAGGGAATTTTTACTAGGATTAAATGTCAGGAATTGTGAAAAACTGAGTTTAAATGTATTTGGCTAAGGTGTATGTAAACTTCTGTAGTTGAACAAATATCTACCTAGACTATCTGCATTGAGCCCCCTTTGCACAGACTCTTTGGACTCATCACATACACTGCTGCTACTGCTTATTATCCATGCTGTTGCCTAGTCACTTTACCACTAATCATATTTACATACAGTATCTACCTCAATTACCTAATACCCCTGCACATCGACTTGGTACCCCGTGTATATAGCAAAGTTATCGTTACACATTGTGTATTTATTCCTCGTGTTATTACCTTTCTATTATTATTATTTCAGGGAATTGTTTGGAAGGGCCCCTAAGTAAGCATTTCACTGTTAATCTACACCTGTTGTTTACAAAGCGTGTGACAAATAACATTTGATTTGAGTCCTTGCTATAAAATTGTTTATCCATTTCTCAAACTCTCCAACAGGTGGCAGTAGAAGCCTCAGTTTACTGCAGAAACTGAGTAGACTATAAACTCTTATTTTCAGATGTCCAGTTCGGTTTCCAATGTTATTAAATGTCCAGTTCTTTTATGATTTTGACGAGGGAGAGGGACAAGGTTGTTCAATTATTGCTGTCAATATTGCAAACTATTCATTCCAAACTTAATTCATTTCAAATACGATTTCAAGATTTAGCTTATCAATTGTCCTTTTCAGGTCAGGACATTTCTATATGCCCTATGATTTAGTGAGGGCTCTAGGGGTGGTGTGTCTGATTTTGAAAGGGGCAAGTTTGTATATTGGGCCTTAGGTCTAATATGTACACTTTGTAAAGTATTTATTATTTCAAATTTCAGCTTTTGAAATGTTTATTTGCAGATGAAGACATTCATTAGAATAGGGCCTATATCATTTACAGGGCTCCAGGGATGGTGTGTCGCCCTACCAGCTGTGCCTGTAGTCGGTGCTGCAGCTGCAGCCTCAGGTTGTTGGGCTGGGCAGGCACTGGGCATCCGGGTCGGGCAGGGAGTCGGAGCATGGGGTACCCCATTCGCTGGCCCATCTGACCGGGCATACTGTGGAAGCCAGGGTCCTGCTGGCTCATGTAGTTTCCCTGTGCCATGCTACCAGCCTGCGGGTACTGATGGCTGTACATTGGTGGCTTCCTCATGGGCGTCTCCTGATTGGCATACTGCTCCTGTTCCACTGGCTGGCCCTACAGAGATCAAACAGGGTAAGAAATTGTGTCACAAAGCAGGACATTAAAAAAAGCTACTGTAGGTCAGTGCTGTTTATTTTGGCTGTCTTCTTTCAGTTAATAAGTAATGGCTTGCTAACAAAACTAGTCAGTTCATTTCATTTGAGATTTTAATATCTCAATCCATTCAAATGACAAAACCCACAGCAACATACAAATTCCCTGTAGACTTTAGGGAACAGGTAACTACCGTACAGCAGTCACTGAACTACAGTAAGGCCTCTAAAGGGAAAATGAGCTCTAGTACATCTCTGTGGCCTGCACAGATTAAAGCGGCTAATAGAGATTACCTGACTAATCAGAGTGGGGATTCCCAGGGCGCGGTCAATCTCCTCCAGGCCGTCAAAGTCTTTTAGCACTGAGTAGAGCTGGCTGAGCAGGGTGTCCCCGTCCGAAGGCCCCTCCCCGGGCCGCGAGGGGGGACACAGCGCCTCCTCCTGGGGGTTACCATAAGCCTGTCTGTGGGGAACACAACGTTTCATTACATTAAGGTAATTTAGCAGAGACTCTGATCCAGAATAAGTTTAGTAAGGAAAAACAAAATCACATATCACAGTTATTGCAAGGGACTGTTATCAAGGTAGACACTATCAGCAGAATCTGTGCCAGGAAGAACAAAGAAAAACAAGTGTGGGTCCGAAGTTAAGAGGTCAAAGGTCAGACGGGTAAGGGCCATGTGGCCGAGGAGACCACCACGGTGAGAGTCATCTGCTTCTCATCATACACACACCATCATGTGCATACAATACCTCACCACTGTCATTTTCACTCACTCAACAGCCACTGACTGACTGTGCAGTCAGTACACAAGCATACAGTAACATGTTCCGACTTGTCTGGGTTTTCTCATTTACCTGGTGAGTGAACAACCAGGGCCCGGTTTCCCGATAGCGATGGAACTCAGGCTTACCGGTGTTTTAACAATGCATCTTTCCTACCACGGCTGAAGATGTAACATGCGTTTCCCAAAACACCTCGCAGAGAGAACGGTCGCTAAGTGCGTTGTTGGAGCAAGTGTCGATACTGATAGGATCGAAGGAAAGGGAGTGCTGCTCTCAGATCAGCTTTCTACATTAAAATCTTTCCTTAACATTACAATTATTTCACAATACTGACGACGGATCAGCCCCTAGAGAGATATCAACTATGGCTAAAAATAATGAGGCGGCTTGTTCTAATGCCTACCCAATAAAAAGGCACAAAAATCACAGATTTGGCACATCGTTGCGCACATGTTAGGCTACACATCATGAAATATGTTGAGACAAATTACAGACAGTAGCCTACAAGTAGCAAAATAGAACTCGATTGAACATAAATTGTATTTCAATATGATTGAAATAGGCCTATAGTTTACTGTTTATATTTTAATATAGTCATCTCGGTTTTCATTTAAAGCATCTTTTTATACGTTGCTTGTTTGTATCAATTGCAGAGACATTGGCAACTTTGTGTATTTGTAGTCAACTTTGTTTTAAAGTTATCGGCGGTCACAGAGAGATGGATAAACCATGTGATTCTATGTTTAAGCGGAGATCTGTGTATAAAAGGGGTCTGAGGCGGGCGTTAGATGACAAGCATTTAAGTGCAACGTTAATAAGGATGGTTTTGAGAAACAGCTCAGAGATATAACGATTCTGAACTTAGCCTTAAGATGCCTTTGGGAAACCGGGACCAGAGGAGTAGATTCCGACTGTGAGAGTTAGTTGTGTCCGAAATGATACCTTATTCCCATGCTATAGTGCACTACTTTGTGTGTCAGACAGCAGAGAGGTGTGTTGTACTGTCACTGAGAGAAGGGGTCTGTACTGTGTGTAGTTAGTTACCGGTTCTGGTTCCCATAAGGCCCGTGATCCACTGACATCATGCGATCAGGCCACGGGGCCGTCTGATTGGGCGGTGCCTGCTGTCCTGGATAGGGAGGACCAGCCATCTCCATATCTGATTGCACTGTTCAACAGACATTATGAAAAGACTCAGAATAACTTCAATTATGGGCTTCATAAGGCTCTAGATGGATACAGAGAAAATTGAGATGTGTATATGGAGAAACAGGGGCAAGGTGTGTGTGTGTGTGTGTGTGTGTGTGTGTGTGTGTAGAGAAAGGGGGGCAGCAGCAGCACTCACCGTTTCCCATCATCTGCATTGGGACCATCTGTCTGGGTCCAGGCTGCTGGTTGCTGGGCCTCATGGGGACTCCAGCTGAGACGTTGGACACCATGCGACCATCAGGCCCCATTCTCTGCTGCAGAGCCTGGCCTATTGGCCCCTGAGGACCCCAACCCTGCTGCATGCTAGCCCGAGGCATGCCTAGGACAGGGGGACAGGAGCGGACAGACTGTAAGCTCACTGCATTATATAGGAATAGGGTGCCATTTGGGACTGATCCTATATCTAATAATAACAAAGTGGCATAGTAGAGCACATCTCTTAAATTAGCACTAAACAATTTGATGGTAATGCTTAATGAAATCTTAGACAAGACGACTCACCTGCGTTGCCCATATTAGCCTGGTTCTGCAGCATCCCGTGGTTTCCCATCATGGCTTGCTGCTGCATGACAGAGTAGGGGCTGCTGTTCCTGGGAGGAGGGAAGGGTCGGGGAGAACCATTGGCAGACATGTTGGACTGATCCAGGGACATACTGCGGACAGGGGGCCCTCTGCCTGGCTGACTCATCCTGGGACCATTGAAGTCTGGGAGCACAAGACAGAAAAAGTTACAAACACCTTACTAAACTATACTGGCTTGACAAAAACATTTTTCCCATATCAAAAGTAGGTAGAAGTTGCCCCTAACTAACCGCTGACACCAGGTCAGATATTCTTTATGATAAAGGTTATTAAGATTTGGGGAAGGTAAGCTGATCTCAGATCTGTGGTTAAGGGCTACTGGTATCACAAGCTACTTGGGTTGCTTCCCAAATGGCACTCTATTATCTATACAGTGCACTTTTAACCAGGGCCCATAGGGAAGAGGGTGCCGTTTTGGGATATACAGTAACCTGGAACAGATAAGAGCAGAGGTCTGGTTAACTCACGTCCTGGGCCCATGCCTGGGAAGGCCTTCTGCTGGGTGTTGGTGCCCGTGGGACTGCTGTTGTTCTCTGTCATCTGCAGGATGTCGTTGATGATGGACTGCTTGTCTACGTTGGCAGGCAGAGACACGGGTCTGGACTGCTGCTGCTGGTGCTGGCTTGAGAAGAGCTGCTGCTGCTGGCTACACTGCAGATCATCCAAGATGTCTTCCAGCTCACTTGACTGCAATGCACATCCAAGCACACACACAGGAAGAGACAGACAAGTCTTATATACATTAGAGTAGACTTCGGGAGCAGACATGAGTAGGATAGTTGTGTGTGGGAGACAGTGTCCATTAGCATTTAGAACATCTACATAAATAATATATAGATTTTATGGAACATATTTTCTAGCGCAGGAAAACACTGTCTGAATACTCCACATTAAAATATGTTTAAAAAAATGTGGATCCCTTTCAAATCAACTAAACTAGGCTAATTACTGTACCCATCATCACTGAGAATGAGCTACATTTTTCATTTAAAATACGAGAGAGAGAGAGAGAGAGAGAGAGAGACCTATAGATGGGAATGGAATCTTCCTGCCCAAGCCATTTCATGCAGGCAGGCCAATGAATAGAGGGGAGGATATAAATAGCAGGCTGAACTAATGAGGTCATGTATGATGCAAGGCTGCTCTGCCCTCCGCTCCGCACGGCTCGCAGCTCTACTCTGCCCTCCTCCCCGTGCACTGCATGGCAGGGTGACCTGCTGTTGGTTAGTTCCTGTTCTGCCTCCTCCTCCTCCTCTTAGGCAGTGTCCTGATTCTCTAACAATCTCCCAAAGTGATCTAAAAGTATTGGATTGGAGTAAACATTGGCTGGAGTGTAGTCTTCACCATTGTTAAATCCATGACAGGTAGTGTGCAAGTGCACATTTTGGGTAAAGGGTGGAGAATTGGGATTCAGACTCTGATTTCCTCTCTACCTCCCCGGAGTGCAGCGGGTGGTGAATATAGTCTGACAACACAGTGACGCCTCTCTATGGGCTATAGGGACCCGGCTAACATGTTGTGGCTATGCTAATAGCTATCTATGAATGTAGTGTATTTCAGGAGAGTTTAAAAAAATATATATATTCTCATGAGCTGAATCTCTGTATTTTCTGTAGAAGAAACGTGTAGCCTAACATACAACTAATTAAAGGCTGTAGTTTTTACCTCCTCCCACAATGTGCCTGCTAGCTACCTCCCCATCCATCCATCTCTTGTCCCCTGAACACAGATTTACTACAACCTCCTCCTCATGTTCAACACACACTCACCACAGTAGAGAAAGCACAGAGAGCTGGCTGTATAAACACTGGCAGCTGGGCTGTCTGCAGTCACCCAGGCCTTCCGGCTGCTGTTTTAGACAGGGAAGACCCAGAGGAGCAGGCCACAAACAAGTGCCAGCCAGCACTAAACACTACTGGTATTTGATCCCCTCCCTCCACTACCGCTGGCAATCTCTTGTATTTCAGAACCCTTTCTGCCAGAGCCAATTCTGGGAGGGTGAGACGCCAGGCCAACCTGCCAATAGGGCCACTAAGATAAAACCCTCTCAAAGTGCTGCCAGACCCTTTCAACTGCCTCACTCACTAGCCAGCTAGTTCTCATGACTTGTCTGTGGATTTCACAAGGAGATCAACTTGTCACTCAACAAAAATCAGCAAATCCTCACAACATATTAAATGCCTGGCAGGGCAACAGATTCCCTAGTTAGCCTCTAACTAGGTATTATGTAATAACGCACAAGAACATAGAACAGGAGGCTGCATTGTACGGCTAGGCCTACTTCAGACTCTCTCGATCAGTGGTTGCGTCCCTATTCCCTATATAGTGCACTACCTTTGACCAGGGCCCATAGGGGGAATAGGTGTAATTTGGGACACAGTCAGTGTATCATGACCATACTGCTCTACTGACCTGATCTGCCATGTTGTATCCCGGGTCGTGCTTCTCCGTCTTCACATTGGCCAGCTTCATCTCTGTCCCGGGCTCCATCTTGATGGCTTTCTCCTGCATGGTGTTGTCGTCCTTGTCCAGCAGATAGCGCAGCAGTGCGTTGTCCTTCTTCCTGGGGCTGACGGGCTCCTGCTTGGTGGCCATCTCAGCCACGGTGACGGCCATACTGTCTGGTCCTCCCTGGTCCTGCTGGCCCTGACCCAGCTCTTTCCCCGTGGCCTCGGCCGTCAGCTTGGCCAACTCCACCGGGGATGTGCTGTTTTGGAGGAGTCTATGGAGGATCTTGTGTTTCTCCTTCAGCGAGGTGGAGTGGTTGTTGTGGCCCCCTGGTCCCGTCCCGGGATCTTTACAGTTGGGCTCCCCTCCCCCGGTGGCCCCGTGGGGCGAGCAGGGCTCCATGTGCTCTGACTTGTTGGTGAGCAGCTGCAGGAGCTTGGTGTGACCCTTGCTGTTGAGGAGCCTGTTCTGGGCCTCAGTCAGCTCCCCTCCTGATCCTCCAAAAGGCTCGGGGGTGTCATCTTTCAACTTCCTCTGCTCCACGTTCTCCTTCTCCTTCCCGTCTGGCTGGGACTGCTCCCCGTACGCTCCAAACATCTCCATCTCTCTCTCAGATGTGCTGCTGCTGCAGTTGGCCAGCTGGCTGGAGTTGAGGTTGGGGTTACTACTGCCTGTGGACTGCCCCTGCTGGGAGACCCCGTGGCATTCGCTGAGGGCCTGAAGTGCATTGAGGGAGCTGTTGCCAGTGTATTCACTGTGGTTGTTCTCCACCCCTGTGCTGCTACACACCCCTGGTGGAGAGTGCAAGCTGCCCGTCGGGGAGAAGGGTCCTGTGGGAGGAACGCGGGGGCAACCCGCCACACTGGGGCTCTGGCGGTGGCGTGGGGACAGCATGGTACCACCGCCACCTTGACCCCCCTGAGAGGTCACACTGGGGCTGCCCTGCGACGGGCTGTTCATCCCTATCTTGAGTGCATAGTTGTTGCTACCCCGAGGAGTAGGGGAACGGTTCTTAGCACCCTGGCATCCGTAACGTCCACCCTGCAGGCCACCCATGGTGGCCATGTTGGTATTGCTGCTGACCGTTGTGTCCTGGCCCTGGACCCCCAGCCCCGGGGATAGCCCACCCACACTGGGAGGGGTCAGCTTCCCCATCCCCTGTCCCTGGACAGACATGTCCGGGTTCATCCCACACATCTGCTCCCTGAAAGAGGGCCAAACACATAGACACACAGCTTTAGGGATGGAGATGGACATAATCATATAGGATCTCAAATGGCACCGTATTACTTATTTAGTGAAGTGCACTACCTTCGATCAGAGCCCCTTGGACCCTAGTCAGAAGTAGTGCACTATAAAGGCATACTAAAGGAATCGGTTTTCAGTCATTCTGGCTAAACTATAGAAAAGCATAAAAAATGGCATTCACCAATATAATGACAACCATCAACGTTTTCCATTCACACAGTACAACTTCCATGACGGACACTGATAAAAGATAATGCTGGCGACTAACTAAAGACACTGTCAGTGTACTCAACAGAGCAAACAAGCGCCAGTTGGGTCTCTAGTCCCCAGATCTAATGCAGTACGCACAGAGCGAGCTTTAGCAGCTTCAGGCACAGTTAAAAACACAAAGGAGACATTGTGCACGGCACTGAAGCAACATTATGAGTTTGATAATTAGACAAGAAAATGCCAAGTTTGCAGTTGATCCACTCATTCTCAACAACAGTCCTGTTATTGTTTCCTGTTCCTGTCGAGCTCTTCCCTGGGGCCGCCAGATAAGTGGGTGAAACACTGGGGTTGCCTCCTAAATGGCACCCTATTGCCTTTATAGTGCACTACTTCATAGTACACCCCATAGGGCTCTCGTCAAAAGGAGTGCACTATACAGGGAATAAGGTGCCATTTGGCACACATACCCTGGCTGTGTTTAAGAGGTGGGGCACATCATATTAGCTGTGGCAACGGATGAACTGAGACTACGTTGTGTGGCTGCACCCATAGTAATTGTAGTTGGCTCCGTAATTTGATCAATATTAGGAGTTGTGAAATAAAGCTGACATCATAAGAAAGAAGATTGTCTACTGTAGATATGTAATGTTTATTCTGTTGTTGCAAGAGATATTCATAAAGACAATATATATTTTCACAGCCCCCCTGCAGTACCTCCGTGACCCCCGGTTGAATAACCCTGAATTAGAGAGAAGAGGTGTTCAGGGGAGACGTACCTCTGGAGGATGTGGAGGGACATGTAGAGCTGAGGTTCATTGGTGGCAGGGGAGCGCACCAGCTTGCTCTTGGTGTGGGCCGACACAATGGTACCATCGGACAGGGAGAAGCGATACAGAGGGCTGAACGCATTGCCCTGTCTCAGGACTGGAGAGAGAGGGATGGAGAGATATGGGGAGAGAGAGAGATTTCATGACACATGCTTCAAATTTGGGCATTAATCAACAGAAGGTCAAAAGTCAAAGGCCTAGAGATCACTTGAGACATTGTACCTTCTTGTTGATGTTTTTTGGCAAATGACATCTCCCCGTCGTTCTGCAGGTGAAACATCTGGATGCACCTCCTGACCAGGTCCTCCCAGCCTGGCTTCATGGAGGCTCTCAGTAGACTGGTGTCCAACGACGTGATCTTACCTACAATTGCAATACTAAGTTAGTTTCTCCAGCGTCAATCAATGAAATTTTATTAAGACCTTTTTACATTGCCAAAATGCTTCATTGCATCGTCTAACATCAGATCGCGTCACTCCTACGCAACACCATCTTTCTTGTAGGACGTGGAACTCATCTCTAACAATCAAGATTTTGCTCATCCGCCTAACACTAGTTCCTAATTATGAAAATAACTCTGCTCTTAGTAGCTATGACACACTAGCTACTATGTCAAACCATGCTCCAGCTAGCAGCCTAGTGCAAGCTTGTGTGAATGGCCATACGGTAGCTAGTTTGCCAGCTTGTTGATGAAGTTGCAAGGCACCAAAGTTATGGGACTGTTCTCAGAAATAAGCATGTATCCGACTCTGATAGCTGGAACTGTGCCTCGCTACTTTGTAACATTTGGCCAATGCGATATAACGTTGCAGAGAGCAGTCAGCTGTGCAGTAATCACAACAGAACAGATATCATGAAAACTAATTTGTGCATTAGCTAGAACTTCACTACACTAGCTAGCTAGAGGGAGTATTCAGCATTGAGTATGTGAATTGGCATTGTTAGCATCCCTGCCTTTCGTTTCATATGGATTGATTTGAGACTGGTTCAGCCAGCAAGCAGACACGTTAGCTAGCCAATTTTTGTGCACATTTTGAATATAATAAATACTGATTCTACCTCCACAAAACATCTCAACTAGATTTGGATTTAGCTAGTGAAGACGTGCTCATGAAAAAAAACACGTCCATTAGTTACAGGTTTAGGTAAGATTTACTCTGACTCTTTTGAGGAAAGGGAGTTCAGTGGGCGATATCAACTTGGTAATATTTTCAAAATGTTAGGACAGCATATTGTAGACTGACTTCTTTTTAGCTATTCCATCAGTGTTTGCAAGTTATCAGACAGACGGTGCACTATCTGATGTGAGACAATGGCTTCATTTTACATAGGCTATTCAACTAGTGTCAGAATTGTGATCCTAATGTAGATTTCAAATAAAGATTGAATGCGAACAATGAAACTCTGAGACCCAACTCACAACAGAGGTGATAAGACTAATTTAGAACAGATGAATACAGTACAGTAGTAATAGTAATAGTAGTAGTAGTAGTAGTACAGTAGTTGTCCCCTACCTTGGAGATCCTGCCTGGTGGTAAAGCTCTCATACGTTGGGAGCATGGGCCTCTCTTTGACTGGAACCCTTCGTGCTACACAAATCAGGCATGACTGGAAATCTACACGATGAGGAGAAAAAAAAACAGAAACATATTAAAAGCTTTACCTAGAAGTAGCCCAAGTTCATGAACATGACCTCCTACTTATCCTCTTGGTTGGAGGCGGTAGGTGATACACGGCGATGTTCAGTTCACACCCTGCCTCAACTCTCCTGGCTACTGTCCTTACTCAACACGTTCGCATTAGCAACGCGCCACCATTGAATTCGCAGCTCTGATGCGGTTTCAATGTCAAAATAAATTTTGGGCAGAATATCTTGAAAGCAGCAGCAGACGGATGGCGGTACTAAATTTAGACATTAGAAATATTTCCCTGGGAGCTCTGGGGGAAAGAAGGAAGTGGCACCACTAATTAGACGTCCCATGGTCCTCTCTGAGGATGTGTCTGACGGATGACAGGAATCTAAAGGAGGACAGGACACTGGAGATGAACGGAGGAGAGGAGAAGACATCCGACCACACAAAACCATACAGAGCCATATTCACTCGGAACGAACAGAGACAAACAGGCCGAAACGGGGAGGGACTATCTGCACATGTCCAATAAGGAACGTTTGTTTTTCATTGTACTAATGAATGGGACCCAGGTCTGTGATTTCTGTCCAAACCAAAGCTTCAGCACTCCAATATGGCTGACCACAAAGTTTATTCTTGTGATAATCATACAAATGACTAATAGAATCAAACATCGGAAAACCTTACATTCCTAAAATGATTAGTTTTAGAGTGTAGTGCTATTGAAGAGCACATGTAACATCTGTGACACAAACGTATTAATGTTCCATGTTGGAAGATTTAGTGAAATTTACTCAGACAAAATACCTCTTTCCAGCATACACGCCTTATGGGAAGACAGGGGAGTGGATAACTGATCATAATGGTACTTCATGATGACGGTTTCAATTTTGCATTTTGTTTGTTTTGTATCTCTTTCATTTAATTATTTTACAGTTTTTTCAATTGAAGTTTGATTTGAAGGTAAACAAACATTTTTGTACCTTCTCCCTCCTCTTTGATGGACTTTGGCTCGGACACAGCAAAACACTGCATGGTCTCGTACTTCTGCTGCACCTCCTGGTCCTGCGGCTCCTGCTCACCCACCTCCCAGGGCCCGTGGGGGTTGACCAGCATGCGGCAGTTAAATGTGTGACTATTCCTGTTAGGGTTCTCACTGGATCGCGGTGCTCTGCAGTTCACTAGGGGGCACACACAGGGGGTCAAAGGTCAAAATGATTAACTTACTATCCCCATTGGCACCAAATAGCAAATCATCATTTCAAAGTTCCTTTCTATCCAGTCCTTGGCGAGTTCCTGTCTCAGTCTGGACTGACTCATTCACTGGTGATTTAAAATCTCCTTGAAGGTATGACAGCAGCCCAGGCTTTGGTTTTGTTTAACTGGCCATTGTTTCAAATGCTATCTTTTTAGCATTTGGTACACAAATCCAATGTAAGTCAATGGTACCTATATTAGCACTCAGGCTCTTGGGCAGCAGGTTCTTGATGAACTCCGCGTGGTCTCCTACGTGCAGGACGCTGTAGACGCTGGTGTTCATCAACTCCTCCTGGTTATACTGCAGGTACTGGGTCACGTTCTCCGACACAAACACAATGTTCCCCTCCATGTTCACCACAAAGAAGAACCCATCCAGGGCCTGACAAGGAAGGCATCGGGAGGAGAAGAAGAGGTTTATTAGAAGAAGAACAAGAAGAATACTTAACTGATCCATACAAGACAGAAATTTATATTTTGCTTTTACCCAACCCCTCGGATATACACGCATACATAAAAACACCCGCTAGGTTGGAGGGGGAGTAGAGGAAGAGGGTTATTAATGAGTTGACGAAAACTGTAGACTGAGCATAGAAAATGAGAGAAATATCAACTACCTTTGGTATATTCAGGGTTGTTATCTACTGCATCCCAAATGATATTCTATTCCCTATATAATGCACTTCTATTGACCAGAGTCCTAAGGTAAATGGGGAATAGGGTACCATTTGGGACGCAGCCATGGTGTTGATCCAGGGCCTGGGTTCCAATGAGCGAAGAGGAGAGTCAAGTGATATTACTGAGCCTTTAGCCGAAAAGTGTTCTTACAGAGCCATTACAGTGAGGTTAGAAAATTACAAAATAGGGAGCCATTATAGTCCATCTATGGAAGCAAATAAGCCATTTACAAACCCCTTATTTCTACTGTAAAGACATTACAAAGAAAATGGCATAAGTTCTACACAAAATGATAGTCAATTATGGCTGAGCAGCACAACGCTAACATACTAAGACAGATTCAGAGCTCCAAGATCCAAACTTTAGCAGGGAATGATCGGACATAAAATGGCCTGGCTAACAACATGTGAAAAGTGGGTCTTTGTCCCAAATGGCACCCTACTTCCTTTATAGTGCACTACTTTTTACCAGGGCCCATAGGCTTCTTGTCTAAAGTAGTGCATGACATAGGGAATAGGATGCCATTTGGGATGCATAATGGGTCTTATCATTAAAACATGACGGCGCTCCGTAGCATTAAGAGACGGAATATAACCATACAATATAACCATCGATTGCTGCACGGCAAACCGACTCAACCGAGAACATAGTGTAGCAACAGCCTCATCATCCTCAGTCAACTAAATAGCCTGGAGAAAGGTAAGTCTCAGCCAGAGAGAAAGAGTGTGTTTGTGTGTGTGTGTGTGTGTGTGTGTGTGTGTTAGGACGGGAGTGTGTGTACAAGACAGCTAGGCCATTAAACTAATTCCCTGAGCCTAAGACAGTACAGCCTCGTGTGTACAATCTCATTCTGGCCTGGCAACAATTCACTGTCAGATTAGTGGATTTGGGTTGTACACAATGTAACTAAACTACAATGACAATGGGTCAAACTAGGGTAAAAACTATACACGATTAAAAGAGGAATACTCTTCCTCTATCAACTTGCTTCAGCCATGGTGCTACTGCAGCTATTCTGTGTGCCATAGAAAACACAGATGGAACTCTTCATAGACAGAGAAACTGTTTTTAAAAACTAAGATTTCGGGTAAATTGCCTGTTCTCTTGGCAGCTACAGAGAGATTTCTCAGAGTTTGCTTGATTGCCCATGGTTGGTTACCGTCAGGACTGATGAGTAATCCTCTCCTCCACCACGTCGGCAGCCCGGCTGTGAATTGTCCCTACTCCAAACCTGCACCACTACAAAACGCGCGGACAACCGCCCGCAGCAGTTATATTTATAGTCTACTGTGTCTTAATTCCATGATGTAGGCCGTTTCAAATGGCAGCCTATTCACTATGTGGGGAATAGGGTGCCATTTGGGACGCAGACATTGCCTGAATGCAGTGACGTAGGGACCAGAGGGAGTATAAATACCCACTGACAACAGATTAGACAGAACTGGAGAATAACACTGGCAGTCGCTCACTGATGACCACTTTCCCTGCATATAGATAGGTGGAGGAACCTGAGGACCAGGCTAGTGCATTGGTGAACAACTTGTCCAGACGAAGGCATTATAGCAGTGTGAGGATTTAAGTTTTATTCTATTGTGCATTAATAAACTTGCAGGGGCGTTAGATACAACCCTATGCAGGGGGAGTTATACACCCCTATATAATTTAAATGTGTTCCAAATCTATCAGTGTCAATTTCACAAGTCCTGCTAATCATGTGACTTGCGTGTGTGTTCAATCACATGAACCAAAGTGAGTCAGTGTTGTGAATAGTGTGCGTTGCTCCCACCCACCTCGAGCATCATTGGTCCAAGAGCATCTTTGTCAATAACGCTTTGGGCTGTTGATGACACATGTGCTTTCTGTACCTCCTCTGCATTGGCAGTAGTTGTTCTCTCTGCAGGGTTGGAGAGAGAGGAGGGGGAGGGGGAGAGAGAGAGAATGGTTGTTAGACATGTTTCACAACTTAACCTGTAATCATGTCAGCCCCAGCACAGCCATTGCAAAGGGAGTGTTGTGTTGAAAGAAAACATGGCTTTTGACTACTTAAATTAATATATAAATAAATAAATAAAATATATATACAGTGGGTGAAATAAGTATTGAACACGTCACCATTTTTCTCAGTAAATATATTTCCAAAGGTGCTATTGACATGAACGTTTCACCAGATGTTGGTAACAACCCAGGTAATCCATACATACAAAGAAACCAAAACAAATAAGTTCAGAAATGAAGTTGTGTAATAATGTGAAATGACACAGGGAAAAAGTATTGAACACATGAAGAAAGGGAGGTTAAAAAAGGCATGGACAGCCAAGACAACAGCTGAAAACTATCAGTAATTAAAAAGCAATCCAGCCCTCTGTCAGTGCAAATTAATATTAGCTGGTTCAGTCCCAACTGATGGCCTACAAAAAGGTCTCATTGCCAAGGTGTCACACAAGACACATCTCATGATGGGTAAAAGCAAAGAGCTGCCTCAAGTCATTCGCAACCTAATTGTTGCAAAACATAATGATGGCATTGGTTATAGGCGCATTTCTAAGCTTCTGAATGTTCCAGTGAGCACTGTTGGGGCCATAATACGGAAGTGGAAAGACAATCATTTCACCATAAATTTGCCTCGACCAGGTGCTCCTCGCAAGATTTCTGACAGAGGAGTGAAAAGAATAATCAGAAGAGTTGTCCAAGAGCCAAGGACCACTTGTGGAGAGCTTCAAAAAGACCTGCAATTAGCAGGTACTGTTGTCTCAAAGAAAACAGTAAGTAATGCACTCCACCGCCATGGCCTGTATGCACGCTCACATGCAAGTTTGCTGCACAACATTTGGAAAAGCCAGTGAAATACTGGGAGAATATAGTGTGGTCAGATGAGAGCACAATTGAACTGTTTGGATGTCATAATACACACCATGTTTGGAGGAGAAATGGCACTGCACATCACCCTAAAAACACCATACCAACAGTGACGTTTGGAGGTGGGAACATCATGGTGTGGGGCTGCTTTTCAGCAAATGGTACTGGCAAACTTCACATAATTGAAGGAAGGATGAATGGGCAAATTTACCGAGACATTCTTGACAAAAATCTGCTGCCATCTACCAGGATGATGAAGATGAAACGAGTGTGGACATTTCAGCAAGACAATGATCCCAAACACACAGAAGGAAACTCTCAATTGGTTTCAAAGAAAGAAAATAAAGCTGCTAGAATGGCCCAGCCAATCACCTGACTTAAATTCCATTGAAAATCTATGGAAAGAACTGAAGATCAAGATTCATAGAAGAGGCCCACAGAACCTTCAAGATTTGAAAACTGTTTGTGTGGAAGAATGGGCCAAAATCACACCAGAGCAATGCATGCGACTAGTTTCTCCATACAGGAGGCATCTTGAAGCTGTCATTACCAACAAAGGCTTTTGTACAAAGTATTAAATAAATATCAGTAAGTGTGTTCAATACTTTTTCCCTGTGTCATTTCACATTATTACACATAACTTAATTTCTGAACTTATTTGTTTTGTTTTCTTTGTATGTATGGATTACTTGGGTTGTTACCAACATCTGGTGAAAATGTCATGTCAATTGCACCTTTGGAAATATATTTACTGAGAAAAATGGTGACGTGTTCAATACTTATTTCACCCGCTGTATGTTGTTTTCCAGAACATCTGATGATTTAGGCATATGTACTTTGGATGGTGCCCACATTAATCGTGTCCCCGCGTATAAATAACTGGGTATCTTTTTAAAATCTATCTTTTAAAGCCGGTAGATCCAGGGCCTGACAAGGAAGGCAATGGGAGGAGAAGACAAGGTTTATTAGAAGAAGAACAAGAAGAATACTTAACTGATCCATACGTGCTGCAAAACTAACTTTATAAGAGCTTTTAAAAATAGGTTCTATTTGACAAAACATTCCATGATATACAGTAAGGCATTGTTGTCAGAATGGCTGGATGAAGTTCAATGCATGATCAATATAATTCACCAATACATTTCTTCGTAGTCCAAAAATATTTATATTATGTTGTAAATCACAGCTGGCCTGGCACATTGTTTGCTGCCTCCATCCAATGACTAAATATTTTGGACAAAAACTGACAAATGTAACTAAGGCCTGGATGTCAATACAATCAAACTAGCAAGGGTAATAATCACAAGTCAGTCATAATGTGGCTAATAGGCTAGTGTATCTATTTATGTAGCTATTAATCTAGCAAGCTAAAAACCTGGAGCCTAACGTTAGCTAGCTAGCTGCTTGAGGATGTCATGTCATTGGAGGAGTGGGTGAGTGACCGACTTTTTCCCCTCATATTGTTTTTCCGTGGCTACAGCTAGCGATGCAGGTGTCACTTGGTTATCAAGGAAGAAATGTGAACCGCTTTGCTAGCTAGCTATTCTAAAACCTGAACGACAGCTAAATATCACGATGTCAGTAAACGTTGGCAAAAAAAGTAAATTGCTGTTTCCAGCAGCACAGTTCGTCACTAACGCTCTAGATAACATGCAAATACAGCCTAACCAGCTCTATTGTGAGGAACGCTCGGATCAACCCTACTCCTCGACCAGAGCGTCCAGTGTCAATAGTGCAGCGTGGGCTCTGGGTGCTAGGCGAGCGAAATGCTCTGATTTTACGAAGGACCCAGAGCGCACTCTGACACACTGTAGGCAATATAAAAATACACTCTTAGTTGTCATTTAAATATATTTGGCATCAATAGAATGGGTCGGCAGGCAAGTTCCCATTCAGTTGTCAAAATGTGGATTGGGACAAGCATGCATTGGCAGGCAAGCTGCAAAAGGACGAGCAGGCTACTATTCCCATCGTTTATCAGTGCAATTTTGACAGCCAATAAGCTGGAAAATGATTACAATCTACACACAATACCCTATAATGACAAAGTGAAAACATGTTTTTAGAAAAATTTGCAAATTATTGAAAATAAAATACAAAAATATCTAATTTACATAAGTATTCACACCTCTGAGTCAATACATGTTAGAATCACAACTGTGAGTCTTTCTGGGTTGCACAATATTTGCACATTATTCTTTTAAAAATTCTTCAAGATCCGTCAAGTTGGTTGTTGATTATTGCTAGACATCCATTTTCAAGTCTTACCATAGACATTCAAGCCGATTTAAGTCAAAACTGTACATTTAATGTCGTCTTGGTAAACAACCAGTGTATATTTGGCCTAGTGTTTTAAGTTATTTTCTCTGTGTCTGTTGGAAAGCAGACAACCAGGTTTTCCTCTAGGATTTTGTCTCTGCTTAGTTCTATTCAGTTTCTTTTAAACCTAAAAAACTCCCTAGTCCTTGATGACAAGCATACCCATAACATGATGCAGCCACCCCCATGTTTGAAAATATGAAGAGTGGTACTCAGTGATGTGTTGTGTTCTCCCTAAACATAATGCTTTGTATTCACACAAAGTTTATTTCTTTGCCACATTTTTTGCAGTTTTACTTGTGCCTTACTGCAAACAGAATGCATGTTTTTACTTTCTTTTTTTTTACACTGTACAGGCTTCCTTTTCACTCTGTCATTTAGGTTAGTATTGTGGAGTAACTACAATGTTGTTGATCCATCTTCAGTTTCTCCTATCACAGCCATTAAACTCTAACTGGTTTAAAGTCACCATTGGCCTTATGGTGAAATCCCTGGGCGGTTTCCTTCCTCTCCGGCAACAGAGTAAGGAAGGACGCCTGTATCTTTGTAGTGACTGGGTGTACTGATACACCAACCAAAGTGTAATTAGTAACTTCACTTTATCCATAGGTGCCCTTCTTTGTGAGGCATTGGAAAACCTCAGTGTTTGAAATTCACTGCTAAACTGAGGGACCTTACACAAATGTACGGGGTACAGAGAGGAGGTAGTCATTTAAAAAAAAATACATTAAACGCTTACTGTAGGAAATAATAAGCACATTTTTACTCCTGAACTTATTTAGGCTTGCCATAACAAAGGGGTTTAATACTTAGACTCAAGACATTTTAATCCCACTTTGACATTATGTGGTATTGTGTGACATCTCAATTTAAATCAATTTTAAATTCAGGCTGTAACACAACAAAATGTGGAAAAGGTCAAGGGGTTGAATACTTTCTGAAGGCACTGTCAATCCCACTTTCTTTTGTCATCAAGCCTTCTAGTGTTATTTTTGAAAGAATCCAATACTAACATATTTTTAAAAATTAAAACCTTCCCCAGCAGAATCAAGAGATTGCATATTGTGTTGCATCTCTCCCATTTACTGTGTTGGTGGTAACTTCACAATTAGCAGAGAGCCCACTCAGAGTATATTGTTCCAAAAAGTTTTAAAATGAACAAAATCAAAAAAGGGTAGTTTTGAGATGTTGAATAAATTAAAGTGAAATGTTTTATTTTAGAATCAAGACGCACTCCATATTTTATAGCAGACTATAAGGAGTATAATGACACCAAGACATCTATATAACGTACAGATCACAGATAATAGGCTCTTACAGGAGGCAGGTATATGTAAGAAGAAAAAGGCCTAAAATGGCCTCGTATCATGATTTTCACAAAAATGGTTTGTGATACAAAATGTAAAAAGCATTTCAAAACATCCTTCATCACAGTTAAGTTTCTATGTGAGAATTCCCAGAACAATTTGATGCCAAAAATATTTTCGCCCATATGTCTCTGACTGTATAATCCAGTAGGCAGACTCTCTCACACTAACATCTCACCTAAAGCTGGAACAGCAGGATGCTTTTTCACATCAGTACAGTAGGAACCGTCAGAGCCCTGCCTCTCTCTCTGCCACAGGCGCTCACTCCAATCAGACTAGTTTCCTTTGAGTCTTACATCACGTTGCTCATCATTATATAATCCAGTCAGTGAATACAAAACAGCCTGCTTTTCACTATCATCATCATTAAGAAGTGTGTCTCATCTGAGTAACTCATCTGATCTGTCGCCGTGTTTGCGCGGGACTGATCAGCTGTTGTCTGCCCTTCCAGGAAGCAGCCTGTGTTTCTGCGCAGGCTGACAGACAGGCTTCCTGCCCTTTTAACACATTATATCTCTCCCCCAGACGCCTTCCAAGCACACACACACACACACACACACACACACACAACAACGCAGCTGACTGAAATACACACACACACACAAAACATACAGTGTGGTATTTTGGAGAACGTAAGTGATTGCTGTGACACAGAGGAATGTGTGTGCTTACAATGAAGGGCAATTCACTTAATATTAAAGAAAGTCAATAAAGCCTTACCCTGCTCTTTTATTTGACGAATCTGCTTCACAGTTTCCTTCAAGATTGCACATTTGTCAGGCTTGACATTGAAGTTGTCAATGTCGTTGATGTTTGCAAAGATCAACTCAGCCAGTTCTTCAATGTATTTGTTTTCATGCTCCCGGTTTGGCTTTTCCGTGCTCCGCTTAGGACTGTGGAGACAGCGACAGAGACACAGGTAAGACAACGGACAACCCAGGGCACGTGATCAACAGTGATTAGGAAAAAACGCTTTCACAGCAATACGTGTGGCGTATGTTTAACAAAACTTAAGCAAGCAATATTAGATAACCTATACAGGTACTTAAGGTTAATACATGGCAAGAAAAAAAAAACATGTCATTCTGTATTCTGTCATTGCATGACCAGTGTATGAACTGACAACTGTTTACCTGATCCCTGTGTATGCGTCCCAAATGGCACCCTATTCTCTATAAAGTGCACTACTTTTGATCACGTTTGATAGTGCACTAAATAGGGAATAGGGTGCCATTTTGAATGCAAACATGCTCTCCATATGACTGCATGACCAGTGTTTAACCTTACTGCTGAATGACCTTCTAGAGCTTTGCATCGGAGAGGGATCTGTAAGTAACCATAAGTTATGGTTGAGGTGTGTGTGTGTGTGTGTGTGTGTGTGTGTGTGTGTGTGTGTGTGCGCGCATTGGAGAGAGATCTGTAACTGTAAGAGCCCTAATCAAAAGTAGTGAACTATCGAGGGAACAGGATGCCATTTGGGACGCATGCTATGGTTGTGTGTGTTTGACAGCTGATCTTACCTGGGCCCCAGGAGGTCCGGGCCACATTCTTTCCGCTTCAGAGACTCTCCCCTGGCAGCAGGGTCGGGGGCGTTGTCCCCCGCACTACTCATCTTCAGCAAATATCACCAACTACAGAAAGCGAGAGAAGAAGACACCATTAAGACTCAAGCCTGACGAAGACCTTCAGGTCCAAACGTTGCAATAATCCACTGGAGCATTCATCAGTATACGGGCATCTACCTATATTTTATCAGTTTATTTTTTCTTCCCTAGCACCTGCAAGTTATTGGATGTCTGTACAATATGTTTGAAACAAGACGCCTTTTAGGACAATGAGAGACCCAGAGACTAGAAACATCCCGCCGTTACAATTGAATTGCATATATGTTGTGGATCATCATTGTACTAACAATAAAATCAAGGGAGTCTGTTCACAGGCCGAGAGGGCGGCCGTGTTCCTAGCTCCTAGTCAACTTTACAAGCATTTCGCTACACCGGCAGTAACATCTGCATTGATTTGAGGTACCCCCGCACCCCACTAGTCTGTTTGTCCAAGACCCTTCACCGGTCAATGCTCTTTGTTTGTCAATTACAGAAGTAATGGCGCATTTCCATTCAGGATTCACACCAGTGGTTTACCCCAAAATGCTCAGACTTTTCTGTTTCAATCTACGCGGCCGGCACCCGTCTCACTGGGCCATGGCTCTGGCGGATCTGCTCTAACTTGGAGCCAAGCCAATGGTTCTTTTCAGCTGGCATTTACATAAAAATGGCTAACTGTGAACTTTAACACCTTCCCACAAAGCAACTGTTTAGATTATGCAGAGGCTGTTGATTCAGCTCTTCACAAGTCCTCACTGTCAGCTCTAGCTATGGAAACACAATTTCCCTAGTATAACATAAGGGTGTATACACTCATGTAACACTACTAGATTCTCTATTGTGTTATTGACTGTGCGTTTGTTTATCCCATGTGTAACTCTGTGTTGTTTTTTGTCGCACTGCTTTGCTTTGTCTTGGCCAGGTCGCAGTTGTAAATGAGAACTTGTTCTCAACTGGCCTACCTGGTTAAATAATAATTATACTTTTTTAAAAGTTAGTCGAAAAGCAGAGAGTGCCTCTTAAAAAGGGTGTATACCCAGGCCAGATCGAACAACACCGGAGACTTCACCCTGCCTGCATCCCACATTGCACTCAATTCCCTTTCTAGTACACTACATTTGACCAGGGCTCTTCTTTTTTTTTTTCAACCTTTATTTAACTAGGCAAGTCAGTTAAGAACAAATTCATATTTACAATGACGGCCTACACCGGCCAAAGTCGGACGAAGCTGGCCCAATTGTGCGCCACCCTATTGGACTCCCAATCACGGCCGGTTGTGATACAGTCTGGATTCAAACCAGGTTGTCTGTAGTGACCCCTCTAGCACTGAGATGCAGTGTCTTAAACCACTGTGACACTTGGGAGACTTTAAAGGGAATAGGGTGCCATTTGGGACACAGGATCTTAGTAGTCCAAACAGAGCTCTTTCCTTGTGCCCAGTATGTGTGGATGGCAACTAGACTGACATTCAGGTCCTGCTTTGGCTGATGCTTGAAAAGTAACAATAAGAGATCTGTCAACAACAAGGGGCTGTGAACTTTGGTTTGTTCAGATCCCCATTAGCTTTTGCTGAAGCAGCAGCTATTCTTCCTGGGTTCCACACAAATACATGAAACACAACACGTAACAAAACAGTTGTACACAGAGACAAGAACAGTCACACAAATAACTCTTAAACACAAAGAGGATAATCACAACAACAACTGATCTGAATAGTCAGATTGCTGGCCTCATTCAAAATGGCACTGCTTTACCTAGAATGACTGCTGTAAGCAAAAAACATCACAGATTGCTGACTAACTCAATTTCCTTATAGAGGTGTATAAATTTCACTCATGAAAATGCCATGATGACTCGTGAAAATACACATCTACAGTGATCTGTATCTATCCGGAGGACAGTTGAAATAAATGAATCATCATAAATACCCCCAATTCAAAATATCCAAACAAATACTGAATAAATATATCCAAAATAAACTGCAAAAGCATATTATGTAGTGCGGCTTCATTACATATGCGACAGTCTGGCCACCTAGCTCATCTTTAGGGCAGTGGTGGTGTCAGCTGATCTGCTGGTGGAGCAGCACACTAAAATGACCAACAGGCCAGGCCAGTACATCACCTGATCATTACATAACACACAGGCTGGACCTGCCACTGAGCAGATGAGGAGGAGAGGGCCGGCTGGGGCAAATCTCCCTGCACATCTAAATGAATAATCAGCCCACAGATCCTTGCTGAGACTACAATGGCCCCATTAGATCAGGAGGATGACAAAGAGGAGAGGGAGGAGGAGGGGAGCGGGAGCAGGGGGAAGGAAAGTGGAGCAGGCGGAAGGAAGAGGAGGGGGAGAGCAGGAAGAAGCAAGAGGAGTAACAGGAAGAGGAAAAGGAAGGAGAAGGGGGGAGCAGGAGGAAGGAGAAGTCTCAGTCTATTTCTTTCATTTATGTATGCTTACCAAATGTATACAGGAAGGAATCATTAGGGCTAATTACTTGCTCAGTTAAATGAAACAGACAGACAGACAGACAGAGAGAGAGAGCTTATCAAAGCTCTCACAAAACAAAACAGATCATACAAGTATCTTGAGACGCTGTGATTATGTCAATCAACATGTCCATGTTAAACCATGCAGGGAAACATGTTTCCTTGCTCATATTGTTGGGTAATTACAAAGCATTCTCACTATAAAGTTTCAATTGATTGGGTATGCATGTGAAGCTGTACTGTAGGCATTAGAGAACAGTGAAAATAAGACATCAGCCACCGTCCCATTTAGACTGTAGCACTTTCCATGATGCTGAGAAAAGTAGCATGTCAAGTATTTGAGTTTAATGCCAGAGCAGGTGTTTGGGAGAATATAATGTTATGTAATAGAACGCTATATAGCCAGCCCTGTGAAACAGCTTCTGATCCTGATAAAGAGACAACAGATGCTCTCCTAAAGGTAATGATAGTACAATACAACCGAGGCATGGTCAAACATGACTCAGTAAACAGAGCCCTATAGGTCATGGTCAAAAGTAGTGCACTACACAGGGAATAGGGTGCCATTTGGGACATTACCCATTGTAAATAGCCTGCATTGTGGTTCACCATGACTGATGTGGGTCGACAGGTTTCAAGAGCAAGCACAACTGATTGACTGGCTGCTTGCTCTAAATGCATGGACAGAGCCTACATCCTCATTCCATTACAAGGTAGCAGCTCTATGCATTCAGAAGTTACAAATCATTTCAGAATGTGGGCCATTCAGCCATTTCCATTGTTGAGTAAAGTAGCACACTATGGCCTTTGACTATTGTGATTTGGAGCAAGGTCTTCCAACTTATAATACTTTTTCACATAACAAATTGGCAAAAGCTCTTTAAAAATGGCCTGTCATGATAATAATGGAGGAGTAACCTTGGGCCAGGATTCAATCCGATCGTGGGTTGTAGACGATGCAGCTTTTAATGGCAATGTTGACACATTCACAGAGATTTACTGACACCTTTTTTCTCCTCCTCAGAATCCCATTGAGGAAATGGATCTTTACGACGCCTTAGTCTACCAATTTCCACAGGTCCATAACACGTGAGGGAAAGTAGGCGTGACTCTCGCTCCTCCTAAGTATACAAATATACATAATTAAAAAAATAGTATGAATGTTTTCGCATGCTGCATGGCCTGCAAAGGTCCACAACACGCTTAAAACAATTGTCATTATTTTATGGTTGACAATAACACACTACAGGACGAGTCATTCTCCCAAAAGCAGAACAGTGGTTTGTGTTTTGATTAGGAAGATAATCCCGCTAGGAAGTGGTGATCAATCCAACGGTTAATTGTTTAATGGCTCAGTTGACCTCTGAACTGTTTTCTTCTCTCTGCCGAAATTGTTTTTAAACAGGTTTACTTTGTGAGGCACTTGGCTCTAATTTCATTAGTATTGGATTGGATGGAGAAGATGCTGGGGTGTTAGCATTGTGGTAGGCTACATCAGTGTTAATTCATCAAGAGTGTGCCTGCCTCGAGCAGTGATGGAACAATCTGTCCCAGCATGCTTTCTATGAGCTGTGAGGTCAAAACCCTCCTGGGATCTGAGAATGGGCCCACATCGGATCAACGCCATGATGTCATAATCATCAGATGTAACTTCTCTCTTCATCATCATCATCCTTCTCCCTGGAGAGTCAAGTGCTTTGACAAGAGTATTAAGGCTGGAGAGCGCAACCAAATATAGGAATAATATACAGTCATGTGAACAAGTATGTACACCCCCTGGAAAGGTATTTATTTTTATTTTTTACATATATTTGGACAGATGGATATGTAATCTTCACTTCAACATTATTGACAGATAAAGGTTACCCAATTTAGCAAATCACACAAAAAACATTGGATATGTTTTGCAATTAAAATAAACGAAAATGCCTTTTCCTTATGGGGAAAAAGTTAGTACACCCCTACCTTTACCATCACATAAAATGGCTAAAGTTAGAATTAGGTGTACCAAAACAAGTGCAAATGATTAGAAAACATTAGGAGAGAATCTTAGGAGGGTCCAGCCTTCCATAAAGATAAGACAATTGGTCTGGTTTGGTCTTAACCATATGGGTGTGTGGTAACACATCATTCAAAGATCAAAAGACATACCCGAGGCCTTCAGAATAAAGATTATTGATGCCCATGAGTCTGGGAGGGGTATTTTCGTTCTGGCATTTTGCACCGGCCCTATGTTTTGTTGTAGCTGCTTGAAAAAGAAATTTCCCCCCCGGGGATCAATAAAGTACCTACCTACCTACCTACCTACCTACCAAATCCATTTCCAAGCAATTCAAAGTACATCATTCCACTGTCCAACAAACATTCCAGATCACTGGCAAACTACCTAGGACAGGTCGTCCCTCCAAAGTCAGCACAAGAGCTGACTGAAAGATGCTCATAGAAGTCTCTAAGGACCCCAGGGTAACATCAAGGGATCTACAGGCCTCTCTTGCCAAAATCAATGTCGAACTGCATGGGTACACTGTCAGAAAGAGACTGCACAAACTTGGCCTACATGGGAGGTCAGGAAGGAAGAAGCCTCTGCTCTCAAAAAAGAATATCAAGACACAACTGACTTTACTCAGGTGTTGTCTGGCAAAAGTCAGTTGTGTCTTGATATTCTTTTTAAAAATGTTGTTGGACTGTGGAATGATGTACTTCAAATTGCTTGGAAATGGATTTGTAACCCCTCCCAGACTCATGGGCATCAATATTCTTTCTTCTGAGGGCCTCGGGTAGGTCTTTTGACCTTTGGATGATGTGTTACCACACACCCATATGGTTAAGACCAAACCAGACCAATTTTCTTAATCTTTATGGAAGGCTGGACCCTCCTAAATTTCTCTCTAATGTTTTCTAATCATTTGCACTTGTTTTGGTACACCTAATTCTAACTTTAGCCATGTTATGTGATGGTAAAGGTAGGGGTGTACCAACTTTATTCCCATAAGGAAAAGGCATTTTTGTTTATTTTAAATGCATAACATTTTCTACGTTTTTTTTTTGTGTGATTTGTTAAATTGGGTAATCTTTATCTGTCAATAGTGTCGAAGTGAAGATTACATATCCCTCTGTCCAAATACATAAAAAAAAAAATATATATATATATTTTTAAAAAAGAGACCTTTCCAGGGCGTGTACTTACTTTTTCACACGACTGTACATCGAACCATTTCTGATCACATAGGCCTGATTGATTTCCTGTGTAACAGAGTTCAGAATAGCCTTATTGAGGATGTTGAGATACCATGCATGCAGTCTGACATGATGTGGACCCTCTTAGTCAGTGAGACATATCAGTCAGGCAGTGACAGTCAGTTCAACTGCTGGTGGATGTCTAAAACTGTACAGACGGAGATCTAAGCTTGTATAAAACCTCACGGTAACAGGGCTGAAGCCCCTCCCATCAGACATATACACTGGGTATTATGTGGATTAGGATCCCTCATTTTCCTGTAGCTATTTTCCTGCACAATCTCTTTGTTTGCAGCTGTTTTGCATCCTATAGCCTCTTCACTGTCTGGGAGACAAAATACATATGGACCAAAACAGACTAACGCACAATGAAAATGTTCTTACCTTTTCAATCACTCTTGAAAACTAGCCCTTGGTGGCCTAAAAAATATCCTAATAAACAAAACAAAACACTGTGGTTTTTCCCATTGTCAATTCCTAAACCGTAAATAACAAAAAGGAACAACAAATGATCTAAACTCGCTGCTGCTCTGTTATTTATTCTTACTCCTGATGCCTAGTCACTTTACCCTGCCTACCTCAAATACCTCGTACCCCTGCACATTGATCTAGTACTGGTGCGACCAGGGAGGGAGCAGACTAAAATAATCAATTCAACGAGACGATGGATGAGAGCTGGAGCCAGCCCTTATCAGCCTGATCCCTTAGGTCAAATCAAATCAGGGCTCCGCCCTGGCCCACTCACTACCTGAGGATGTCCCAAATGGCACCCTATTCCCTATTTGGTGCAATACTTTTGACCAGAGCTGTATAGGTAATAGGGTGCCATTTGGGATGTACTCACACTCCCCTGCCTAGGTCCCCTATACCCTCTCTACTTTAGTAAGGGTACACACTTCGCAATGCCAGCCAAGACAAAAGTCACAGGCATTTCTACATGAACATCCACAGCAAGGGAGGATAGACCTAAATAAAAAAGCCACTTCAATGGTTGTCATCCCTGGTCCAAGAGGCTGTCATCCCTGGTCCAAGAGGCTGTCATCCCTGGTCCAAGAGGCTGTCATCCCTGGTCCAAGAGGCTGTCATCCCTGGTCCAAGAGGCTGTCATCCCTGGTCCAAGAGGCTGTCAACCCTGGTCCAAGAGGCTGTCATCCCTGGTCCAAGAGGCTGGCATCCCTGGTCCAAGAGGCTGGCATCCCTGGTCCAAGAGGCTGGCATCCCTGGTCCAAGAGGCTGGCATCCCTGGTCCAAGAGGCTGGCATCCCTGGTCCAAGAGGCTGGCATCCCTGGTCCAAGAGGCTGTCATCCCTGGTCCAAGAGGCTGTCATCCCTGGTCCAAGAGGCTGTCATCCCTGGTCCAAGAGGCTGTCAACCCTGGTCCAAGATGCTGTCAACCCTGGTCCAAGAGGCTGTCAACCCTGGTCCAAGAGGCTGTCAACCCTGGTCCAAGAGGCTGTCATCCCTGGTCCAAGAGGCTGTCATCCCTGGTTCAAGAGGCTGGCATCCCTGGTCCAAGAGGCTGGCATCCCTGGTCCAAGAGGCTGGCATCCCTGGTCCAAGAGGCTGGCATCCCTGGTCCAAGAGGCTGGCATCCCTGGTCCAAGAGGCTGGCATCCCTGGTCCAAGAGGCTGGCATCCCTGGTCCAAAAGGCTGGCATCCCTGGTCCAAGAGGCTGGCATCCCTGGTCCAAGAGGCTGGCATCCCTGTTCCAAGAGGCTGTCATCCCTGGTCCAAGAGGCTGTCATCCCTGGTCCAAGAGGCTGTCATCCCTGGTCCAAGAGGCTGTCAACCCTGGTCCAAGAGGCTGTCAACCCTGGTCCAAGAGGCTGTCAACCCTGGTCCAAGAGGCTGTCAACCCTGGTCCAAGAGGCTGTCAACCCTGGTCCAAGAGGCTGTCATCCCTGGTCCAAGAGGCTGGCATCCCTGGTTCAAGAGGCTGGCATCCCTGGTTCAAGAGGCTGTCAACCCTGGTCCAAGAGGCTGTCAACCCTGGTCCAAGAGGCTGTCAACCCTGGTCCAAGAGGCTGTCATCCCTGGTCCAAGAGGCTGTCATCCCTGGTCCAAGAGGCTGTCATCCCTGGTCCAAGAGGCTGGCATCCCTGCTCAGTGGACAGCTATGGATACATCCCAAATGGTACCCTATTCCCTTTGTAGTTTACTACTTTTGACCAGGGCTCATAATTAAAAAATGGGGAATAGGGTGCCATTTGGGACACAACCTATGACTCACACCCACCTAGCTCAAATTGGTGATATCATAGAATATCCAGAAGACTGTGGATGCATCTAGAAGAAGTCACTCCTCAGACAGACAGCATAGGACCAACCAGATGTTATCTGCTCCGCCCTGGCTGCTACCATTGGTAAAGCAGGATAGGCATTTCTAACAGTCTTTTATTGTGTTTTCTTAATTTACTGACGGCTTGTGACACTTGTGTGCTGGAATGTGCAGCAAACGACTGTCTGATTGTGTGTGCGTGCTGCTAAGTGGAGTTGAGTGTAGTCCAAGTGTGCTCATCATCAATGACCCACTTCTGTCCCATAAATACAGCCTAAATTGCTATTTGAATGAAGCGAACAGTCAATCAATGTTATTTACTTAAGAGGATCATTTGGACTAATTCTAAGAAAGATTTCTATACACCGACTGAGCACACAACATTGTTTTAGAAACAGTTTTGAGATTATGCTCAATGGGCCGATGGAAGGCAACATGGAAATTACAACTCATTATAGCCTGTGTGGGCTTGACAATAAGCCTATGGGGCTCTGGTCAAAAGTAGTGCACTACATAGGGATCCATTTGGGACGCATCCAATGTTATAATGCATTGAACATAGAACCAGATCAATACCATTGAACACACCTACACTGTGGCTAACTAGTTTGTCAACACACAGACAGGAATGTCCTACAGTAATGTGACAGTGGACATAAAAGGTTGAAAAACATTGAAATCTGGCTTTTTCTCATCCATATGAGAAAACAAACAGCAACAGCACCAATGGATAAAGCTGGTCCCAGATCTGTTTGTGCTCTTGCCTATTACATTTATGTCCTAGTCAAGCCAAAGGAGTTGGTATAATAGGTATAATAGCACAAAAAGACTGGCACTTAGGCTAGGCTATGTAGGCTCTGAAAACAAAAACAATTAGTCAGTGAGACCCAGCAGCACTGCCTGGCAAATCAGAGTCACATCGACGCTTTGTTGACTGTCAGTGACACCTCTGTATCCCCTATGCCAGGGGCAGGGAACTAGATTCAGCCGCGGGACAATTTCTGTCGGGCAACTAAGCCCAAATACAGATTGTATTGTTCCAACACTAAACAAAGAGCTAATGGAATGTACTCTGGACATCTACATTCCACTAAGGATACAGTAGGAAGTGTGTTGAGTTTCAAAAACACAACATAGGTAAAAGCACCCACACAAACACGCACCTAAAAACAAACAGTACCAATTCTATACCAAGAAACAAACACTTAATGTTTGTTTAGAATTGCTATTTATTCCATTCCTTGATTACTTACCCCTTTGACCAAACGTGGGTCCATTAGTCAAGTGTCTGACCCATGGCTATTGCAGCTTCAGTTTCAAAGCAAAAACAGGCGCAGCCCTCCCATTGAGCCTGGTTAACGTTGAGCCCAGGCAGACAGCCTCAGCGCTGTACGCTCTACACAGCGATGTAGACAGAGACACATGCTGGAGCAAGGACGTGCACAAACAGCAGATTACCTCCCGTGTCATCTGCTCCTAATGACAGCTGACACGCTACAGCACCAATCCCCTCAGAGCCGCAGCCGATGATCTCCAATCCCCTCCCCCCACTCCTGCCTGGCCCCGCCTCCGGAAATCCAGCAGCTAGAGAGTAGAGAGCACTCGAAAATTCCAATAGTTTATGACGCCCGGCCCCCGAAAAGTGGTTTCCTTTTTCACCAAGATAAATGGCCTGCTCTTGTCACGAGACAAAGCAGAAGCAACAATGGGCTGGCAAAAGACAAAAGAAGTGAGTTTTAAAACACAGCAGGCAGCTGGCTTTCGTTTCACTAGCCAGTCAACCTGCAGAGGCCTCTCCCTTCTCTTTACTTTCACTTTGCAGATCATTACATAACATCAACATTTACAGCCATTTTATAGAACCAACAAAGTGCTTGTTGTTGCTGTTGTCATAGAGTTGTGTATGTGTGTATGCCAGTAAATGTACATTGTTGTTAGATACAAAAATAGTATACACCATAGTAAACACCGTTGGCTAGCGTCCTGTACAGGAGCGTCCTTGTACATCAAGCTGCCTCACGCTACGGAAAACACAGGCTCCTGCCTTATGGCTCGGACAAGGCTTACGTTTCTTATAGTAAACACAGGTCGGTTCCAAAGCAGAAATGGCACAATATCAGGGAGGGAATGAGAACGGTTGATTCAGCTGACTCACCTTGGCCTATGAAACACATCCTTCTCAACAAACTTCTGCTGCAGGTTTCCTTCATGCATCATCTACTCCTCTCTGTAAAAGCCTGAACAAGAACAGGAATACTACAGTTAGATCTATACCTAAGACAGTTACTGTACATTCAATTGGCTCAAGAGAGAGCTGTAGTTCATTTTTCAATGCAAGTTCTACAGACACATTGCTCATTTGCATTAGTTGAACGTGCGAGGACCAGTAGCTATACCATGATTACCTCACTTCAGTGAGCAGCATAACATGAAATTGAGAGCAACAAGTCAGAAAGCACTGCAGTAAGAGAGAGAGTAGAAAGGGGAAGCAAATTTCTTGGTGACCGGTCAACTGTATACATCTGCTAGAGCTTCCCCGGTGGTGTGTGTGAGCGCGTGTGTTGAGTAGAAGAAGAAGGTTTGTCTGATTCGTACTCTATGACAGGCGCTCATTCCGTAGCACAGCAGGTCTACAACAGGCTAAAGCCGGCTGCAGCCTCAAACCACAGAGCACTTAAAAATGCACCTGCTCCCAGAGAGACCAAAGGGAGGTGTGGGGGTGGGGGACGACAGCTGATCCCCACCAGACCCAGGAAGTAGGCCCTCCCCAACACACCATCCCATCATCAGCTCAACAGTCACCCATCAAAAGACAACAGACTCAGGCCTCTGATCGAATGAGACAGGGTGGTTACAAGCAGGTGCCCAGACCTTTTCAATTTCTGCATTTCCACTTTGGGAGTGAATAGAAAATGCAACGTGTAGGCAGAAAGAAAGAGTTGAACCCATGAGTCGGGTAGATTTTGACATGTTAATGGATGAGGAGCTTGTTTCAATAGGGCGTGTTGAGATGAATAACCTAAACACTTTACCATGCCAAATCATATGATCTGCAACATCCTGGTCCCATAGGATGGTTACATAGCAAAACCAAAACCTCACTGGCTCTCACCCATGGAGGCTGGTCGTTTCAGGGTTGCATTTCAGGGTTTCTTCTTTCATTGAACATTGATGTAGGCCTACATCCATCACATCTCCTCTTAAGTGAATTTCAAAAATATGCAGGACAAAAGGTAAGTCAAATAGTCTCCAAATTAGAACAGGTGCTGTGTGCACACACAAAACAGTGACAAACACACACACTCCAGCACTGAACAGGGACAGGTTAAATCCCCCCAGTCAGTCAGGACTATCATGTAATGCTGTGTTGAGAGCAGCAGTGCTTTCCTCCTGCTGTAACATGATCTCCACCAACCACAGGGCACCGGAGAGATAGAGGGAATGGGTGGGGGAGCGCGGCCGGAGAACATCAGCTTTCTGTTGAAAGTCAATAGTCAGTTAAAGGAAGAATTCGGAACATAACAGTGAGCTACGCTTAGGATGTATATCAAAGGTGATACATTCAAAAAGAGATTTGCAAAGTTCTGTTATGCCATGTTATTAATTTAGAGGCAACGTTTCGGCTGCTATGCCATCGTTAGTGTGACTGTGACGTATTAAACTAAAATGTGGTCTAGATAAGTGTGTCCGGTCATCACCACAGGTTCTGTGTACCTCACAGTTGATCGGAGTTCAGGAGTTCACCATTCTTTCCCCCTGGAATGAGCCAATGACAGGGCAGCTCAAAGAGCAATGCTGGTTTACCCAGCTCAATTCATTTGATCCAGTCATGTGATCTGAACACAACACACATATCAGGATAAAATGGCACTCAGATGGAATTTCTCTCCTGGTTGATGGCTTGAAGCTAGAGTAGATACCCGAGCGGTACACTCTAAGATCTTTGGCCGAGTGCTTACTCAATTAGGTCATTACACAATCGACACGGATATCTGCCATTAATTTTCGTTTTAATTTGTCCAACTGGCTCATGGTAGACTTTGCCCCTTGACTGCGCAGATCTAAAATCTGATTCTTCTCAACCAATCCAAGCCTTAGCCATTACACGGTACGAAGTACAGCTGGTCTTAGATCGGTTGAAAGTAATCTTTTTTTCTAAGTGTCTAGTTGTACATATGTACATCAACATAGTAAACCACAGAAGCACAAGCGATGGTAGTCATCCTTAAATTATTTTACACACACAAAGACCTACTTCCAGGCTATGATTAATTTGTGTTACCAAGCAACCAGATGGTAACTGAAAACTTGAGGTACTAGGAACTGTATGCGACTGCTGAAAAATGTTTTGAGTAAACAGACAAAGCTTTATTCCAGAATTATACCGGAACGCAAGCAAGCATCTAGCCTTAGTAGCCTATGGTCATTATGGTATTGCAACAAATACTACTTGCCTTCTGATGTCAGCAGTGATGACTGTTAGGATGTTAAATGGTTGATATCATGATCACATTGTATACTTTGAGGCTTTAAAACTGTTCTTACACTATGCTTTTTAACATTCAAAGCAACTGGGAAACGTCCATGGCAGGCATTGTTGTCACTTTAGCTTGATACAAAACTTCTGAGTGATTGGAAGCACGAGAACCACTACCAAATCAGCCTACACCCCTGTGCACACACCAGTCATTACTATGACAACTAGAGTAGCCGTGTCAGCAAATAACTGTTGTCTGAGCACACACAAATCCAATTTGGTCACTTGTAACTTTGTGTTTGGACAGTCAATATTCCAAAACGGATTTGAAAAACAAAACCGATTTGAGCATTAAGGCCTGCAGTGTGAACAAGGCTTTAGAGTTTATTGGTAGGCTTTTTACATCCAGACCACTAAACTACTTAACATTATTCCAGGCTAAATCATGCAACCACTCCCTCCAGGTTGCTCTACACATGCAGGCAAATACTGCAGAACAGTACTTGTCCCAACCACTGGTGGAGTTAACGTGTGAGCACCTACATGAAAATGCTGCTGCTAACCCTTCTCACAGCAATGTGGGATTCCCAAAATAAAACAAATAACAATCCAAAACAAACAGAGGTTGGTTCCAAGCATGCAGGCTTGGCTGCTACTCCATGTTAGTCCACAGTGCTTTCACGCAGGGTGTAGCACAGGGGTCGACTTTATCGCCAGGGCCCTGTGACATAGTTGCAGAATTATGGCCACAGCTCAAACCAAATTAGCACTTGTTATGCAACCTTGGACTTGGCTCCCTGGCCACTGGTTCATTCTGATTTACTCGCTCCCGTTTGCTGGGTGGCCTAGAAACAGTTTACTACGGTGGGTTGTGACTGTACCAACAATTGGGCAAAAGATCAGAATTGGGCTGCCTGTGTAAACGCAGCCCAAGTACACTTATTCGACTGTGTGTGGACTGTCCAGGTACAGATTCACCATTTGAACCAGTCTCTTTTACTGCATTGCTGAATGCTAGAAAGTAATGTACCCCTTACTGTAAGGTGACAGTCCATCCATGAACCGTCATTGAGGTATTTGAGGAGATGACTGTCCCACAGTATGATGGACAACATATAAATCAACAATTCTATTATAACATGGCCTGCATTGTACAAAAAGATAAGAAAAAAGGTAATGAAATGAATCCATATGAATAGATAAATTGAACAACTGTGACAGGAAGTGCTTGAAGTTGAAGACGGAGAGGGAATAGGAGGCATGACTGGGCACTAAAGTAAGAGATAGAGAACATTTATTTCCACAAGAGACAGAATTCCATTAGTAACGTGAACGCAGCATGGAATTAACATTCAAGGGCTCTGGATAAATTAATCATCATACCGTAGTAGTACACAGCCTCTCATAACTAGGTCACAGAAGAACGGATATACAATTTCTTAATTTCGATGCAATGCAATTACAGAGAGAAGCAGAGCATATCCCTGGAATTTCAATGGGCATTGGAGGAAAGCACAAGGTGAGATGTAGGTTAGAGCACTCAATTTACTGATTTAAATATCAGAGTTCCGATGACGTTGAAATGGGTAAATAAACTCAATGCAAAAGGAATAACTGATGTTGCTGTGATTTTGAGATGGGATTTAAGTTCAGGCAGGGCTGTGACGGTCATGGAATTTTCAATGGCGGTTATTAGATAGCCAAATAACCAAGGTCACTGTTATAATCTTTTGAATTGTATTTTGTTCAGTAAAAAAAATAAGGTGCACATTTTCTCCTCTTCTGACTGTATGTTCTGCCACTGAAGTGAAGGACTCTTTTGCTAAAACACCTAGCTTGTTTCAGCAAGGAGCAACAATTTTAATCACAGTTGTTAAGAGTCCATGTTACATGGAGTAAACTACAGGAATGCCTGGCCTGTCGTCAGTCAGCTGTTCGTTCCACAAAAAAAAAAGTTTAAGAAATATATTTTTTCATTATGGTCTTAATCCATAGTCATCGGTTACACTATTATACAGTAACTGTGCAAGACCTAAATTCATGTTAAGCCTGTAGAAACCTGCTAGAGAAAAACTTCCCTGTCAAGTCCCAAGCTCCCTCCCGCTCCTCTGCCATTGGTCCAGGCATTATTCTTTCGCTCACATGGTTGGCTGATTTCAAGCCAGTAAGGATCACTCTTTGGGAAAGCTGTCAAATTCATGATAATATCTTAAAAGTGGAATTGACAGTGTTAACTATTTTGCAGATATGAAACAAACAG
The DNA here is from genome assembly GCA_023634145.1 of Thymallus thymallus. Lineage (NCBI taxonomy): Eukaryota > Metazoa > Chordata > Actinopteri > Salmoniformes > Salmonidae > Thymallus > Thymallus thymallus. The sequence goes on along the minus strand of CM042383.1, from coordinate 13,276,426 downwards.
ACAATCATAATATCAGTGAAACATGTCAAATTCCCAGTTTATGCTACAAAACCAACTTGAGGTTTTAAAAATAGGTTATATTTGACTCAATGTTCTATGACGTCCAGTAAGGCATTGTTGTCAGAATAGATTCAATGCATGATTAATAGTTAATTCACCAATGCATGATGAATTAATGTATTGGCGGCAGGTAGCCTAGTGGTCAGAGCATTGGACCAGTAACCGAAAGGTTGCTGGATTGAATCCCCTAGCAGACCAGGTGTAGGTAGGCCGTCATTGTAAATAAGAATTTGTTCTTAGCTGACTTGCCTAGTTAAATAAAATAAAAAGGTTAATATAGTTAATTCACCAATTAATATAGTTAATGCCTTTCTTGGTAGTCCAACAAATATCGCTCTCAGGTTGTAAGTCACAGCTGGCCTGGTAAATTGTTTGCTGCCTCCAGCCATTCGGGATGCTCAATGTTTTGGACAAAAAACGAAAAATGTAACAAGGCTGGGACTGTCAATACAATCAAACTAGCAAGGGCAATGACCACTAGTCAGTCATAACATGGCTAATAGGCTAGCTTATCTATTTACGTAGCGAGCTAAAAACATGGTGCCTAACGTTAGCTAGCTAACTAACCAACTAGCTGTTTGGAGGATGTCATATCATTGGACGAGTGGGTGACTCCACCCCCCAACTAGGTGAAACATCTGTCGATGTGCCCTTGAGCAAGGCACTTAACCCTAATTGCTCCTGTAAATCGCTCTGGATAAGAGCGTCTGCTAAATGACTAAAATGTATATGTAAAATTCTACAACACTCAGTTCCACTTTAAAATGTTAAGTACAGTCATCCACTGTTGCAGTCAGCGAGCTATACAATGAAATGGCATCTCTTCTAAATCACTCACTGTGTACTGTATATTTGAAGCACATGCCAAGCATTCTGCATAGCCTACTAAATAATGGCAAATGAAAGGGCTAAAAGGCTCTAAAATGATAAGCAAAATAAGATATTGAAAATACAATATGTTCCATTATTAAATAAATATCAAGTTGCCTATTATCTCTGTCAACAAAGCTCATTTTTTCATGTAAGATAATGAAAAGAGGGCCAACGACAGAACAAGGAAAGCTGCTGTGTGATGCAATACCTTTCAAAGTTCACTGCTGTGTAATACAGCAGAAGAGAATATATAGTCTTTAAAGGGGCCACTAGTCCAATATTAAGAGATTCTCTACCAATTGATCCAGCCTTTTCTCTAATAGCAGTTTGACTTATTAGGTAAGATTTCATGATGGTCAACCTTCTGCAGGCCGATTTATTGGTGGCCCACTGGCCCTCCTCAATGTTAACTGTATTAGAGTTTGGAGCCATTCCATTCTCCTAAACTCTTTTCAGCAATTTAAAACTGATGATTCATCATGGATCACACAGTAACACAGATTCTCGCAATAAGGAAAGTGATAATATAATACTATGTATGAGATATTTTTTTTAACCGTTTAGGTGATAGTCACTGAAAAACCAACACTTATAGGATCTAATTGCCAAATAAAAGTATTGTTGTTATGGAACAGTGATATACAACTCCTGCGAATAGACTTGCGTCACGTTCGCCATATGACGTCACTCAAAGGTTGCTGAATAGTTGAAGTCTAAATGATATCATTCCTCTGAATGTGTCTACGTTATATATCATTTTGCACTTCTCAGATCGCTAACGTGTCTAACCGTGTTACACAACGTTAGGTAATATGACAGACAATCACAATCGAAAATGTGGCGCCTTGCTTGCTGAGGATTTTCTACTTAAACTCATACGCCACAGTGACGTTTGGTTTCTTCAACCATGTATGTTCTTTTGGTCTCAATAAGTTATTTTGCATTGCGCAAAATCCTCGAACAACGTGCAATGTTTACCACCATATCCGCTATCGATATGTCGTTGTTCAATCTTCAAATGAATTTGCAAATAGAAATCTCCTCCAACTTCTCTCTCTTAAACTCACAGTAGCCTATAGACTCACAAGCCAAAACAAAGGCGATGTATATTGCTTAGTAGCCTAAACACATTTTAAGTTCAACTTCAGCAACGCTTCAAAACAAAACTAGTGTGGAAGTAATCTCCGAACCATCTAAAGAAATAACTCGCTTCAGATAAAAACGTCGCTTCCCAATGGTAAACCTAAACTGACATTATGGATTATATCATATATTTCAACTATCTGCACAAAAACATACTTCTTCAATACAAAATGCACCTATATTAAGTTACTCTCCATAACTTACCGTAACTTGAAGTCCCATCAATGTAAACTGCTATGTCAGGACCTTTGGATTCGTGAATCTGCAATGTAACAGCACTGCCGCCATGTTCCTCCTCTGCGATGACTGGGTGCTTGTTTATTTTACCCGTAGTCCTCCCCCACACGCGCAGGGCACCAGCCCTCATTACCACAATAGACGTTGCTGCTCACAGAACAGACGGTTAGTATTATGACACTGCAGCCAACCATAGTAGCTTAAAGGCAGACAGACCCATGTACCATTACGGCCGGTTCAAGTTTGTTAACCATAACCAAAGAGGACGTTTACAATGTGTGTGTTTTTTTTTTATTAAATAGGTTGACCCTGCTGCGCTTACTCAGAATTGTTTTTAAAGTCATATTTCTTCCTTTAAGGTTGAATTTAAATAATGACACGTTACATTTTGGAGGATTTCAAATGTAGGCTACCAACAAACTCCAATGTATTTAGGCCCATATTTAATTTGAGTAAAAAAAAGTGTGCTTATTTTTCAGGTTTGTATTTTATGTTAGATTTTGTATTTGCCATGCAGCCCAAGCTACACACACATGAATATAAGTATTAGTCAATTAACAAGCCTCTACACAAACACAGTAACATAGTGCCTCTTCACATTAGGAATTGTGTCTCTATGGCATGGTAAAAATGTCTCAGGCAGCTGTTCAAATGTTTGAACTGCTCACAAATCATCTTCTCTGTCCGAACCATAGAGATAGATAAAGGACTCTAGCGCCCAAAAAACAGTTTTAGTATGGGCAGTGCCATTGAGGACTTTCACCATTCTTAATTAATCAACTGGGTGGGACTTCCCATGGGTTAAGGAAAGATCACATAATTCCATCCAGGTCATCAGGAGTGATCAGCCAATTAATTATAGGTGTGAGCAAACATTCCATAACTCCAGGTGGCAGTAAATCACTAACCTTGGCTTTATACCTGTTCAAACAACACAATCCTGGTGGTAGCATGCACCCTTTCAGTTTGTTTACCAACTCATAGAAGTTGTAGAAGACAAAAATGTACTATTTCAAAATGGAGAAGAAATCATAAGGGGACAGATAAAATGTTGCATCCTCAAACTAGCTCTATGTTTTAAACCCGCCATAGAACTGATTAGGCTACTTATTTCACCTGTGTCTGCTTTTATAGTGGCCACAGCCACTTACTAATTGGCCACACCTGCTAAAATAAATTGTTAAATAATGTGCTTCCATTAAATGGAGACTGTTTGGGCAAGGTAAAGGGTTTGTACATTTTGAAAGAGGAACTAATGGTGATATTTATCTGCCTATTGTTATACTAATTTCAAGCTTTTTAGCAGTATTTTACATATTTTAAATCTCCATCCTGTAAATATAATATTTATATAGTTTGAGGAATTTGGGAGATCTAGTTCTATACATTTCTTAGGGCAGAATCGAGGGCAGCCAATCATTGTATTGGTTGCCTATTACGGTTTCAAAATAATAAGTCAGTAGTCCATGAAAGGCAGTTGGTAATATCCAAATGATGTCGCTTGTTGAGTGGTTCGCCACTTCTGGCCTAAATGCAAAATCTATGCCATTATGGGCTGACATTCTACCAAGGTCAGTTCCGGTCTATTTAACGGGGTGGGTCTCCCATGGGCACCAACGCAATAGCAGCTGGGTCTGGTCTACTTAGTTAATTGACTTTCATTGAACCAGAAAAAAACATTGAGTGGGGTGTCTCTTGCTTCCACTTCCGTCTCTGATCTACTCCCCGCCTCTTTTTTATTATTTCTTTGATAACACTGCCACCTAGTGAGTATTTCTCAGAGTGACGTTAGTACATGTACTGTATTAGCGTTGATCATTGGCCCCCATACAAGGTTTAAATTGCACAATCAGCAAATGGCAATGAAAGATAGAATTAGAACGTTCAGTCGCTTTGTTCTATATTGAAAAAAAATAAATTGATTAGGTATCTGTACAGTTTACATTAAGGATTCATATAGTTTGATCTTGGTTTTTCAACAGGAAAATCAGTGTGATCTTGATTGAAAATGAACTCTCTTCACAGGGTTTAAATGTATATGTGCTTATCTTGAATTCAGCTGTCCATAGGTACATACCAAAGTTAAAATAAAGTCCTCAAATGTCCAAAGCCAGCATGTTAACAGTGGATGAAAGGTGGTCACCAGTACATTGGTAGCTCCCTACATTGATATGCCGGGCCAGGTATACTCTTCTTTCACATTTCAACGTTCTCCTTTGGCTGTATTCCGACAGTACAGAATAAATAACTTAATTGATATAAAGAATAACTTAGTCATATTCTTGCTAAATACTCTTCATGTCACACCAAACCAAGCTCACTTGTGCGTTGTACAGGGAAATCCAAGATCTCAAGTGTCCTTTGTCGAATTAAAGTTTGGATCACAAATTACTCTTCCTCTTAATGGTGTGAGAAGATTCATCCCTGGCTGAAAGAAAATTGGTACTAAGGTACATTAATCAAATAGTGTTTTATAAGATGACGTAATGTAAGTGACAGAAATGAAGACATACCAACAGTTATCTTCCCATCCTTCTCAAAGTTCTTAAGGTAATGCACAAGGTTCAAGTGTCTCCTTTTGCAGAAAAGTAAATGTTACAAAGTAGAGTACAGCACATCATTACACCGGTTTGTAAATGTTCATTTCTATAGGCCAAGCAGTGTTAGTAGGTTTTGAATTACTTAACATTATTTGGTCTACACATCTACACATACTGTATATCATTCTTAGTGTTACCAACCGAGAATCATAACTTTAAGTTACAATTCCTACACCTTGTAGACGACTTTGACCAGTTCCATAGAAATCAATGTGTTCCCTTTCGGCTGCCTGGAGGACACTAAGGATCTGTTGCTCTCTGAGGTTTCTATGGCTGATGAAATGCTGGATCTTAGAAGCGGCATCTTGGACTGCAGGGCCATGACCTGCAGATATTAGTTAAGGAATAAATTAATGACTCTTGTAGAATATGTTTTTGTGTTAAGTTCTATACATACAGTGCCTTCAGAAAGTATTCATACCCTTTGACTTATTCCACATTTGGTTTTGTTACAGCCTGAATTCAAAATGGATGAAATAGATTTTTTTCTCACCAGTTTACACACAATACCCCATAATGAGAAAGTGAAAACATGTTTTTAGACATTTTTGCAAAAAAAAAGTTTGATGAAACACTGAAATAATAATTTACATACTGTAAGTATTCACACACCTGAGTCAATACATGTTAGAATCACATTTGGCTGTGATTACAGCTTCGAATCTTTCTGGGTAAGTCTCTGAGCTTTGCACACCTGGATTTTTCAATATTTGCACATTCTTTTTCAAATTCTTCAAGCTCTGTCAGGCTGGTTGTTGATCATCGCTAGACAGCCATTTTCAAGTCTTTGAAAATGACTGTTCTTCCATGGCCTGCTGCCACGCGCGGGTGCGTAGAGGGACCAAGGCGCAGCGCAGGCATAGTAGTTAGACATAATTTTATTATACTATGTAATAATATTACTATGTATAACACAACACAAAATGACGAACTACAGAACAAAAAAAACACGAATAGACTAAACGTCACGTTCACAAACACAAACACGAATGAACGGACGTATGAAATGTGCACACTTACTGTCACCGTGACTGCGAAACATACGACAACGACCCACAACCCAGTGTGAAAATCTACAAACCTATGTAGGATCCCTAATTAGAGACGATGCGCTACAGCTGCCTCTAATTAGGGATCCCACACAAACCACCACCAGAAACAGAAAGAATAGACCTGTCAGACCCTGACCCTGGTTACGTAGAGAAGCAAATAGGCTTCTCTATGGCCAGAGCCTGACACCTGCATACTTGCCAGACATGTCACCCACTGAGCATGTTTGGGATGCTCTGGATCGACGTGTACGACAGCGTGTTCCAGATCCTGCCAATATCCAGCAACTTCGCACAGCCATTGAAGAGGAGTGGGACAACATTCCACAGGCCACAATCAACAGCCTGATCAACTCTATGCGAAGGAGATATGTCGCGCTGCATGAGGCAAATGGTGGTCACACCAGATACTGACTGGTTTTCTGATCCACGCCCCTACCTTTTTTCAAAAGGTATCTGTGACCAACGGATGCATATCTGTATTCCAAAGCCATGTGAAATCCATAGAATAGGGCCTAATGAATGGAGAGCTTTGCGGTTGTGGGCGGTGCAGTTGCCGTACCAAGTGGTGATACAGCCCGACAAGATGCTCTCAATTGTGCATCTGTAAAAGTTTGTGAGGGTTTTAGGTGTTAATATAGAACAAGAAGGCCCGCACACAACTGTGTGGGGTACAGAGATGAGGTAGTTATTCCAGAATCATGTTTCTGATTAACACTAAGTCCATGCAACTTATTATGTGACTTGTTAAGCAAATTTTTACTTTTACTGAACTTATTTAGGGTTGCCAGAATAAAAGGGTTCAATACTTATTGACTCAAGACATTTCAGCTTTTCATTTTTTATTAATTTGTAAACATTTCTACAAACATATTTCCATTATGGGGTATTGTGTGTAGGCCAATGACACACATATCAATTTAATGCATTTTAAATTCAGGCTGTAACACAACAAAATGTGGAAAAGGTCAAGGGGTGTGAACAGTTTCCGAAGGCACTGTAGCTAGCCATTTGAAGGTGTGACTGACAGTCAAATTTATGTATTTTCTAATGGATGATTTCCATGCATTTTTTGGTGCACTTTGCATTCAATTATACCATTCAGTGTTTCAGAGTTAACCAACCTGGCTTTGTTAGGTCAGCCTGTGAGTCCAACAGGATTTTCAGAGATTTCATACAGATCTTCAAACACAGCAATTCCCTCCCCAGAATACAGTCTCCTGAGAAGTTGTCTTTCACCTCCTCCAACACAAATCAAATCAAATCAAGCTTTATTTGTCAAATGCGCCGAATGCAACAGGTGTAGACCTTACAGTGAAATGCTTACTTACAAGCCCTTAACCAACAATGCAGTTCAACAAAGAATACAAAATAAAAAAAGTAACACAATAAAATAACAATAACGAGGCTATATTCAGGGGGTACCGAGTCATAAAAGTGACTAGGCAATCAGGATAGATAATAAACAGTGAAGCAGCAGCATATGTGAAGAGTGGGAGAGAGTGTATGTGTGAGTGGCGTCAATATGCTTGTGTGTGTGTGTGTGTGTGTGTGTGTGTGTGTGTGTGTGTGTGTGTGTGTGTGTGTGTGTGAGCGTATGTTGTGTGTGTGTGTGTATATGTGTGTTGGAGTGTCAGTGTAGTATGTGTGAGTGTGTGAGTAGAGTCCAGTGAGTGTGTGTTGGAGTGTCAGTGTAGTATGTGTGAGTGTGTCGGTAGAGTCCAGTGAGTGACTATGCACAGGGGCGGAGCCAGAGGGGTGTCCACCCCAACATTTTATTAGCTACTGGCAGTTTGATGCTGATTGACATCTCATTTCACCTCTTGTTGAAATAAACTTTTATTTTGACGTTTGGCGGTGCATTTTTCAAATCGAGGACGAGGAAGAGAGAATATTAACTTTGGTTGTGAGATACAGAAGAATAAGAATAAAAAGAACATACAGAAGAAGAAGAGAGAATATCATTTCGATCATTTCGCGATTGATGAAAGCATCATATTTGAAGTAAGTTTTAAGGTTTAGCATCGGGTTTAGGTTTCCTGAACAACTTTTAACATTACACCTTTGGCTACATTAACAGACAGTTAATCAGATAAGCGAGATCAGTTCCCAATTTAGCCTAACATTATGTTTACATCTGTGCTAGTAATACACGCATATACAGTGTAGTTTACAAATGTTTAGCTAATGTGGGGTAACTAGTAGGTTACAGCTATCAGTGTTCAGCAAGTTAACATTCAGCAATTTGAAATCCATTAACTCTGTTTGATTTTCGTACTTGAACTCAATAATGGAGATTGGACTAAAATGTGGGTAATTGGATGCTTAGATGTAACCATAGACTGTCTTATTTTTGCATAGAGTCAATTAAACATGAAAAGAAAGGGAGAGATATCAGACTTATTTCTAAAGAATCACAAACAGGCAGATCAGGTCCAAACAGACCCCAGAGCTTGCATCACCACCGGACCCCAGAGCAGCTCCCTACCTGAGGCTAGTCAGAGTCAGTGTGGTCAGACTTCACAAGGACCCAGTAAACCACTAGGCGCTGTTTAAAGATTCTGGGTTTAAGCTCTATTTGAAGGCAGAGCATCATATCATGCCATGTATGCTTGGAATCAGCATAAAAGGGCTATTGACAGCAACTCATAAATGTTAGATGTCATAAATGAGGACCGGGAAAAGAAAGTGGAGGAAAACTATAATTACATTAAAACAATTGCAGATGTGCTCCTATTAACTGCCACTCAAAATATAGCGCAGAGAGGTCATCGAGAGTCTGATGACTCTCACAACAAGGAGAAATAGCAAGCATGACCCTCTCATAGAGAAAAGGATGAATGCATGTGGCAATGCTAAGTACACAAGCCACCAAATCCAGAACAAAGTTCTTGAGGGCTTAGCTGAGATGGTACAAAGTGAAATAATAAGGGAAGTAAAAGCAAGTGAAGTTTTTAGTGTAATTGCAGATGAAATCAAAGATTTAAAGAAAAAATAACAAATGTCTTTAGTTGTGAGGTACTATTACAACGGGGCCATCTACGAAAGCTTTTTACACTTTCAGTCAGCTGAAAGCTTAGATGCAGCAGGTCTCACAAAAATGATAATTGATTGCCTTGAAAAACATGGTCTGGACTACAGAAATAATCTTGTGGGGCAAGGCTATGACGGTGCATCCGTCATGAGCGGAAAGCATTCTGGTGTGACTGCACAGATTAAAAACAGTGTAAGATTTGCATTTTATGTGCACTGTAATGCACATTGTTCGAATTTGGTTCTTGTCGATGCTGCAAAAACAGTGCCTGAGGCAGTTAACTTTTTTGCTCTCCTGTAGAAGCTTTATAACTTTGTATCTGGTTCGTACGTTCATTTCAAGTGGCTTGCAGTTCAGAAAGAGCTGTATCCACAGCAGCAGCCCAGGGAACTACCTAGATGTATGGCATGCAGACACATGGCATGCCTTAATCTGAGGGACAGGCTTCCCGCAGTTCTGAGAGTGCTACAGGATATCACACTTGAAAATAGTGGTGATAGATCAGTGGAGGCAAGGGGACTTCTTTCTCAGATAGATTTACATTTCGTAACCAAAAGCCACCTTTTGTAAAGTGCTTGGTGATGCCAAATGTCTTTCTGACATGCTCCAATCAAGCTCTCTTGACCTAGCAAGGGTTGTGGATCTAGTAGGTGTCCTTACAGACACATTACAGGACTACAGAAGTGAGGGTTACTTTGGAGAACTATGGAAAGAGATTGCAGAGCACTGCAAAATAAGTGTACAAACAGTGTGTAAAAGACAGCCTAAAACAAGCTTAAGATTTCAAGACTCATTGATGATGAGCACTGTAGGACAGAAAAATAGTGACCAAAGTGATGGTGAGAGCTTCCAAAGAGCTATCTTTTATCAGGTGCTTGACAGTCTCACAGCTGAGCTCAGAGGTGTTTTTCAAAGAAGAATTGCGAGACAATGCAAGGGGTCCAGTCTCTCAACCCAAAGAGTACAACAATCTTGAATGAGGAGCCTCTGTTTGCCTTTGCTCAGACCTTTGAGTCAGATTTAGAGGGCCTCAAACATGAGGTTCATCAAACCAAGCGGCTTGATAGCAGAGAGAAAAGTGGAAGGGACAGACTGCCTATTCTCCTTGACTTTGTTGTGTTTCTAGAACCTTATAAAGAGGTCTTCCATGAGCTATTTCGACTTCATAAGATTTCTGTTGTTACACCAGTCAGCAGTGCTTCTTGGCGAGAGAAGCTTCTCAGCTTCTCAACAGTGGTTGATGACAGGTTAAGTCACCTCGGAATTCTCAGTGTTGAGTCAAGGAGGGCACGCTCCCTCAACATGGATGAGTTTGTGAAACATTTTGCCAGTTCTCACCAGAAACGCAGAATTATGCTGTTTTATACTAGTTAAAAGGGCATATGCATGCACATACTACTTACTCATTTAACAATGAGACAATCAACTCACTCTAGCTCTGGTCCAGGGCATTATGCTTGCTGACACAGAGGCTCAGTCTCAGCAAGCCATAGGTTACGGCGCCCTTAACCAGAGATCTCTGCAGAGCTTCAGCGCTGTCAAACTGGAGCTGACAAAATGACAGTATCTTCTGGTCGGGTGTATTATGTTAAGAGACCTGACGCTTGTTATGAACATTAAAACGCATCGCTTGCTGTACGGTTTTGGAACAATAAAGAACTGAAATCAGCGATAAATAATTTTCTAAAAACAAAAGGTTCAATTACTACACACTGCCGTATTTCCATGTTACAGGGCATGTTTACTGAAACAACCTGTGCATGTTTACTGAAACAACTATGTGTGTAAATGTAAGTAGAACTTCAACTGTGTAAAAACCGGTTAAAACAGCGTACAGTAAGTGTGAAGTTATTTAGAAGTGTTATGAAAGTTGAAAGCTTTAGCTATGTTTATAGAACTGTTTTGCAATTGTGAATCTATACACATTTAGATGTAGCCGATTAAACTCCAACTCCGTGATTTAAGATGGAGTTGAGCGGTGACTAGTGTAGGCGGGCTGGACCTCCGACATCACATAAAATGAAGTTATCAAAAACTACTAGCCCGCAATTTTCATGACATTGTTATTTCTTTGGGTGCTAAAATAAGTATTTTTTGATAACTGACTTCGGAGCTCCAGTGCGCCCACACTAGTTGCTCTCAAATCCAACGTTGAATTAGGTTTATTTGGCTAGTTTAGATGGAGCATTTGTCTGTTTTGCCTACCAGAGCCAATTAGCCTCTAAACAGAACATGTAAGGTCCTTGGACTATAAGGAGTAACGGTTTTCAAAGTAAAATTCTCATGTGGGATAAAAGCACAAGCTGGTAGGTAGGTCAGTAGGTGGAGCCATTGTCATCTTATTCAGAGATAATATGTGTGCAGTCTAGATTTGGTTCCATAAGTCTTCATCAGTATATTTATTTTTTTAATTTTTATTTCACCTTTATTTAACCAGGTAGGTCAGTTGAGAACAAGTTCTCATTTGCAACTGCGACCTGTAAAGGGCAACAGGATAATAAGAGAACTAATTTGAGTTTATCTCTGAAAAAAAAGAAAGAATAACAAATATGTTTTTTTTAAAATAAAATGTTGGGTTATAAATAAAAGTTATGTTTTGTGTGAGCATTTGGTTTTCCCATCTTAAAAATGCCCCTGAGTTTGTCTAGCCCACATAACTAGAATGATTATATGTCTTTGATTTAGCCTCTCTAAGTGGATTGACTAGTGTTCTTTAGAATGAGTAGTCAGATGATTGTTGTCTGCTAGATAGACAGTCTCAATATGATATAGGAAATAGATACATTTCTTACAGGATTTAACAACAATTTCCATTTGTTTTGGCTCTGTATTATTCCCCTTATTGTCAGCAGGCCCATGCACAACATAAAGAACAGCATGATCTTTTATGAAGCAGATTGATTAGAGGATTGATTTTATTCATTCTATAATCCCCTTAGTGCATTATGAGTAATACTGCATGCATTACAACACAACAGGATCGATACATTCAAATGAACCCATAAAACGGAGATAAAGATGCAGCCATGAATCGTACAATGAGGCCAACAATCCATCCCACTGAATGCTTTGTTTAGATATTTATCTCTCAAATTGTGACCTATAAAAAATGGCTGCTTGGTCTATATAATGTTTACAGGAGCATTGAGAGGTAGCAGAGACCTTTCCTAAATTAAATGGATCCTGCCGTCTGAGCATCAGGGCCCTTTACATCTCCTCTCTCCCTCTGTAACTACAACAAAATGACTGTGCAATCTGCCTGTAATCTCACATTATAATCACTCTGCTTTCCTTCCCTCCGCATCTCACTCTCTCTCTCCACTGGCGCTAATTCAATATAAATTAAATTGAATGAGTTAAAGAAAGGAATATAGAAATTACATTTTTATTTACATGCCTAATCACAAGAAATTGTTCTGTGTGAATTTCTGTGAAAAATAAATGGCGTAGTAGAGGGTAAGTAAATGAGAGAAAGTTGAGGATTACTGAAGGCTCCTTTGGTTAATGCATTTTGTTACACAAATCCACCACACTGCCCTTGTTATAGCCCTACAGAACATAGTGCTATTCAGACATTAACCCAGAAAAGAAAATGACACAGAAAGAAATATCATAAAACCCTTCATAATTCATAAAAAGAAGAAGTATAATGGCACTAATTTTATCATAATTTATTATTCAAAATGCAAAAAAACGTAGTGTAATTACGTTTCCCATTTAGAAACTTAATTTACCAAGGAATTAAATGGAGAGAGAGAGAGAGAGAGAGAGAAAGAGAATCAGAGAGAGCGACAGTGTGAGAGGGAAGCGGAGAGAGAGAGAAGAGTGGGAGAGAGAGAGAGAGAAGCAGAGGAACCAGCTCATTGGACCGAGACACCGGTTGTTAATAATGTATGACCAAGCAGGTGTAGCAGGATGAGTTTTAAATATGGATCATAGATAACAGCCATTTTAGGATAGATGCCCGCTTCCTTCAACACTTCCCTGTAATCTACGACTATTAATCTATTATGGAAGCAGACAGTTGTGACGATGCTGAGTCACAGTCATCTCTTCAATATCCCACTTTGAGTGTGTTGTTATCAAAGTATTATTATCCAAATACAGCCTGCAGTTTGCCTATGCATCTCTATATTCTGACTGCACTCCTTATATCATCTGTTTACTGTTTCATCGTTCAGAATCTGTGTATTCAAGCAATATGCCACCATTTATTGCACTCCACCCTGTCAGTACTGAGTCCTTTCAAATAGAGAGAGAAGCAACAAGGTATGCATGAGCCATGAGAGCAGCTAAGGACGGTTCCGGTCAAAGTTGTGATACAACCCTGCTTGAAATGTGTCAATATTTTCTGTCCCATGGTATCCTTTGTCCCTGTCCCAACCCTGTATGATGTCCCCACCAATGAAGGATGCTTGACTTGTTACTACCCCTCCTCTTGCTGTGGTGAAGCTTCTTGTACTGTAGTCTATGGATACATCCCAAATTATACCCTAAGTATCGCATTATATAGGGAAAAGGGTGCCATTTGGGATGCAGTCCTAAAATATGTTGTAATTAAAAGACATATTGGGAGACTGATGGGAGTGCTGAAAGGCAGAAGGGACGTCAACACATTCTGATGCGAGATACAAAATATACACTGGTTTGAGTGTGTCAAGAACTGCAACACTGCTGGGTTTTTCACGCTCAACAGTTTCCTGTGTGTATAAATAAGGGTCCATCACCCAAAGGACAGCCAGCCAACTTGACACAACTGTGGGAAGCATTGGAGTCAGCATCCCTGTGGAACGCTTTTGACATCTTGTAGAGTCCATGCCCAGACGAATTGAGACTGTTCTGAGGGCAAAAGGGGGTGCAACTCAATATTAGGAAGGTGTTCTTAATGTTTTGTACACTCAGTGTCTATAACACAGTGGGATTGACAATTTACACCAGCAATGAAAGAGCATGATGCTATTGAGCTGTCCCCTTACCTCGGCCACAGCACTGTATCAATATTGCCAGCCAAAATCAATATGATGTGTATAACAAGGCTCTGTATGAGATATGTGGGCAGACAGACTTAGGTTTCAGCCCAAATGGCACCCTATTCCCTATATGGTGCACTACTTTTGACCAGGCTTGACCAGAGCCTGGTCAAAAGTAGGGCACTATATAGGGAATAGGGTGCCATTTAGGACATGGGCAGACTCAGTTAGCCTACCTTACCTCAGTCTACCACATTAGCATTCTCAATGATTCCCTGTCTAACCGCTCCTGGCTCTTCATTAGAGTGGAGGGTTAGCTAGATATTGCTTAATTAGTTTTGTCAGCAGGAATACATTAAATCCGGTCGCACCAAGAGACAATGAGACCCTTTGTAAAAACATATTCAAGTGTATTGATTTTCCACACTGAATAAAACCTCCATTTGATTGTACTTGAGAGAACTGCTGTTTGGGTACTGCTGTTGAATTTCCAGACCTCATCATGTCCAACTGCTCATCTCTTTCCTTCTCCATGCTGCTCCTCAATTACCATAGTATTATATAACTGCTTGACTACTGTTGCTGCTTGTACTGAATACAACTCCCTGACAGTTAGATAACTTTAGCTTTTGAGCATAGTGCTATATCATTGTAATATTCAATATTGTATGTTCTGATAGCTCCATCTTGTCTGAAATATGTAGCTTCTTCGTGTTTTAAATGTAGGCTATAGTACTTTGGTTTCTTGTTGCCTGTGCTGTTGTTATCAGTTGTTAAAAGTTACTGTCAAGGAGATTCACACTCCTTTCATATGTGCAGGCACCAACTGTCATGTTGGGTACTTTTGTTGTCTGTTTGAATAATTCAAAACAGTGTTGGAACAAGGGGTGGATGTGAGAGATTGTTACTCAGCATCTTGTATCCCCTCAGGACTAAATTACAGCTGTTCCATTTGCCAATATGCTGATTCACGGCAGGCTCGTGTCTCAGGCTGATCTGGACCGGAGCCAACTAGGGGAAAACTGTCGGACAGCGGCAGGAAACTGCTGATTAATCTAAGCAGTCATGGAGAAAAACAATCCTGAGTAAGTGAGTGAGAGAGAGAGAGAGAGAGAGAGAGAGAGAGAGAGAGAGAGAGAGAGAGAGAGAGAGAGAGAGAGAGAGAGAGAGAGAGAGAAATGGAATATCTTGAAGTGCGACCACAGCATCCATTGCTAAATTGTTAATAGAAGTAGAGCACAGACTGAGAAGTTGAGACATAAATTGCTGATTGTGAAATCCCCATAGCTAGGGCATAGACTGTGCACCATACGGAACCTGGCAGCGTTCTACAAGTGAAGAATCAGACATATGAACATTGAACTGAAGTAATAGGAAAAGACTGATATATTTGATGTTAGGACAGGTTATTGCATGGCTGGTTACCCAATCCATACCGCTTTTCATATGTCCATGCCATACCATTCTGATGGGATTTTACTCACCTCACTAGCACATTCAAAGTCATTACCTTTTAAAATAGAAAGGTGACTATTGTTGGCTAAGGGAAAATGATTAACTGAATTTGCAATTCAGATTTTTATTACATTTGTGAAAGTTTTAAATATTGAATATCTATGGGGCTCCAAAGTGTGATCCTTGCTGATTGCATAGATGTCAACAGCAAGACCCTATAATGGAGATGATGATTCATTCTCCCTCATTTAGAACTATATCTCAAGTTCCCAAATGGCACCCTATTCCCTATGTAGTGCATAGGGCTCTGGTCAAAAGTAGTGCACTATGTGGGACATAGGGTTCCATTTGGGACGCACACTATGTCTGTATATGATTCAGTGCAGTGTCCTTATTTCTAATAGCACATTGGGAGACCACACCTGTCAGGGGACCTGCAGCTTTCTGATCTTGATCCAAATGAGCTATGTGTCACCCAGTCGTCACACAGGCCTCGCTAGCCCTTTAATGGGGTCTCTACCCACACACTGTCTCATCTAGAATTGTTTCAATTACACGCTCTCTGAATTCTAATTTTAAAGAGCATAATATTCCTCCCTACTTACACATTTTCTAAAAGCAAAGGGATGGTGGTAACGATGAGATCTGATGAAGTTCAATGTCACTTTCAAATGAAAATATTGACATGTTTCAGATAGGAACGGAAGTTTTAACTTTCTGGAGACAGAAAATAGGAAAAATGGTAACACTAATTAGCTGCTGTTATATCAGTGTACTATCGCTGTAATTATTTAAGTATCATTTTACTAACATGTTATTTAGTTGCAGCTGTGCAAATATATAGTGGTGGAGTTCAACGGTTTTATTGGTTGACACAACTTGATATTCCCCCATAGGGCTCTGGTCAAAAGAAGTGGACTGAATAGGGAATAGGGTGCCATTTTGGACTTCAGTAATAGCACATTCTCAGTAGCTGATGCCCTGGATGGACAACACAGAATGTAAAACTGACACCCCCTTTTCTGTATCATGGACAAGCCCTTTAAATCACATTACAAACAACAACACTTCTATTTTGATAGAAATCATCTGAGATGAAAGCGTCTGTGATAGATTGCCTGGTAGAGAATAGAGGCGTGAATGAGCAGTGTTAGCTTTTGAAAGAGCAGGTAAGACTCCCATTTTCATTCTTAGATTAAGCCATATAATACATCTCTAGATAATACCCACCTCTGGCCAGGAAAGAGAAAGAAGCTGTTGTGTCTGTCAGATGCAAAGCCATATTGGATTCAGTCAAAGAAGTTAAAGTTAAATACAAGCTTTTCCCCTTCACACCATAGAATGTCCCTGGACTGATTGTGGCCCAATTGTGTACTGATTGTGGCTTGTTGAAATCCTGCAGGAAAAAGCTATCCTGAAGGAATTTAAAAGATCTTGCAGGTCCATGTACATTCCTGCAGGAGCCTGTAGGAGTAGAACCACTAAGATGTATGATATAGTGTAGTAGTACATGCTAATTTCGATGTTTCCTGCAGGATTCTGGTGGGATTTCCAGAAAGATTCCTGCAGGACCTTTTTGTAAGGGAGATATTCAATCTAAGCACATTATATAAAAAAGTATTCTGGGTTCTAAATGTTTGTGTGCTACTCTATACTAATAAACAAACCTGAAGAAATATGTCTACAGGTATTGGAGTATTTTTGCAATAGCAGAAAAAGTTAAATATCCACTTGGCTTACAGTCATCTTTAATAATGTTAATGTTAACATGACAATGTTTCGGCATGGTCTACGTCATTACAGTTATTATTTTTGTCCAACCTCTGTACCAAGGTGGATGTGTATAAAGCACTCTCTATTAATAAGTATTTATCCAACAAACACGGTATTTGGCTGTGTTTGTGTGTGTACCTGAGCAACAGACACAGAAAGGTTGTGGCTTAGTGTCCACACAGCTGGGGGAGAAAGGAATAATAATTTTTCCCTCTCAGTTCCTTCCCTCTCTCCATTGGCTAAATTGGATCAGACATGCAGGTTCTTGATAGGGTGAGGGGGTGGTTGTTGCTGTTGCTAGGATTCTGTTGCTAGGATCACCGCTGTCACTAGGCTCTGTAGAAAACGTAATGAATTATGGATGGTTGATTTTTCTCATAGAGGCCTCATCTGAAATGCAGATGAGCTCAATCCTCCCTCCCTCCCTCTCTTTCTTCCCTCTCTCCGCCCTCCGCTCCCTGCTTTCCCAATACACACACTTTATTCTGGGTTCATTAAAGGAATTTAGAGTTTGGAAATCGGGAGCCGGCCATTGTGTAAAGCCATTTGCTGCTGGCGGGACTCTAGAATATTGATATTCAATTAATTTCTAATACAATCAGAGGTCAGAGGTCAGAGGTCAATATATGTTTTTTTGTCTCTAGGAGGAAGGCATGAATGACACCGCGGAACAATCCCCTCCAACCCTCTCCCCCCTTCCCCCAAATTACAGATTACCTTTAGGGACAAAACACTGGCAGCAGAGAAAACCACAATACAAGAGGCATTATCTCACAGGAAGTGGCCGATGAGAGCAATGTGGAGAATGAATGCCAGATTAACAGATTCTATCTGATGGTCAATGTGGCAGTCGTTTACCTTATACAACAATGTCTAAGGACTGAGTGATGTAACCTATTATAAGCCTTATAATAACAAATTATTGAAGGTTCATATGTGATAAAATAAAGTAATATATCCTATACCTGTATATCAAATACAACTAATTTCAGAGTTACTGATGAATTATAATGGATACTTGCCAATAATAAAGAACATATAAATTGAACATTTATATACAATGCATTCGTAAAGTATTCAGACCCACGTAGACAGAGCTCCATAGTTCCTCTGTGGAGATAGGAGAACCTTCTAGAAGGAAAACCATCTCTGCAGCACTCCACCAATCAGGCCTTTATGTTAGAATGGCCAGATGGAAGCCACTCCTGAGTAAAAGACACATAACAGCCCGCTTGGAGTTTGCCAAAAGGCACCTAAAGACTCTCAGACCATGAGAAACAAGATTCTCTGGTCTGATGAAACCAAGAACAAACTCTTTGGCCTGAATGCCAAACGTCACACCTCGAGGAAACCTGGCACCATCCCTACGGTGAAGCATGGTGGGTGGCAGCATCATGCTGCAGGGATGTTTTTCAGGGACTGGGAGACTAGTCAGGATCGAGGGAAAGATAAACAGAGAAAAGTACAGAGAGATCCTTGATTAAAATCTACTCCAGTGCTCAGGACCTCAGACTGGGGCGAAGATTCACCTTCCAACAGGACAACAACCCTAAGCACCCAGCCAAGAGAATGTAAGAGTGGCTTAGGGACAAGTCTCTGAATATCGTTGAGTGACTCAGCCAGAGCCCGGAAATGAAACTGATCGAACATCTCCGGAGAGACCTGAAAATAGCTGTGCAGCGACGCTCCCCATCCAACCTGACCGAGCTTGAGATGATCTGCAGAGAAGAATTGCAGTCGCAAAAACCATTAAGCGCTATGACGAAACTGGCTCTCATGAGGACCGTCACAGGAAAGGAAGACCCAGAGTTACCTCTGCCGCAGAGGATAAGCTTATTAGAGTTAACTGCACCTCAGATTGCAAAGAATCACTACTAAAGGACACAAATAAGAAGGAGAGACTTGCTTGGGCCATGAAACACGAGTAATGGACATTAGACAGGTGTAAATGATTAGAAAACATTAAAGAGAAACTTGGTGTGGTTTGGTCTTAACTATATGGGTTTGTGGTAACACATCACTCAAAGATCAAAAGACCTACCCGAGGCCCTCAGAAGAATGATTATTGATGCCCATGATTCTGGGAGGGGTTACAAATCCATTTCCAAGCAATTCGAAATACATCATTCCACTGTCCGACAAAAATTCCAGACCACTGGCAAACTACCTAGGACAGATCTTCCCACCAAAGTCAGCCCAAGAGCTGACCGAAAGATGCTCATAGAAGTCTCTAAGAACCCCAGAGTAACATCGAGGGATCTACAGGCCTCTCTTGCCACAATCAATGTCGAAGTGCATGGGTACACTGTCAGAAAGAGACTGCACAAACTTGGCCTACATGGGAGGTCAGGAAGGAAGAAGCCTCTGCTCTCAATAAAGAATATCAAGACACAACTGACTTTTGCCAGACTACACCTGGGTAAAGTCAGTTGTGTCTTGATATTATTTTTTGTATATACATATACATACTGTATATACATGTTTTATTTTGGGCGAAAGAAATAAAACCAACTTACGTATTCCTGTGCCTGTCTCCAATCATTGTACAGCATGACACCTGACACTAATGCAGACACTAATGCCGTCAGACATGATGTGTGCCAACTGAGTGACCAGGGCTAGAAGTTGTACAGGCTGTTTAATAGAGGAGGTGATGGAGAAGAATTGCTGTTAAAGAGAGACATATTATACCCATGCCTTACAAACGGAGAGCCCCAGAGGCCTTAATGAAGAACTCCTGTTAGGTTGCGTCCTTTGAGCAACAGGTGCGCTTTTCTTTGTTTATTTTTATTTTGTGGAAAACAGTACTAAATGTAAGTAGTGAATCAGTAGTGGTGCGTGGGTAAAATCACTAGGGAAGCCAATACAGGAAATAGAAAGCAATTTTACAACATGTTGTGATAATTGTGTTTTCTCTATAACCTGTTAGTTCATATGCCTTGCCACCATGATATATAGGCCTAAGGCCGAGACAATAAGAAGACACAGTGGCAGAATAAATTCAACCGAATCTTTGTTTCATCACAAAACCGGAGAACAACATCTGTCCGGTGAAGTCCACAAAACATAATAGTTACATGACCTAAAGGGGTTCCCGAGTGGCGCAGCGATCTAAGGCACTGCATCTCAGTGCAAGAGGCATCACTGCAGTACCTGGTTCGAATTCAGGCTGCATCACATCCGGCTGTGATTGGGAGTCTCATAGGGCTGCGCACAATTGGCCCAGCGTCGTCCAGGTTTGGCCGAGGTAGGCCGTCATTGTAAATAAGAATTTGATCTTAACTGACTTGCCTAGTTAAATAAAGGTTACATTTAGAAAATATATATATAAACAAATAAAGCATGGTCAAGCAAGTTAATGTTTCCGACATTTTTGGACTACAAAACAACTACTGATTTAGAACACCGGAGAGTCACTGCAAATCGCAAAGAAAACAATCGCCTTTATAATCATTGGCCAGTACGGAGAATTAAGTAAAACCCCAAATCTTTATCTCTGTCCATGACTAATTTAGGAAAGGCACCATTTTAGATAGCTAACTAGCCACTGGAGGACAAAGCAACGCAACAATTCAGTTTTTTTTCTTTCAAAGGACATTTGGCTTGATGTGATGTGATTGGTGTGTGTCAGGCTCTGGCCCTAGGGAGTACCTTTTGGCCATGGTCAGAGCCTGACAGATCTAGATATTCTAGATCTATGTGTTTTTCGTTTCGTGTTGAATCCCCAATTGGAGACAACTGCGAGACGGTGTCTCTGATTGGGGATTCTATTTAAGTTGCTCTACCTCACACGTTTGTGTGGGTCATTGTTTATATGTCATCATCAGAGTAAGTGTGTTGATGTTCACGTTTGTTCTTACGTTGTTGTTTTGTATAGTTTGGACTGAGTTTAGTTTTCGTGTGAAATAAATCATGTCGAACTATTGCTACGCTGCGCCCTGGTCTGTCTCTACACACGATCGTGACAGTGTGAAGCCAAATCCAAACTGGCTTCCCTTGACACTTTTTTTTGGTGCACCAGAACAATTCACAGTTGAGCTCACTCAGTTTAGCTCAACACTGATTGGCTATTATTGTATCATTTCTTTATCAAGGGAGGCCAAATGCTTGCTGGCTTCCCTTGCATTCAATGCTACGGGTGGCAACAATGTCATACTGTTTTTGACCAGACAGCATCAGATAGATGGGCTACGCATAGAAACAGAAAGAGGCTGTTTCGCTCGCTCGGATGCTTTCTCTGGTGAGATACTGTACATTCCGCCTCTTGCCAATTGAAGGAAAATTAGGAAACACAGAGAGACGAAATATACATTATTTTATGACAGTTTTTGGTAACTTTTTTGGGGGAAGCCTGGCTTCCCTTGGCATCCATGAATACACACCACTGTAATGAATGCAAATAATGATTGTGAGAAAAATAAAGAAGCAGTACTACAATGTGACGTCATTGTAAATATGGGTGGATGTCTATTGTTCTTCAAACGCTGATGAAGGCTGCCGTCGAAATGCGTCCGTTTGTTTTGACCTCTGCTGCTAAAAAAAAGGACAGAACTTAAAGGATATTTCAGTGGGTCTGGGTTTTTCCTTTCTTCCAGCTGAAGATATCTCCCTTTGATTTCAGTATAGAAGGCATCAGATGCCTTTTTGGGGTAATAGCTAAGGTTAGGGCTGATCCTGGGTGTGGACATGAAGCTAGGGTAAGGGTTAGGGTAATGGCTAGGGTTAGGGCCCTGACCCCCCACCCCCACGCATCACCTTTAATGTGCAATACCTCTGACTAGTCCTATCACTAATCAAATAACTAGTCCAATCACTATCAGACGTAGTTTGATTCTTATCATTCTTTGCAACTCTTCTTTAAGGTTTTATTTAGCTGCTGTTCCATGCTTTTATTCTTCAAATCAGTCCAAATTATTTTAGCCCATGCAACCAAAACACCATTCATTCAGCTTTCCTTGAATAAGAGCATTAGATGTCCTTGCCCTTTTAAAATAATACTTTCTCCAATAGATTACGTTTTTTTTTTAAAGTCTAACCATCCTCAGCTCCAACTTGACATTTTGCTTTTTGCCAAAGAAAGGATCAAAGAGTCCCTTTAAGATCCTATTAAAATAACTTATATGAAAAGAACGAAAAGACCATGCATGGAGGTCAATGTTCTGACACGATTCCACTCATTTTAATGGCCGATAGCAAGTTGATTACCCGCAGTGTGTGAGGTACGCTTACTTACAGACCTAAATAACATGAGGAATTTCTTAACAACCTCTCCTCATGTCTTGTAGTGTAGCTTTTCTTTTCTATTATAGTCATATTTTTCATCCTGATTCCCCAGTACACAGTTTGTCTGAGATCACCGTATCATTTGTAATTATGCAAAGCGGTCTTTTCATGCCATGCAGAAGGAAAGCAATTTTTGTATGCAAATAGTTAAATCCCCCCCGAGTGCGGCAATTGAAGAGGTGCTGATAAACGGCCTAATGATGAGTGACATCATGCAATATTGGGGTCACCACACGTATGGCACCAATGAAAATGATCAACTAAATGCCAGAAGTGTCCAGAACGACGCGTGGGGGACGAGATGAAACAGAGTGAAATGCCAGAGTCACATCGAAGCCTATTAATAATCAAATTGGATTGGATGTAATGAGAAAAGATTTTCATAGTGATTGAAGTAAGGCTGAGTCTTTGTGTGTTCCAAATGGCACCCTATCCTTATATAGTGCACCCCAGGTGGCATTTGGGACTCGGACTTTTACCCCCTTCATTCTCCGAGATGTTGGCAGTCTGTTGGAGCAACAGTCATTCAAATATTCCACGGCGGTTTCATTCAATTGACCTCTCTGAAGACCCATCAGGCTTCTGTTCTACATCTGTAGCCTGCATCAATACAGCCAGTCTCACTCAGAGATTTGACTCAAAATACAAAACATAACACAGGCAACCATATCATGGCCCTGAAGCTTTAACCTAACTGTGCCTCTCAGACCAATAGCAAACTACAACGGTTGATCATTTTTGCATTACACTACAGCAAAACGAGACAATGGTCGCTGCGTGCAATCTCACATCATGGTCAGATAGGGATGAAAGCAGGTTGACATTGAACAAGGCCCTGTTTCAAGTATTCACAGTATTGACATGATGTCACAAAAAGGGGGAGTCGGGGGAGTGGCTGTTTTCAGGGTCAACCACCAGCACCTGTAGCTAGCTGTCAAATGACAAACCTTGGTAGTGTTTCTGTAAAAAGGCTGACTTTTAACAAGAGCCTGTTCCAAGTATTCCAATGAGATGCATACACCTGTTGGATTACTCTTACATAACATGCAGTAGACTAGACTAGAGCCCATGCTGGGAAGAGTTGACCATGGTCCTGAAAAGGCTCCTTATTTGTAGAGGGTAGAAGAGTAGCATAGAATGGAATAGAAATACTTTATTTTGGCGGTGAGTTACTGCACAAGCAGATAGTGGTAGAAGGAATAACATCATCTGAGAGTACAAGGTTGCAATGCAATACACCATGGTCATTTGTATTAACTAGATGTCACTTCTTAGAGGGACCGAAGGAACAAGGTTAGGACTCAAACAGTGTTCTACTGTTTATTTAGTGTGCTTATCCAGGCAAAAACAAGAGCTTATTGATTGAGAGAAAAGTATATCCCTGAGCTTGGTACATACTGTACTGTATCTAGCTGACATGTTGACTTAGAAAGCATAAAACAACAAATCAATGTCTTGAGAGACTACAGTAGGTCCTCAAAGATTATGAGGCACAAGGACAGATTTAGTGTGCAATCTCACCATGCCACCTGTCGATCTTTTAAAATTAACTTTCTACTATGAATCATTTCTGTCTACGAAGCTTGTTCTTTATTTTTATGTTTTAAAATATCCCTGTGATATTTCTTATGGAATCAACATGCAGATTGGAGATCAGAATAGCACCCAGCCATTCAGCCACTATCTGGTGAAGAAGAAAGAACCTTGAACCAGAAGGAAACTTAGAACCTAAGAAAAAAAATGAAGGTTTCTTTGAGACCATTTTAGAGGTATTGGGAAAAAGAATCAGGTCTTATTTTGAATAGGTATGATTCTTATATGTAGTCTTTATAGAGGTTTCTTGGCTACTCAGACAATGCAAAAATTAAATACGTACTGTGTAAGAAGATAGTGGAGGAAAGAATAAAATAATCTGGGAGTACAAGGTTGCAATACAATACACCATCGATAATGAGACTTTATTCACAATAGTTAATCTTCACTGATAGAACAAAAATATTTTCTGTTGGTTTTTGAATAATCATATATATACAGTTGAAGTCGGAGGTTTACATACACCTTCGCCAAATACATTTAAACTCAGTTTTTCACAATTCCTGACATTTAATCCTAGTAAAAATTCCCTGTCTTAGGTCAGTTAGGATCATCACTTTATTTTAAGAATGTGAAATGTCAGAATAATAGTAGAGAGAATTATTTATTTCAGCTTTTATTTTGTTCATCCAAGTGGGTCAGAAGTTTATATACACTCAATTAGTATTTGGTAGCATTGCCTTTCAATTGTTTAACTTGGATCAAACATTTCGGGTAGCCTTCCACAAGCTTCCCACAATAAATTGGGTGAATTTTGGCCCATTCCTCCTGACAGAACTAGTATAACTGAGTCAGGTTTGTAGGCCTCCTTGCTCGCACAAGCTTTTTCAGTTCTGCCCACAAATTGTCTATAGGATTGAGGTCAGGGCTTTGTGATGGCCACTCCAATACCTTGACTCGGCTTGCAAGCCTCCCCCTTTTTCCTCCAAACATAACGATGGTCATTATGGCCAAAGAGTTATATTTTTGTTTCATCAGACCAGGACATTTCTCCAAAACGTATGATCTTTGACTCCATGTGCAGTTGCAAACCGTAGTCTGGCTTTTTTATGGCGGTTTTGGAGCAGTGGCTTCTTCCTTGCTAAGTGGTCTTTCAGGTTGCCGATATAGGACTCGTTTTACTGTGGATATAGATACCTTTGTACAGGTTTCCTCCAGCATCTTCAGAAGATCCTTTGCTGTTGTTCTGGGATTGATTTGCACTTTTCACACCAAAGTACGTTCATCTCTAGGAGACAGAACGCGTCTTCTTCCTGAGCGGTATGACGACTGCGTGGTTCCATGGTGTTTATACTTGCGAACAATTGTTTGTACAGATGAACGTGGTACCTTCAGGCGTTTGGAAATTGCTCCCAAGGATGAACCAGACTTGTGGAGGTCTACAATTTTTTTTCGGAGGTTTGGCTGATTTGAGATTTTCCCATGATGTCGAGCAAAGAGGCACTGAGTTTGAAGATAGGCCTTGAAATACATCCACAGGACACCTCCAATTGATTCAAATCATGTCAGTTGGCCTATCAGAAGCTTCTAAAGCCAATTTTCTGGAATTTTCCAAACTGTTTAAAGGCACAGTCAACTTAGTGTATGTAAACCTCTGACCCACTGGAATTGTGATATAGTGAATTATTAGTGAAATAATCTGTCTGTAAACAATTGTTGGAAGAATTACTTGTGTCCTAACCGACATGGCAAAACTATAGTTTGTTAACATTAAATCTGTGGAGTGGTGGAAAAATTAGTTTTTTAAGTGTATGTAAACTTCCGACTTCAACTGTGTGTGTATATACAGTGGGGAGAACAAGTATTTGATACACTGCCGATTTTGCAGGTTTTCCTACTTACAAAGCATGAAGAGGTCTGTAATTTTTATCATATGTACACTTCAACTGTGAGAGACGGAATCTAAAACAAAAATGCAGAAAATCACATTGTATGATTTTTTAATAATTTATTTGCATTTTATTGCATGACATAAGTATTTGATCACCTACCAACCAGTAAGAATTCCGGCTCTCACAGACCTGTTAGTTTTTCTTTAAGAAGCCCTCCTGTTCTCCACTCATTACCTGTATTAACTGCACCTATTTGAACTCGTTACCTGTATAAAAGACACCTGTCCACACACTCAATCAAACAGACTCCAACCTCTCCACAATGGCCAAGACCAGAGAGCTGTGTAAGGACATCAGGGATAAAATTGTAGACCTGCACAAGGCTGGGATGGGCTACAGGACAATAGGCAAGCAGCTTGGTGAGAAGGCATCAACTGTTGGCGCAATTATTAGAAAATGGAAGAAGTTCAAGATGACGGTCAATCTCCCTCGGTCTAGGGCACCATGCAAGATCTCACCTCGTGGGGTATCAATGATCATGAGGAAGGGATCAGCCCAGAACTACACGGCAGGACCTGGTCAATGACCTGAAGAGAGCTGGGACCACAGTCTCAAAGAAAACCATTAGTAACACACTACGCCGTCATGGATTAAAATCCTGCAGCGCACGTAAGGTTCCCCTGCTCAAGCCAGCACATGTCCAGGCCCGCTTTTCTGCAAAGGGGACAGGACGACTGCACCGTATTGAGGGGAGGATGGATGGGGCCATGTATTGCGAGATCTTGGCCAACAACCTCCTTCCCTTAGTAAGAGCATTGAAGATGGGTCGTGGCTGGGTCTTCCAGCATGACAACGACCCGAAACACACAGCCAGGGCAACTAAGGAGTGGCTCCGTAAGAAGCATCTCAAGGTCCTGGAGTGGCCTAGCCAGTCTCCAGACCTGAACCCAATAGAAAATCTTTGGAGGGAGCTGAAAATCCGTGTTGCCCAGCGACAGCCCCGAAACCTGAAGGATCTGTATGGAGTGGGCCAAAATCCCTGCTGCAGTGTGTGCAAACCTGGTATAGAACTACAGGAAACGTATGATCTCTGTAATTGCACCAAATATTAATTGTACCAAATATTAAGTTAAAAATCATACAATGTGATTTTCTGGATTTTTTTTAGATTCCGTCTCTCACAGTTGAAGTGTACCTATGATAAAAATTACAGACCTCTACATGCTTTGTAAGTAGGAAAACCTGCAAAATCGGCAGTGTATGAAATACTTGTTCTCCCCACTGTATATATATATCAAACAGACCAGCCATCTCTTGCAATAAATGAGTTGAAATATAAAAGCTTTTTGCAGTGGCTGACAGTATACGACACATAAACATGGCCCACCTTAACTCTGGTTGCGTTCCAAATGGCACCCTATTCCCATTATAGTGCACTACACCAAAGGAAAAGAAGTGTAATAGAAAGGGAATCAGGTGCCATTTGGAACGCAGAGGTTTATGCCAATATGAAATATAACAACCCACTATTTCCCCTCTGTACTTACACTACTATTCTTCAGAAATGAATGTCTAAAATGGCATGATTATATATCCTTGGCTTGTGAAAGTAAATATTAAATAATATCCTTGGCTTTCTTCATGGTGACATGATACATAATTTACAATAATATGTTTCGTCGAACATAAGTGAAGTATCTGCTAAGCAAAAGATGTAACTAGGGTTCCTCTAGGATATACTTTGAGGCTGAATTAGATACATTTGGGGAATAATAGTTTCAGATAGCCATGTGCTAGTGTATGCTAAACAAACAGGTCAACTGCAATTCAGAAAATGATTGGATGTACAAACATTATCCAATGGACAAACAAATGAAAGCTTGACACAATATTTTGTGATCTAATGGCATGAGTCTAGTCAAAGCACAAAGTGTTGGCTGAACAGGATAAAAGCTTCTGCTAAATGGCATATATTATTATTCATTATTATTATTTATTTAGCTGATAGCATCCCAAATGGCACCCTATTCCCTACATAGTGCACTTGTTTTGACCAGATCTCTGGCATGTCATTTGGAAAGCAGATATGGACTCAGCTGTTAATAACACACAGGGACATCCAGTGGCAGCTTATATTCACACTTAAGCCATTGTTGCTACAGTACATATCTAGGGCTTTATTCAATCCGTAGCACTGGTGATCCTCTTTATAGCACGATCGACAATTAAAGGCAACGTTCCTGCGGTCGCAGACACTGCATGTCGGCTCAATTGCAAATTACCTTTACATTTTAACCCAGATCTTCTGTGATACTTCGGCAATACGGATTGAATCCAGACCCTAGATTAGATTAACCGTTTTATTTACAATATACAGTACACCATAGAACTCCTTTACTTGAGGCAGGCATTATCTAGTTTAGTTTACTGACATTAGTTAGTTTAGGTTACTCACAATCGTTGTCCACAATATACAATTATTTGTCCTGGTCTGGACAAGCTGAAGAAACACATATTGCTTGGTGTCATTATCACTATGGTAACTAGAATGAACATCAGCATCATTGTTATCAGTCTTCACTTGACCTAATTAAGCATTTTCCCTTTTGATATACATTACATGGTATGGTTTAGTACACCGCATAATAGGATCAAAGTAAAAAATTATAATATTCAATTTAAATATGTCCTGTGATACAGATGTCATGACCAACATCATAATTTACACACACGTACATAGCGATCTAAAAACAATATTTCCCTCATTAATATATTCTAATAGTTTAACAGATAAACATGTTTTTCAATCAGTAAAAGTCTTGATGCACTAAATTGTCTGTTTGGAATCAAGCTCCATAGGATCACAATAGTTTTTTTTAGTTTTTTTTTTATACACGACTAAGAACAGGTCACGCTCTTTCGCACAACATCCACAAAGACGGAAGGGTGGAGAGGAGGAGTGGGGGAGAGAAGGAGAAGAAGAGGGAGGTCCCTGGGGAGGTCTGCTGATGCTTGGTAGTGGGTAAACCTCTCATTGTGGAAGAGCTTTGAGTATGGCGTTCACCTCCTCCGCAACAGCTGTCAATGCAAACTCAAACTGCTCCTGAGGGTGAGAGAGAGAGAGAGAGAGAGAGAGAGAGAGAGAGAGAGAGAGAGAGAGAGAGAGAGAGAGAGAGAGAGAGAGAGAGAGAGAGACGATGTATAGTTTAAGCCAATGTGCTTTCCAGATGAATTGCAATACAAAAATAGACTCACGGATCAGACTTATAGAGGAGCTATAGAGAATCATGTGAAAGAAGTCTAGAAAACAATGACTTCACTGCCATTGTTAACTTGATGCTGAAGTGATTCAATAAGCAACCACTAGGGGGAGTAGAACTGTAGTGTTTCCTAACTAAACAAACAACTAACATTTACTATGCATGTAGAACCATTATCTAATGAAATCAAACTAAATACGAGACTTATCTTAATACATTTCCTCATCACCAATAATAGTGAAAACATGACAGTCACTCATTGAGGGTACATGGTTTAATAAATAATGGATCGGTATGACTGCTAGGCCAATCTAATAATTCTCAGCGAATCCACACTATGATTGATGTTTCCAAACTGGCTGTCGATTGTCTGACCAGAACACATATTGTTCATTCTTTGTGTTTAGTGTTGGGGAACAACTTGGGTCTCATTTGAGCAGATACTCAGGAGAGAGAGCTCTGCTTTATGAAACAGACACAAAAGCTCCACATTTCTTGAAGATACGGTGTACCTGTGTTACACATCCCACTGTAGACAAGACACAACTAACTGAGCCTCTCTCTCTCTCCCTATCCCCCTCCCTCTCCCTCCTGGCTTTGAAAATTTGAACGCTACTAGCGTGCACCGCTAACTAGCTAGCCATTTCACACCTTCCCTCCCTCTCCTTAGAGAAATCAGAGTCCATTAGAGTTCCCAGCAGAGGACATTACCTTTGTCTGGACCATAGCCGGCCGCTGATCCCTCAAGTGCTCCAGGGTGGCAGCAATATCAATCTCCTTAGCACCTGCAACACAACACCAACAACAAATTGGACAGAGTTCAAAGCCAGTAGATAATCCAGGCAGCGTCTGTCAATCTCCTTTTTGCTCGCTCCCTTAGGAACCTCCGGCGTGCAGCGATGGAAAATTATTACATTCATCCCATATCCACACAGACGCTAGAAACAAGGCTCCGATTGTTTTAGTTGCCTGGATGAAAATGAGAGGGTGGGGTAAGACCATGTTTGCAAAGGTATTTGTAAAACCACAAAATGTAAGCTACAGGAATCAGATGGATTCTCTTGGGATAAAATAAAATAAAAAAAAACACTTCAAATAAGGATTTGTTTTGATCAAAGCTTTGTCCCTCCTTTTGCTTTGTGAACTAACCAAGGTGCCCCATAGGCTGTCTCAGTCTCTAGCAGCGAGGGATGGTAAGTGTCTGTCTGTCTGTCTGTCTGTCTGCCTGCCTATTTGCCTGTCTGTCTGTCTTTCTGCCTGCCTACTTGGCAAGCTACCACCCAGGTGAATAGCTAGATGTGTTGGATACCAGGCAAGCAGAGTAGAGAACCCTCTCTTCCCCATCCCTGCAGCACCAGCGCCCAGTCAGCACCCTGCCCTCAGACCCAGTGCCCAGTTGGCACCGCTCTATGCTCCCCTGCCGACCAAACATGGCTGTGATCACAAAGAAGATGGTTATCTGGGTTTTGAATTGGGGCCAGACTACAAGATCGCCTGTGCGGCGCTGAAGGCC
Organism: Thymallus thymallus; assembly: GCA_023634145.1. Classification (NCBI taxonomy): domain Eukaryota; kingdom Metazoa; phylum Chordata; class Actinopteri; order Salmoniformes; family Salmonidae; genus Thymallus; species Thymallus thymallus. The sequence continues at coordinate 13,245,751 of CM042383.1, read as the reverse complement.
TACTGTGAAACCTTTGGAGAAAAAAACAAGTAAGAGAGCGAGGGAGAGAACACAACAACATTACATTGATGAGGAGTGGTGAGGAAAATGGAAAAAGACAATGGATTTGATTTGTTTTCTGTATTTCTGTAGCTAACTACCTCAACCCCCCCACTCTTTCTTCAGAATGTCTTTCCTGTACATCAAAAGAGCAAAGTTTTTTGTTTTACACATCAAAAACTGAATAAGCAAGAATAGTTCATTCAAGCCATTCTCTTTCAATGACAGTTTTTACTCAACAGTTACAATAGAGTAACTCAAGTCTATTCCTCTCACCCAAGAATGGCTCTCGCACGGTTCTACAAGCACCACACTGATAAGTTCTTCATTTTCTAGGACTTAACAGCCAGGCTATTGTGCTGGTTGTAACAAACCAGACTGTGGAGGAACAGTATAAACGGCTCATTTGAGTTTCCCTCGCAAGATTCCCTTCAAGGAGGGGAGCTCTGAGAAGAAACAAGAGAAAGCCCCAAGTCCTTGTGCGAGCCGTGAAAGAGACAGAGCCGTGGCTAGCAGCTGGACCCCGGGCTGAAAGCACTCCTGCACTTGTGCTGCCGATTCTTAAGTTAGAGAGAACATTACAGCAGGAGAAAAAAAGAATAGGCTTTGGTAGTAAGTAAAGGAAAAAAAAGGCATAATTCTCAGCCTCTGAATTTACAATTCATTCCTTGGGAGAAAAGGAGATGGTAAAAAAGAGAGGAGAGAATGATTTTGTGCCCAAGGGCCTACAGGTCTTTGATCAGGCTGAGGGAACCTGGGCCTCCTGCTTCTCAGGAGACAGACAAAGAGAACCCTAGCCCTAACTGGCCGGGCCCAGATTCCTCCCCGGCACAGAGAAAAAAGCCTTTGGGCTGCCTCACAGTGTGACAGCCTGGGAAAAGCCCCTCTCAGCAGGCCTAAGATGCCTGCTTTGGCCTTTGATCTTTCATTAAGGCCAGGGCCACAGCACCGGTCAGGAGATTTTGAAATCACTAATACACACAATTGTAAATGCACAGATGAACACACACACACACACACACCACCACGACAAACCGAGAGGAGAATAGGTCAAGAACAAATGAGAGTATGAATGCCATGCTGAAGCAATTGGTGTAAGGTGCTTTCAATTTGAATGGAAGAGCACATTCCAACAAAAGTGCATGTGAGCCTACATGAACACAATTAGGTTTGCTGAAGAGAAATGGCATTACATTCCAATAAACATGATGAATTTATCTGCATGAACAAATTTACAATTTGCTTGACATAAATTGCCAGAATAGGAAATCTTAAACTACATTTATATCCGAAATAATCAATGTGATTGGGAATACTGATCTCCATATTTTTTCATTCAGTGAAGCTGCACCCGAGTCAGTCACCCTCTAATACATCTCTACCTTGTCTGTGCCCAATAATGTTTGTACCATGTTTTGTGCTGCTACCATGTTGTGTTGCTACTATGTTGTTGTCATGTTACGTTGCTACCATGCTGTGTTGTCATGTGTTGCTGCCTTGCTATGTTGTTGTCTTAGGTATCTCTTTTGGTAGTGTTGTTTTGTCTCTCTTGTCGTGATGTGTGTTTGGTCCTATATTTATATATATATATTTTTTAATCCCAGCCCCCGTCCCCGCAGGAGGTCTTTTGCCTTTTGGTAGGCCGTCATTGTAAATAAGGATTTGTTCTTAACTGACTTGCCTAGTTAAATAAAGGTTAAAAAAAATAACCCACAGCTGAAAAAGTACGGAGAGAAAATAAAAGCTGTCTGACTCCCACCTTTAGCCATCTTATTTAGAACCATGTCAATCAGAATGTATGTTCCAGTCCTCCCAGCGCCGTTGCTGCAATAGAGAGAGAGAGAGAGAGAGAAAGAGAGATGGAATGTCATTAACAGACACAATACTATTCCAATGTGTTATTGTTTTGGTCAAAACTATTTTTACTTATAGCCCTAAATGAAAGTTGTTCATTTTGAATGCAAATGTTTTTGGTTTGTTGATATTGTATCAACTTGTAAATATGTGAGCTTGTTTTTATGTAGTCATAATAGGTGGCAACATAGAGAAGGTTTTAATATTCTAAGCATATGAAATTACTAATGCTGTTTTGAGGGGCAGAGCAACATCAAACCATGATGATTTTTGTATAAAAAGGTTGTTCTGGGGTTTAAATTTAATAACAGGAATAATAAACCATCCTCAACAGTGGCAAAGCTGCAATATGATGCAAAGAAGAGTACATCTATTTTATAAAAATTGCAGGTGAAAAAACAAAAACACTCAGTACATATAGAACAAAGCAGGGGTGTACTGAACATTTAGTTTGAGGAATACAGATGCAATACTATTTTAATCTATGTATTTTCATTTCTAAATCACCTACTATAACTGGTGTTGGCGCTGTAAAAAGAAAAGACACCAAATCCCCTTAAAAAAGCACGAGAGGTGTACATACACACACAATAAACACTCTGTCTGTTGTGTATCTGAACAAACTGGGTGTAGATAATTGAGCACAATCCCGCTGCAGTATACAGAATGTGCTTCCCAAATGGCCCCCTATCCCTTTTGACTAGGAAGAGACTAGGGCTGCCATTTGGAACACAGACAGGGACGCTGCTATCTATGTCTGTGATCTGAGGTCTGCAGTTTGCAGTTATGTATCGATACCTAGCGACGCCTAGCACAGGTCATTATGAACTGATCAAAGATAAGTCTGAGGACAAAGCCTTGGGCCACAGAAAACACATTTTAAGATGTTTGCCTGCCTGGCCTCGACTGGCTCGTCTCTCAGAGCTGAGCTAACCTGATCTGAGCTGAGATAGAGACTTGTGATTTATATGCAAGGTGCCTATGTGTAGTCTATATGGCTATAGCTATGCTAGTGTTGCTACTTGTGCTAATGGTTATATGAAAACTGAAAACACAAGCTTTAAACTACACTGGACAAAATTATAAATGCGACATACAACAATTTCAAAAATGTTACTGAGTTACAATTCATATAAGGAAATCAGTCAATTGAAATCATTTCATTATGCCCTAATCTATGGATTTCACATGAAGGTAGGGACGTGGATCAGAAAACCAGTCAGTATCTGATGTGACCACCATTTGTCTCATGCACATCTCCTTCACATAGAGTTGATCAGGCTGTAGATTGTGGCTGTGGAATGTTGTCCCACTCCTCTTCAATGGCTGTGCGAAGTTGCTGGATATTAGCGGGAACTGGAACACGTCAATCCAGAGCATCCCAAACATGCTCAATGGGTGACATGTCTGGTGAGTATGCAGGCCATGGAAGAACTGGGACATTTTCAGCTTCCAGGACTTGTGTACTGATCCTTGTGATATGGATTATTATGCTGAAACATGAGGTGATGGCGGCGGATGAATGGTACAACAATGGGCCTCAGGATTTCGTCACGGTATCTTTGTGCGTTCAAATTGCCATTGATAAAAGGCAATTGTGTTCGTTGTCCGTAGCCTATGTCTGCCCATACCATAACCCCACCGCCACCATGGGGCACTGTTCACAACATTGACATCAGCAAACCACTCGCCCAGGCTAGGCTGTCTGCCATCTGCTCGTTCCAGTTGAAAACAGGATTCATCCATGAAGAGCACATTTCTCTAGCGTACCAGTGGACATCGAAGGTGAGCATTTGCCCACTGAAGTCCGTTACGACGCCAAACTGCAGTCAGGTCAAGATCTTAGTGAGCACGACGAGTACGCAGATGAGCTTCCCTGAGACGGTTTTCGACAGTTTGTGCAGAAATTCTTTGGTTGTGTAAACCCACAGTTTCATCAGCAGTCTGGGTGGCTGGTCTCAGACGATCCCGCAGGTGAAGATGCCGGATGTGGAGGTCCTGAGCTGGGGTGGTTACACGTGGTCTTCGGTTTGAGGTTGGTTGGACGTACTGGCAAATTCTCTAAACGACATTGGAGGCGGATTATAGAAGATAAATTAACATTACATTCTAATTACATTCTAACAACTTTGTGGACATTCCTGCAGTTAGCATGCCAATTGCACGCTCCCTCAAAACTTGAGACATCTGTGGCATTCTGCTGCGTGACAAAACGGCACATATTAGAGTGGCTTTTTATTGTCCCCAGCACAAGGTGCAGCTGTGTAATGATCATGCTGTTTAATCAGCTTCTTGATATGCAACACCTATCAGGTGGATGGATTATCTTGGCAAAGGAGAAATGCTCACGAACAGGGATGTAAACAAATTTGTGCACAAAATGTGAGAGATAAGCTTTTTGTGCATATAGAACATTTCTGGGATCTTTTATTTCAGCTCATGAAACATGGGACCAACACTTTTCATTTTGCGTTTATATTTTTGTTCAGTGTATAAACTATATTCCAACCATTTATTTCAGGTTTCAGGGTTGATCTATTTTTGGGAACTGTGGTTTGGAGCATATACATGAAAGGAAAACACAGTAGATCTATGCATAATAGAGAAAGAGGGGTGTTATAATCAGAGATGTAAGACCCACTACAGACACATGGCATACTGTGATTACATAATTTGCTTCCTCTACTGAGGTACAATACTGTTTATACTTGCCTGCAATGGACTATTATAGGACAAGACCGTCCCCGGTAGCACTTGTTAACCTTTCTGCAACAGAACAGAAAGAAGACATAAAGCATCATAAACCTTATGTAAAATCCCAACATCATAATTAGATCAAATTAAATATAAAATAAAAGAGTACACCCAGTGAATTAACCAATTTTATTCTCATTTATAATTGGTTTTAATTGGTCAACATTTCTCAAATGAATAAGGCCCTGAAGACAAAAACAAGTCTTCATCAAGGTTAAATATAATAATGATACTGTGGACTTTGAAAGGATACATCCCTTCTCAATCAATTAAAAAATATATATAAGATCATTTCCCAACCCTAATTATGAAGACCGACTTAATGAAGATATGCCATTGCAGTGGTGATATATTGGTTTGTGGTAATGAGGTGTGGTGGCTGCTGGGTATCTTCGTCCCAAATGAAACATTAGTGCACTACTTTTGACCAGGGCTTTGGTCAAAAATAGTGCACTTTATAGGGAATAGGGTGCCATTTTGAGACGCAGCCCCTTGTCCACCATGCATTAACCTTGTACAATCAAAGACATTACACAGTGGCGAGACACACTCCTGCCAGCAGCGCTGTACAGCGGCCCTCACATTGTTAATTGGCTGTTGTTTTGGGGGTGAATTATGCTGGACCAGATCTTTTCATCATGGAGCGGAATAACTAAAATATTAAAGGGGAAGGGGCGGTGGGGGTTAGGGGTCAGGGGTCACTCACTCCCATAAAAGTACATGCGGTAGGCTAATGATCTTACTGAAACTTCTAGAACTAAATAAGAATTTAACTTCCATCTGTATGTATACTACAGTATAGGGTTGAATGGCGGGAACTCGGTTACCAAGCTTTACCACCTCAAATCCACTCCCTTTTCCCAGGATAAATAATTGCGAGAAACCGGTTAATTCTAATAAATGATTTATATGAACAGCATGGCGTGAAATGGAACTGTTAAATTATATGCAATGTCTAAATTTGGCTTCTCTACAGCCTCCACATGACGAATCAACGCTCAGGGTGGGGACAGACAGCCCATCTCAGTATGGAGCGCACTTCACAATGCATGTAGACCTATCATCTCAGCATGGTAAATGTTTTTCTTGTGACATGTAGGCCAGTCCATATAATACAGTATAATACAATACAGAACAGTAATACAGTTCACACTAAGAAATATTAGCCTATAGGAGCTAGTTGAATTTATTTACCCAAGAGAGCATATAGCTAGCTACATCTATAGGCTTTTATGTTTTTCTGTCGTGCGTAATGTGCAGTAGCCTATGTATTGGATAATGGCACAATCATTTGGGCTTTTTTGGGCTTGGGCTCATTCAATGTTGTTAATGTAGGGATCATAAAACGTATTTAATACATGACTCATCAGGCTCAGGTAGCATCAGGTTTCATGCTGATCAAATCTCTAATCAAATCCAGACATATTTTATGCTTTATAATGCTTTTGAATGACACTTCCGGTTTTGGCGGGAAATACTGGGCTACACTGGAGAAAAGTGATTTATTCTCAGTATAGAACGTTTCCAGGAAAATATTCAACCATACTACAGTACTTATACATTTACTGTATGTGGGGCAGGACACTGAATACTTATGCCTAGGGATTTATGTCAAGCTCTTTAATGATGATCTCTTTAATAAACTGAATTTAAATTAATAGTAGTCTTTCATCGATCAAAAGTAAATTGACAGAAAATGTTACGTAACAAACCGAAAAACCAATTTATAATTCAGAAGTCCCATCCCACAATGAACCAAGTTACCATAGGAACAACAGCAGATCACCAATGGGGGGTTGGTTTGGGGGAAGTGAGGGAATTCAAAGGAGGGAGACGATCCTTAGATAAGTTAAACCTATAGAGTATCAGTCAGAGGAAGTCAAGCAAATCATGAGCAAGCAAAAGGTCGTTAGAGAGAGGAGGAGAGGCTGAGGAGAGAGAGGAGGAGCAGGGGGGTTCCGCAAGGCCCCTGGTTGCAGAGTCACAGTTTCCAATGATCACTTTTGTGACTATGCAACTGGGCTCATATTACTAGCTGCAACATCACAAAAATGACACTGGCAACCGCTAATTAGCTGGCAAAATAACAAAAAGAAGAAAACAAACCAAAACAGGTAGGTAGCTACGAAACTGAGAAAGAAAAGAATGTGCTGCTTGAACAGAAGTAAGACTTGTTAATTAAATACATGGTGGCATACAGAGAGAGGAATTAACTTGCAGTTTATGTTCTTGAACGCTTAAGTGTGATAATTGCTGTTGAAACCACAAACCAAGATTCAGATTCAAGTGTTACTGCAATAGAATGTGATAAGAAATTGAGCGAGAACACATTTTTAAATCCCAGTACTTCTCCTCACCCTTCCCTCACCCCATGAGAAAAGACAACAATTCTACACTGACCACAGTTGGTGGCTTGATGGCAGTCTGATGTGTTTCACCACATATCCTGGCCCTGCTCTTTCCCGGAAGATCTCAACTCATAAGTGTGCAGCATAAATACAATAACACCAGGCTATATAACATCACAGTACTCAAGACTTATTATTTGAACATTTCCTCAGTGGACCTAAGAGAGCAACAAGGCTAGCAATAAAGAGATTTACTGAGTCATAGTATATCTTATAGATCTTTACAGTAATCCACGTACAGTAAGAGGAACATAAAGGGAACTAAAGGTTTAATACCATATTGTTACCGTATTGTTACCGTATCAATCTGACAGCAACAGGGTTGAAAAAAAACTCTGGTAACTTTCCAAGGTTTTCTAGGAATCCATGTTTTCCGAGGAATCTTACGATCAGGATTTCTGTAAAACCTATGAATTTTTGGGAAGTTCCCGTATTTTTGCAACTCTAGATAGTGGTGAGGACAGCCCTGTGGAGCCCTGACTCTAGGAAGTCCTACCTGCGGAAGTCCAAGAGTGTCCGGCTGGACTCAGGGACGTTCTGGTTGAGCCAGGTAAGGAAGTGGAACTGTGTGACGGTGCGAGTCTCGTTGGTCTGCATGTTCTTTAGGTAGAAACTACGAACCAGGAAGTCATCACACCAGATGTGCTCCGACACCAGGTTCACCTATAGAGGAAGAGGAAGAGATGTCAGAGTCATAGAAATAGAATGAGTTCTCATTCTTATTCTATTGTAGGAGTTATCCTTGAATACACAGTAAAACATGCAATTATAAGTGCACTTGATTTTAAACATGCAGAGCATTGTGCACCTTATAGAAACGTTCGAAAATGTGTATTACTGACTGTGCTATTACGGTATATAATAAATGGTTGAATACAATTAAAAGTGAGTACATTAACAACCAAATTACTCTGAAATGACGCTGTTACACATGCATTTTAAAATCAAAACAACTATAACCGTATTTCCGATTTAGAACAATAAAAATAGATTGAGCGAACATCAGACATTAGATAGCCAGGCCTGGTACCTCATAGATGTGGTAGAGGTTGGACCCCTCGTCAGGCCAGTAGTGGTAGCACTGTTTGACTCCGCTCTCAGTGAGGGGCGTCAGCATGACAATGACCACACAGCCATTCTCCCAAACCATCTGCACACAAAAGAGCCCATTTACTAGTGTTAGAGGAAAAATACAAAATATGACAAACAGGAATATGGAATAAAACGCTTGATTAAAATGGTTCATTAGCATCCATTCCTTCTTATTGAATCATAAATTACTGTACAATATACTTTCCATATATCATTGGGAAAAACACTGTTAGCTGTCGCTGTGAAATTCTTCAAGTCCTCTAAATGGTTGTTTTTGTAAACTTTAACAACAGTAAAACAGTTTGGTTAAAAAAACAGCTTCATATGGAGGGGGGATTGATGGTGCAAATTAGCGCAAGCTAAAGCATGATGGTGCAATGCATCTGACTGTTGATGATTCAATGTATCAATGTTTGAATTGTGTCTGTCCCTCAACAAATAAATATATTATTGTTATTGAGAGAGTCCCTCTCCCTATTGTGTCATTCCAGAACTAGGAGTGTCTGTTCAGGTGTATTTTTCTTGCTGACATACAGTCTAGATGGCGCTGGTCAGAAGGTAGTTAGGCTCTAGAGGGCCATTGGCAGGATAGAAAAACAGTAGCCAGGTTAATGAAGCTAATAAAACATTATTGTTACACTCATCAGATGACCAGGATGCTCTCTCACCTACGGTTACCAAGTTACCAAGAGCATTTGCTAATGTTTAGCACATTGAACAAAGTTTAGTACAGTTGACAGTGTTCTAATAGAGTTTAATGATGCAAAGTGTGTTGTGACCTATGTAAAATGCACCAAAAAAAAACCAAAACGAATTTACTAAGACTATCAGTGCTCATTAGAGTACTTAATGATGGTAAAACATACTTCTGCTGACTGGGTAGAATGGACACTAGAAAATAACCTCAGGAAAGCCTGAATATGGAAGCTCCTTGAACTCTGTAACACTGAGCCACCTTAATGACTATGGGAGAGGGGGAGAGAGAGGGAAGAAGAGAGAGAGAGCTGTGTGGGGACTCGAGAAAGCCAGTGAATGGACAGGAGGGAGAAGATTAGTGAGAAGAGGGCAGAGAGAGAGCCTCCACCCCCCTCTCAGAGTGTGTCCAGGGCCAACATGGATTAGGCAGTGAGGGGGTCCAAGCCGAGGCCCATACTCTGGTTGTCCTCATGCTGGGCCAGGCATTCCGTCCACTCAGTAGCACAATTCAAGTAGCACACGGGGGACAGAGGATACATCCCAAATGGCACCCTATTCCCTACATAGTGCTCTTTTGACAAGAGCACTATACACTCTGGTGAAAAAAAGTAGTGCACTATATAGGGAATAGGGTGCCATTTGGGACGAACCCTGAAAAAATTCCATCCTCGGAATTCTCCCATTATCAGAGAGGTAGAAAATAATACATCCCCACATTATCGATTGCATGAATCTAATCTAATTCAAGACAACCTCCCTTTCTCTCCTATAGTTTGACACAACCAAGCATATCTGTACACATAAAATGTGCACCAATATTTGATTATCATTTGCAAGTAGATTGTGTAGCGGTATATATGGAGACTATGGTGGGATTACAAAAAGCACTTGTCTCCAGTTTGACTTACACTGCTAATAACACTGTTCCCTTATTGCCTTATTGGTTAAGTCTGGAGAAGATATTGATTTTATGAAAGAGAGGACTGTACCTGCCAGAAATCAGCCACCGTGGAGGGAAGAGGGCCTTGAGTAGCGATGTAGGCTGGGTTCCGTGGGTCGTGGTCCATCTGGGGAGAGAGAGAGAGAGAGAGAGAGAGAGAGCGAGAGAGAGAGAGAGAGAGAGAGAGAGAGCGAGAGCGAGAGAGAGAGAGAGAGAGAGAGAGAGAGAGAGAGAGAGAGAGAGAGAGAGCGAGAGAGAGAGAGAGAGAGAGAGAGAGAGAGAGAGAGAGAGAGAGCGAGAGAGAGAGAGAGAGAGAGAGAGAGCGAGAGAGAGAGAGAAAGAGAGAGAGAGAGAGAGAGAGAGAGAGAAACAGCCCAACTTAAAGTCAAATCTAAATGATCATCGATTCCAATGAAAACGTTCCAGAATCATTATCAGAATGATGTTGCAAAATGTTGATTTAAAGGGTCAATCCGTAGTTACTACATAAATGAATTATATGATTCTTGAAGAATATAACTTATAAATGCCTCATGAGCTTAGTTCAACTGTCGTACCCCATCAGAACCCAAAATATAAGCTTGTTTGTAAAAAAACACTATATAGCCTCAAAACATGGTTAAAACTATTATTTTCATATCATGGATGGTCAGTCCTTGCATCCATAGCTCTTTCTATGAATTTGAGTGTGGTAACATTTCTCAAGCACCATCCCTCAGCTTTTTACCAAAACAGGGGTGGGGAAGACGCTATTGTTTTGACTGCTTATTGGGCCTTTAAAGTAACACCCACATTGGCTTTAGAACAAGGAAATTCCCTGCCTGAGAAATAGTATTGGTGGTCAGTGAAACGTTCAAGGTTTAATACAGTGTGCAAAGCCATTCACTTATATTCTGGTCTTAATTTCGGAGGTGTTTGAATAGGTATTCAATGGGAATGATATCATAGTTTCCCATGTATTGTTAACCAAATGTTTGTGGAAGACCTCCTTTCTATGAATCCCAAACGTTGTCTGTGTGCTGTCTTTTCTTATTCTGCAGTGCTTAAAACAACAAGTGTCAGGCTCTGGCCATAGGGATCCCTTTGGCTCCTCTAGATAGCCAGGGTCAGAGCCTGACAGATCTAGGTCTCTAGATCTATGTTTTATGTTTTGTGTTGAATCCCCAATTAGAGGCAGCTGCGAAGCGTTGTCTCTGATTGGGGATTCTATTTAAGTTGTTTCTGTCCCACACCGGTGTGTGGGTCATTATTTCCATGTCAAGAGAAGTAAGTGTGTCATGTTATTTGTATCATTCTTTTCATTTGTATAGTTCGTAATTTTTTAGTTTATATCATTGAGTGTATACTCTAATTAAAAACCATGTCGAACTATTACTGCGCTGCGCCTTGGTCGATCAAAGGAGGAACAGACGAGGTGGTGGAGAGCCTGGATGACTCTTCCTCTGGAGACGCAGATGGACCTGCTGATTCTACAAATAGAGGAGGAGGAGGACTTCCAGCGCCGATATGCTCTCGTGACAAAGCTTATGGATAGACGGGAGCGGGCTTATAATCCAGCGAAGGTCTGCAACCCGGAACCTCCAGCGAAGGTCCGTAGCCCGGAGCCTCCAGCGAAGATCCGCAGCCCGGAGCCTCCAGCGAAGATCCGCAGCCCGGAGCCTCCAGCGAAGGTCCGCAGCCCGGAGCCTCCAGCGAAGGTCCGCAGCCCGGAACCTCCAGCGAAGGTCCGCAGCCTACAGCGAAGGTCCGCAGCCCGGAGCCTACAGCGAAGGTCCGCAGCCCGGAGCCTACAGCGAAGGTCCGCAGCCCGGAGCCTCCAGCGAAGGTCCGCAGCCCGGAGCCTCCAGCGAAGGTCCGTAGCCCGGAGCCTCCAGCGAAGGTCCGTAGCCCGGAACCTCCAGCGAAGGTCCGCAGCCCGGAGCCTCCAGCGAAGGACCGCAGCCCGGAGCCTCCAGCGAAGGTCCGTAGCCCCGAGCCTCCAGCGAAGGTCCGTAGCCCGGAGCCTCCAGCGAAGGTCCGTAGCCCGGAGCCTCCAGCGACGGCACATAGCATGGAGTCTCCAGAGGCCAGCACAGCTCTGTGGCTGGAACCAACCTCTGCGTCTGTACCCAGGGTGGGCACGACGTACAGCCCCGCTTTGGAGTAGGAGCTCCTTAGCGTGCCGGTGCCCAGTCTGGGGCCGGCAGCCAGCCTAACCACAGGGCTGGAATCGTCCTCTGCGTCGGTGCCCAGGCTGAGCACGGCGTTCAGTCCTGCCCCAGGAATGGGGCTGGATACGGGTCAGGAAGTCTGCTCCGCTCCAGTGCAGGAGCAATCCACTCCACCGGTGCCCAGTCCGGGGCCGGTCGTCTGCTCCACTCCAGTGCCAGAGCAGTCCACTCCACCGGTGCCCAGTCCGGAGCTGGTCGTCTGCTCCACTCCAGTGCCGGAGCAATCCGCACCACCGGTGCCAATTCCAGGACCGGTCGTCTACCCCACCTGCCACACCGGTGTGGCTCCTCTAGATAGCCAGGGTCAGAGCCTGACAGATCTAGGTCTCTAGATCTATGTTTTATGTTTTGTGTTGAATCCCCAATTAGAGGCAGCTGTGAAGCGTTGTCTCTGATTGGGGATTCTATTTAAGTTGGTTCTGTCCCACACCGGTGTGTGGGTCATTATTTCCATGTCAAGATAAGTAAGTGTGTGTCATGTTATTTGTATCATTCTTTTCATTTGTATAGTTCGTCATTTTTGAGTTTATATCATTGAGTGTATACTCTAATTAAAAACCATGTCGAACTATTACTGCGCTGCGCCTTGGTCTCTCCCTACACCCACTCGTGACAACAAGGCTGCTACACTCTCACAAATTGGAGAGCAATGACAATAGTTGATAGAATAGTTGAGTGACAGTCATACCTATTACCATGCAAATTGTATGGAAAAATGAAATAATTGGATAGGCCAATTTATCTGGAAGCAATTATGGGAAAAGACAGATAATTCCAAGGCTTGCACACACAACATGGTGTTTAGTAGTCTTCTGTTGCTTTATGAACTAAAATAATAAAATGTTTAAAATAAACTCAGGTTTACACAGAAGATTACACTTTTAACCTAAATGTATTAACTGGGGAAAGAAAGGCACAGTACTAACTAGGGGTTTGCATTTCAATTAAAGCGGAAAAACTGTCACCGCAAAGTGCATTTGTTAACAGATGGAGGAGAATAGAGGGGCTGTGAATGGGAGAGTGCTTTTAAGTACTTTTATATAATTGTCAATGATGACGAACGCTAACAACAAGTCAAACATTTTAGCTTTACTTCTCTCTCTCGTTTCGTCTCTCTCGTTACCCCCCTCCCGTTACCCCGCTCTCTCGTTAGCCCCCTCTCGCTACCCCCCCTCTTGCTACCTCCCCCCTTCTCTCTCTCGCTCTCTCTCGTTACCCCTCTCTCCCGTTACACCCCCCACCCCTCCTCTCTCCCCTTCTGTGTCTCGTTCCCTCTCTCCAATCTCTTGGAGACACTATGTTTCCTGACAATTTCAAGTGTCTGCTGTCTCTGAACTAAGAACTGGTGCTAATGACATTCTTGAGTGTGTCCGTCCATTCAGCCGTCAGTAGGCTGAGGGGCTAATTCTGTTGATGGGTCTCCAAGAACCCATTGTCCCTCCCCCAGCCCTCCCTCTTCCTTACACCCACCCAACTCCTCAGTTGGAGAGAGAGACAGAGAGAGAGAGTGACAGAGAAAGAGAGAGAGATTAAACATTGTTTACCAGTGGATGATTTCCCTGGGACCTAATGAGGAGCAAGCAGCAACGTGATAGGCGTAATCATGGCCGTTTTGTTCTGCCCAGCCAGTGTCTGTGTGCTATAATTATCAGCCTTTCTTCCCTACTGGCCATTGGCTGCCGGTGGCAGCAGTAGTTATTGCAGAGCACTGCTCTGTCTCTGGTTGTCTGTCAGCACCGCACCATGGGGGACCAAGGCTTGTCAGCTCTTTGTTTCTCGCACCACACTGTGAGACCAGGGAGAGGGAAGAAGGCACGGATACTCTCTCACAGGAGATTCACTTATGTTCTGGTCCTCATTTCAGAGGTGTTTGAATAGGTTCCCCATGTATTGTGAGGGGCTAGTAGTGATGATGTGAAAGCAAGAGTCCATAAGACGATCTACAGCATCCATAGAAACTCTACTTCATCAATGTAAAACAAATAGTAATGTCTTCTAAATAAAGCCATACAATAACAGCTCAGGATTAATTAGCTGGAAGCCAGAGATCCCACAGTAGAGAGATAAATAATAACAAGCTCTTTATGCACCAATCACAAGAGAGTTACATAATTCCTATTTTAACATCGTCATAAGTTTTACAGTGATTCACAGTATTATTTTGCAGACAAACATTCTCCAGAGTGCCAAAAACAATGTTTTGCGTGTGGGCCAGTAAGTGGTGTTGTTGAGGAAATCAAACTGTATTGTCACATCCTGGTACTTTGGTGCAATGACACCTGGTCTGCGTCCCAAATGTCACCCTTTTCTCTATATAGTGTACTACCTTTGAACCTTATGGGCCCTGGTCAAAGAAAGGGAAGAAAGGGAACAGGGTGCCAGTTGGGACACGACCCTTGATTTGAAATGCATAGTGTTTCTGTTTCTTTTAATGAAATGCGTCTGTATCTGCCTCCAGGGGAAGATAACTGCATCTATTTGATTTGACCACCTTTTTCAAATGGGTATGCGCAGTTACTGAGTTCACATGGCTCTTACTTCTCTCTTTCTTACAAATGTTTGGTCATTGGACATTCACAGTTGAGTAAAAAAATAACTTTAGCTCAAAATGTATTGTTTGACGCTTAAGTGTGTGTAAATTACCCTATTTATACACTGGTTGTAATTTCACACTGGGGAAAGGTAAAAAAAAGCCGGAGTGGGTCTTTAAACTCCTGATTTAGCCTTTAAAAATGCACCGGTAGAAACAGTTTAAATAAATGCATCAGCTCTGATCCTGATTCCCTGCTGCCAATGTGTAGGCTTACATGTAATCAACTAAACCTGAATATATACACTGAACACTTTCCACGACATAGACCCCCCCCTTTCACCCTCAGATCAGCCTCAATCCTTTGGGGCATGGAATCTACAATGTGTCTAAAGCATTCCACAGGGATGCTGGCCCATGTTGACTCCAATGCTTCTCACAGTTGTGACAAGTTGGCTGGATGTCCTTTGGGTGGAGGACCATTCTTGACACACATGGGAAACTGTTGAACGTGAAAAACCCTAGCAGCATTCCAATTCTTGACACAAACCGGTGTGCCTGGCACCTACTACCATACCCCACTCAAAGGCACTTAAATCTTTTGTCTTGCCCATTCACCCTCTGAATGGCACACACACACAATCCATGTTTCAATTGTCTCAAGGATTAAAAATCATTTTTTAACCTGTCTCCTCCCCTTCATCTATATCAACTATATAAATATCAACCATCAGACAGGGCCTGCAACTACCTATTGAATGTAGCTTGTTTGAGTTGGAGAGTCCATGTGACTTAAAAAATCGTAAATAACTTGGGTTGATGCATCTGAACATTTGGAGCTTACGTCCTAAACTTAATTACACCAAGATCTGGGCTATGCAGACAAATTCGGACATTCTAGTATTGACTGAAACTTGGATCTCTGGGGACATTCTAGACTATGATATTAATATTGAGTGTTATAAAAGGTTCAGAGCTGACAGACAGGGTAGAGGTGGTGGAGTGGCCATTCTTATTAAAAATAATTTCTCTCTCCCTTGCCAAAAATGTTTAGCTACTATATTTAAGACTATGTCTGGGGAAAAATGTATCCATACCTGTTAAAGGGGTCTACGGTCCTCCCTCGGCTAACCTTTGTGCACTCGAGGAGTTAACTAGTTTGTTGTATTATTTTACTAAATCCAAAGTTATTATCCTGGGTGACCTAAATTATGCTCTGACAGCTGATGCTTAAAGTTATTGAGGGAGATGCTAGTCTCCAGCTTCATGGAGTTAGATATGGAGTTGACGTTCAAAAAACAGATAGATGAGCTATTATTCATCAAAGTGCAGATGCTCCAACTCTTAAACCTTTGGATGACATCTACCATAGTGCCCTTCGTTCTGTTACAGGTGACAGTTTTGATACTCATCACTCCATTCCGTATCAAAAGGTCGGCTGGACTTCGCTAAAGACCCGTAGATCTCTACATTACTCCCTTTTTGTTTACAAGGCCCTACTTCATAAACTTCCATCTTACCTAACTTTTCTGTTGCAGTGTAGACACCTGAGCTGTCTAACCCGTCCGCAGGATTGGTTAACTCTTGAGGCTTCTAGGGTCTTCAACTAGTTACATAATTCTGCTTTTAGTTTAAATGCACCGTATTGCTGGAACAAAATTCAAAATACATTTAATCTTTATGTTCTGGTGTCATTCGGGCAATTTAAAGTATTGATTGGGGAGGAATGTAACTGTTTATCTGGGTGATTTGTGATGTTTTATTTTGTGCTTCCCATGACTATGTTTTCGTATTTGAATGTGTTATATATACAAAAGTATGTGGACACCCCTTCAAATTAGTTGATTCGGCTATTTCAGCCGGACCCATTGCTGACAGGTGTATAAAATGGAGCACACAGCCATGCAATCTCCATAGACAAACATTGGCAGTAGAATGGCCTTACTGAAGAGCTCAGTGACTTTAACGTGGCACCGTCATAGGATACCACCTTTCCAACAAGTTTGTTTGTCAAATTTCTGCCCTGCTAAAGCTGCCCTGGTCAACTGTGAGTGCTGTTATTGTGAAGAGGAAACGTCTAGGAGCAACATCTCAGCCGCGAAGTGGTAAGCCACACAAGCTCACAGAACGGGACCGGTGAGTGATGAAGCACGTAGCGCGTAAAAATAACTGCTCCTCGGGAGCTACATGAAATGGGTTTCCACGGCTGAGCAGCTACACACAAGCCTTAGATCACCATGTGCAATGCCAAGTGTCGTATGGAGTGGTGTAAAGATGCCAGGAGAACGCTACCTGCCCCAATGCATAGTGCCAACTGTAAAGTTTGGTGGAGGAGGAATAATGTTCTGGGGCTGTTTTATATGGTTCGGGCTAGGCCCCTTAGTTCCAGTGAAGGTAAATCTTAACGCCACAGCATATTAATGCCCATGATTTTGAGATGTTTGACGAGCAGGTGTCCACATACTTTTGGTCATGTAGTGTATATATACAGTATCACGAGGCTGCTGAGGGGAAGACGGCTCATAATAATGGCTGGAACGTAGCAAATGGAATGGCATCAAACACATGGAAACCATACTGTAGGTCTCAATATGTCTTCCCTATTAAAATAAAGGTTAAATTAACATTTTAAAATCTACACTGATTGAAGTGGATTTAACAAGTGACATCAATAAGGGATAATAGCTTTCACCTGGATTCAGCAGGTCAGTCTATGGAGTGGAAAGAGCAGGTGTTTTTAATGTTTTGTACACTCAGTGTATATAGGCAACATCAAAACTGAACTGCATAGCTGTGCCAAACAGTAACACAGACATCAACATTAGCATAATTCAAGGTCAATAATAGTCACAGATCAACTGTGCTTTCAAAATGGGGGAATGAATGTGTGAATCATGCTCGGCACCCTTCCCCATGTGAATATTCACTCATTATTTCTAATAAAACAATCATTAATATTCAACACATGAAACACAGTGTGCATAAGCAATACAATGCCTCTTACTAAAGCTGAGAACCTGTTGCATCAAATGTTATATTGTAAAACACTGCTTTGCTTTTGTTCGTTCTTAATCCCTGTGGGACTGTCAGTACAGCACGCAGCACTATAGAGCAGAGTTTGGTATACTAAAAAGGTACTTACAATTGGGCTGGCATTGATGTAATCTGAATTGCTGTGGCTGTTTTCAACCTTCAAGGTTATTCTTGAGTGATCATCTGAAATATAAATGGAGGAATTTATTGCACCAACTCAACCTCCTCTACAAGGACTCATCACCCTGCCCGGCCTCAAAACAACCTCAAACATAACCATTAACCTATCACTCAAACTTAAAGCAAACCTTCTCCATATATCATATCATTTTAAATAGTCTCAGATGGGTGCAATTGACAGTAAAATGATATCTAACAGGAGGAGAACTTACAGGCCTTGTGACCCGGGGTGATCTAGTGGTCTAAGCTGCTGCCTGATGTACGATGTACTGCTGTGAGCATGGGTTCAAATCCCATTCACTGCTCTTCCAGCACACTCTATTCTACCTTTCCTCTCTATCCAATGAACATGGAAGGGGTAGGACTGCCTCAGTCCTTTAAAAAAAATTAAGAATAACTTACAGGCCACCACAGCATTGGAGCGGTTTTTCTTGGTGTTCCCCAGGCCTGTAGTGGAGGCGTTGGGCTCAGCCTGGTACGCACACAGAGCCTCCCACTCCTTCTCCAGACGATTCTTGTTCTTCAGGTGGTCTTCCATGTAAGACTAGGGAGGAAAGAGAAGACATAGAGTCATTATGCATTCAATAACTATAGTTGTACCCATCATGTTTGTCCGTTGGTGAGTATTCCTCTTCAATGTAAGACTAAGGAGGTCGAGGAAAGATAATATCTTAACCAGGTAAGTCAACTGAGAACACATTCTCTTTGACAATAATGACCTGACCAAGAAGGAGCAACACAAAGAAAGATATGCAAACAACAAGGATTCAACATAAAATATTCTTAATTCAGCAGGAGTAAAGATGAGACAGTAGAAATGTTCTTACAATTATATGAATAATAATGCTAATATTTTGTGGCATTTGGCTTCTGAGGTGTGTGTGTGTCTTTATTATTGATATCTATGGTCTCTATGTGGTCCTAGCCGTATAGATGTAGGATCAAAATTTGATCACTCTTTTGTTGCTGAGAAATTTCTTGCACAGCAGAAAATACAATCTTGTACTGTATTTTAGGTTTAAAAAGGCTTCTAAAGTTAGTAATTTCCACTTTGCAATTGGACCTAAATAAAAATGTATCAACCCCTACAAAGATTTAAATTAAAGCTGAAATATGTAACTTTTTGGGCAACCCTACCAAATTCACAGAGAAATGTGTGTTAAAGATCTGTTATTCTCATTGAAAGCAAGTCTAAGAAGTGGTAGATTTGTTTTATGTACGCTATTTCTATGTTTTGCATTCGTAAGTTTCTCAAATTAAGATCCTACATATGTAGTCAGGAACAGGAATAGTTCCCTCTAAATGATAAGCCATTCAACCGAGCCCATTACTTCTCATTCTGTATTCATCATTAAGCCAGGAGCACTGACTTTGATTAACTGCCGCTAATGAGATTGTCAAAGCTAAATGTGAAACCTAACATGTTTTAGAATGGGGGCTAACAGGGTAGACTAGCTATTGTTCCTCTCTGTTGATAGAGGACAGTTGGCCTGAGATGGTTGTTGGACATCAATGATTATCCAGGGTCCATTCACAAACAGGAAGGAAACAATCACCAGGAATGTCTCTTTAAAGCTGCAATATGTAACTTTTTGGGCGACCCAACCAAATTCACATAACATGTGAGTTATAGATCTGTCATTCTCATTGTAAATAAGTCTAAGAAGCCGTAGATCTGTTCTATGTGCTCTATTTCTATGCTTCCCGATCTTAAGTTTTTGCTCTTTTTACTTTCGATTTTGTATTTTTGGTTATTGAAAATATATTTCACAACGTTTTAGACGGTAAAATTATTCTCTACATTGCTTGTTTTGTCACATAAACTGAAATTAGGTGAACTATTATAATTTTAATTAATTCAATAAAATAGTCTCCTAAAACGGACTCCACGTCTACGTCAGAAATTACACCCTATTCCTTATGCAGTACACTAATACCATACTACCCATAGGGATCTGGTCAAAAGTAGTGCACTATTTACAGTAGGTAGTAGGCTGCCATTTAGGACACAGCCCTAATGTAATTCTATTAATAACGGAAGGTTACAAACGGGGGGGACATAATCTGGATTCATGTTCATTACTCAGCCGTATGGGCCCAAACACACAAACACACACACACACACACACACACACACACACACACACACACACACACACACACACACACACACACACACACACACACACACACACACACACACACACAAATACACAAACACACACACACACACACACACACACACACACACACACACACACACACACACACACACACACACACACACACACACACACACACACACACACCTTACATTTAACAATGCTATTTTAATCACTGCCCACACTATCCCGGTACGCCTCAGCCTTCATATCATATCAACACGTATTATTACATTATGTGCTGACACACTGAACACAGTCTGGGAAACAGGTTAACATTTTTAGCAGGGCACGAATCCGTGGCCCTTCCTTGATTTAGCCCCTTATCAAATAGCAGCTTCATTCTGCACTTATCTCCTTCCCAAATACCCTCCTCCTCCACCAGTCCTACCTGCATCCCCCCTCCTCCACCTCCCATCCTCTACCCCTGCATCCCCCGTCCTCCTCCTCCACCAGTCCTACCTGCCAGGGCATCAGAGAGACACACTCTCCTCTGTGCTAATGCCAGAGTAATGGGGTTTTGTACTGTGTAAAGGGATTATTGCAATCCAATCAGGAGGTGCTGAGATCACCATGTGTCAGGCAAACACTGGCTAATCCCCTTACTGCTGGGTTTACAGCTGCCAAAGGTGCTCAATAAAATCAGAATGAAATAACGCTCGATGAGGAACTAGCGATCGGCTCAGGGCTGCTCAGAGCTGTCGATGACGTCGAGGCAGGGCTAGAGCCTCGTAATGAACTAGACTAGAGCACCTGGGTGAGAGAAGGACATATGCACATACTGTAGAAGCTGTTTGGTTTTACACTGATGGCTGTGTCACAAATGGCACCCTATTCCCTATATACTGCAATGCACTACTTTTGACCAGAGCCCATTAAAAGGAGTGCACTAAATAGGGAATAGGGAGCCATTTCGGACACACACATGGAGATGCCAGGAAAGGGAACTAGTATACAACTGCAGCTTACACAGTACAGTCAGGTAGCTAGATTTTAAAATCCTGGATTAAGTTTATATGGGATGTGTCCCAGATGGCACTACTTTTGGCCAGAGCCCATCATTATAAAGGGAACAGGGTGCCATTTGGGACACAGACATGGAATAGGGGGTATCATGGAAGATTAAGACCTGCTCCAACATACTGTAAATGCTCCAGATAGGCTTTTCCTGTCCTGTATTAAAGTGATTCAACAACATATTTCTAAATCAACACTCCAAATTACACCTCAGCACACACCCTCACACTCAGCTACCTTCAAAATAACTTCTCACTTGGTGGCTTCGCAAACCCCTAATCTATATAGACTCCACGCAGTATAATCTATAACACTTACTGGGCCAGCAACAAAAGACAAGATAATGTGCTTTATATATAGAGTAAGTTAATCCGCTTAAGACACAGCCAAGTCTCTGTATGAAGTCATATTCTGAACGAGTCACATGGGGAAAAGTAATACATTAACATAGATAAGATGGTGCAAGCCATTTCTCAAATTAAAATCAGTCGGGGATCATGATGATGTGGGATTTGCAGCTTTACAGAAGGCAATTAATTTTTGGGGGGGTTAGGGGGGAAACCTAGTAAGCAATTATGCTTTTTTCTGACACCCACAGTTTTAATCACTCTACAATGTACTGTACTGTATGTATGCAGCTCGTACTGTAAACTGAAAACTCATTATGAGCTCAGAATAGTTCTGGTTTGACTCTGGTCATATGATATGTCTGAGGAAACTACTCAGAACATTTACTGTGGCTAGATGAACAATCCGTTTTAAGAAAGGGCATTTGAGGGCATAATGATATAGTGCAATATGGACTTCAGTGTTGATGTCCATAAGAACTGCTATGGTGTTTGGAGTGAATACAGACTACTAAAAACATATAAACTAAAATACAGACTACTAAAAACATATCGACTAAAATACAGACTACAAAAACGTATCGACTAAAATACAGACTACTAAAAACATATAAACTAAAATACAGACTGCTAAAAACATATTGCCTAAAATACAGACTACTAAAAACTTATCAACTAAAATACAGACTACTAAAAACGTATTGACTAAAATACAGACTACTAAAAACATATAAACTAAAATACAGACTACTAAAAACATATAGACTAAAATACAGACTACTAAAAACGTATCAACTAAAATACAGACTACTAAAAACGTATCGACTAAAATACAGACTACTAAAAACATATCAAGGTGGATCACAGTAGCAGTTGTTGTTCTTGTTGTTGTTGACTGCATTTGGCCTGTAGTTGTAGTTAATATCTAAGACAGAGCTGTGAGAGAGAGATCCCCTGTGAGGAGATGAAAATGGTCTGGAGAGAAGAGTAGTGGAAGAGATGAGAGAAAAGAGGGGAGGGAGAGAGGGGAGTGGGGGGAGATGAGAGGGGGTCAGAGGAGAGTGGAAGAGAAGCGAGAGGGAGAAAAGAGGAGAGAAGAGAGAGGAAAGGGGGAGGAGTAGAGAGAGAGGAGAGGGGGAATTAATTGCAGAAGAAGACTCTCTTGCAGTATGTAATGAAGCAGGGCATTCAGGACGGGGGGGCGGGCCAGGGGCACAGTCGGCAATGGGAAGGCAGGGAGCGTGGCTCACACCTCCTGGCTAATTTGCCTTCACTTCCCTGCCCTGCCTGGCTTCAATATATACCAACCCACCATAGCCCCAGTCTCATGAACACTGAACAGTATCTCTCCAATGAAGGCCTCGTGGCCCAGTTCATTCTCATATTTAAACTGGCGTATGTGGAAGGACGGGACAAACAATTTGGCCAATCCGTTGAAAATGGGCTCAGATGAGAAGCAGCACATGTTACTATCTGCTACCAGGGAGTTGTCCAAGGTAACGAAGCTCACAGAGCTTCTCGCTTTTACACTGCTGCCAGTCAGTTAGAATAGCCCAGACAGACAGCGGGTAAACCGTTGTGTGTGTGTGTGTGTGTGCTTGTGTCTCATATCCTCCTGGTGTAAATCTCAGGGGCAATTAAGAACTTCATACCTATTGAACACATCCCAGGGCCCTTCTATCATTGTGAGGAGTGTATGATGCATGTAGACTCAGAGCAGGAGGACAGAGTTATGTGAAGAATAGCTATGTATTTAAATTATGGTAGACTGAGGTATTCAGAATCAATGGATACTTTAATCTGTGGGAAAAGAAGACATGTGGAAGAAGCCTGCTCATAGAAATGTGGCTGTAATGACAGAGAGAGAGAGAGAGAAAGAGAGAGAGAGTAAGAGAGAGAGAGAGAGAGAGAGAGAGAGAGAGAGAGAGAGAGAGAGAGAGAGAGAGAGAGAGAGAGAGAGAGAGAAAGAGAGAGAGTAAGAGAGAGAGAGAGAGAAAGAGAGAGAGAGTAAGAGAGAGAGAAAGAGAGAGAGAGTAAGAGAGAGAGAGAGAGAGAGAGAGAGAGAGAGAGAAAGAGAGAGAAAGACAGAGAGAGATGAGACACACCGACAGACAGACAACCAGACACATCGACAGACAGACACACAGACAGACAAATAAACAGTCAGACAGAAATAGGGGTATAGTGATGCTTACCAGGATCATGTGTCCAGTGGAGATGTCCATGTTGGAGTGGACGGGTTCCTCAGACCAGGAGGAGGTGGAGCTTCGTGCCGAGGGGCTGACCATGGGCCCCGCGTCGCTGAACTGGGACGACACACTGTTGAGCCGTGACGACACACTGTGCATCGGCTCTGGACGCTCCGCCGGCGGCTTGACCGACATCCGCTGACGACAGAGATCCTAGGAGCAGAAGGCAGACTATGAGCACAGTAACAAAGTAAACTCACTTATTCTGTTCTTTTGAAATACATGTTTTTCATGTCCTAATGTTACCTATACAGAAACAATGGATTTTTATGGTATACATTATATTTATTATTAATAGGCTGTTTAAAATGTAGATGTTCCTAAGGTGTCATTGGCTGCTTCTTGAATGCGTCAAGTCCAGGCAATGACCATGTTAATGACCATCTCCAAGGAAACGGCGGCCGTCACTATTACACACTACCTCTGGGAGTGCACATTCACAATCAATGGGTGTTTCACTGCTGTCATATAATATTTGCTAATGCACACATTAACCTTTACAGTTTGCATGCTATTTGCTCACATTATGTTTGCGGCTTGGAGCGTCTAATGAAAACACAAGAGTAATTGTAGTATTTTGTATTTCAGCATGGGTTCAACCTGCTATTTCAGTAACACTGAAATATTATTGGAGGAATATTTAAGTAATAATGAAATAGTTTTCTCCAAGACAATGTGTTCAAATTATTATTTTTGTCGGCTTCATGATCTGGGTTGCGTTCCAAATGGCACCATATTCATTTTTTTGTGCACTACTTTTGACCAGGGCCCAAAGGGGAATATGTAGGGAATAGGGTGCCATTTAAGGCGCAACCCTGGTGTCAGTCTGTTATACTGTATATGGTTGATCACCATGTTGTATTGTAGGATATGGAGGAATGTTGAAAACAAAAACCCTGCATCAAAAGCTACAGCTGTCCTCCAGTGTGAGTCACAGACAGACGATGGAATTACATTTTCTCCAAGACAATGAGTTCAAATGATAATTTTTCTCAGTCACAGCTGAGTGAGGATATCTGTTGGGATAGCAGTGATCTTATGCAGCTGGTGATGTAGCCTAGCTAATGTCACAGGACGTCTAGCTACACATGCTTCAGTCATTGGGAGAGAGATGATCTTGATTTACACTTGCTGTGAGTGACAACACAAGTCTTTTCACCATCCCTTCATTACAGTTGATGTCTTATCTCACTAATCCTCATTCTCCCTGTGACAGTGATCTATTGGCTGTCGTCTAAACCATAACCACGGCAATTAGGTATGTCTCTGTTTCACCAGCAACCATACACTTAGTACCATTAACTGGTAAGAGTAAATGGTGTGCTTACACTCTGCTTCAGTGTAAGCTCACACAATATCTGCAACATTACAGAAAAATACAGGAATCTAGCTAGTCATATTTCTATTAACATGCTATAAGGAATGTCAGGAATCCAGCTAGTCATATTTCTATTAACATGCTATACGAAATGTCAGGAATCCAGCTAGTCATATTTTTTTTTCATGCTATAAGTCTAGTAGCTTATAAATCTGTCCATCTGCCTGCCTGCGTGACGGTCTATCTGCCTGCGTGACTGTCTATCTGCCTGCGTGACCGTCTATCTGCCTGCCTGCGTGACCGTCTATCTGCCTGCGTGACCGTCTGTCTGCCTGCCTGCCTGCCTGCCTGCCTGCCTGCCTGCCTGCCTGCCTGCCAGCCGGCCAGCCAGCCAGCCAGCCAGCCAGCCAGCCAGCTCGCTTATCTGTCCCAGCAGCCACCAAGGAGGTGGCTGCGTAGACTCTCCCCCATCCCCCTGCTACATCCCCATTCCAGACAGCCAGACGGCCAGACAGCCAGACAGACAGCCCCACCATTACCGTAGGCTCTAACATTCACATTAGAACAACTCTACAGGGTGAACTTTGTGGTTACCAGTTAAGTCCTAATAGAAAAGGCCCCATATGAAAATGGCCTCTCCTTAGATATTCAATTAGCTGCCTGCAAAAAGCCCAAATGAACCAGAAGAGGAAAAAAGAAGAAAAACGTTCCACCAAGGTCAGGTTTACATTGAATAACACATATTTAAAGCTTTAGTATGGCACTGCCCAAGCAATGGAGAAATGAACAGCGTCCCGAATAGCACCCTATTCCCTATATAGTGCATTAGTTGTGATCAGAGCAGGGTCAAAAGTAGTGCACTATATAGGGAATAGGGTGCCATTTGAGATGCAGTCCATATGTATCCTCATTTATGGGTTATTGATTTTCATCTATACACTCTTAATCAGCAATTTATGTTTCCCTTGTGTTCCAAATGGCACCATATTACTTTTTTAGTGCACTACGTTTGACCAGGGCCCAAAGGGGTATATGTAGGGAATATGGTGCCATTTAAGACGCAACCCTGGTGTCAGTCTGTTATACTGTATATGGTTGATCACCATGTTGTATTGTAGGATAGATACATCTGTCCTACAGTGTGAGCCAGCGACAGACGTTGTTCATGTTTCATTATTCATGCTTCTAAATGATATTTGAAAACAAGCTATGGATGTCTTATCTTATATTTCTCACACAAAAATCGTGATTTTTTTCCAAATGTTTTATGATGGAAATGTATTCCAATGCATTTGGTTCAGATGATACAGAAAG
The DNA here is from genome assembly GCA_023634145.1 of Thymallus thymallus. NCBI lineage: Eukaryota > Metazoa > Chordata > Actinopteri > Salmoniformes > Salmonidae > Thymallus > Thymallus thymallus. Next base: position 13,219,608 of record CM042383.1, on the reverse strand, counting down.
CACTAGCAATCTCACAAAACAAAGTCTGGCCTGACATACACAAGAGGCCTATGAGTAATGTGACTCCCAAATGTGTCCCAAATGGGACCCTATTCCCATAAGGATCTGGTTAGAAACAGTGCACTAAATAGGGAATAGGGTACCATTTGTGAAGCTTCCATACATCACCGTGGACAGCGGGAGTGTCTGAAGAGTGGCCAGTGTGGGCGAGCCTCAAACACCAGTCCATATCTGCGTCTCAAATGGCACCCTATTCCATATATAGTGTACTGCTACGTGTAGGGCTCTGGCCAAAAGTAGTGCATTACATAGGAAATAGGGTGCCATTTGGGATGCAAGCCATCTATAATAGAGTGCTAATAGGGAGGGTGGCAAGGCTAAAACAGCACAGGGCTGTGTTTGCACAAATTTGGGGCCTTTCTAACCGCTTTGCCCCCGTGCTAAAACAAACAAACAAACAGAGGGCCGAGACAGAGGAGTGAGAGGGAGGAGGAGAGAGGAGGAAGGCCAGAGAGGGATAACATAAACCTCAGTAGACTTTTCAACAGTATGATAGGCAGTTCCCTTTTCTCTCTTGGCTATCCAGGGAGAAGGAGACTGACAGAGAGGCATCATCCACAATATCCCCCCCAGATGAAAGCCAACAGCAAGCACTCAGGTACGACAGGCAGCCTGTCAATCAAGCTTTTCTCTCTCAGTGTCAACATCATACTTTCATAACACAGGAAAATATGCCTGACAACTTGGAGACCTTGCTAAGGCTCAGAGGATTCTGTGATAAACAGAAAGCTGGTTGGACACTGACGCAAGGGGAACATTGTGTGTTGGTATATAGACATGTGAGTGTGTGTGTGTGTGTATGTGTGTGTGTGTGTGTGTGTGTGTGTGTGTGTGTGTGTGTGAGAGAGTGTGTGTGTGAGCATGGCCTCAGACAGAGACACCCAGGGCCTGGGTCATTAGCATGCATTGAGGCTGTGTGAGTGTGTGTGTGAGTGTGTGTGTGAGTGAGTGTGTGTGTGAGTGAGTGTGTGAGTGTGTGTGTGAGTGAATGTGTGAGTGAGTGTGTGAGTGAGTGAGTGAGTGTGTGAGTGAGTGAGTGAGTGAGTGAGTGAGTGAGTGAGTGAGTGAGTGAGTGAGTGAGTGAGTGTGAATGAGTGTGAGTGAGTGTGAGAGTCTGTCTGTCTGTCTGTCTGTCTGTCTGTCTGTCTGTCTGTCTGTCTGTCTGTCTGTCTGTGTGTGTGTGTGTGTGTGTGTGTGTGTGAGAGAGTGTGTGAGAGAGTGTGTGTGAGTGTGTGAGTGTGTGTGTGTGTGTATGTGAGTGTGTGTGAGTGTGTGTGTGTGTGTGTGTGTGTGTGTGTGTGTGTGTGTGTGTGTGTGTGTGTGTGTGTGTGTGTGTGAGTGTGTGTATGTGTGTGTGTGTGTGTGTGTGAGTGTGTGTGTGTGTGTGTGTGTGTGTGAGTGTGTGAGTGTGTATGTGTGTGTGAGTGTGTGTGTGTGAGTGTGTGTGTGTGTGTGTGTGTGTGTGTGTGTGTGTGTGTGTGTGTGTGTGTGTGTGTGTGTGAGTGTGTGTGTGTGGTACGACCGTCAGGCTGCCCGCTGCTACCCGTCTGCTTTAATTGCATGTAGCTCTAAATAGTCCCATGCTCCCTTGCGCTGGGCCACACACACACACACACACACACACACACACACACACACACACACACACACACACACACACACACTTAAAATATTTGAGTTTTAGTTGCATTGCCAAGGTGGTAAATGCATTAGGAAAAGCCACTGACTCGAATTGTGTAAAGGCCCAGTAAACATAAATTAAGTGGAAATGTGCAGGAGCCCAGCAGTAAGTGGATCATGAAAATGATTTAAGACTAATAAAACTATCCAGCCACCTTGTTGGTTAATATGAAATACATCCTATAATGTCACAGTAAAACATATACATTTCAAAGTAGAAACCCTACCTATCTTAAATAATCCCACGGCACCCTGCCTCATCCCCCTCCCTGAACCCCCCTCCCTGGACCCCCCCCCCCCCCCCCACCAAACCATAACTAACACCCTTGCCTTTCCTGAACTAACACTAGCACTTGGCCTTTTCCTACTAGCACTAACTGCTGATAGCTACTTTATTGAGAAAAAAATGTACTTAATATGACTGAGGTATGTGGTTTTTCCACCTAGCTATCATAAGATGAATGCACTAACTGTAAATCACTCTGGATAAGAGTGTCTGCTATATGACTAAAATGTCAATGTAGATTGAAATATTAAAGTTGAATACCCTACACTAGTATTATGTCTTGAAATAAAAATGACTTGAGAAAAGCACCTACAGTACCGTAAAATGTAAGTACTAAACAGAAGGGCCTTCTTAAATCACTGCTCACCGGACTACCCTCATTTAAAAAATAAGGGCGAAAGGTCAGTGGCGGATATGTAAATCTAAGTCTTTGCTTAAAAAGGCACTTAATATTGGATTCTATAAATTGAATTTCACACCTAGACTTGCAGGCCATTGGATAATTACACCAGTTAGAGGGGAATTGAAATTACTTCCAGCACAAACAGACAATGCCACCCACAAACCTGTTGGGTTCATATCATTTTCCATTTTCCCAATTCCCAAACACTATGAATGGAATGGAATAACTATATACTACTCCACAGTAAGAAACATGTCAAATACAGAAATAAATTACACCACAAAATGTTTTATCTATTATACAATCCAAGTAGATTAACAAGTGTACACACACTCAAAACAATCTAACATGCACTGAAATTCTCAGTTTTCATCAATGAAAAAAAATGACCAAGAAGATCAAGTCATCTGTAATTTTTGTGTGTCCCAACTGATCCCCTATTCACTAAATAGTGCACTACTTTTGACCAGGGTCCATAGGGATAAGGTACCATTTGGGACTAACGTCTGATATACAGTACCAGTCAACGGTTTGGACACACCTACTCATTCAAGATTTTTCTTTATTTTTACTATTTTCTACATTGCAGAATAATAGTGAAGACATTACAACTATGAAATAACACATCAATTTGTTAAACAAATTCTTCAAAGTAGCCACCCTTTGCCTTGATGACAGTGTCGTGGTAATTATTTTACACACAGGGACACTCTAAGTCTATCTTAAATTAATCATAGTTTATTGTCAGCGCGCTGGAGAGGTTCCAACCAACTCAATGTACCATAGTTCACATGTCGATCAAGAGCTCTGCTGGGGCAGTCCCAGCAGTTGTCCTATATACAGCTATACACAGACAAGTTATATTTGCAGGATTTAGCATAATTAATCATTAAGGCTTGCTTCATTCATGTGACCGACCAATACTGTTTCATAACATGTGACCGACCAACACCTCACCGGTCTTCTTCTCTCTAAGCTGAGACCTTGAAACTGAGATATCTCTTGTTTGTTCTCAAAACAACGTCTGGGCGTACTGCCAAATTGCAGCTACTGATAGAACAGTATATGACTAGAACACAGAAATTTGTTATAAGAATAGCACAAACATGAACATTTACCTTACAACTGCTTTGCACACTCTTGGCATTCTCTCAACCAGCTCCACCTGGAATGCTATTCCAACAGTCTTGAAGGAGTTCCCACATATGCTGTGCACTTGTCGGCTGATTTTCCTTCTCCAACTCATCCCAAACCATCTCAATTGGGTTGAGGTAGGGTGATTGTGGAGGCCAGGTCATCTGATGCAGCACTCCATCACTCTCTCTCTTGGTCAAATAGCCCTTACACCGCCAGGAAGTGTGTTGGGTCATTGTCCTGTTGAAAAAATTATAGTCCCACTAAGCGCAAACCAGATGGGATGACGTATCGCTGCAAAATGCTGTGGTAGCCATGCTGGTTAAGTGTGCCTTGAATTCTAAATAAATCACTGACAGTGTCACCAGCAAAGCACCCCCACACCATCACACCTCCTCGTCCATGATTCACGGTGGGAACCACACATGCAGAGATCATCTGTTCACCTTCTCTCACAAAGACATGATGGTTGGAACCAAAAATCTAAAATGTGGACTCATCAAACTAAAGGGCAGATTGCCACCGGTCTAATGTCCATTGCTCGTGTTTCTTGGCCCAAGCAAGTCTCTTATTCTTATTGGTGTCCTTTAGTAGTGGTTTCTTTGCAGCAATTAGACCATGAAGGCCTGATTCACACAGTCTCTGAACAGTTGTTGATGACGTGTCGGTTACTTCAACTCTGTGAAGCATTTATTTGGGCTGCAATTTCTGAGGCTAGTAACTCTAATGAACATATCCTCTGCAGCAGAGATAACTCTGGGTCTTCCTTTCCTGTGGCGGTCCTCATGACAGCCAGTTTCATCATAGCGCTTGATGGTTTTTGCGACTGCACTTGAAGAAACGTTCAAAGTTCTTTAGATTTTCAGGATTGACTGACCTTCATGTCTTAAAGTAATGATGGACTGTCATTTCTCTTTGCTTACTTGAGCTGTTCTTGCCGTAATATGGACTTGTTCTTTTACCAAATAGGGCTATCTTCTGTATACCACCCCTACCTTGTCACAACACAACTGATTGGCTCAAACGCATTAAGAAGGAAAGAAATTCCACAAATGAACTTGTTAATTGAAATGCATTCCAGGTGACTACCTCATGAAGCTGGTTGAGAGAATGCCAAGATCGTGCAAAGCTGTCATCAAGGCAAAGAGTGGTTACTTTGAAGAATCTTTTGGTTACTACTATGTGTTATGTCATAGTTTTGATGTCTTCACTATTATTCTACAATGTAGAAAATAGTCAAAATAAAGAAAAACCCTTGAATGAGTAGGTGTGTCCAAACTTTTGACCAGTAGTGTATATCCTCTTACCTGATAGGTGGAGGTAGCATCACTGCCTGTGTCTGTTCCCAGATTGGTGAGCTTCTCCTTGAGCTTGTGGTGAGAGCGGTGTCGGAGGCAGTAGACCACAGAGGAGGCCAGCAGCACAGCCACGATACACAGGATAGACACCACCGTCAGGATCATGTACTTGGTGGACTCGGCCGTGCTGAACTTGGTGGGAATCTGATTTATCTGGCTCCTCTGTAGGGAGGGGGAGCGAGAGAGACAGAGAGAGTGAGGGGGGAGAGAGAGAGAGAGGATTACATGATGAGAGGGTGTTTTTAGACTTCACACATTTTCCTTATCTAAAAATATTTATGTTTTGGTTGGACATATAAGTACGCCCATCGATGTTTCAGATAAATATCAGATCATGTTTTTGTTCCATCACCCGTGTGTAATAGTACACTGAATAGGTAAACTCCCCAAATAGATCAACTCCCCAAAATGTAGATTATTTAGGAAGATATTTAATAAAATAACATATTTTGAAATCAGTAACCCAACCACTGTTTGCTTCATTGGACACAATAGCTTTCCCGCTATATTTTTCCTATGACATCCTTACAAACAGTAGGACCTGTGACTCGTAGCCAATGACTAGTCGAGTAGCTACAACCTGTCAAGCACTTAATCCACTGCCAAGAAAATCCACCTAACAGCAAACATTGGGATGTGAAACAGCCTCCTTCGTTTTACACAGTACATTGCTAGGAAGAAAGCCCAATAATATACAGAGTGCTAAATTAAACACCATATAAACCTATGCCCAAATAGGCTACATATGGAAAAAGCACTACATGTTCAAAAATATATTAAAGAAGGGAAATTCATTATGTTATTCATTAAAAGCAGACTGTCTTACTGCTACGTGGAATTCATTTCAGAGGCCAGTGATCTATGGATAATGGCCCTGCTCCATTCTAACTGGGATGCATTCCAAATGGCATCACATTCCCTTTATAGTGTACTACTTTTGACTAGGGTCTCTAGGGTGCCATTTGGGAAAAGGAATAGAGTGCCATTTGAGACACAGCACCAGCCACAGTAAATCAACAATAGCCTGATAATTGTCTCTCATTAGAGACAGCATAACTGATGTTAGCAACAATACGGAGCAGTGGAAAGAATGAAGAGACGAGAGCTGCAAATTGCAATCCCAACTACCAGACCTACAATTCCCCCTTTTTTAACAGAATTATCAAAAGAAATCAATAGTGAAAAAGGCTTGGTTGCTTGGCTTGACTCTCTGCTGCTTGCTACAAGATGGGAATCATTCGTTAACCGATTTGTTCTTCTTTTCACATCCTCTTTGTAGTGTTACAAAAAAAAAATTCATTTACACCCCCCCCCTCTCTCTTACCATTATAAATCCTCACTAGGCTATTCATTATATTGTTCTAGTAGTAATGTAATGCTATGTATTCAGCGTGCCACATTCTATTTTCTACCCTGTATTACATTGCAGAAATTCAAGGCCCTCATTTACAGTGAAGGCTCTTTTTTATCTCTGCATCATAAAGACCTGGCAAGCAAATATTGTTGGTCTAAAAAATTTTAAAAGGCCTGGTGGAACCTGGTCAGTCAGCCGGACCAGTCTGTATCGCCAGTTAATGGAAATGTGTGTTGAAAGAGGCTGTGATGGTATCCTATTCCCTATACGAGTACTACTTTTTACCAAGGCTTTGGTCAAAAGGAGTGCACTATATAGGGAATAGGGTGCTATTTGGGACGCAGCCTGTGAGATGGGCTCTGCTTGGGCCTGCCTGCCTGTCACAGACGTGTAAGCCCCTGGGAGGTGGAAGGGAAGGGGTGGCCAACGAATGCTCCACAAGGATTGTTCTGGAATGCCTTGTGTTGTGAGGCTGTGAGACAGGGTACTCCACCACTACACCGAGCGGTGTAGATCTATTCCCCCTGATTTCATTCATAGCTGGCTGTATTCAGCACCTTAAAAGAACGCACGCAGAAAACCCCACAAAGGGAGACAACAGTTGCCCAATGCATTGTGAGGTCCAACTTGCCTGGGAGCATTAAGTCCTACTGTAAAGCCTGGTTGAATGGTAATGTGATGGTGTTAAAAGGAAACAGTGGAAAGCTCTCCTATCTCTCTCAATAAGGCCCTCAGTGCTATGATGAAAAATAGCATTTCTCAGTCTGGGAGATAGAATCCGAAAAAGGTAATATTATTTGTAAAGATTCTTAACATTATATTTACACTGACCATCTCTCAGTCTCTGGGAGAGAAAAAAGAATGTAACGCTCTGATGTATCTTAAAGAAATATTGCAAAATAAACTGAGCAGAATGTTTATTGTAAACACACTCATTAATAATACATTTTAACTGCATGACACACTTGCTTTGATTCCAATGATCTCCTGCTAAATATATTTTTCCACGGATCAAATGACTTAATTTGTATTTTTTATGGCCATTTCATTGTTTTGTCAAATTACATTTCATAGAGAAAAATCGATGGCATCTTGCTTGGATAGCAATGGCCATCTTTAGTCTTCAATCTGTAACTGTTCACTAATTTCTCAAATGGACAGATGCTTTAGCTTCTAACACTTAGTCACTCTCTTCTTCATAGCTGCCTTCTTATGTCTCTGTCTCTGTCTCTCTCTCTATTCAAACAGATGAAGCCTGACTTCACCTGCTTAATCAACGTTGGGTGCTGTTGTCAGTGAAGTAGGGACGTTTTAGTGGACCGTTCATGCCATTAAATCACATCTATGAAAAATGAGGAGCTGAGGTTCTGATTGTGGTGCAGAACCACAGAACCAGATGCTGTGGTATAGAGCAAAAAAATAATATTAATTGAAAAGCAAAAAGCTTGTGGAGTGAGAATGTTCCAAATAAATATGTCTATACAGTGTGTGTGACTATTATCTGAAGGCCTACATTATTTTTTCATGCATTTAAAAATAGAATTGAACACCGAGAGAATGGGTTACCTTTTATTTGGTACAAAGGCAACATAGAATAGAGATTACCGGGCAGGCCAGACAGACATACAGAATCTTCTCTTCAATACTGCAGCTCCTGGGCCTTCATTTCCTACTGTGGAAATGTGTAAGACTGAATCACATTATATATGGAAACAAATGCAAAAACATTTTCATTTCTTAATTATGTTTGGTCAAAAATAGATTAACAAAAAATATATATGTGCCAGTATGATTCATTGTTAAACAATTGTTCATAAATTGACACACATTTCCTTGAAAACAAATGTGATTGGTATGAAGATAATTTGTAGTCTTACATCTAATGTTTTACATAATATAAATCACTTAGGCTACTGTTAGGTTTTTAACTTACACTTGTCTAGCTCAATTTTAAGAAACAAATATTTAGTTTCAACCCTATTTAATGCAATGCAAACAAATATATAGAAAAAGCTGAAAATAATGTCTGAGAGCAAAAGAGAGGGGAGTTCCTTTTATGACGAGAGGTCTATTGTCCATCTGTCCTAAAGCAATTGTACTTGCACATTTCCATATCACATAGGCAAACGTGATCTGACATACACAGCTCCTCCTCAGCATGCATTGGAGAAAAACATTAGCATAGCCGTCAAGGATGGATGCTGCACACTCTGGGTTAAAGCTTTTCATTTCAACACATATCAGATGTAGGCGAGTCTGCCCAAAATAACACTGATTCTCCTGAGAGAAAGAACATCCATAGGCTGCAATAATCTCAAGAAAGAGAGAGAAAGGATACGTAATGATCTGAGGGTTGATTAAATTAAAAACCATTCAATGCATGCAGATAAATTTATTCAAATATATTATTGCTGCAACATTGTCAGCATATAAGACAAGTGTATTTCTCATACAATCCATGGAGGTTTACAGTATGATGAGAGAAAACTGTTACGCAAGGTCTGATTCTGTTCTATCCCGAGACAGACAAATTAAAGTTAATAAAGCTTTTGAATTAAATGGGCAGAAAAACATGGGCAATACAAAGGTGGATTTGAGTAACGGGCTCTTTCTTTTCACCTTTATTTTAACAGGGAGTCATATTGACACCAAGGTCTCTTCTTCTCTCTTGCAAAATTAGAGACCGCCTAAATCCCATCCAATACGTTTTTCAATTCTTCAATTCTTACATTTGAAATAGAAGGCATAGAGAGAGGGCTTGAGTTGAGGGATGTTGGATGGCTTGGTGAAGGGGTATGACGGATTAGTGAGGCTCCCTTAGATAAAAGGCAGATGGATTTCTACAGCTCTGGTTTATTCAAAATCATTGAAAAAAGGTCAGGGGGAGAGAGGCGCCTAACTATTGTTCCCAGCCAGCTACTTGTAAGGAAACAATGATCTCTCCCTAACCTCGGATAATACAATGCCTTTGAAAAGTTCACCGCCATTTAAAAAACCTTTCAGCAAACAGGCATGTGCGCGCGCACACACATACCCACACCCACACCTTTCAAGAGAGCAATTTAACAATTCAAGAGTGTATAAATTGGTAACAATTTCTACACAATTTACCACAGATAATATAAAATATATAGGCCTACTCTACTGGAATTGCTTCCATTCTATTCCATCCTTTGGATCTCAGTCTGGCAAACTGGCAAACATAGCTATACAACTTTGATATTATGCACACTCATATTGTGATGCATGATGGTCCTCCTAATTAATTATATGTACACAACATTAAAACAAGTAAATAAAATACAACATGAAGTGCCACTATTGCAGGCATAATACCTGTTCTATATTCCAATAATGTATGTTCACTTCAATATATCAGAATACCAGAGAATACTGAATAGACTAGACAAAAATAAACCAGATAAATATAACGTTATGAATTTTTTAAATAAAAAATCTAAAGACTGTGTAGGCTACAGAAATATGCACTGAGTCCACCTCTGGCAACTATGGGCCATCAATCTTCGTAATGCGTAAACTCCAGGTTCTGCACCGCGCTAACCTCAGATTGCTATAGCAGTGTGGTCAAAATAGATCGAAAATGTGAGACTTTAATACAAATACGAGCCTATTATTGGATTTGTATTGCAGGCTTTGGTTAATTAATATACAATATTACCAACGGAGGATTACGCATGGTCACCATATGAAATACAAAAACGTCATGCGTAATGCGCAATTATCCATACTGAGCAGTATCCTAGGCTATAGCCTATGCATGACAAAACAACATATATTAATAGATAATCATATGAACTCAAAGCACAATCAAAATTATGATCAATAGCCTACACAACATGCACCTGCTGAACATGAGATAAAAACGAAGCCAAGAGGTGTTGCAATAATGCGTAATCGTATGCGAATATTTACCGAAATCCATGTTGAGATGCTACAGAGATTCCTAGAGCTTCAGCTATTCCCTATTCCACCTGAGAGCACGCGCGACACGGCACCGGATGCACAGACACTAGCAGCGGCGGCGACAGCCTCTCTCTTTCGTCTCTCAAAAGTTCACAGCCTCTCTCTTCATCAGTGACAAAGGCGCACACACGGCAGCAGTTGCCCTGCACCGTACTCCTCAAATGAGGTGAAAGCTTGGAGAAAAATGTAATACACCAACAGATTTTTCTTTTTCCTCGACAAACTCAGTAGTAAGAGAAGCCTCAACTGTACGCTGCTCCAGCGGGATGGAGAAGCGGATAAGCGTATGGGAGATTTTTTCGCTTTGGAAGACTAGAAAGTGAGAGGCTCCTTATATTGAGCGGTCCTCGATACGCTGTCTGTACCACATCACGTCATATCCACTGGTTGCCATGGTGATGCCTCCACATGTTGCGGACAGTGTAGTGAACATAGTGAAAGCTTGAGGAGAGCTCAGAGCTGGCTGTTGAAAAGCTTGTCGGGAATATGAATGGACCCTGCGCAATTGCTTGCCTCTCATATGTACAATTGTTTAGGGTTATCTTATGGAATAGCCAAACTAGGCTTTATTTCTATTCTTTTTTTTATACCTTCTTGGATATGATAACTAATTGGGTCGTTCCACGAAATTAGTGCCTTTTGTGTGTCTCTGATATTTTAAGTCGAAATTGGCACCACTATTGAAAAGCCTGTTATATTAAATGAAGTGACCTTTAATATAGACCACATGGAATATTCAATATATCTGATGTTTAATATGAATAAAGACTTGCTTGAGTGCCAACATTCTGCATTTTTTCATGTCCTTCTGTGCACTTTGTGACTTCTATGAAGATTTCTAACCCACCTAACCCCCAAAAAATGTCCACATCATTGTAAAGCCCTAGTTATTTTGTTGCTTTGACAACTTCATTTATGAAGATTATTATTTATTTAATGTGACTAGTGATTCATTTTAAGGTTAAAAAAAATTTAAAATACTTTTTTCAATAGAAACATCTAATAGTCAAATCATAGTGTAAAAGCAGATGAGCTGCTTCTACTCTTTTTGGCACTTTTCTGGTGTTCTGTGGATCAAGCATAACATGCCAACCCTTTTAGCCATAAATAGACAAGCTAGAATTTATTTTACAATTTCACATTTTTTGTGAAGCTTACATTCAATTGCCCACAACAAGCTTCCATTCACCATTTCCCCATTTATAGCTGATTTAAGATTAAATCGCCAACCCTGTTATGGTCAACCCTGTTATGGTCAACCCTGTTACTTTATGTCACTTAGTAGGCACTTACTATAGTACTTTTTTTATTTAACCTCTTGAGATGATAAAACATTTATTAAGTTGAACATGAGCTCTTCATGACAGAATGTCAACGTTTAGTTACACTACCCCAAAAGGCACTGATTAAGTGGAACTACCAAATTAATGGAAGTAAAGGGGTGAAAGCATATAATCAGTTTTATATCTATGGGTTGAAAATCATCCTTTACCTGTTCAACTGTATTCTGTCCATGTTGTCCTCAGATTTACAGTAGGCCTATGCTATTCAACTGCAGCCGCCTTAGCATTCACCTGCTCAAAAAAATGTTTTCATCATAAAAAGTAAAACCTGACGACCATCATTCATGCTGTCTTATGTCAGTCCTGCTGAGACACAAAACTATGTATCTGATTTTTGGTATTGCAGGTGTCAGCATTGACCATGTACTGCAGTAGTGACTCACAATGTCCTATCCTCAAAAGGCCACAGTATGCAGAGAGAAGGAGCAGAGACTTACTCCGCTACAGTACACACAGGGACAAACAATAACAAAATACTGGTAATTAGTTATTAGCACCAGAAAGGACTGCTCCTATGGAGGGCAACAGCTGCAGCAAACATGGCGGAAGGAAGGCTGGGTTGTTGGGTCTGAGAAACCAGGAGGGGGGCGAGGGGAGCGGTGGAGGGGAGAGAAAGGGTTAAAGAAGGTATACGTCCCAAATGGCACCCTGTTCCCTATATTGTGCACTACTTTTGACCATGGCTGATCAAAAGTAGTGCACTATATAGGGAACAGTATGCCATTTGCGACACAAAGGGGAGAGAAGGAGATCCTGTCTAATGCAGATGACAAGTCTTGGTGGGACGCTTCAGTTTATCTTTCTATTCAGGCCCCACTCTTACGTTCGTTGGTCCATTGTTCCCCTGTGTGACAGCTGGAGGTGACAGGCTCAGCTCTGGGACAAAACAGGCCCCTTTCACTCTGCACCGGGCCGCACTCGGACAAACAGAAAGGATGCCACAGCCAGCTACAGCTTACAGCTCCAATATCTAATTTCCCCCTTAGCAGCATGCACACACTCTCATTTAGGATAGGCTGGCTAGCCCAGGGGTTTTCTCCCTCTAAACAGCATCTTAAAAGGCAGTATTAAACGTTGGAGAGTTAAAAAGGTTAAAAAAGTATTAATTTATATTGATTTACTATTCATAGCTTCCGCTCCGAATGAGGTACAGATCTAAAACCAGCTGCGGTGAGTTCCCTGACCTCTCTTGTCCATGATGCTATGGAAATACGTTTGATGTGAGAGATGGGGAAAAATAAGTGTAACTTCTTTTGCCAAGCTGAGAGCACAAACTAATCTCTCCACCTTTCAGAGACCACTGATTTCCCATCCCCCATGAGCCCCTGTGTCTCTTGGTAATTTGAACAAAACAAACACGCAAAGCAAAAGCCTGGCTGAGTCTCAAATGGCACTCTATTCCCTATACAATGCACTACTTTTGACCAGGCCTTCAAAAGCCCTCAACATAGGCTGCAGTACATCATTATGCACCTATAACACCTCGCCTCCACATCCTCTCTTGGCTGCTGAAAAACCAGCTGTGACGAGGCACTTTATACGGGCAGAGAGGATTTATAGTGATAGTGAAAAGGATTGGACACAGAGAGAATAAGCAAGCAAAGGAAGCCTCTTTACTCTGCAGTCCGAGTGCTTCTTCACGCTGCTCAAGCCGTACCTGTCCAGACAGCCCACACAGAGGCTGCGTCCCAAATGGCACCCTATTCCCTGTATAGTGCATTGCTGTTGACCAGAATAAGCTCACTTCTCAAGGTGGAACATTTTTGACAAGCAAGCTCACATAACCAGCCTGCATGTGTGTGTGTGCTGGAGAGACTGACCGGGCTCAGGCTCTGTCTGCAGTCTGACAGGTGTCTCCAGGATTTCCACCAAATTGAGCATTTCATGCTGTGTGCTTAATTTCACAACCCAGGTCACATAGTCCTTGGTTGGTCACAGAATAGTGTGATCAGGGTTAATACGGGTAGGCTTTAATTGACATCTGAAAACATACTCCACCCCTTAAATCTGCCACCTAGGTATTCTAGTTATTTTTCTCACAATTAATTCTCAAATAAATAATAAAATGATGATGAATGATCAATTCTTACAGTCATACGCTTTATCCCATGGTTATATAAGCATACATTGTATCCAGAATAATAGAAAAAACTGCTAGTGCTTGAGAGTGTAAGAAATCAGTAGTTCAGATAAGGTACAGTTACTTAGCCACTGCACAGTATAACAAGAAGAGGAGTAGTAGTAGACTGGTACTGAGTAGACTGAGGTCTGGCTCCATAAGAAAGGTGTGCATAATAAAGCAAAGAACTACCAGATGTAAAAAAAAAAAAAAAAAAAAAGCCTATAATTGGCAAGGACCTTATTGTTATCACAATCCCCTCAGCCTGCCTCGAACAAAAAGAGCCAATTCATTTAGGAGACTCTGAGGCATTCTCATTTGTGTGTGTGTGTGTGTGTGTGTGTGTGTGTGTGTGTGTGTGTGTGTGGGCACGCGCGCATGCTCTATGTTGAAAAGCTCTATGCATGCTACGAACACAAATAGAATTCAGAAAATAGTTTTTGTTGGAAGGAGACGTTTTCTCTCCCAAGTGTCTTTTGACTGACCACGTGTATCTACCGCGGTGAATGACGAAATGTTGAAATGAAGTGAACAGTATGAATTCAGAAAATAGTTTTTGTTGGAAGGAGACGTTTTCTCTCCCAAGTGTCTTTTGACTGACCACGTGTATCTACCGCGGTGAATGACGAAATGTTGAAATGAAGTGAACAGGATGTTCAATGCATATCCACTGAATGGGATTGCTCTTAGAGAGAATGCATTTCACTGGCATAGTGTTAGAGGTGGCTAGCTGGGGATGTGCTGTGCTGTTGTCAGTGGAGGTGGTCTGTTCCAGCTGTTAGTCATATACTTATATATACTATTGTAAAGATATAAGAGTCTCACTGAAATACAGTAGGGAATACAATAATCTAATATAATTCAATTTATAGAAACAAAGAAAGAAAATACAATATTGACTTCTTAACGTTCTCGTACTGTAACTGAGATAGAATAGGCCACCCCTTAGTACAGACATGTATTCATCACCCGACCCTCACAGTGTCGTTAATGCAGTTTGTGTGGCGCTGGCGGGGTTTTATTAGCCACATTAGGTGAAGACGAAAACAGACAACTGGGTGAGTTTTAAACACTGATGACCTGAGAGCACTAGTAACAAAATCTGCTACCCAGCCAGAGGGTAACAATATGATTTCTCGCAACAATTTTGTGGTCATTATCAAAGTCATTTTAGTTTTTTTTTAACCCCTACAAGTGAGGAAGGAGGTGAGGTCACATGTCTTCACAATGGGAAGGAGAGAAAGAAAGAAAACAATAAAAGCGCTTGCATAATTATTCATAATTAGCTGCACTCCCTCTGGACCAGGCCCATGTCATTGTCATGACAACAATATTCCCCACCCCCATAGCACCCACACAACCCCACCCCACCCCACTCCTCAAACACCAATGTGACCCGCTCTCAACTGAAAACGTCCTCCGGGCAAGCAGCTTATGATTGCTTCCCAAAAGGCTCTCTATCCCATACATATTGCACTACTCTTGACCAGAGCATAGTGCACTATATATGGAATAGGGTGCCATTTGGGACGCATACATTACCCCATGTCTCTGATGGTTAGGGAGGGGAGAGTGGCAGTGGGCCAGGGTGCTTGGGCCTGACCCGTCCACTCCCCTCCCCTGCCACCCTTCTCTCTAGCCAGCCAGCCTGGCTCATGTCTCATGGTGTCTCATGGTGTCTCATGGTGTCTCATGGTGTCTCATGGTGTACATAGTGACTTAAGGCAATGGCTCTGATTTCACAGTTTAATTACTGCTAATCTGAGGAAGTGGGGCCAATGGTAATGGGCTGGCACACACACACAACCCCCCCCCCCCCCCACACACACACACACACACACACACACACACAAAGCAGCAACACAGGAGGATGTCAGGACAGTGTTGGGATAAGAAACTAGTATTTGTTTCTGAGCTTGATACTCTCTGATTCAGAGGGGTTGGGTTAACTAGGATTTGTTTCTGAGCTTGATACTTACTCTCTGATTCAGAGGGGTTGGGTTAAATGAGGAAGACACATTTCAGTTGAATGCATTCAGTTGTACAACTTACTAGTATCCCCACTTTCTCTTTCCTTTCCCTTTCTTTTTACATGAAGACTTTGTACCCTTAAGCAAACATGAATTTGTAATGAAGAGTGCTACTACATATCATATTCCACAGGATCCTAAGAGGCATTTTACAGCACAATAGCTCTCTTGCACAGCTCTGCAATGCGCAATTCAAATACATTTACAAAACAAAAATGAAAAACAAATAATATTCCAAATAAATGTTGCCTTGTATTTTATTACTCTGACTGACAGGTATGTGGGAAGAAGGGAGGAGGGGATGAGGGAAACTCCTGAACCTTCTGTTTTAATTTAAGAAGCATTCTAATCAAATTTCTCCTTATGCATTTATAATTGATATGCAATCAGTCACTTGAGACAGATACCTCCGACAGGTATTCATCCATTACATTTGGGCTTGTGCTCATTTCATGGTGCCTGCCTGTTCTACTTTTGTTGTTGATGCGTTTTAAAATGAAAATATGTAATTATTAGCTACTCATTTGAAATGTCTCTCTTGGTAGTGAAAGTGCCAGATCTCCACAGAGACCTTTCTATACTACAGGGGTGTGTTGAGATGCCCTTTGAGAGACAACAGATAAAACTCCATCAACATTTAAATCTTTTCATTGTGATCCAAATGATAAACTTGATAAAATCTGTCAATAGTGAAATCTTTTTTTTCTGCTGCTCTAGGATAGGATAAATGTACTGTTTGGTGCTGAGCAGTTAATAGTTGTATTGCCATCAAAATGATGAAATCTTTTCAGTAATTAGTTGATAAAAGCGACCAAGGTCAATCCGATGGGAGATTGCACTCTCTCTCTCTCTCTCTCTCTCTCCTATTCTCGATCTCCAACAACCTCCTCTCTCGCTCTCTGCCAATGCCTCTGTCTTCCCTTCTCCCGAGGAGAGCGTTATTGAAAGAATATATCGTTTTTTTTTTTATCTTGGTGAAATGTCTGGCCGGCACAGGAAGCGCCAATTGCTAATCATAATAGAGACGTAGACGTCCTACTGTGTTTGATCAGGTAGGGAATATAACAGACACCAATAATACGCGAAAGGGGAAATTTACTCCAGCTAATTGTTCAGCAGACACGGCATGCTCTGATTAAAAACAACTCAATTTGCCAATATAGAAGGAAGGCAAATAACAATATTATGACTAAAGTAATGTATTAAATGCACACATACAACAACTGAGCAACAATACCAGTATCACCCTACAAATGAACAAATGTTAACTTGACCTTTTATGATTTCAATTATATTAAATGAATATAATGAGAAATTAATGCGAGACAACGCTGTAAAGATCTTATTAAAATAAAGGGCTCTATTCAATCTGTAAAGCTACAGATTCCGTGATAGAAATGTAAAGGCGCGAATGAAGTCTCTGCTAAAGCGGGAACATTGCCTTTAAATTTCCGCGTAAAGCTAAACTTCCGCGATTCAGATGAAATAGAAACCCAAGTAGACACACAATAAACAAACAAAGCACATGTTTATATGAGATAAATAAATAGCTCTGGAAGGAAGGAGGGAGGGAGGGAGGGACGGAGGGATCAGGAAAAGTTACAAGGAGGGAGGGTAAGAGGGAGTCAGGGAGGGAGGTAGAGACCAAGGGAGGAAAGACGGGATGCAGGGAGAGAGGGATGGAGTGACGGAGGGAGAGATTCACATCAAATTACTGCATATGACCATTGAAGAAGACTACGTAGCTCAGTCAGGTCCTGTCAATGTCAGAGGACCATACTGTACTGTACAGCAGACTGCCAGTTAGGATCACATGGCTCCTCTTCCGTTTCACTACCAAAAAGCATGAACATCATACCATAACATTGTTTAAAGGCCCCAAGCACTGTCTCTCCTGGCATGAGTACAGAAGAAGAAGCTAATCCATATCAACTGTAGTTCTCTCATTGTGTAGCACATATAAGCACCACTTTTGACTAGGGCCTTATGGGCCGATGTTATTTTGCATGGAAGACAACATAGTCAGACAACTAGATTGTCTTCACAGGTCATTGAGCACATTGTCCAATGTTTTGAAAAGCTTGGTATCATTAGATAGAATATGCAATGGTTACCTCTTACTTGGCGGGGAGGACGGTCAGGTGGTTCAAAGAAGGACTTCAAAAAACTGCAGCTGGCCCAGAACAGAGTGGCACTTCTTGCTCTTCACTGTAATCAGAGGGCTAATACCAATACTACGCATGCTAGTCTCTCTTGGCTAAAAGCATCACTTCTTGTTTTTATAAGAAACATTAATTGTATGAAAATTCAAAATTGTTTGCATGGCCAACTTACACACTTACCCCACCAGGGGTCTTTTTCATAGTCCCCAAATCCAAAACAAATTCAAGAAAACATACAGTATTATATACTGTAGAGTCGTGATTGCATGGAAGTCGCTTTCATCAAAATGGACAGCAAACCTGGTCTCAAAAACCAGATAAAGCAACACCTCACCGCACAACGCCGCTCCCCTATTTGACATAGATTTTTATTTTATTTAACCTTTATTTAACTAGGCAAGTCAGTTAAAAACAAATTATTATTTACAATGACAGCCTACCAGGGAACAGTGGGAACAGTGGGAACTGCCTTGTTCAGGGGCAAAATGACAGATTATTTACCTTGTCAGCTCAGGGATTAGATCCAGCAACCTTTCAGTTACTGGCCCAACACCCTATCCACTAGGCTACCTGCCGCCCCCAAAAAATATAGTGCGTGTATGTACAGATAAGTAGGCTATGTGTGACATTTTACATTTATATAGTTCTGTCCTTGAGCTGTTATTCTCTAATAATGTTCTGCATTATGTCATGTTTTGTGTGGATCCCAGGAGGAGTAGCTGCTGCTATCGCAACAGCTAATGGGGATCCTAATAAAATACAAACAAATGCTAAAGCTCCTATCTATACCTGTATAGGTTTTATTCTTTCCTTTTTGGATGTTTCTCTGCAGAAAGCATCTGACGAGATCCCCTCCTGCGTCAAATGATGATGCTTAATGTCTTCACAAAGCAGAAGGGAAGGAGATGATGATGACAAAGTGCCTCCTCATACCTCCGACCGGAAACAGCCCCGGGAACCCACCTGCTCTAAAGGTCAGGAATGAACTCACACTGCTCTCCTCTCACACTGCTCTCCTCCTCCTCCCTCCCCCTCCCTCGCAATAATGAAAATAGTGAGTTGCAAGGGCTGTTAAGAAGACCAAAAATGTACCCGATGAGTACATACCAATACATTACACACCCAAAACACATATGCCACTACCAACAGTGAGTCCTTGCTGAGATCACTGAGGCTGAGATGGTATGACTGCAGGTCATTTTGAATGACACGACAAGTACAGTACAGCTCTTTGCATTACAGGAATGAGACAGAGATTGAGAGATCGAGACAGAGAGATGGAGATTGTGATCGAGAGTATATACAGTGTGAGTCTGTTTGGTTTAGAACTGTGAGAGTCACCTACCTGTTGTATTCATAGTTATGTGCAATAGCACCACAGCGATCCAGGAGCAGCATCTGATGTGGCGAACAACTCCAGAGCTATCCCAGCATGCCCCTGGCCACAGGCCTCATAGTGGAGATGCATCCCAAATGGCACCTTATTCCCTATACGGTGCACTACTTTTGATCGGGCCCATATGGCTCTGGTCTAAAGTAGTGCACTATATAGGGTAAAGGGGTGCCATTTTGGATGCACTCTGGGACTTATTACCATATCAAACCCCATTTGGAAGCTGATATCTTGGGCATAAAAATAGAGGTGGCACTTCAATAGCGTCTTGATTACATTTTCACATAGATACATTTGAATATCTATTACAATAGATGCAGATGTATTTTTCTCCATTGCGCTGATGTCCCAATATTTTTCTCTCTTTGTAATGGACATTTGAGCTGTTATAATGTCTGTATGCCGGTAAACAGATAACCACACTCTCTCTAGGCAGGTAGCTTAGTAGTGGGTCGGCAGGTAGCCTAGTGGTTAGAGCGTTGGGCCAGTAACTGAAAGGTTGTTGGTTCAAATAGCTGAGCCGATAAGATAAAACATCTATTGTTGTGCCCTTGAGCAAGGCACTTACACCTAATTTGCTCCAGGGGCGCTGTACTATTATGGCTGAACCTGTAAAACAACACATTTCACTGCACCTATCTGGTGTATGTGACAATAAAAAAAGATATATATGTTTTTTCTTAATCCATTGAAATGAGTCTCCATCATTCACACTAATGAATAATTTGTAATATTCTTCTCCAATATCAACAAATGTTTTCGATAGGGCATCTAGGCATGAGATAGATTGGAAATCAATGTGAAATGTGTGTAAACAGCCATATAATTAAATAATCATTCATTATTTATTTAAAATGTAATCAATGTTTGTCTGTTTATTACTATCAAAACAATTATAACATGTCATCAGGAGGCAGCCACATAGTAAAGGTATTAAAGTGTATTGTATTTAGAGAGCTAAATCCATAACAGATAGCTTTAATCCTTTTTATAGACAGAGTTGTGCAGTCAGTGACTTTGTCCCAAATGGCACCCTATAATCTATTTAATGTACTACTTTGACCAGGGCTTTGGTCAAACGTAGTGCACTATATAAGGAATAGGGTGCCATTTGGGACTCAACCAGTCTCTCCCAGGATAGGGCCTTTGTAGCCACCACGGTTGTAATCAATTCAAATGGCTGTGTGGGGCTATCTAATCACTAACCACGCTCCTGTGTTTTCACTTTGATTAATTCCTTCCCCTTGCTGTCTAAAACACAGTTTTGAGGACAGATTGGAAGGAGAACAACTCAAGCTGAACAAAGCAGCGTTGCAGCACAGGGGACTGACTGGGATTACTGGTAGCTTCTCCAGGACAATTATAATCTGGGTTCTGCCAAGACTCCTTATCTCACACTACTCATAATTGGACCTGTGTAGAAGAAGTGTGTATGGTCGTGTCCCAAATGGTCATCTTTTCCCTATATAGTGCCCCCATAGGGCTTAGGTCAAAACTATAGCACTATTGAGGGAATAGGGTGACATTTGGGGCACAACCGATGGTCGCGTTGACTAACGGTATAGCTATAACATCAAAAGTGTATTTCTGTTTTATTTCAAACTCAGATATTGACAAATAAATAAAACGCTCTACCCGTCATCACTTTTTTCTCCTACAATCTACAATGAGCAATATATAGTATATCCAACAGAACATCTATGGAGAATAGAAAAACCTTTAAGGTGTGCACTCAGTCTCCTCTGTCTGATT
This sequence comes from Thymallus thymallus, assembly GCA_023634145.1. NCBI lineage: Eukaryota > Metazoa > Chordata > Actinopteri > Salmoniformes > Salmonidae > Thymallus > Thymallus thymallus. The sequence goes on along the minus strand of CM042383.1, from coordinate 13,198,550 downwards.
ACAGTAGACATCTATCTATCTCAGTGTTCTGAGGGAATCCATTTCAGAGCACAATCGTGAAATGGAGTAACTCTCTCCACCCCACCCAGGCTAGGCAAAGGAGAGGGATATTAGGGCACCAGGCATCATCTAAATAGGCCTTTGTTTGTGCCCCAACTGCACCCTATCCCTACATATTGCAATATTCTCATACGTTAAATAAAGGTAAAATAAAAAAAAATACAATAAATACATAAAATGTGATCAGACCCCCATGGGCCATGGTCAAAAGTAGTGCACTACATAGGGACCCATACCCTTCCCTCTCACAACAGCAGTTCAATTGGTGATAATAGGCTCCATTCAGGCCTAGTATTGAATATTTTTTTCTCTCTCTCTCGCTCTCGACACGGTTGTGATACAGCCTGGATTCGAACCAGGGTGTCTGTAGTGACGCCTCTAGCACTGAGATGTAGTGCCTTAGACCGCTGCACCATTTGGGAGCCCAGTAACAGAGACAGGAGAGACACTCCACAGTGTATTTAATAGAGACGTGGCAGAGAATGGTAATGTCCAGAGAAACTAAACGTGGGTACTGAAAATGCGCTTTATACTGCTGACTGCTGAGCACAGAAAATACAATCATTTGTCCAGTTTATTTGTCATGGTCGCTGTTTACGTGTATGTACTCTAACATCATAGCTGATCCCCAAAAAACATGCCATTTGAGACGCAGCCCCATATAAAGGAGGGTACTTACATCTGTGACCCCAGCCTCCAGAATGATCACCTTGGCCTCCTTTTCCACTGCATCCTTCTGGCGGACTGGGAACGAGGGAAACAGAGGCATGTGTGAGACTAGACTGCTGTCAATCACTCTTATAGGAGAATATGTGAAGCACGTGGTTAGAGGAGCAGCTCCAAGGAGAAACAGTCTATGTCAAAATGGTACCCTATTCCCTATTGAGTGCCCTACTTTTGTCCTTGGTCAAACGTAGGGCACTCAATAGGGAATAGGGTACCATATGGGACACAAAGCGACTGGTTAATAACTAGCACTAGATTAAATAATGTGGGTATGGTATCGAGTGTATTTAGGCCTGAGGGTATTTGATATAAAAGCTAAATCAAGGTTTATTTGCCTCTTGTTGATTGAACTAGCAATACAGTATGTACATTTTCTTACTGATCAATTATATTTCCATCTCTTTTTGCAACCGTTGAATATATTAAGGCGAAATATATCTTCTCCGAAATAGATTTATAAAACTCACGTTGAAACCTTCCTTCCTTTCTTCCTTAAGAGGAAATAATTGTGAGGTTTAATTCAAATTCATGGAGGACTAATATTAAAGAAAGAACAAAATGTTATGAAAAACTGTGCATAATTGGCATTCACTTTGTTTTCCATGTGAAAGCACCTCCTTTGTTGATGCATCCGGCAGATGAAGGATATGCAAATAACCTGGGGAGCGCTCTTCTAGGTCCCAAATGGCATCCTATTTCCTATTGTACACTACTTTTGACTGGGGCCCATAGGGCTCCGGTCAAAAGTAGTCCACTATGTAGGGAATTTGGTGCCATTTGAGACAACCCTCAACTCTATAATGTTCTCCAAATCCATCCAATAGCCTATCTAATGAGTGTTTTAATCTATCACAGTAATTCTTTGCTCTCGTCAATTTATGCAGAACCCCGTATAATTACGCTGTGCGGCTTCAGATGGATGATTTGATTGAACTGAACTAAGCTCTGAACCTGAGGAGGGGAGTGTGACCACCATGTCTGCCATGGACCAGGCTGTCAAAGAGGATGTCTTAATAATGCTTTCAGAGCCAGACCACCTGGGCTACACACATACTTAATGAACACGGGGCTGTTTCCACTGAACCACAACCACTGGAGTCAGTCTTCTCCATGGCCATTACACTACTGTCCAGTAAATGCATTGCAGAGCGGACACTCAGGAACAGCCAGTGGTAACACATTGCCTTAGCAAGTGAGACTTGCCCACAAAGACATGGACATAAAAACCCAGACAGTCAATCAACTACAACCATACATCACAGCATGATGAGCATAAAATAACCAAGTAAACAGACAAATGAACATGAAAAGAATCCCCATGCTGTCCATAGGAGGGATCCAACAAGCACACAGCAACAAGTGGGACTTCTCTTCCTGGTGCTTGGATGTGATGTTAACGGTGAAGGTGAGCTAATTACAGCCAGACAGTCTCTCATTAGACAATACTTTTGGCATCACAAGACCACAGTGTGGAGCGTGGCTTCCCTACATCCAGCCTCCTCTCCTCTCCTCTCCTCTCCTCTCCTCTCCTCTCCTCTCCTCTCCTCTCCTCTCCTCTCCTCTCCTCTCCTCTCCTCTCCTCTCCTCTCCTCTCCTCTCCTCTCCTCTCCTCTCCTCTCCCACAGACTCTTAATGAGCAGCAGTCTAACTAGAGCACGGCAACTCAACAGCCAGAATGAGCAGGTTTGTTTGTACCACACTGAGTGGTTCCCAAATCACAACCTGCATGGATGGATCTTTGAAACTACTAACAAACTATAAAGCGGGTGAGGGCAAATTGCCAATTATGTTTACAGTTTGCATACCTGCAGATTTCGAAAGTCTGAGATATGACGAGACATTTTGAATACAAATTGCAAAAGTAAACTAGATACAGATTTTCATTGCATGTGCTGTATGATTTCCATATCCACATCATTCCATTTTATGTACACCTTGTTCAGTGTGCTCCGTGTTTTGTTACATAGTTTCACATGACAGATTATGTTGCTTAAGAAACAGTGGGCAGCAGAAAAAAGATATCTCATTCTATGAGCGAGTAGCTGCCTTTTTCCCTTCGAAAATACAGAGGAGTTTCATTTGTCACCCCGTGTCCTGAGTTCTGCTTTATGTTAACTCAATGTATCAGAGGCGCCTCGAGGGGAACAAAGCAGCCAGGATTCAAACAAATGCTACATATTTCACCATTGAATGAAGGAAAAGGCCTGGTTCTATGAGGTCTATGAGTTCAGAGCCCAGAATGGGATGCTGTGTCGCATCGGGGACTGTTTCTGAGCACATTTGAGGGCGGTAATGAGAAGTAAACAAGCGCCATCCTTCAAAAGGTGAGGAGCGAGGAGGAACAATCCCTAAATGTGCGATACAGTACACAGATGTAATCACATTACCTGATCATGATAGCAGTGATCCGTGAACAAATTCTAATATATCGAAATGTGTTTTCTGCTGTCTGAAATGTTGTTCAAGCCAAGTGTCACGGTCTTGTGGCTTGAACTTAATATTTGACAGAGTGAGAAGGAAGGAGAAAAAACCCAACAACAACCCCGATAAGTCATATTTTTCCTGCCTGAACCTTCATTTTGTCTAAAGACCATGTCGCCATCTCCAACATCCGGTTGTCAAAACCAATTCCAGAGTCATTTTTCAAATGCTTTTAATTAGATATTGTATTCAGAGGTCTCACTTGCATTAATTAGATTTCTGATATCAACATTTCAGCCTTCAATCTGTTTCAAATGATGTTTTTCTCCAATCTCCAACACCCTAGCCTTATTGCCTCCAGTAATTTAAACTGCAATATGAAGCAATGAGCAATGGGAGATGACTTAGAGTATCACAAAGACAATGCAATATGTAATCAAATTAAAAGCAGGGGGAGAAATGGCATCCCAGGCCACCTGGGGCAAGGAGCCATTACCTCTCTGTGGAGGGAAGAGAGCAGTACTCCATCACACACTGCCTGCATCCCAAATGGCACCCTATTCCCTTCTTAGTGCCATAGGGCTCTGGTCAAAAGTAGTGCACTATGTAGGGAATAGGGTAACATTTGGGAATCAGACACTGTCTGCCAGCTGAATAATGGTAAACAAGCTCCATCTCTATCGAAACATTTATCATCACTCTCCACTGTTTGGAGAGTCTGGTTTACACTGGGAATGTAACATTTTACACACTTTAAATGTTACTGTTATGTGGTTCCACTTCGAGCAACGGTTGTAATATCTAAGAATATATTTTTTTGTTGTGTAATGTGGTTTGTCTCAATATGAAAATTAAACAGATTTATATAACACATCAGTTTATGCAAGATCTGAGCAATTTTGTTGAGCCAATACTTTTGTTTTGTTGTTGTAAATATTGGACTTGACAAGGGATCTGAACCACCAGGACAGACAGTATCAGCCCGTCCACATCAGGGATCTGAACCACCAGGACAGACAGTATCAGCCCGTCCACATCAGGGATCTGAACCACCAGGACAGACAGTATCAGCCCGTCCACATCAGGGATCTGAACCACCAGGACAGACAGTATCAGCCCGTCCACATCAGGGATCTGAACCACCAGGACAGACAGTATCAGCCCGTCCACATCAGGGATCTGAACCACCAGGACAGACAGTATCAGCCCGTCCACATCAGGGATCTGAACCACCAGGACAGACAGTATCAACATTACTGTTTTTTCATATTAGGTAAAATATAACATAACACTGGTAGTACCAGCAACATAAACCATGCCTATCAGAGGGCAGTGAGAGTAGTCTGGCCTGTTAGCCAGTTCCAGTACACTAGCAGACTTTAGACCACAGGGACTCCTGGTAAAGCGAAGGTCTGAATCCCGAACGGCACCCTATTCCCTACTTAGTGCACTACCTTTTGACAAGGGTCCATAGGGCTCTGGTCAAAAGGTAGTGCACTATATAAGGAATAGGGTGTCAACTGGAATGTAAACAAGGTGTTTGGTCTTATCAGGAGTGTTTCTCCCGGACGGTCAGGAACCATTAGCACTCCACTTCCCACATAACCAGGCCTGACCCAGTTGGACACTGGGAGGATTGAGGAAGGAGATAGGATACTTCCCAAATGGCACCCTATTCCGTATATAGTGCATTACTTCTGACCAGGGCCCAAAAGGAATATGGGTGCCATTTGGGACACAGCCACAGCCTGGGACGCAGTACAGTACAGTATCTTTCCGACTGAGTAGTGGAAAAAATTAGAGACCACTTATTGTTCATGACAGGAAAATTCACAAGGACTGGCAACACTTAACGCCTTGCTCTCCTCCCTCTCTCTTTCTCTCTCCTCCCGCACTCTCTCACTTTCTCTTTTCCCCTTCTATCTCTCTCGTTCGCTCTCCTCCCTCTCAGCACGTCCGAGGGGTGACTTTTACGTCTGACTCATCTCTCATCTCTCAAGCCGATTGAGTGAGTGAGGACCGACCGTCGGCTGCAGCAGCCGCCAGCCAGCTCCAGCTAGCTCAAATATGATTGCTGCATGATCCCTCAAGCATTTTGAAGACCCTCTGACAGCCCCATGCATGTCAATAGTCCAATAAAGGCTAGAGTAAAAGATAGATGGATGGTTCATTTGTAGTGTGAGAAACCTTGTGGTGTGTGGAAAGGCATATTTTTTTAAAGCAAAATTGTATTTTTAACGGAGGTTGTACACAGTTGTAAGCAGCAACCTGGACAAAACATTACACAAGGTTATCCGGTGTACGTGGACGCGCGCGCGTGTGTGCGTGCGTCTGAAACACAGAGGAGACTTAAAGCCTCCTGGCACAATTCCATGGTCAAGGCCATCTCAGTAGGAGATGCACTCCTTGGGGAGCCTGCAGTACAGTCAGAGGCTTTCCATTGAAATCACACTTACAGGAAATGTCTCCTATTATTGCTGCAGGGAGGACAAGGGCTGACACACTGGGAAAATGTTCAATTGTTTCCAAGCACTGGAAGCTCCATACCCACAATGCAGGCTATTTCTTAGATTGTGCTGGGTTTGTTCATATTGTTCGCTCGGTTTTTCAGACAGTGGATATCGGCTGATGCTTTATTACAAACAATCCATTCTGTATGACAGTCTTTAAAGTGTCCATGACCTTTTGTGTCAAATAATCCAATATGTGACTGAATGTGCGGGTAGGATGGGGTCAGTTGTAAAAGGCTTTTGCACAAATTCAAAGGTATAATACTTGATAATATGAAAATAAACACTGAAGGAATTCATTCAACTTGCATAATGCTCAAGCCTCTGACAATGGTGTTACACATGCTTGGCATGTCCAATCCAACCAGAGTATTTCACTGGTCTTTTAGCACATTCATCCACACTGGGACAGCTGTACACTCAGTTGGGTCGACACCAGAAGACTATGACATTGTCACTATGCTGGGAGGACAGCAGCGGAGCACGCCTTTATCACCCAAAGCCCAGGGCTACAGGCAGACACACGGGCTGATGAGAAAAGCTGTGACAACAGAGGCCTCACGTCACTATGGGTGGTTGGGCGGTAGGTAGCCTAGCGGTTAGAGCGTTGGGCCAGTAACCGAAAGGTCGCTGGTTCGAATACCTGAGCCAACAAGGTGAAAAACCTGTTGATGTGTCCTTGAGCAAGGTACTTAACCCTAATTTGCTCCAGGGGCTGACCCTGTAGGTAGGCCGTCATTGTAAATAAGAATTTGTTCTTAACTGACTTGCCTAGTTAAATAAAGTTTCAATAAAAAATGTTTAAATAAATGCTATCCTCCACGGACAAGTCCTCTCGTCCTGCGGCACGTAATTACAAACCCGGCTCTTAGCTGGACGAAGATTGACCGTCCCCCCAAAATCCACAGCGTTAGATGGAACTATCAAGGGACATCTGGGTGAAGAGATTGCAGTGGAGGACTGTCACTTTATTTCGCCATATGCAGCAGCCAAGAAGACGAGACATTGTAAATGCTGAAAACATATGAATGCCTCCAGGAGGTACGGGAAGCTGGAGACTGGCCAGACGCTGCCTGTATGACCGGTTGAAGGGACGCTGGACACTGGCCAGACGCTGCCTGTATGAGCGGTTAGAGGGAGGCTGGAGACTGGCCAGACGCTGCCTGTATGAGCGGTTAGAGGGTGGCAGGAGTCTGGCCAGACGCTGCCTGTATGAGCTGTTAGATTGTTGGCTCGCTCGCCTCGTTCTCCCGAGGAATGAAGCCAATGGAGTCCAGATTGTAAATAAAGGAAAGCCTAGGGGCAGCACAGCGCTGGAAGGCAGTGTAGTGAGTCCCTGGCAGCACAGCGCTGGCAGGCAGTGTAGTGAGTCCCTGGCAGCACAGCGCTGGCAGGCAGTGTAGTGAGTCCCTGGCAGCACAGCGCTGGAAGGCAGTGTAGTGAGTCCCTGGCAGAACAGCTCTGGAAGGCAGTGTAGGGAGTCCCTGACAGCACAGCACTGGAAGGCACAGCCCACTCAGTGTAACTACCTAACTCTGTGAGATGGTATCAAAGGATGATATTCATACCCCCTGGATAACATATCCAAGGCCTAGCTACAACCGCAGGAGAGGAGAAACCAGTTTACCACACTGTGTTGAATCCTAGTAGATCTGTACTAGTCCAGGGAGATGCTGCATTTCTGTCTACCACCTACACCTCTGACATTAGGTCAGCCAAACCACATATACATTAATTTGTGACAATATTATTATTCATAAAGCATATTTTTCATGAACTCAATGTGAATATGTTCATGAATATTCTCCTCTGCAATAGGAGAATTGGATGCCCTCGATACCCCTCCCCCACACTTCTCTTCCCCTGCCCCACCTTCACTGGTGTTTCTTCTGGAGTATGTGTGTACGCTTTCAGACACTGAGATGAGCTGCCTCTGTTCCCTGTCTGCCCATCGGCAAGCGGGCACTACTTATGTGTTCAGACACTGAGCTGAGCCTCTGTCTCTCACACACATACACACACAAACAGAGCCAAATGAAAGGTATTAGCCAGCCTGCTGATGCCCATGGGAGAGAAGGCAGTGGGAGAGAGGTGTATACTGAAGCACACCCAGGTTCTAACCCTCAGAACTGAGTCAGGAAAGGTCTCACAGACAAAAGAGAAAAGATAAGAATACTAAATATACTACAGAATCCTAGAAAATATTATATTCCTATTTCAAGATGGAAAAAAGGTAACAATCCAAATTCACAGGAAGACATATCAAGGCAGGACAGTAGACAGCTGTCTTTGTTTCTTCCTTTCCCCTTTATCAAGAGGTAGGTTGGGGCGGCAGGTAGCCCAGTGGTTAGAGTGTTGGGCCCGTAAACGAGAGGTTGCTGGATCGAATCCCCGAGCTGACAAGGTAAAAATCTGTCATTCTGCCCCTGAACAAGGCAGTTAACCCACTGTTCCTAGGCCGTCATTGAAAATAAGAATTTGTTCTTAACTGACTTGCCTAGTAAAATAAAGGTAAAAGAAAGGTACTGCATTTTCATTTAGATGACTCTAAGACATCGTCCGAAATAGCACCCTTTGAAAAAAAAAATGTAATGTAACCTTTATTTAACTAGGCAAGTCAGTAAAGAACAAATTCGTATTTACAATGACGGCCTACCTACAGGAACAGCCATAGTAGTACAGTGCCCCTGGAGCAAATTAGGGTTAAGTGCCTTGCTCAAAGACACATCGACAGGGATTTGATCCAGCAACCTTTCGGTTACTGGCCCAACGCTCTGACCACTAGGCTACCTGCCACCCTACTTCCCTACTTAGTGCACTACTTTTGACCAGAGCCCAAGTAGTGCAGTCAAAAGTAGGGTGCCATTTAGGACGTAGTCTAACATGGTGGGTTGAGATTACTTGGAGAAATGGAAGTCAGACCGTTGATCTAGAACCCAAGGTGACTTCATTAACGGAATTTGTTCCGGTTGTCATGATAAATCACACGCAGTGTCACTCAAACCCAGGAAGCCAATAGGAAGCCCTGACACTGCAGACACCAGACATTACTGACATCTCATGATCAGTGACCCTGGAGTCAGAAGAATCTGTGATCTCATTTTCCAGCTGGAAATCTCTCTGTCCGGCAGAGCTAAGCTACAGTAAAGCTGTGTCCCAAATGGCACCCTATTTCCTATATAGTGCACTACCTTTAGCTAAAGCCCAGGTCAACAGTAGTGCACTATGTAGGGAGTAGATTGCCATTTGTGACGCAGCCAGAAAAGGCAAAGATGACCCGTAGCTGACCAGGCTGCATCAACACTCAGCTACATCCATAAGCTAAGGTTGCTAAGGTTACACACTGTGTCTGATCCTCTAGGCTGCGAAGCAAGGGAGTTTATTTATCACGCAGTTAGGCAGTCTTCTCAGCACCTTGTGATCTCTAGAATGGCTATGCTGTGATATATCACTGTAAACTACATAAAAACGGACAGTTACTGCATTACAACATTACAGTAACAACCTTATGAGCTTTACTGCTGAATTTCACCTGGGAAATGTCAACTCTAAATTACTGCATTGAAATCCATGAAAAGAGAAAAGTGGAAACTATATTCCACTGCACTTAAGTTACTTAATAGAACAAGCAAATTATTGTAACTTTTCATATTTTCTATAATTAGTTTCAAATAAATTATATAAATAAATATAAACATTATATCAACTGCAGTGACCCACACTGAGCAGTGAACAGCCAGGCCAGCAGTGTTCTAAGAATACAAGGTTGCTGGCTGCAGTACTGTAGCTGTTCATGGCTTCTGCCTGTCAAAGCAGCAGTGTGTGTGTGCGTGTCTGTGTGTGTGTGTGTGTGTTTGTGTGTGTGTGTGTGCATGTGTGTGGTAGCAGTAGTGTGAGAGCCTGGCAGTTAACTTGGTAACATATCGACCTTGGCAGAGCCATTATGCATCACTTGGTCTCCTGCCAGCCAACAGTGGAGCCATGAGAGAGAGAGTATATGTGTGTGTGTGTGTGTGTGTGTGTGTGTGTGTGTGTGTGTGTGTGTGTGTGTGTGTGTGTGTGTGTGTGTGTACAGGTGTAGGATCTTCATTTGAGCCAGTTTTCTACAGCAGAAAAAGTATCCTTCAGGAAATGTGAATTATTATGTGGATTATAATTAATGGGAAAATCAAGTCTGACATTTCAAAGTGGAATATATGCATGTACAGAGTATGTATGTGTGTGTGTGTGTGTGTGGTGGGTTAAAAGGGGAAAGGGGTGGTGGCACAAAGACAGGTGGCACACTCCTGCCAATAGCCTGCACACACGTCTTAAGGAATGTGTTATCACAGATCCAATACACTACAGCTGCACCAAATCACAGCGCTACAGCTGCACCAAATCACAGCGCTACAGCTGCACCAAATCACAGCGCTACAGCTGCACCAAATCACAGCGCTACAGCTGCACCAAATCACAGCGCTACAGCAGGTAGAGTAGGCTTCTTCTGAATTCACAATGTGTGTCCCCCAACTGGCACCCTTAATCAATCAATCATCCGAAAGTATTTTATTAAGCCCGTTTTACAGCAGCATTTGTCAGTGCTAAACAGATACCCAGCCTAAAACCCCAAAGAGCAATCAATGTAGAGGCAGAAGCACAGTGGCTAGGGGAAAATTCCCTAGAAGGCAGGATCCTAGGAAGAAACATAGAGACGAACCAGGCTCCGAGGGGTGACCCAATGTAACTGTACAATGTCTACACTTGAATACCAGGTCACCTCAACCTCACTGGATTAAGCCCACTGTGTATGGCTGAATTGCAGGCCACAGTAAATGACAAACCAAACACAGTTTGTCACAGTTGTTGCTGTTCTAACAAGACCGTTAATAGATCTAAAATCACTCATCCAGAACTCAGGAAAATCAGTTCTCTCTCTGCTGCAAAATACGATCACCTGATTTGCATGCTTTAAATTACATTTTTGTCAGGCAGTTTGGGGATAAAGTCAACAATGTAATTGTCTGCTGTAAAGGTCAGTGTGTATTTGTGCATCTTAAATGGCACCCTATTCCCTATATTATAGTGCACTACATACAGAAGAGATCTACTATTACCAAAGGGCTCTTGTCAAAAATAGTGCACAATAATGGGAATAGGTTGTCATTTGGGACACGCTCGTCTGGGACAGGGGATTGTTGTCATATCACTTTGGGTTGTAATTCCTCTCTCCCGTAATAAGATTTGGAAAGTGTTGCATTAGCACCTTGAAGTATAAACAGCCTTCATAGTGTCTTTTACACTGTGGTAGCAAGAGGGCAGTTCACACAGGAGTAATAGTAATGCAACTGTCCCAAAACAGAAGAAACAACTCAGTTAGACAAAACCTCTCTTTTTCTCTGTCTGCTCATGAATCAGCCAGACACAAATTCTATGTAAAATCATGTCACAGTAAAGAATTAGCTAGTACTTTCCCAATAGTTGTGCATTATGAAGGTTTTATCTGATTCCTCTGCCAGGTTTAGGCTCAATATTATTTATTATCAACGTTGTTTAATTGCTACACCGTTTGAACAGCCTCCTTTCTCCTCTACTATGATCAATAACACTGCAGCCTTTCAACATTACATACACATCAGCCAACAGGACAATATTGCTTTCCTCTGAACTGGCTCTCTAATTAAAAAGATAAGCAGAACCATTTGAAGCTCACATTAATACGCAGTTGTCTTGTTTCTAGGCGTGGATATTGAATAGAGCCAGTCAGATGGACAGAGTCATTTGTGCCGGGTGTTCATTCAGCTTCACATAGATTATTCAAGGTGACTATGGGACTTCCCCGTCTCTACGATGTTGGATCAAGACCAAATAAGCTATCTGTACATTCTTAGAAAAAAAGGTACAATCTAGAACCTAAAAGGGTTCTTCAGCTGTCCCCATAGGACACAGGTGTCAAACTCATTCCACGGAGGGCCGAGTGCCTGCAGGTTTTCAATCCTCCTTTGGACATGATTGATGAATTAAGGTCACTACTAAGGAACTCCCCACACCTGGTTGTCCAGGGCTTAATTGAAAGGAAAAATCTAAAACCTGCAGACACAAGGCCCTCCATGGAATGAGTTAGACACCCCTGCCATAGCAGAACCCTTTGAAGAACCCTTTTTGGTTCCAGGTAAAACCCTTTTGGTTTCAGGTAGAATCCTTTTGAGTTCCATGTAGAACCCTTTCCACAGAGGGTGATACATGAAACCCAAAAGAGTTCTACCTGGAACCAAAAAGGGTTCTCCTATGGCAGGGGTGTCAAACTCATTCCATGGAGGGCCTAGTGTCTGCTGGTCTTTGGTTTTTCCTTTCAATTAAGACTTAGACAACCAGGTGAGTGGAGTTCTTTACTAATCAGTTACCTTAATTCATCAATCAAGTACAAGGGAAGAGTGAAAACCTGCAGACACTCGGCCCTCCGTGGAATGAGTTGTCCTATGGGGACAGCCGAAGAACCCTTTTGGAACCCTTTTTTTCTAAGAGTGTATGATACACTTTAAATTGAATAAACGCAGACTTTGTTTTTGTCAGACCACATGGCAGTCACTGTCCATCAGGAACAAGATAGGAATGAGTTTCATTGTGTGATGTTGATCCCTTCAGCAGGATGAGGAAATGGGGTGCACGGCCTGAGGTGAGCCATAGGCTGTGTACCAAATGGCACCCAATTCTCTATAAAGTGCACTACTTTTGACAAGGAATAGGGTGCCATTTGAGGAGTGAGCCACATTGACCTAAATCACCTATGGCAACAGACAGATCAATTTGAGCCTAGATCCAGGGGGTGAGAATGAGCTGAAGAATGAGCTGATAACCCATACATAATTCACCCCTTCCTTTCTTTTATGATGGGAAGAAAAATACACCCTTTCAATTTGCAGACAGATCTGTTCTTGCCCTTTGGAAAATACTTGATCCATTAAAGCAGAATGAACAGATCTGTTCTTGCCAGTGGAAAATACTTGATCCATTCACGCAGAATGAGACAGAGTAATGTCCATATAGTTCCGGTAGGAAAACACATACGTGGCACATTGAGTCAGTACAACCGAATATGAGAGAAATACCCATCCTAGGCTGCAGTGGGCACATGCATGTGATGCATGAAATGATTGGATCAATATGGATGTTACCAATAATATAAATGCCTAATCTTACCAAAACCTAATTTATAGCTATATACATACATAATTAGATCTGGGACGATAAACCCGAAGATTACCGACACCGACATTGACTGGAACGAATTGCAAAAATCCTTGAAGCTAGAGGTTCCTGTCTCCCTCACGAACTTTAAGCATCAGCTGTCAAAGCTGTTTATCGATCACTGCACCTGTATATAGCCCTTCTGTAAATAGCCCATCCTACTACCTCATCCCCATATACATTTTTTTAACTTCCGCTCAATTTTGCACTCCAGAATCTCTATTTGCACATCATCATTTGCACATCCATCATTCCAGTAATAATGCTAATCTGTAATTTATTTCGCCACTATGGCCTATTTATTGTCTTCCTAACATTACTGCATTTTGCACTACATTTGCACTCTGTATATAGATTTTCTATTGTGTTATTGACTGTACGTTTGTTTATTTCCCATGTGTAACTCTGTTGTTTTTTTGTCGCACTGCCTTGCTTTGTCTTGGCCAGGTCGCAGTTGCAAATGAGAACTTGTTCTCAACTGACCTACCTGGTTAAATAAAGGTGAAATAAATAAAAAATAAAAAACATTGCCCTCTTCTTACCGATGCATTTAGCTTAGGTTTTGTAATTTTCTGCGATTTTGCTACACAAAGTTCCTGCAGATGTTTCTGTTTTATAAAACCATTATTTGGTCAACAGTAATAGCCTATGCAGTATGTTGATTCCTGCTATGAAAGTATCTGCCTGGCCCTGTTTCAATGTCGGCTGCAGTGTGAGCGAGCCATTCACTCACTTTCCCCACTGTGCGCACAAGAGGAAGGCGAGATGCTTTCTGATAACCACAAGCATATGACCGTTGCTCAAAATGCAATTGCTAGACAAAGACCGTTTTAAACGCAACTACTGTTTTAGTTACAAAGAGGAGAGTCGCAGCTTTCTGTGAGTATACCATTTATTTCTTACCTCTTAATATTTAGTTCATGGCACCTCTACAACCGGAGTATGGTTTTGATATGTCCGCAAAGCAGGGGCGCGCAAAAGCAGGGGAGTTTGTGCTGAATAAGACTACATCAAGTATCCTAGGCCTAGCACTGGAAAGTTTTGTTGTACATTACATCTACTGATAGATTAAGCAATTAGCCTACATGTCTATCTAGCAACAAGATCATATATAGAGTTAGCAATCTAGATAAGTGTTTTGAGTTCCCACTTGTGGTGAGTAGTATAGCCTAGGGCCAAGGCCAACAGTCCTATAACCTCAAATTAATCTCTAAAGAGACAGAAATAAATCTGTATTATTATTTTGAATCCTATTTTGACAGGTTGCATATAAAAATATCAATCATGCATTCCCTGGATATGTTAGATGAAATAGCTTACTTTTCGAATCATAGGCTACAGTATTCCTTGGCACTGGGGAAAAAAAACTGTCACTAAAGGAAAGTAGGCCTAACTGTCCATAAAACAATAAAATACAGTATATCTTTGTATTTATCGTTATCGAGCAAAATATTGCCCAGCTCTAACATACATACACACATACATGCATGCATATATGATATACATACATACATACATGCATACATACATACATACATACATACATACATACATACATACATACATACATACATACATACATACATACATACATACATACATACATACACTAGTCCTTTCAATAGATCATGCAATGACACCACCAGTAAATCCACCCAGTGCCTGGTGATTTGGTGCTTAGTCTCTGGGATGCAAATAAAAATTATGAGGAGGACGTTTAATTCTAATCTGGCGCTTTAATCCTGCTCGGAATTAGAAAGGAGGAATAAAAGGAGTACATTAATTATAGACAAAAAGTACAAAAGCAGAGAGCAGGCCTTTGAAGATGCAGAGCCTTAAATGTCACCCAGCAGCTTTGATGTTCCTGGGCTGCCTTTGTCTCTCTTTAGAATACATAAAACACTCTAGAACAGACAGACAGAAGCCCCAGACGGGTTTCAATGGGACATTTCATGTTGGCTCCAACCATCAAACCAGAGCCGAACACTCTCCTCTTCGCCTCCTACCATAATCTTATGGAGACAGCTACCTCTACCTTTCAATGGTGAACAGCCATTGTATGGACCAAGCATTCTCTATCACTCACTCAGCCAGGACACGTTGGCATTTGTGAATCACACTGTAGAACATACTGTGCATACTTATAAAACTACAGTAATAACATATTGTTGAAGCCATCAATCACTATGTTTGTGTTACTCATTCAAGGTCGGCATCAATATTTTTGCAAGAGTTAATTGCAAGAAAGATGTCTTATTCTGGGAACAGAACAGTACATACAGATACTTAGGTATTATCCTAAATCTTTAGCCTATCCACAGTTGAAGTCGGAAGTTTACATGCACTTAGGTTGAAGTCATTAAGACTCATTTTTCAACCACTCCACAGATTTTATGTTAACAAACTATAGTTTTGGAAAGTCAGTTAGGACATCTACTTTGTGCATGACACAAGTAATTCTTCCAACAATTGTTTACAGACTATTATTTCACTTATATTTCACTACAGTATATCACAATTCCAGTGGGTCAGACGTTTACATACACTAAGTTGACTGTGCCTTTAAACAGCTTGGAAAATTCCAGAAAATGATGTCATGGCGTAAGAAGCTTCTGATAGGCTAATTGACATAATTTGAGTCAATTGGAGGTGTACCTTTGGATGTATTTCAAGGCCTACCTTCAAACTCAGTGCCTCTTTGCTCGTCATCATGTGAAAATCAAAAGAAATCAGCCAAGACCTCAGAAAAACAATTGTAGACCTCCACAAGTCTGGCTCATCCTTGGGAGCAATTTCCAAACGCCTGAAGGTACCACGTTCATCTGTACAAACAATAGTACGCAAATACACCATGGGACCACGCAGCCATCATACCGCTCAGAAAAGAGACGCGTTCTGTCTCCTAGAGATTAACGTACTTTGGTGCGAAAAGTGCAAATCAATCCCAGAACAACAGGTACAAAACGAGTCCTATATCGGCATAACCTGAAAGGCCACTCAGCAAGGAAGAAGCCACTGCTACAAAACCACCATAAAAAAGCCAGACTATGGTTTGAAACTGCACATGGGGACAAAGATCATGTTTTTTGGAGAGATATCCTCTGGTTTGACTAAACAAAAATAGAACTGTTTGACCATAATGATCGTCGTTATGTTTGGAGGAAAAAGGGGGAGGCTTGCAAGCCGAAGAGCACCATCCCAACCGTGAAGCACAGGGCTGGCAGCATCATGCTGTGGGGGTGCTTTGGCTTTGCAGGAGGAACTGGTGCACTTCACAAAATAGATGGCATCATGAGGAAGGAAATGTATGTGGATATATTGAAGCAACATCTCAAGACATCAGTCAGGAAGTTAAAGCTTGGTCGCAAATGGGTCTTCCAAATGACAATGACCCCAAGCATACTTCCAAAGTTGTGGCAAAATGGCTGAAGGACAACAAAGTCAAGGTATTGGAGTGACCATCACAAAGCCCTGACCTCAATCCTATAGAACATTTGCGGGCAGAACTGAAAAAGCGTGTGCGAGCAAGGAGGCCTACAAACCTGACTCAGTTACACCAGTTCTGTCAGGAGGAATGGGCCAAAATTCACCTAACTTATTGTGGGAAGCTTGTGGAAGGCTATCCCGAACAGTTAAAAAATTGAAAGGCAATGCTACCAAATACTAATTGAGTGTATGTAAACTTCTGACCAACTGGGAATGTGATGAAAGCTGAAATAAATCACTCTTTACTATTATTCTGACATTTCACATTATTAAAATAAAGTGGTGATCCTAACTGACCTAAGGCTGGGAATTTTTACTAGGATTAAATGTCAGGAATTGTGAAAAACTGAGTTTAAATGTATTTGGCTAAGGTGTATGCAAACTTCCGACTTAAACTGTATGTGCAACTACATTTACAACATATAATACAGGGAAATGCATTGGTCTGTGTGTCAAGGTTTTTCGAGGGGACCACAGCTAGCTGGCTATGTGGAGCAGATAGACAGACAGCATAATCCTAGTGAGTCACTCTGCTTTCCTCTCCTCCTCTCTCCTCTCCCCTCTCTGCTCTGATGAGTGAAGGAGCTGTGGAGAGAACAGAACAACACTTGAATGCGGCTGTAATCAAGGTCCATACACTGAAGTGGGCCAATCAATTCAGCTGTCTGCTTCTGTTCTCATCAGGGATCTCAGAGCCCACTACGAGAAGCTGGCTGCTGCCTGATCAGGCCACCAAAGGTGAGCGAACAACAGGAGCATTTCATCAGCCTCTAATAATGTTCTTCACTGGAGAGAGAGAGAGAGAGAGAGAGAGAGAGAGCGAGAGAGAGCGAGAGAGAGAGAGAGAGAAGCGGGCTGCTGCCTGATCAGGCCACCAACAGGAGCACAACAGGAGCATTTCATCAGCCTCTAATAATGTTCTTCACTGGAGAGAGAGAGAGAGAGCGAGAGAGAGGGAGAGAGAGAGAGAGAGAGAGACCATGACTAGGAAGTTTGGAGGAACATGGCTTTTTTGCAGACCCAGAGAGAAGACTGTCATGGCTGATGTGACAAGGGACTCTGCAGGGTGTTTTATCCATCCTGCAGTAATAACATAGTGATAGTGATGGAATAGTAAATGTTATACAAATGGTTACAGAAACACCCGTATTCATGTTGTGTTCTACCATGGCATCAGTGGCGGTCGGTGCCGTTCAAGATGAGGGAGGATGATTTTTTTTTCATGAGCATGGCCTTATTTCTATTACAGCATATTGGATGACTGTCATTCATATTCCATTCACCCAGTTCAATGTAACACCGATAGGTTTAGGCTACTACACGATACTCAAATTTTCCCTGTACCCATCATGAGGTTGCTACAACCTAGCCTTTGAATTAAAGTTTACAGCGTAGGTGCACAGGTCGAGAGAATTTTGAGTAATCAAGATGACAGACAGTGACACATTCAATACCGCCTTGCACACTCTTGCCTGCATTTAGGGTGTAATCATTAGTCCAACAGTTGCAAATGAGAGTTTCTATTGGACAAATTCAGGTATGTTTATCCCTGTTTCGTTCCGTTTGCTTCCGTTTAAGAAAAGTTTTTCAACAGAATTGAATACACCCCTGATCACACGCAACCAGTTCACTTTCATAGCAGCCACATAAACAGCATGATCACTTTGCTCATTGTATATATAATTCCTTCTTGCAACTATCTACGCGCTCTCCTCCTCTCACCTTTTCCCTTCGCTTGTGGACTGCAATCCTGCGGCAGTGTACAGTCAGAAAGCAGTTTAGCAGTTACCAGTTACACCGGTGGGCCCCAGTGGCAATAAATTAATAAAACCAAAAGCTTACCTTGACTTGGAAGAGTTCCAGTGTTGGATAGCCAGCTAGCTAACATAGCATCCCTCTTTGTTTGAGCCGGGTGTTTGAGTAGGCTAAACTAGCTAGCTGCATTTGCTAGATAAGTGAAAGTGAAAGTAAAAAAAAAAAATACAACCAAATATAGCTAGCTCTCTCTCTCTCTCGTTTCTCCTTAATTTTGGAAGACATTTATTTGTTCAAAACTTTCTCTCTCTTTGAGTCAACTCACCACATTTTATCCACTGCAGTGCTAGCTAGCTGTAGCTTATGCTTTCAGTACTAGATTCATTCTCTGATCCTTTGTTTGGGTGGACAACATGTCAGTTCATGCTGCAAGAGCTCTGATAGGTTGGAGGACGTCCTCCGGAAATTGTTATTATTACTGTGTAAGTCTGTGTAAGTCTATGGAAGGGGGTGAGAACCATGAGCCTCCTAGGTTTTGTCACCATGGTGTTACCCTACAGAGTGCTGCTGAGGCTACTGTTTTAATCAATTATTTGGTGATGTGAATATATGTGACTTGTTTCAGGAAACTAGGCCTATGTCGGACGACACTACTTCACAGGAGCAGCATTTGAATGTAAACATTATTATTTTTTAAAGCATACTGTTAGTTTGCTTGCTGGCTCACTAGCTAATGTCACGTGTATGATCTGTGTAGTAATATTATTCAAATCAGAAATCCATTTGCATTGCTAGTTATAGCCTAATGTTAGCTAGTTAACATTGAACCAAGTTTGTTAGCTTTAGCTACCTGCAGATTCATACTACAGCTAAATTTAAAATTTTTACTTTTATTTAACTAGGCAAGTCAGTTAAGAACTAATTCTTATTTACAATGACGGCCTACACCGGCCAAACTCGGACAACGCTGGGCCAATTGTGCGCCGCCCTATGGGACTCCCAATCACGGCCAGTTGTGATACAGTCTGGATTCGAACCAGGTTGTCTGTAGTGACACCTCTAGCACTGAGATGCAGTGTCTTAGACCACTGCACCACTTGGGAACTATGACAATGAGCTTGTGGTTATGCTGGTTCATTGTTTAGCTAGCTACATGTCTAATCAAAAGACTCCACTTCGGCCGGATTATTACATGACTCATCAAATTAGCAGGTGTGTCTGGGGGTGACTATTGTCTAGACAATAGTGACCCATCCATTTAGCTAGATGTGGGTGAGGGGTGGTTATACCATTTCCTTCACATGACCCATCAATTTAGACAAGTGTGTCGGGTAAGCGTCATCTAATAACAATAAAATATTTATAAAATATTTTTATCTGGATACTTTCTGTTTTTGATATTGCTACTATGCAAGTACTATCACTGTATCATTGACACCATCTGTATCATGTGCATGTGACAAATAAATATATTTTATATGATATAGTGTGTGTTTACTACATGGCCTCACATGTGAATCCTTAAAGAGATGGGTAGGGCTAAGGCTTAAGGAGGTGTGAACGATGCTGAATGGGTGTAGACAAAGAAGACCTCTCCAGTAGGTGTACCAAAACATTCAAGGGCCATTTATTTTTAAAAAGTGGGGTTACAAGTTTATCAACCTTCGAAGCAGAATTACTTCCCCATTGTTCCTCAACTGCAGTGTATGATATACCATTTTCTAGCTCTGAGTCTCTACTTTTATCCAACCTAAAAAACACTATTTCAAATTATGCTACATAAGACCGAATCGAGGTGGTCGGTCAAATATTTAGTATAGTTTTATTTAAAAAGGTTTCACTATTCTTATTTTTATGAAATTAACTGAGGAGGATGGTCCTCCCTTTTCTCCTTAGAGGAGCCTCCACTGCATGGCATTGTTGAATACTAGTTTCTGATTGGCTTGAAGGGCATTCTAGAGCGTGCATTATTTCCCAATAATGCAAGGTACAGTAAAGTTCAATGGCTTTAGTTCATTCTTACATGTTCTATGTTTGAGCTGTTTTTAAAGGCAAAAGTCGAATTGAAAACATTATTGGCATTGCTGAATTCAATTTTCATAATAGCAAACCAGGACTGATAGTTTGGTTAGCGAAACTAGCAAGTCGGTTTTTTTGGTTACCAAAGCTACTACTATAGCTATCTAGTAAACTTGCTAGCTACTTTAGTAGATGATGAACACATTTCTAAATTATAGCCATGGTATATTATAGCCATGGGGCTCTATGCGTTCTCAGGAAAATAATGCAACTCCGTGGAAGGTTAGTTCCACTCCGCTAGCGCGTCGTCGAACACACCTTCCACGTCGTGTTATGCTATCATCTTCATATGTGAACTAGGCCTACATCCAAGCTTAGAACATTAATTCACACATCCCACACGTACTGCCTTTTTAGCACAGAGAAACAGACCGCAGCAAAATGGAAGCTTTCCCTCTACCTCTCTCTCTCCCAGCCAGCCAGTCACTGCCTGCCCTGGAATTATGGAATAGTGGAGCCATGCAGGCAGCTTGAGCATGAGATCCAGTCAATCAAGCCATCTATAAAAGTTCTGAGGCTCAAATGGCACCCTTTTGCCTATATAGTGCACTACTTTTGACGAGAGCCCTTTGGGCGCTGGTCAAAAGTGGTGCACTATATAGAGGAATAGGGTGCCATCTGTAGGAGTGCTGCCAACGGCATGGAACCCGAGCCGAAGCTGGAGTAGTGCACTACTTTTAACCAGAGGGAATAGGGTGCCATTTGGGACGTAAACACTGTAGAGCTGTCAGCTGTGAGAGTTGGACCCTGAGAGGCCTGCCCAGAGAGGGCTGGCTGAGGACCATGACGCCTGCGCTGCCACTGCTGCTGAACAAACTCAGCTTCCACACAACACCTGTGTTCCACCTTCTCCACAGCAGGACTCACAGATGCTCCCAAAGCTCTGGAGGATGCCCCCACACACCCTCCCAGCTCTCTCGGAAGTGACTGAACCGCGGGGAACACAAACGATCGGGGTCTCGCTTGTAGGGATTTCTCAGAAATCAACGTTCACCATACGACAATAGAACATAAATATGAAGCACCTGTTACATAAATAAACAATAGGAAACACTAATTTGATTTTGAGCCCATTTTGACCAACAGGTAACTAGCTAGCTGTTAGCTACTAGCTAGAGAAAATTCTGAATTGACTATATGTCAGCATTAGATGAGCACTGATCAACAGCCAAAGTACATGAAGTTAACTTCAATGGATCTGGTGGCTCCTGTAGGGCTTAACACAGGAAATCAATGGAGACAATTAAAGGGGTGAATCCAAACAGAAAGTGCTGATGACAAACAGTCAGGGCCCATAGGGCTCTTAAAAAAGTAGTGCACTATATAGAGAATAGGGTGCCATTTGGGACGCAGTTTTAGCTGCTACTGATGAGGATTTTGTTAAAGGGCACCTAGGATTGGCCTGCTTGGGGGGAGTAGTATGTAGCTGGAAAAAGTGTTTTTATACACTAATGTGTTAGGCTCCTGTATGTTGTATGGTCAAAACAGACAAGCATACAGGGATCTAGAAAGATTTCAAAATGTAATGTATTTGGTACTTTTCTGGTAGGTACGTGACTTCTCTCAGATAATGCAAAAGGATTAAGCTGCTGCTGATGACAACCATAGAGAATTAACGTTACAACAAGATTTGCATCATGCACATTTACAGAGTCACACGGATGACAATAAATCATGTTTAACAGGTTGTCAGGTCCTGACCGTAGGGAGGCCTCTGGCTTCTCCGTTTGTCATGGTCAGGGCCTGACAGTAGAGTTCTATTGGACTCTATGGTGTTTATTGTGTTTGGTCCCCAATTAGAGGCAGCTGCTATGCGTTGTCTCTAATTGGGGATCCTATTTAAGTTGCCTTCGTTCCCACCTGCGCTGTGGGATATTGTTGTGTTTTGTACTTGTGTGCCTTCACACACACACACACACGCACACGCACACGCACACACACACACACACACACACGTTACGTTGGTGTTCACTCCGTTTATTGTTTTGTTAGTTCGCAAATAAAGTATGTTGAACTATTACTGCGCTGCGCCTTGGTCCATTCCTACAGATATACATAATATTCCCTTTTTCTGTACAGCAGCATGGATGATTCATCACAGAACCAGGACAAAAAAATACCATGATTTTTGATATTTTTACAACATTTTATCCATAGAATGGTCATTTGGAGGAAATATTGTTGACATATATTTACCATTTGTATTTAAAAGCATAATTGAGAAATAATTAATCAATATGTGCCTTTTTATGATATTTTGGCCTTACCCTGGCTTCCTTGAATACTCCATAATGTTTTATATGTAGGTGTTACATTTTTCAATATATTGTTGAACATAATATACTCTATCGACATATCAAAGTTCCAGAGTGGGATTTCTGCTAGTTTTAAAGTAATCTTCCCCATATTGATGTGGAGAAAGCCTTCAACCTCTGGATGGCTCAGTCTTAGCGGTTAGCCTTTTGACTTGTCCTAAGTGTTTGTACAGTATGCCCCATTTTATACAAAGCAATTGGCATAGTAGGCAATAACCAATCACAGCCCTCCTTTTAATTGTTTCATTGCCAATTTTCACATTCACTCTTTTGGTAATGTTACAAATTGGATCATAACCCAAAAAGTAGCAGAGATCCCACTCTGGAACTTTGATATGCCTGTACAGTATATTATGTTCAACAATGTATTGAAACATTTACCAAATTAACATAAACAATCTTTCAATATTCATGTTTATATTTTTAAATATTCATCAATGTATGTAAGAAATTGTTATTGAAATCAAAATACTACTCATATTACAGAGCAAGCAGTAACACTTCATATGACACTAATGTTGGCTTTGTAGCACCTACAGATAAATAATTATGAAGTTTTAAAGGAGGCCTGGGTAAGGCAAAACATTTCAAATATGCCAACTTTGATTAATCATTTCTCAATTATGTTTTTAGATACAAATGTCAAATATATGTCAAATCTTTCCTCTAATGGACCATTCTATGGATGAAATGTCATGAAAATCCCCCAAATCATGGTATTTATTTGTCCTGGTTTCGTGAGGAATCACTTGCATACAATGTCAACGCCCTAAAAGCCAACCGCTAAGAATGAGCCAACCAGAGGTTGAAGGCTTTCCCCACATCAATAAGGAGTAGATACTTTAGGTAGATAAACCACATTACTTTTTCCTAAAGAGCCAGGTAATTACATTTGACATTTTGACATGTGTTTAGCTGGAGTGAAGGTCAACGCTGTCAGCATTATGAGATCTATGCTAAACCACTGAACCTCGAAAAGACAAGAAAAGAGGGAGAAAAAAATACAACCAATAGTCTTTGTAATAATCTGAGGAATTGGGTTCTCATTTCAGCTCCTGAGTGCCACGTGTATTAACTAGTGATCAAAAAGGACTCATAGTTCATAGTGGATGAGGTGATTGACATTCAAGGTAAGGTTAGGACAAGAGGCTACCAGAGACAGGAAGTGAATAGGAATAGGTGAAAAGCAAACAGTGACAAACAGAAAAAAAAACGGTGTTGGATACAGCATATTCAAAACAACAACATCTCTACAGAGCTGTCTGCATAAGTGAGGAACAGAGATAAGAAAAACAGATTCGATAGATGTATGTGAAAAATATCAGAACGATCACAATTTCTCTACATTTTAAAAGGGGTCATTCCATCAATTAGCATACAAACTCAGTCTTTCACCAATGGGAAACCGCCCTTATAACTTATTGAACTGTTTGTGACCTCTATGTCAACACACAAATAAAATCTCAGATATTACACTTAGCCAGTGAATGAGTAACTAGCTATTATCAGGGAAGACAATGCATTTACTCCTCTTCATAGAAAACACAAGAGACTCAGTTTAATGGTTAATAATGCACAATCAGTCAAACCAGTTGGGGCTTTAACAATATATTTGACTAAATAACATTCAAAGTGGAGACAGTTTATAGACAACACATATATGCATTCTATTCTGGACTTTTTGTGGGACTTTTACCTTAATGATATATAGCCATTGATTCTTAAAGACCTCATGAGCTTACTTGTTTTCCTCCACTGTTTGTTAACGACAACATGCATATCTACAGCAGCCATCTGAGGCTGATAAGGGTTGGGTTTCAGATAAACATCATGGTGGTGTGTGTCTGTGTGTCTTCCTGCTTTATGGTGTCAGTGGTCCTCAGCTGGTGTCCTCCTGCTTAAAGTGCTAATTACGCTGCCGGCTGGCCTGACCCTGACCTCCAGCCCATAGAGGAGACTGGTTCTCACGGCCGGGACGCACCACTGGAAGTGGCCTTTGGGCCTGCCACTCCGCAACATTGCAGCGTGCATGAATAAGCCTGACAATGAGGGTCATCACCCCGCTGCCCACCATCTTGACATCCCCCCTGAAAATGGCCCTCGCCTGGCCCCTGGGTGCCTAACAATGGCCGGGTACGCGTGACAGAAGCTCCAGAAGCTCCAGAAGCTCCACTCCAGGGCTCTTTACTCAGCAGGCCAAGGCCATACAGGTCTGCATCCCAAATGGCATCCCACATGGCACCCTATTCCCTATATATTTTGTACTACTTTTGACCAGTGCTAGTCCTATGGGCCCTGGTCAAAAATTGTGCAAAATATATAGGGAATAGGGTGCAATTTGGGACGAAGACTGGGCCATGCTGCTGTACCTCTTTGTCCTCCACCATGGCCCGGGAGGCTGGCTCTTTATCCATCCAGTATTGTTCACATGAAGGAGAAGAATGATAAGGCTGACTTCTTTGTACAGCCGGTCCTAGGATGTGTCCCAAATTCCCTATATAGTTGTTTTTCCCTATATAGTTGTTTTTCTGAGACATTAAGCAATACAAGGCCCTCATTTTATAATGTGCCCATCTTTTAAGCAGTTTGAGAACATAAACTGGGGCTATTGAAATAATCTCTGCCAATTTTCTTGCTGAATATGACAAATGATGCTTTAAAGACAGCAGCTCACCCACAGTACTGCATTTAAGGTAAGAGGCAGAGGTATTTCATTTCAAGTGCGGTTCTGTCAACTGTTTGCATTAATATCAATCAAGGCTCATCCATGACCTCTCAAAACAACTTAGTCGCAGCACTGGAAAAGAGAAACGAGGGCGCGAACAAGAACAATAGCACTTACGAAACAGGTGGGTGAAGTAGCCATTACATAATCACATCATCAGAGTGTGGACTGTGGAGTTAAATTATCAAAGCTGTCATCAATAAGGGGGAAAAAACTAGGTTTAACTATTCATGTATCTGTGTGTGTGTGTGTGTGTGTGTGTGTTTTTAGGTGATTTGGAGGAGATAGTCTAGATCCTGGCACAGCCCCAGCCAGGGATCATTATGAGAATCTAGCCCGGTCCCTCCCAGGGAATGACATTCCATTTATATTGCTATCCCCTTCATAGTGTGCACTACTTTTGACCAGAGTTAAAAGATCCTATACAATAAAGGCAAGCATCTAATATTTATCTAAGACAGTGGGGAAAAACATTACCTTCTCATATTTATATCCATATTTTCTCCGTACCTGTTGAAGGAGCCTTGTATGTTTGTCAGTAATACTAACCACATGCAGCTCAAATACAGCTTTTCTCTCTCCTTTCATTGGGGGTTCTTTGACAATGCATATCAGTATTAAATTCACCATAGAGGAATGTGATTGGTGCATAGTAAAGAGGTCAAAGGTACAGCAGATTACACTGAAGGGAGGCTTCCTAAGAACGCTTAATGGATGTAATTCTGAATTTAGTCTTCTTCCCAATCCCCATTACCAGTGGTCTTTACACACAGCTTTCAGTAGGAATCCATCAAAACTGTGGACTATTTCTCTGAGAGTAAACAATAAAACCTATATATTTGATAAAAGGTAAAATGTCCATTTCAGATCCAACATGACATCAAAACCTTGGATATTTGCTAAAAGGTCAAATTAAAATTTTAGTTCCAACATTACAACACAACCTTGGATATTTGATAAAAGGTCAAATGTCCATTTCAGATACAACATGCTCCGCTAAAGCACAAGATATTTCTATTTTTTGGTAAAGTTATATATGAAAAGTTTATTTCCAAACCCTGTATCCACCAATTTTTCACATTTGTGTTTTTTCATGAGAAATTATTGCTTATTTAACATTTAAATAAATGTTTTGTCATACCCGTGGTATACTGTCTGATATATCACGGCTGTCAGCCAATCCACATTCAGGGTTTCGAAACCACCCAGTTTATAATGGTACCTTTATGTGTGTATAAAATATTACTGTCCTCAGATTTTTTTATTCATAGATTTTAGATGTGTATTACAATTGGTTTTGTTGCAAAACGCTATATATCAATTGTTTAGCTGGAATGTAACATATAAATTCAACACAAAATCTATCCCCATGCTATAGTATTTGGTTAGAGTTAGGCCTAGTCCTAAATGACACCCTATTCCCTATAGTGCACTATTTTTGATCAAAGCCCAGATGAGATCTCGTATTATTGTCCATTTCTTTTTTTATATATTAAAGTTACAAATTTAACATTTTTGTCACATTTGACCGTGTAAAACCTTGCAGTGCTACTATTTTCTCGGAGAGTGAGGTGGATATATCTCGTTTTGCAACAAAATGTGATTGTTTGTCACTCTGAAATGAAATCTAGTGATAGGTTTCAAATAAATAAATCTCTGTCATTTAAAACCAATCTCTTTTATAAGTTCTTCAAACAAAAAAAGCTAAATTACCAACATTTCTGAAATTGGATATATAGCGTTTTGAAATGAAATTGTTCATACATTACATCAAATGTATCTATCAGAAAAGCTACAACCTACCTGCTACATTGGCCACATCTGCGGTGCTGACATTCTGGGCGTTAGGTCGTACTCTGAAGGTCACAGCTGGGCCTACCACTCTGTAAAAAACACACACACACACACACACACACACACACACACACACACACACACACACACACACACACACACACACACACACATAGTGAGATGAGACACTCGAAACACGAGCAGGAATCTATTTTTCATGGTTGGGAGAAGCATTATTTTTCTACCCTCTTGCCTTAAAAAAACGGCTCAGGTCATTAAAGCAGAGCCGTACACACACGGTGCTTGAATACTATTTCACCTCTGGCTACCCCGGCTGTTAGAATCTCTGTAGCCACAGGAGCCGCCGGATACCCTCTTGAATCGCAATGTGCCTCTGGGCATTTTACAAACAACAAATGACAAGGACGAGGGGTTTTGGTCTACAATGAGAAACACATACCTAATGCTTGTCCCTTCACCGACAGTCATAGGGACAGTTGCTGATGTACAGAGCTTTGTGAATTTTGCGTGTAATGAAAATAAAATAAAATGTGCAAATATTATTTTCCCCTCAATGTATTTCCAAAGAGCAAAACTAGGGTGGACACTGGACAGGTACTTTCAAGCTGTAAAAAAATAAAATATTGAGCTTAAAAGGGTGATGAAGGAGGGCATGGGTGAACCACCCTGAATAAAATGAGGTAATAGCAACATTTTGAATATAAAATGCTGTACATTTTATTGAACAGAAAGTGCTTTGCTGTATGTTGAAGTCGAAGACTCAGAATGTATCCAGCCAGGAGGTTAAGATCCAGACTGTATCACATCCGGCTGTGATTGGGAGTCCCATAGGGCAGTGCACAATTGGCCCAGCGTCGTCCAGGTTTGGCCAGGGTAGGGTGTCATTGTAAATAAGAATTTGTTCTTAACTGACTTGCCTAGTTAAATAAAGGTTAAATAAAAAAAATTAAAAAATCTCTAGCAATGTGTGGAGGATACTTCAACCAGCAGCCAGCCTTTCAACCAAAATATCATATTTACCTCTGTAAAGCTCTAGATGTATAGATTTGTCACATATATTAGGAGATAGATCAACCTGCCATAGCGGTCTATTAGCAGTTGAAGAGGAATATCACTCACTGTGACTTCATAACACATTGATGTGTTTCCTGACCTACGTAACTGCCACCCAATGAACGTTTTTCAAAATTCAATACAGCAAAAGTAAAAAATGACCTTGTGGTTTTCAAACTGAAGCTCATGCTTTTCTTTTACACAGTATTACTCCAGTGTCGAAGCGAAACACTCCATTTTAGTCTGTTAGAACACATACATAATCATTATTTTTGACTGGCCAGTTACTGTACATTACAACATCAAGTATCGAAATGTCAAACTGTCATTGTTCATCAACTGTCATAATCTATGATTCTACTGTGAAAGTAAATGAGTCCATGTCTGTTCAGTATTACATAGACTGCATTTCAAGCAGCCAGCATAGATGCATCTCCCCACCTAGTGGTTATACTTTGAAATGAGCACCATATAAAGTCAGACATTACTTCACCCCCATTTCTTTTTCAAATTGGAGTCTGACTAAAGTCGGTAATGGTTGCACAACAACTATTATTCAGAGGGAACTAATGCTAGAGGGTTCTGAAGCAAACCACCCACATTGATACATCAAAACTAACGTCTCTGCTTTCAACCGCTCAGGCCTGACATGATCAATTCCAGATATTATGAGATGATTCTGACACCGCCTCCTCTGTCAATCATCAGTCATACTAATTCATAATGGATTTATGATTGAACTTGTGTGTGTAATGTTTGGCCTTGTGTCTTGCATACTGTGTTAGTACTACAGTAACATTGAATTACCCTGTATGTATGCATCCATATTTTCCTTCAATATGAAACACATGATAGACACTCATTTCAAACCCCTAGAGGACCAAGTCATACTTAAACAAATGAGTTAACATGAAGGGTGAGAGGAGCCATGCTGGCCGGGCTGAATTAAGGGCCCCGTATCTGACTATGTGGAGGGCCATTCTCGCAGGCTCCTAGGTGGGGTCGTGGTCTAGGAGCAGCAGCAGTTAGCTGCAAGGAGCAGGAAATAAAATAAGCGTGGCGGCATGGACAAATTGCCCAGACTGCGCCCCCTGCTGGGCCGGCTCAGAGCTCTAACAAAGGGCCCCAGCTCTCTCCCACCCAATCTATCACTCTCCCATACCAACGCCCTTTCAGCTCCAGAAAGGGACAAAGACAAAAGGTACATTAGCCCGACCCTGTAGGGCCACCCATGGGCTGAAGGTCTGAATACAGAGCAGTGTATACCGCCCTAGCGCCGTGAGGTGATTCAGAAGCAATGCCATTTTCAGAACCTTACAAACAGGGTCACATGATACAGATTCGACCAATCGCTTAGTAGGGGGCCATACAACACTCTCTTTCTTATGCCTTTCATCAGCATGTTACGTCACCATTGTGTTTATGGTGGTAAATTGTTACTGCATACATACTGCTCCGTTGATTAAGTATAGCAGTGTATGTTAATTTGATGAATGAATGCATTACAATGACCACACAGTCAGACTTGAACATAAGTAATGTAAGAATGAGGCCCATTGTAGAGCTGTGTGTAGTTGTGGGGTACTCGGCATGACGGTTAGGGAAATGAACATGTGACAGGTTATGGCGCCATGTTTCTGTAGAATGAGGATATGATTTTCACTTTGGTGTTATTTTGAATGTCATCTTTGAATAATGTTCTTCGGTGCAATATCTAGCTATGCATTTGTGTGTAAAATGTGTGTTGAGTAGTTGTTGGGGAGAGTAGGCAAAAGAGATGCCACTGAACACACAGACCATCACAGTATGTCACTAGATTCTCATTTCTGTTGTGGATGGCTTTAAAAGCCTCATTGCATTCTAAGTGTGTGTGTGTGTGTGTGTGTGTGTGTGTGTGTGTGTGTGTGTGTGTGTGTGTGTGTGTGTGTGTGTGTGTGTGTGTGTGTGTGTGTGTGTGTGTGTGGTATTCAAAGTCAGATACCTGCGGGCAAAAACATAACGATTTTGGAGAAAGAGAGGGCGGTTCATGAAAAGTTCAGTCTCGTTAATAAATGATTGCAGCCAAGACTCTATATGGCGCCTCATGTCAATAATGTGCATGAGCAAGTTTCCCATCTTCACCCTCCAGCTGGAATGTTTAAAGAATAAGAATAAGACAAGTGTTCCTGGATGTCTTGTTTTTCAGTAAGGGTGCTTTTCTTCGGCTTTCAACCTGTTTGACAGTTTAAATTATTTTCTGTTTACATTTTTTTTTTTTTATGTTTTGCAATAAAAGTGTTTAAGCCCCTCAGGTAACGTTTGACATGACATGGTGCACATGTTTGGTTTTAGGTATTTTTATAGAGTATATTGGATAAATCTCTCCATGCACTGCTCTGCATTTCAATCTGCATTATTCAGTGGATGTATACCTATCTACCTGCTACAGGGAATTACTATAGATTCTGCCCTGAACCGTGAGGAAAATCTATTCATGTCTCTTAAGCATGCGGCCCAAAATTAATAGAGTTACATAAAAATGTTAAATACATACAAGAGTGGTGTTGACTCTGTTGGTTGGGTCTGCACTGTTTGTATTGAGTGTGTGAAAAATCCCCCCACCCCCCAAATAAAATGAACACCAAAAATACGTACGAGAGCTCCAGAAAGTCAGTCATCTGCAGCTTGGCCCGTCGTGTCAGAATCTCCATCAAGTGGAGGCCCTCATCAGTCTGCAACGCGCTGTGGAGAGAAAAATATAAAGTTCATCAATACTGGCCTTCTCCTAAAGGTCCCCACAGAGTTGCTACCTAAGCCTGTTAAGTGCGGTTGAGCGCTCCCACACATTACATTCCTGTCACACTCAGAGGAGAGGAATGGGGACATGAGAGGGGCGACAGTCACGGAGGTCAGGGGGATGGATGGATGGAGGTGGAGGAGAGGAGGGAGGGGGGAAGGGAGTAAGGGCCAAAGACAGGAGAGCCATAAGAGGAGGGCCATAAGAGGGCCAGATAGGTAGTTGAGGGAGACGGAGACAGAGACGGAGGACATGAGGCGGGGGTGAGGTGTGAGAACTAGGGGAATTTCCACTGGCATGATGAATCACCTGTGTGCTCTAAAAGTGTCCCAAAATGGCACCCTATTCATTTTGGGACACGTTTACCAGATGGTGAGGAGGTGAAATCATTTCAGCCCTTCCTATAGATAATATGGTCCCAAACGGCATCTTACATATACAGATAGTGATATTTCATAGCAGCAGCACAGCCCCCATCCCCAGCCCCCTATGGAGAGTGGAGGCACTCCAGACCTGATAATTATGGAGCAGTGAAGGGACGTGGGCTCCAGTCCAGGGTGACTGGATGGACTGTGGGTTCTGTGCCCTGGAGAGGGACTTGAACAGGAACCCCATCAAATCATTATCTAATATCTACTGAATGATACGCATGTGAGATGTTTATTACACATCAAATCATTATCTAATATCTACTGAATGATATGCATGTGAGATGTTTATTACACATCAAATCATTATCTAAAATCTACTGAATGATATGCATGTGTAATGATATATTATTACACATGCATATGACATACCACACTGGGGTATGGTCTTGATAAACTGAAATAAAATTGTTTGTCATTTGCCAATATATATATTTTTTTGCATAGTATTGAAACATTTAACATAATCTATGGTAATAAATTCAAATATACAGTATGTCAAACAGCCTGAGTAAAATACTTTTTTGAAAACATCATGGAATTACTTTCCCAAAAGTGCCACAAACAGTGAGTTAAAATGAGGAAAGGAAAATGCCTGTGTCTTATTTTCAAAATGGTTCCTGGGAAATGCAGGGCTCTGACAGGTTGGATAGAAGGGCAGTTATAGCTACTGTGCAGGAGTGAAGGAATGAGAACATCTCTGTGGGCAGACACAGGGACACAGTAGGCCTTTGGTTGTCTAGCATCTAAAACATATTTCTGTTTCTATTTGTAATGGTTTGTTTTAAAGCAACTCCAGCTATGCTTATTCAAAACACAAAACAAAAACAAAAAGCCCATCAAAAGTCAGAGCACAAACAGAACTGTACCAATGGCGCCAAATTGTTGCTACTGATCTAACTTACCCAATCATCGCTGTCTCATGAAAACCTCTTATCTCCAAAAGAGAAACTTTCCAAGAAATTAAGAAAAATTACCATATTTTAACAAACATACATTTATGAGACTTCTGAAGCTATTTTGAATATACTTCCTTGGCCCTAGACTCATGAAATGTTCAGAGTGCATTGAGGGGAGTTACTGCTTTCATTAAATATATATGTTTTATTAAAAACAATCATCAGACAGCGACGCAATGCAACATGCTGACAACTGTCAAGTCACCATAGATGACTCTGGACTAAAAAAGACTCCTTTGTACTGTACTAAATTGATTAGCTGTGGTTGCCTCATTCATTGGTTATGACAGGCACTACTCACTCTGTGTCGGTGATGACATAACCGTAGTCATCATCAGTCTTCTTCGCGGCCACAGCAGCTTTGACATCTAGCTGCAGCTCCTGGACGTTCACTTTCTTCTTATGGGGCTCCTGGTAGACCACCTTGGCAGCAGGAGGCTCCACTGCCTGGATCCAGCCCTCCACCGCAGCCACCTCCTCCACGTCCGTCGAGTGGGTCGACTTCTTCTGCACCGCCACCTTGATTTGATTAGATTTATTTAACCATTTAAAAACAAAATCCAACCACACGTAGATACAATGCACTTAACGTAATTGAGGAAAACACCAAAAAGTTAAACAACAAAAATGTATATAGTGTGTATAAGCTGGAAGTAGAAGCCTAAGTGTTGTTGTTCATTAGTTTACTCCAATTAGGGGAGGGATGGTAGGATTAGGGGAAAATAATAAAGGAAATAATATATTTAATATTTACAAAAACAAAATGGGGGATTGTAAAATATGCAGACAATTACACTGATGGAAGTCATAATCTATCTGCAATATTGAAGCTGGTCTACCCACTACATATAAAAAATTATATATATTGTTGTCCTACATATTTCCATTGTTGTCCTACATATTTCCATTGTTGTACTACATATGTTCATTGTTGTGCTACATATTTCCATTGTTGTACTACATATGTTCATTGTTGTCCTACATATTTCCATTGTTGTACTACATATTTCCATTGTGGTCCTACTTATTTGTATTATGGTCCTACTAATTTGTATTGTGGTCCTAAATATTTCCATTGTTGTCCTACCTATTTCCATTGTTGTACTACATATTTCCATTGTTGTACTACATATTTCCATTGTTGTACTACATATTTCCATTGTTGTCCTACATATTTCCATTGTTGTCCTACATATTTCCATTGTTGTCCTACATATTTCCATTGTGGTCCTACTTATTTGTATTATGGTCCTACTTATTTGTATTATGGTCCTACTTATTTCTATTATAGTTCTACTTATTTCCATTGTTGTCCTACTTATTTTCATTGTAGTCCTACTTATTTGTATTATTGTCCTACTTATTTTCATTGTAGTCCTACTTATTTGTATTATGGTCCTACTTATTTGTATTATGGTCCTACTTATTTGTATTATGGTCCTACATATTTCCATTGTGGTCCTACATATTTCCATTGTGGTCCTACATATTTCCATTGTGGTCCTACATATTTCCATTGTTGTCCTACTTATTTCCATTGTTGTCCTACTTATTTCCATTGTTGTCCTACTTATTTCCATTGTGGTCCTACTTATTTCCATTGTGGTCCTACATATTTCCATTGTTGTTCTACTTATTTCCATTGTGGTCCTACATATTTCCATTGTTGTTTTACATATTTCCATTGTTGTCCTACATATTTCCATTGTCGTCCTACTTATTTGTATTGTGGTCCTACATATTTTCATTGTTGTCCTACATATTTCCATTGTGGTCCTACTTATTTGTATTGTTGTCATACTAATTTGCATTATGGACCTACATATTTCCATTGTGAACCTACTTATTAGTATTATGGTCCTACTTATTTGTATTATGGTCCTACTTATTTGTATTATGGTTCTACTTATTTCCATTATTGTTCTACTTATTTCTATTGTGGTCCTACTTATTTCCATTGTTTTTCCTACTTATTTGTATTATGGGCCTACTTATTTGTATTGTGGTCCTACTTATTTCCATTGTTGTCATACATATTTACATTGTTGTTCTACATATTTACATTGTTGTTCTACATATTTCCATTGTGGTCCTACATATTTGTATTATGGTCCTACATATTTCCATTGTGGTCCTACTTATTTCCATTGTGGTCCTACTTATTTCTATTATGGTCCTACTTATTTATATTATGGTCCTACTTATTTCCATTGTTGTACTACTTATTTCCATTGTTGTCCTACCTATTTGTATTATTGTCCTACTTATTTATATTGTGGTCCTACTTATTTGTATTATGGTCATACTTATTTGTATTATGGTCCTACATATTTCCATTGTCGTCTACTTATTTGTATTATGGACCTACTTATTTATATTATGGTCCTACTTATTTGTATTATGGTCCTACATATTTCTATTGTTGTCCTACCTATTTCCATTGTGGTCCTACTTATTTCCATTGTTGGGTTACTCATTTGTATTATGGTCCTACTTATTTGTATTGTTGTCCTACTTATTTGTATTGTGGTCCTACATATTTCCATTGTGGTCCTACATATTTCCATTGTGGTCCTACATATTTCCATTGTGGTCCTACATATTTCCATTGTGGTCCTACATATTTCCATTGTGGTCCTACATATTTCCATTGTGGTCCTACATATTTCCATTGTGGTCCTACTTATTTGTATTGTGGTCCTACCTATTTGTATTGTGGTCCTACTTATTTCCATTGTGGTCCTACTTATTTCCACTGTGGTCCTACTTATTTCCATTGTGGTCCTACTTATTTCCATTGTGGTCCTACTTATTTCCATTGTGGTCCTACTTATTTCCATTTTTGTCCTACATATTTCCATTGTGGTCCTACTTATTTGTATTAATTGTCCTACTTATTTGTATTGTGGTCCTACTTATTTCCATTGTGGTCCTCACCTCAGCCTGAGTGGTCCTGCTGCGTACGTTCTCCAGACTAACACCTCTCCCCTCACCCAGCCCTGCACCCACACCAGCCAGGCCGTGGGACTCTCTATTGTCTGGGGACTCAATCTTATCCAGGTACACCAGCAGTTTGCCAAATAAGCTGACGGCATCCTGGGGCTGAAATAACACAGAACAATGTCAAGTGATCCCAAGTCATGGTGATCTCAGTAAGAGAACAAATACGAATCAAATAATAATTACAATATGGCTTTGATGAGCCATGCTTTCTTATAATCAATCATCTGAAAGATAGGACTGCAGATTGACAGCATCAACTTTCCCTTTTGAAAAATAAGTCAATACAACACTTGAATTTTTTAAAAATGTACTTATTCTCTATGTTGTGTATACCAACTGGTGTACTGTCTACATAGCAGATGTAACATCAAATTACTAAAATCCTTTAGAAAACCATCCAGAAGAGATGCAATGTAGACAGTACACACAGTATAATATCACTGTTTAGAATGTCAGTCTTCCGTTTGACATTTACACTCAGCTTTCAAACCATTTATCTCTTTAAGAGTCCAAATGGGGTACCTTGTCATTGGAGTCTGCTGGCTCTCTGTCTCCCTCCATTTGTCGCTCTGTCAGGAAACACAGAATTACTATGTTTACTGACAACAAGAATAATATTAAGCAGAAAGCACACCAACTTTGTATATCTCAAATAACATGCAGATATACTCCTTCACCCTTTTTCAGCTGATACTTTTTGCAAGTAAGTCTGACTGCATTTCAAATCAACAGAACAGCCAATTTGAACCAGTCACCCTGAAATCGAAAGACAATGAGCAGATAATGGTGTTGGAGAGAACTATGGGATACTACTACAGATGGAGGGCTTCTACCAGTCGGTCAGGGTTTGTGTACCTTGGACCACAGCCTCCTCTATTGGAGAGCTCTCCTGTGCTGTTTTCTCTGTGGCGGATGGAGGGACACTCTCCTCCTTCTCCTCCTCCTGTTCCCCAGGCCCGTCTTCTCCAGGCCCCTCGTTCTCTTCCTCCTCTTCTTCCTCCCCCAGGTCTCTGGGTTCTGCTCTGGCCCGGGCCTGGGTCTGTTCTTGATCCACTACCTGCATTTACATGTATTCTCTCATCCAGAACAACTGCAGACAGTGCGCATTCAACTAAGGTAGCTATGTAAGACGACCTCATATCACATTCATTCCAAGTAAAACCTTCCCCAAAAAGCAGCTAAGTCAGTGAAATCTGAGCTGGTAAGAAAAGTGGTAGAGTTACTGCAAGACGTATCAAGATGTTATTGTTTATTCTACCTGTAGGGCGTCAGTGATCAGTGTAGAGAGTTGGTCCAGGTCTTTAGGACTTAGGTCGTCCACATCCACGTTGTGTCTGCCCACGTTATTCAGAACCTTCTGGATGAACACCTCTGTGGAGGAGGGAGGAAGAGAAGAGGGGTTAGAGAGAGGAGAGAAGAGGGGTTAGAGGAGGAGAGAAGAGGGGTTAGAGGAGGAGAGAAGAGGGGTTAGAGGAGGAGAGAAGAGGGGTTAGAGGAGGAGAGAAGAGGGGTTAGAGGAGGAGAGAAGAGGGGTTAGAGAGAGGAGAGAAGAGGGGTTAGAGGAGGAGAGAAGAGGGGTTAGAGAGAGGAGAGAAGAGGGGTTAGAGGAGGAGAGAAGAGGGGTTAGAGGAGGAGAGAAGAGGGGTTAGAGGAGGAGAGAAGAGGGGTTAGAGAGAGGAGAGAAGAGGGGTTAGAGGAGGAGAGAAGAGGGGTTAGAGAGAGGAGAGAAGAGGGGTTAGAGGAGGAGAGAAGAGGGGTTAGAGAGAGGAGAGAAGAGGGGTTAGAGGAGGAGAGAAGAGGGGTTAGAGAGAGGAGAGAAGAGGGGTTAGAGGAGGAGAGAAGAGGGGTTAGAGAGAGGAGAGAAGAGGGGTTAGAGGAGGAGAGAAGAGGGGTTAGAGAGAGGAGAGAAGAGGGGTTAGAGGAGGAGAGAAGAGGGGTTAGAGGAGGAGAGAAGAGGGGTTAGAGAGAGGAGTGAAGAGGGGTTAGAGAGAGGAGAGAAGAGGGGTTAGAGAGAGGAGAGAAGAGGGGTTAGAGGAGGAGAGAAGA
Organism: Thymallus thymallus; assembly: GCA_023634145.1. Taxonomy (NCBI): domain Eukaryota; kingdom Metazoa; phylum Chordata; class Actinopteri; order Salmoniformes; family Salmonidae; genus Thymallus; species Thymallus thymallus. Next base: position 13,161,166 of record CM042383.1, on the reverse strand, counting down.
GGGGTTAGAGAGAGGAAGGGTTATAACTATGGTAGAGTACAGTATGTCAATGGTTGCTTATTAAATGGAACCATATCACTATAATGCACTACTTTTGACAAGGGTACTATAGTGCCATTTGAGACACAACCATTGACATAGGTCCTCTAACCCTTCCCCTATCTCACCCCCTCTTCTCTTCCCTCCTCCTCTCATCGCCCCTTCTCCTAATTGTTCCTCCACAGAAAGGAAAGATTCACTCATTTTGAATGTTATATCGTTTTTGTTAATCTCTGAGAGATGTTCTATCAATTCCCGGGGTCATTTCATGTTTTCATATGTATCTAAGCTGTTCAAGCAGGCAGAAATACAAAATGCATGACACCGGCAGTGACAATTAGCGTTTTGAAAGTTCTATATCTTGAATATTTTGGGACTGTATCAAGTGGACAAAAAAATAAAAAATACCTCCCCCAAAAATGTGAGAGGATTATTCCTTTAACAACTAATAGCATGCTATACTATTATTTCCAGTGGATGTATACAGTATCATGACTACTAATGGTGATCATCTGTTCACAGTGAAATAATGAGGAACAACTTGCACAGTAAAAAATAGGAAGAAAGCATTTTTAATGAGGCACATACCATCCACTGTACTGAGGGGGTCCTTGGCAGCAGAGGGTTGGCTGGCTCCAGCTGTCTTGAGGAGTAGAAGTCTGTCCAGGTTAGGTGTTTGAGATTGAGAGGTATCTTTAGGCCCAGCACTGTCTATACTGTTGCTGTAGGAGGGGCGTAGGCGAGGGGAGGGCAGGGCCGGGCCCTTGGCAGCCCCCCCGGTCTGAGATGGTACCTGCCCAGACAGGTAATGCCTGAGGGCTGCCACGAGGAGGTCTCCATCCCCCGCAGAAGATCTGTCCTGGTAGGGAGGCTGGAAGGACGTCAGTGGGGAGGAGTTTCCCTCTCCCTGGGACTTAGGCCAGTAGTAGTCAGAGGAGACCCCAGATGGGTAACGGTCACTCTGCAAGATAATAAATAAACACATTATAACTGTATTTTAAGGCATTATAAATGACGTTATAAAGCATAATACACATGTACTTCATAGAAAGAGTTACCAAATAATATATAATAATAATATATGCCATTTAGCAGACCCTTCTATCCAAAGTGACTTACATTCATGCATATATTTTCCATATGGGCGGTCCCAGGAATCAAACCCACTATCCTAGCATTGCAAGTGCCATGACCAAATAGATCGTCTTCACTTAGTGCTTCACTCAAATGAAAGGTTAATTGATTATGTTAACAGTGAGATAAGCCTATATAATTTCCTATTGTAATACAGTATAGGGATGAGTCAACAACATTCCAAGATCCATCCATCTCCCACACGTTCATCTCAAACTAAAGGCAACTCACCATTGTTTTCCACCAACCCCATCCTTGATAAATATAAGGGTACTCTTGCCATCCTTGATAAATAAAGGGGTACTCTCCCCAACACCATCCTTGATAAATAAAGGGGTACTCTCCCCAACCCCTCAATGCCTGTCCCTCAGCAGGGGTTTGGCCCTCTCATTCAGCCAGGCCATGTTGGTCACCCCGCTGAACAGAAATGACACAGAGCCCATCATGTGGACGTTATTCATTAAGGAACTGAACTCCTGAACCCTCGGTGGGCATTATCTCCCTCATAATAATCCAGCAGGAATCTATCCCTGTGAATGGTCAACCAACAGCCATTCACCAACCTCAAGAAGTGGGCTAGATAACGATACAGAGTACTAAAGGTGATCCACGGCTCCCGCTGTGTCAGTTTGTGTGTGTATGTGTGTTTGTGTGTTTACATTAGTGTGTTTGTTTGTGAATGTGTTTGTTTGTTTGTGAGTGTGTGAATGTGTATAGAGATGTCCATGCATGTAGAAGTAAAGCAGGTGGAGGGGTCTGGAGGGGCCTGAGGATGGCCAGTGGCCCTCACCTTGCTGGGGCTCTTGGGTCCGGCAGGGGAGGAGACCTGGGGAAGGAGGCCCAGAATCTGCAGGTAGTTCTGGAGGTTTCTACTGAGCTCCACCTCCACTGGCTTGATCCTCCGGTCTCCTGGGTCCATAGCCTGGTTAGAGGGCCTGGACCAGACAAGCAGAGGTAGAGAGTAAGAATGAGTGGTGTGGCTGAGTGTGACAGAGACAGAATGAGTGGTGTGGCTGAGTGTGACAGAGACAGAATGAGTGGTGTGGCTGAGTGTGACAGAGACAGAATGAGTGGTGTGGCTGAGTGTGACAGAGACAGAATGAGTGGTGTGGCTGAGTGTGACAGAGACAGAATGGGTGGTGTGGCTGAGTGTGACAGAGACAGAATGAGTGGTGTGGCTGAGTGTGACAGTGACAGAATGGGTGGTGTGGCTGAGTGTGACAGAGACAGAATGAGTGGTGTGGCTGAGTGTGACAGAGACAGAATGGGTGGTGTGGCTGAGTGTGACAGAGACAGAATGAGTGGTGTGGCTGAGTGTGACAGAGACAGTGAGAACGAGATAGAGACACCTGGAGTCTTGGAGTAAATCAATGTCCTATTGAGAGCTGCACTGTATGTGTGTGTGTGCATACGTACGTGCATGCCTACCTGTCTGCGTGCGTAGGTGTGTGTCCGTGTCACAGGAGGTTGGTGGCACCTTAATTGGGGAGGACGGCTCATGGTAATGGCTGGAGCGGAATAGGTGGAATGGTTTCCATGTCTTTGATGCCATATCATTTGCTCCATTCCAGCCATTATTATGAGCTGTCCTCCCCTCAGCAGCCTCCACTGGTCCATGTGTATATGTACAGGTGTAATGTATTGCGCTGGCTCCCAGAACAGTGACCTGGATTTGCTGCTGCTGTAGACAAGGGGGCTGGAGTCCTGTAAGCGTCTGTACGGGATCTTCCTCAGCTTAGACAGCTCCTTGGACAGGATCTTCTGGGTGGTGTCATCCTCCCAGGTCAACCCTGCAACACAACACATCAACAAGAATGACACTCAGAATGTCAGACTAGAACCAGAAAATATAAATATATTGAACATGTATTTCATTATTGTGACAAACAATGGAAGGAAGCAAAGACAGGTTAGGAGAAGAGACTAAGAGGTGTCATATTATATCCTCCCAGGTCAACCCTGCACACAACACATCAAAAGGAACACTCAGAATGTCTAGAACAAATGAAGATCTTCTTTCCAAAATGCTATATATCCATTTTCAGAAATGTTGGTAAATTAGCCATGTTTAAAGAAAATTCTTGGATATATAGCATTTTAATACACGCCTAAAATGGAATAATAAAAAATCCCCAAAAAGTGAACAATTGGTGGATATACTGTTTTGGAAATAAACTCTTCCAGTGGTTGAACATGTACTATATATTGCATCACGTGACATCTCAAAAGGAAACACAGAGAAAGAGGTGTCGAAAAATGTGATCCCTGGCGGATTAGGTCAAAGGTCACTAAGAAGCAGAGGGGAATACACATGTAGCCGTTAGTTTAATAATTATGCATCCATCCGTGAGTAACTCTGTTCCGTCAGCACTCATCCACTCAGGCCATACGTATTCATACAGGTCTGTATATACATACCCATGTACAGTTGTTATATTATATCACATGCAATATTGGAAGTAATTATTGGACCTAGGCATTCACTCAGGAATGCATATTAGTATCCTGCCAGTTGCACCTTTTCTCATTGCTTTTAGTATATCAAATGTGCAATAAGTGCAGTTGTCTGTAATTAAACCCTGCGCACTAAGGACTGTATTTTAAGGGAATTACTATTATTACCCCAATGATATCATACACACATTTAGCTATTAAAGTATCTCTTCCTGTCATTTACCTGTACAGTTTGTGTAAACATGCAAGTATTCACTTATCTGTAAATATAACTGTATACCTAACTGTACAGCTAATTTAACCATTCAAAATTTTCACCTACCTGTTCATTTACCCAGTCTGTCTATTAAGTAAACTATTATTACCCTCGCTCATATCATACGCATTAGCTACTGAAGTATTTCTCTGCCATCAACCTGTATAGTATAGTTAACCATCCAACATCCACCAATGTATAGTGTACATATTCAGCCAACCACTCATACTATGCAATGTCCTTTTATAGCTTTTTTTTGCACTCCAGATATCCTGTATTTCTATACTTTTTCATACTGCCGCTCTATGTATCATGTACCGTGTATCTGTCTTTTGTGTACTTTCGTTGTGGCATTTTGCACCTGCCCTGTGTTTTTGTTGTAGCTGCTTGATAATGAAATTTCCCCCCCGGGGGATCAATAAAGTACCTATCTATCTATCTATCTATCTATCTATCTATCTATCTATCTATCTATCTATCTATCTATCTAGTCTTGTACACCTACTAACATGCTAAGAGAATAGTACAGAACGAGAATGACTTAGGATGTGTAGGTGTACAAGACTGAAGGCTACATGACGAACCACATATGTATTCCCCTCTGCTTCTTTAACTACAGCGAATTTTGGCAACAGAACTGAGGACTGGTGCCAATACCAGACGGGGTGGCGGAACCAAATGTAACCCAGAATATGGCCACGCACACTTGAACAATTCAACACAGACATTTCACCGATGAGAGGCAGCGTCCATGAAATATACAAGCAACACTAGAATGCACAGCAAATAACATCTGCAATGGCATCATTATCTTGGTAATAGTAGGAAGGGGGAATGCAAGGCACAAGTCACTTTGCACAGCGCATCTTACTGATTAAAGTGAGCATTTTGGCTAGATAAGCTTGGCTTCTATGAAATTGTACCCCAATATTGAATGTTAAAAGCCTGTTGGAATTAAATGAAGTGCCCTTTAAAGAGCGATTACCCCTAAAAAGCAACTTCTCGTTTTGAAAATGGCATACTGTATTTTTGTGGGTCATAAAATCAGTCTCGTCCAAAACTGAGAATTGTGAGAGAATAAGTAAAAAATGGTATGTCACAGAATGAAGGGTACCGTAACAGTTTTCCGTGGGTTGCGTTTATTTTAATCCTGCCCACATGCCCACAGCTGGCAGCACCCAAGTAATCATCAATTCGGAGTGCAGCTACACTCGAACGGATCGCAATGCCTATGGTAAATTTGGTTTGACATTCGATATCCCTTCGGGGCTAGTTAGGGACCATCAGTAAATTATACAATGTACATAGGATAATATTTAAAAAGGTTAATAGCTGCAAATATCAATGACTTAAAAACCTCAAACCAACTATAAATTATTGAAATAATTTAATGAGACAACTAAAAGATGTGCAACATAAAAATATTGTCCCATTTACATTGTGTAATTTATTGACGGTCCCTAACTATCCCCAGAGATAGGCTATCCAAAGTCAAACCAACTTTGCCACGGTTTTACACAACATTTGGCAAAAGTTATTGGCTAACTCTTCCCATCTGCGAACACACATCAAACCACACCCCACGTTTGAATTCAGTCATGGCTGCTAGCATTTCTTAATGAAGTAAATCTAAAACAAGGCCAAATCAGGAAGTGCAGTCGCCTTTTAATATAGACCACATGGAGAATGTAATAAATCAGATATTTTATATGATAAAGGCTTGCTAAAGTGCCAAAATTGAGCATTTAGACACCTCTGTGACTTCTAGGAAGATGTCAACCTACTTAATTAAAACAATTATCCAAGTTTCACCATCATTGTAAAGCGCTAGTTACTTTGCTGCTTTGACAAAGTCATTTCTGAAGATTATTATTTAGTTCATCATGTCCCTCATTTTATGGTCAACCCTGTTACGTTAACTCTCATTTTAATATGGTGTATAATTTAATAATAGTTCAATCTTAATGTAAAGCTGGTGAGTTGGTTCTACTCAGTTTGGCTATTTTATGGTGTTTTGTGGTGGAAAACCGAGCAGGTCGAGCATAACACATCAACCCTGTTACCAATAGATGGACAGGCTAGAAATGTTTTAGAATTACTTTTTTTTTTTTTTAAGTTTGGATTCAATTGCCACACCCTGTTGTACACAACAAGATTCAATTCGCCTTATCAAAATCGTCAACCCTGTTACAGTCAACCATGTTACTTTACTTCATAGTTACACTTCTCAAAAGGAACCGAATATATGTATATACAGTGGCAAGAAAAAGTATGTGAACCCTTTGGAATTACCTGGATTTCTGCATAAATTGGTCATAAGATTTGATCTGATCTTCATCTAAGTCACAACAATAGACAAACACAGTGTGCTTAAACTAATAACACACAAATGATTGTATTTTTCTTGTCTATATTGAATACATCATATAAACATTCACAGTGTAGGTTGGAAAAAGTATGTGAACCCCTAGGCTAATGATTTCTCCAAAAGCTTATTGGAGTCAGGAGTCGGCTAACCTGGAGTCCAATCAATAAGACGGGATTGGAGATGTTGGTTAGAGCTGCCCTGCCCTATAAAAAAATACTAATAAAATTTGAGTTTGCTATTCACAAGAAGCATTGCCAGTTGTGAACTTTGCCTCGAACAAAAGAGATCTCAGAAGACCTAAGATTAAGAATTGTTGACCTGTATAAAGCTGGAAAGGGTTACAAAAGCTCTAACTCTAAAAGCTTTGATGTTCTTCAGTCCACGGTAAGAGAAATTGTCTATAAATGGAGAAAGTTCAGCACTGTTGCTACTCTCCCTAGGAGTGGCAGTCCTGCAAAGATGACTCCAAGAGCACTGCGCAAAATGCACAATGAGGTTAAGAAGAATCTTAGAGTGTCAGCTAAAGACTTACAGAAATCTCTGGAACATCCTAACATCTCTGTTGACGAGTCAACGATACGTAAAACACTAAACAAGAATGGTGTTCACACCACAGAAGAAGCCACTACTGGCCAAAAAAAACATTACTGCACGTCTGAAGTTCACAAAAGAGCACCTGGATGTTCCACAGCACTACTGGCAAAATATTCTGTGGACAGATTAAACTAAAGTTGAGTTGTTTGGAAGGAACACACAAAACTGTGTGGAGAAAAAGAGGCACAGCACAACAACATCAAAACATCATTCCAACTGTAAAGTATGGTAGAGGGAGCATCATGGTTTGGGGCTGCTTTGCTGCCTCAGGGCCTGGACAGATTGCTATCATTGACAGAAAAACGAATTCCCAAGTTTATCTAGACATTTTGTAGGAGAATGTAAGGCTATCTGTCCGCCAATTGAAGCTCAACAGAAGTTGGGTAATGCAACAGGACAACGACCCAAAACACAGAAGTAAATCAACAATAGAATGGCTTCAACAGAAGAACATACACCTTCTGGAGTGGCCCAGTCAGAGTCCTGACCTCAACCCGATTGAGATGCTGTGGCATGACCTCAAGAGAGCGGTTCACACCAGACATCCCAAGAATATTGCTGAACTGAAACAGTTTTGTAAAGAGGAATGGTCCAAAATTTCTCCTAATCGTTGTGCAGGTCTGATTCGCAACTACAGAAAGCGTTTGGTTGAGGTTATTGCTGCCAAAGGAGGGTCAACCAGTTATTAAATCCAAGGGTTCATATACTTTTTCCACCCTGCATTGGGAATGTTTACATGGTGTGTTCAATAAAGACATGAAAACGTAGAATTGTTTGTGTGTTATTAGTTTGAACCAGACTGTGTTTGTCTATTGTTGTGACTTAGATGAAGGTCAGATCAAATTGTATGACCAATTTATGCAGAAATCCAGGTAATTCCAAAGAGTTCACATAGTTTTTCTTGCCACTGTATATATATATATATATATATATATATATATATATAAATAACATGTATTGTTATAATTCTTAAAAATGTAGTATAATCAGTAAAAACTATCAGTAAAATATCCCAGGGAATAAAAGTACGGATGGATTAGAAAATATGTCGATATGGCCTCATATTATCTCTCCTTTTTAGATACTTAGATATGCAAATGTGCTATCATGGCTACCAGATGAGAGCATCAAGCAATGCAGATCTCTCGGTGGTGGGTGCGTCCCATGATGCTATTGAGCGGAGCACAGAAGGTAGAGGCCAGGGTTCTGGAACCCAGCCAGCCACTAGATCCACCACAGCCTGAAGAGGGAGGAGCAGCGGAACACACAGAACACATAGAACACATGGAACACACGGCTGCTACAGCTTGGCCTGCCTGCCTGCCACGCCTCTCTCAGAGCAGGTCCTGGCTCAGTAAAACAGGGAGGACTATCAAACACAGAAAATAACTGTGCTCAATGATGGCTTTAATGGGGGTCCTGATGGCTGTCTGCGTGAGGAGAGCACAGGCAGTGTTTTCACAGGAGCAGACGCTACGTGGCACGGCAGCTTGATTAACTGTAACCCTTGCCAAGTCATTCAAACACAGCTTAGGTTTTCACAACCACGAAGACGATACGGGTCCATAGCAATTAAACATATTAGAAGAGGTCCGCTTGGTTGGGCATCTGGGGTTAACAGAGATAGAGCTGTGAGAGGGAGGGGGGCAGGTTTTGGTATTAGCTATACAAGCTATTTGGCTGATTTAACAGAAATAGTTGCAAAATTCCAGAATTCCAGAAAATCCCAGATTCCTAGAATCATGAGGGATAAGCAGGACATCCAGGAGTCTCCCAACCAAGATCTCTGGAAAACCTCAGTTTTAAGTTTAAGCCCCATAACTCTGTGCTCCATCAGCAGCAGGGTTTGTGTTTTGTGATGAGGAGAAACAAGAGGCAGCATTGAAATTGTGGAGGCGTTTCTGTTTTTGTTGTTTCATCCGACCAGCACTCGGAGGGTCAGAGCAGAGGCAGCGGTGGCTGTTATTTTGAATATTCCGAGGCCATTAGGTCTGCGTCCCAAATGGCACCCTATTTCCTACATCGTGCACTACTTTTGAGCCCATATGGAACTGGTCAAAAGTAGAGCACTGTGTAGGGAATAGGATGTAATTTGGGATTCAGCCTAGGTTTGTGCTGCTCTGCTCATCATGTTGCTCTCCTGTGCTCTATTCTGAGATTGAAATGCAGATGCTCTTTGCAGTTTTGTTCTCCTAATGGTTTTGCAGACAGCAAGGGTAAATAAACTATTAGCATATTTCATTTCAGCTGGATAGGTTGATAAACCCTCCAAAATTCATCAGCACTGTGAACTATGGAATCTGAATATCATTATGTAGCTTGCCCGTCTAGAACTGATTTCTAGAAATGAACGTGTATTTCAGGGGCTTGCTAGAGGATAAGGTATTTGATCTATATAAAAAAACAATAATACCTTTTCAATAGCTCAGTAAATATTAAACATGATGACCGTGTAAAATAGGATTTCACTTCAAAAGTAACGTCTTTCTCCATTTCTGCAATTTTGCTCTCCATGCGCTATATAAATATGTCCTTACATTTCTTGTCTTTATACATCAATGACATAGTGCTGTTGGAAGGATGGAATCCACAGGAAATATACGGTCTATGATACACAGGCATTGGTCGCCCTCTGGTGGTTATTTATGGTAATTACATCACTATATACCAAGCACAGTCTGTTCATGGGATTCTAGCACATACTGTAGGAAATCTGTTGTCAGTATACCTTTTTATACTTTGTGGAATAAAAGTCAGTGGATGAATTTTAAGGTTATGCTTAAAGGCTTACGAAATACACCTGATATGATCCACACAAAACCCCAACTACAGAATGTCTGGGTCTATATGAGGGAAGGGGAAATAAATGATCTGATTCAACAGTTTTCAGGACGTCAGGAAGAAACATCTTCTTTCTGATGATGGGAATATACCAATCTAATTATGCATAGCTGACATTTCCTCACCAATGCCAATGAGGGCTGGGGCGCTGAGGATGTCTTAGGACGTCTGCTCGACAGACAGTGACGGTGGCAGCAATAGCGTAGGCGTACTATACGGACCTCTGTGCTTAAGAAAGTCATACTAATAATGAATGAGAAGTATGTTGAATATTTTACGTGTTCTTGCTGTAGCAAGCACATGAATAACTAGAAAATGAAAATGTGTTCGCTTGTTCAGCGGTCTTAAAAGGTATTTCTAAGGTAGTGGAAGAAGTTTAGAAGTTTTAATTGTAAGTGTTGTAAAATGTAGCATAGTGTAGTAGAAGAAGTAGAGACTGAAGCAAGCACACAATTATGCATTGCTGACATTTCCCCACCAATACCATTGGGGTGGCTGGGTCTCTAAGGATGCCTTAGAAGGGGCTGTGACAGACAGCGATGGCAGCAGCAGTAAGTGGTAGCGCTGGTGTAAGAGTGGAAATTGGAGTTGATGATCATTGATTACTATGCCTGACAAATGTCTCTAAATTCCCATAAATGTGTTGCTTTTTTAGAATGACTCAAAGGTTTTATGACCTCCTGTATGCTGCCTTCTGGTTGACGAACGCTCCAATCGGTGCGTTACATTTAGCCTGACGACTCTCACTAAATTAAGTCTGAGACTGCCATCATTGAAGTCGTTTGTGGTGACGAGGGGCACAAAAAGTCATCAGCGATTGGATTGTCTCTAACCAATCAGAAAGCGTAGGCTCCTCAGAGGAGAAAGGGGAGGACAATCCTACTCAATTCATTTCATAAAAATTAAAATATGTATACTGTACTGTACTTACCTCTGTGGGTGAGTTTCTGCAGCAGAGTCCTGAATCGCTGAACCACAGACGGAGACACATCATACGTGTACACCTCTGCCACCGGAACGGGCGTGGATTGACACCTCCCGAACATTCCATCTGAGGAAAGAAGGACAGAGATAGTCAGGAACATACTGTACAGTATGGTAATATAGAGTATATGCCATTTATCCAAAGCAACTTACAGTCATGCTTGCATACATTTTACGTATGTGTGGTCCAAGGAATTGAACCCACTACCCTGGCGTTAGAAGACATGCTCTACATACTGAGCTACAAAGGACCACTACTAAAGTCTGCCCACCCACAGACTTCAAACAGTAATAATGTTATGTACCAATAAAAATACTTTGATACAATTCATATATTATTTTTAAGTATGTAAAAGATGAACCAAGAAGCACAACATTCTCCCTTCTGTACCAACCCTGCTAGAGCAGCTTTTGTCAGAGATTTAGATATTCTTCAATGGGAGATAATGCTTCTCACTTTAGAGGGGATGCGATCAGCATGGTGATAAGCACTGGCTTATCAATATAGAGACGTTATCAGTGAAGGCTCATCTAGCCTTCTCTCCAGTTGCAAACAACATCTTAAATGTTTCCCTTAAGGAATAATTTCACCTTACCTAAGGGAATTATTTAAGGGTGTTGCATAGAGCCCCTCAAATATGTCCTTAGGTAAGGGGTTTTATGGTAGTTTGAAGGCATGTATGGCAGAAAGAGTATCTGTTACCATGGAGACAGCCTGATTCACTGACTAAAAGTCTTTCATTTTCTGAGATTTCATTTTAGTAGATATAGCTACAGAGGGGAGAACAAGTATTTGATACACTGCCGATTTTGCAGGTTTTCCCACTTACAAAGCATGTAGAAGTCTGTAATTTTTATCATAGGTACTCTTCAACTGTGAGTGACGGAATCTAAAACAAAAATCCAGAAAATCACATTGTATGATTTTTAAGTAATTAATTTGCATTTTATTGCATGACATAAGTATTTGATACATCAGAAAAGCAGAACTTAATATTTGGTACTGAAACCTTTGTTTGCAATTACAGAGATCATACGTTTCCTGTAGTTCTTGACCAGGTTTGCACACACTGCAGCAGGGATTTTGGCCCACTCCTCCATACAGACCTTCTCCAGATCCTTCAGGTTTGGGGCTGTCGCTGGGCAATACGGACTTTCAGCTCCCTCCAAAGATTTTCTATTGGGTTCAGGTCTGGAGACTGGCTAGGCCACTCCAGGACCTTGAGATGCTTCTTACGGAGCCACTCCTTAGTTGCCCTGGCTGTGTGTTTCGGGTCGTTGTCATGCTGGAAGACCCAGCCACGACCCATTTTCAATGCTCTTATTGACGGAAGGAGGTTGTTGGCCAAGATCTCGCAATACATGGCCCCATCCATCCTCCCCTCAATACGGTGCAGTCGTCCTGTCCCCTTTGCAGAAAAGCATCCCCAAAGAATGATGTTTCCACCTCCATGCTTCACGGTTGGGATGGTGTTCTTGGGGTTGTACTCATCCTTCTTCTTCCTCCAAACACAGCGAGTGGAGTTTAGACCAAAAAGATAAATTTTTGTCTCATCAGACCACATGACCTTCTCCCATTCCTCCTCTGGATCATCCAGATGGTCATTGGCAAACTTCAGACGGGCCTGGACATGCGCTGGCTTGAGCAGGGGGACCTTGCGTGCGCTGCAGGATTTTAATCCATGACGGCTTGGTGTGTTACTAATGGTTTTCTTTGAGACTGTGGTCCCAGCTCTCTTCAGGTCATTGACCAGGTCCTGCCGTGTAGTTCTGGGCTGATCCCTCACCTTCCTCATGATCATTGATGCCCCACGAGGTGAGATCTTGCATGGTGCCCCAGACCGAGGGAGATTGACGATCATCTTGAACTTCTTCCATTTTCTAATAATTGCGCCAACAGTTGTTGCCTTCTCACCAAGCTGCTTGCCTATTGTCCTGTAGCCCATCCCAGCCTTGTGCAGGTCTACAATTTTATCCCTGATGTCCTTACACAGCTCTCTGGTCTTGGCCATTGTGGAGAGGTTGGCGTCTGTTTGATTGAGTGTGTGGACAGGTGTCTTTTATACAGGTAACGAGTTCAAACAGGCGCAGTTAATACAGGTAATGAGTGGAGAACAGGAGGGCTTCTTAAAGAAAAACTAACAGGTCTGTGAGAGCTGGAATTCTTACTGGTTGGTAGGTGATCAAATACTTATGTCATGCAATAAAATGCAAATTAATTATTTAAAAATCATACAATGTGATTTTCTGGATTTTTGTTTTAGATTCCGTCTCTCACAGTTGAAGTGTACCTATGATAAAAATTACAGACCTCTACATGCTTTGTAAGTAGGAAAACCTGCAAAATCGGCAGTGTATCAAATACTTGTTCTCCCCACTGTAACTAGCCAGCTAGCTTTGTAGCCATGGATAGTGCACCTTCCATTGTTTAGCTAAGTAGCTAGCTAGTTGGTTGATGTTTTTATTTTGTAAGAGCACATCAAAGCAACATTCACATCCACAAATGATGTTTACATTGATATCCATACTGAATAAAGCAGTTAAGGGACCTCATGGGCACCCTTAACTTTTTTACTTAAGGGGGAAATTCACCTTTAAATGTTTTTGCAACTGACTTAAAGTTAAGGAAACTTTAAGGGAAAAGATAAAGGGAAAGGTATTTTATGCAAGTGGGCTCTGGGGTGATGCACTCTGTGGAACAAATACAGCAGGACTCATATTTCAACTACCCACTATCTTGACAATATTATAAAACCAGCATATCCAGAATGTGGGCCTGCAGTGTATCTGGCGAATCAAATAGCGCTTGTAGTGATGAAATGGAAAGCTAGCCTGCAACAAGAACAGTGGTAGAAATGCCGAGTTCAAAACAACTTAGAACTCTGAAAAAACTAGCCCCGACTAGGAAAATAGTTTTGAACTGTCATCCAACTCGGAATTCAAAGTCGGAAACTCAAGCATCTTTCTAGAGCTCCGACTTTCCGACCCGCAGATCACTGACATCATGATTTGACATACATTTTTCTTTTGCGTTCCCAGTTGTATTGAAAGCTCCAAAAACCTCTGCGATTTATCGAAACAGCAAGCATGGCGTCGCACAATTACGCAAGGTTCACAGGTCGTGAAAAAAGTTATCATCTTCACAATAATGTAAGGGTTTCTTTGCAGTCTCTGTCTGCTAAAGAGAGTCTAGGAAAAGTTCAATGGAATTTTAGAGTCGAAAGTAGATGGGAAAAAATGTATTGATTAAATGTTGGAGGAGTTGCTACCGAATGGGGAGGACAACAGTCCATGTGGATTCCTGGACTATCTGTATGCCTACGAGATGTTCTCTTAATTTTTCGAGAGATATGTTTATCCTAGGCTGCCTGTCATTTCATGTTATTCCTAATAATTTCTCTTTAGCTCTTGGTGTCCCATGAAAAGCTAGACTAGGCCTAAAATAGATTGTGCACTTATTTAGAACATTGTATTTAATACTAGAGCTTCCTCTTGCTTGCTGAATGTAAAATACAGAAACCAAAAGAACTGGGGCGTATTCATTATGCCAATTCTGTTGCAAAACGTTTCTTAAAAGGAAGCAAACAGATCGAAACGGGGCGAGACCTACCCAAAGTTGTCCAATAGAAACCCTGATTTTAGAAACGTTATAAACGGTTTCTGTAATGAATACGCCCCTGGTTGGGAATTTGAGAAAGAGAGAGAGAGATGGTGTGATCAAAATACACCATATGAGTAGCCTACTAATGTACCTTTCTGGACCTTGTAAACTGTCGAAAATAGACCCATAACTGATCCAAATAGTTGCATAATCAAGCCAAGGCTGTATGGTACCCCCTGCATATACAGTTGAAGCCGGAAGTTTACATACACCTTAGCCAAATACATTTAAACTCACAATTCCTATTATTTAGTTCTAGTAAAAATTCCCTGTCTTAGGTCAGTTAGGATCACCACTTTATTTTAAGAATGTGAAATGTCAGAATAATAGTAGAGAGAATTATTTATTTCAGATTTTATTTCTTTCATCACATTCCCAGTGGGTCAGAAGTTTACATAAACTCAATTAGTATTTGGTAGCATTGCCTTTAAATTGTTGAACTTGGGTCAAACGTTTCAGGTAGCCTTCCACAAGCTTCCCACAATAAGTTGGGTGAATTTTGGCCCATTCCTCCTGACAGAACTGGTGTAACTGAGTCAGGTTTGTAGGCCTCCTTGCTCGCACATGCTTTTTCATTTATGCCCGCAAATCTTCTATAGGATTGAGGTCAGGGCTTTGTGATGGGTCACTCCAATACCTTGACTTTGTTGTCCTTAAGCCATTTTGCCACAACTTTGGAAGTATGCTTGTGGTCATTGTCCATTTGGAAGACCCATTTACGACCAAGCTTTAACTTCCTGACTGATGTTTTGAGATGCTGCTTCCTTCCTCATGATGCCATCTATTTTGTGAAGTGCACCAGTCCCTCCTGCAGGAAAGCACTCCCACAACATGATGCTGCCACCCCCGTGCTTCACGGTTGGGATGGTGTTCTACGGAACGCAAGCCTCCCCCTTTTTCCTCCAAACATAACGATGGTGATTATGGCCAAACAGTTTTATTTCTGTTTCATTAGACCAGAGGTCATTTCTCCAAAAAGTACAATCTTAATCCCCATGTGCAGTTTCAAACCGTAGTCTGGCTTTTTTATGGCGGGTTTGGAGCAGTGGCTTCTTCCTTGCCGAGCGGCCTTTCAGGTTATGTCGATATAGGACTTGTTTTACTGTGGATATAGATACTTTTGTACCTGTTTCCTCCAGCATCTTCACAAGGTCCTTTGCTGTTGTTCTGGGTTTGATTTGCACTTTTCACACCAAAGTACGTTCATGTCTAGGAGAGAGAACGCGTCTCCTTCCTGAGCGGTATGACGGCTGCGTGATCGCATGGTGTTTATACTTACGTACTATTGTTTGTACAGATGAACGTGGTACCTTCAGGCGTTTGGAAATTGCTCCCAAGGATGAACCAGACTTGTGGAGGTCTACAATTTTTTTCTGAGGTCTTGGCTGATTTCTTTTGATTTTCCCATGATGTCAAGCAAAGAGGCACTTAGTTTGAAGGTAGTCCTTGAAATACATCCACAGGTACACCGCCAATTGACTCAAATTATGTCAATTAGCCTATCAGAAGATTCTAAAGCCCTGACATCATTTTCTGGAATTTTCCAAGCTGTTTAAAGTCACAGTCAACGTAGTGTATGTAAACTTCTGACCCACTGGAATTGTGATATAGTGAATTATAAGTGAAAAAATCTGTCTGTAAACAGTTGTTGGAAGAATTACTTGTGTCATGCACAAAGTAGATGTCCTAACTGACTTGCCGTTTCAGAGGTTGTTGTCTTGCTCTTCACTGTAATCAGATAGTTAATATCAATACTATGCATGCCAGACTCTCTTGGCTAAAAGTAAAGGAGAGACTGACAGCATCACTTTTTGTTTTTAGAAGAAGCATCAATGTCTTGAAAATTCAAAATTGTTTGCATAGTCAACTGACACATGGCACTTACCCCACCAGCTAGGTGGGACGTTTTAAATGCACGTAATCCAATTAGCCTGCATCACTGCAGTTGACAGCCCTAGACAATAACTGTGTACTCACTTGACAACAATAATACTTTCCTCATTGCACTGTGTTGTTGTAGCCTAGGTATTGTTATTGTCTAAAAACGTAGACCTAATCAATAGTGGAGCTTTGTGTGCTCAACCTCTGTAGAGTGCAGCTTTAATTGCTGAATGTAAAATAGGCCTAGGCCAAATGAACTGTCGGGGAAAGTTGAGGACAGAGAGTGCATCACTGGACAGTGATGATAACATTTTTGCACAGTGAAAAAGAAGATCCAAACGAATTTACTTGAGCAACGAGGCAAGCAACGACAGGATGTAAAAGATACGCAGAATTTCTACATTTTATTTAAATACGAGTTTCTATATTCTATTTTTCATTAAGCTAGGCATGTAGCCTACATTGAAGTAATATTTACAGTTGTCACTATGACAATGAACACACCCTGAAGCACTGATGAATGGTCTGCATTACCAGTTTATTAATAGGACCTTCTCTCTCTCTCTCTCTCTCTCTCTCTCTCTCTCTCTCTCTCTCTCTCTCTCTCTCTCTCTCTCTCTCTCTCTCTCTCTCTCTCTCTCTCTCTCTCTCTCTCTCTCTCTCTCTCTCTCTCTCTCTCTCTCTCTCTCTCTCTCTCTCTCTCTCTCTCTCTCTCTCTCTCTCTCTCTCTCTCTCTCACCTGCTTTCTTGACCTCTGCTTTCTTGACCTCTGAATGCTGAATGTTCGGCTATGAAAAGCCAACTGACATTTACTCCTGAGCTGCTGACCTGTTGCACCCTCTATAGCCACTGTGATTATTATTTGACCCTGCTGATCATCTATGAATGTTTCTTGAAAAATTATCTAGCTTTAATAGCCAGCCAGAAGAGGACTGGCCACCCCTCAGGGCCTGGTTCCTCTCTTGGTTTCTTCCTAGGTTACTGCCTCTTTGGGGTTTTAGGATGGTTGTCTGTATAAGCACTTTGTGACATCTGCTGATAAAAAAGGGCTTTATAAATACATTTGATTGATAAATAAATGTGATTGATACAGCATGCAGTAGGAAACTTTGATCAGTTGATTGACAGGTGTAAACTTTCCTCTAGTGTGGATGCTCGCCAGCGTTTCATAATTACGTATCATTTATCCTTGGTGTGGATGGCCCTTAACACTTAAATTGGTAAATGCCACCTTCTAGCGGATAACATGAATATGGTATGAATACAGCAGTGGTTCTCATCTGCAACAATGATAGTCTACTAAAAAGGGATTTAGTATTCCTTGATATTATGTTTTAATTATAATTTTGGAGGGGGAGGGTTACATGTTATTTTTTTCAAATGCTCAGGGAGGGCCAGGTAATAATATATTTTCCTAAATTCAATGAAGTCTGATTACCTCCAGGTATTCCTCAATATAAATAATGATCACACCCTGGTGGAAAAAATAGCAATAAGAACATTCAGTCTTATAGTGTTGCTATAGGGTGGGTTGCTATAATGTTGCCGAGATGAACGAAGGGTTTACGAATCAAAAACCCGTAGAGGATGCACCTCTGATGGAGCTACATCATTTCAATCCTCCATGGTGAAAAGCCCAGTCTTTGTTTTAACCACCGAATGTAACCATCGCATTCAAAAGGAGAGGAGGAGGAGCTACATTCACTAGGCAGTTGAGAGTGACCTGTGGCCTGGCTCTGTGGTGTCAAATCAGTCTCTTTCCTGCCTCTAACCACCATTCACTCTCTGTCACCACCTCTGTTCTATAATGGAAACATGTATTTATTAGTTTCTTTGTCAGGGACCATGTACAACATACCATTGCACCAGATTTAGCTCTTCTACATGTGCAATGACACATTTTTCTTGCATTGCATGTATTGTCAATATAGTGTAATGTATGTTCTTTGCTTATGTGCGACCAGGCAATTTATGACTAATACATTTATGTAATTTAATCCAATCTATATTCACAAAACATAGCATAGATTAATCTACTGTATCCTATCAAATGTCATTCAGTAAAGCATCAGTTGTATCAGGCTTGCATCTTTGGAGTGCCTTCTTTTCACATCTTCTGCTTGCTGTACTGTACTCTAGTTGTGGCAACGTTTGAATTATTACTCGTAATTCTAGCCGTCCATATTTAAGTCAGGAACAGCTTCTCTCTCATCTTCGCCCCGGTTCCTTCCACTTGATTTACGGCGCGGATTACAGCAAACGAGAATACGAAGAACATTGTCATGGGAGGGGTTTGCATTATTCTTGAGGAGATGCTCGCTGGTTGGGATTGTTCTTGATGTATCATCTCTGCTTGGAAGTGTCCAGGTGGTCGGGTTCTGATGTGCTACACTGGTTTGTACAGCTGGAGCAACTGTAAACAACTCCCATATTCAATCAAGTCAATAGGACGATCAAGTCATAAACAAGATGATACTACAAGCCTAAATAGAAAAAAAGATCTCTGCATTGCACTAGACTTCAGGTGTTTCTCCAGTGTGCGCTAGACCAAAGCCATGCACGGCATCAGTCGATGCAGCTAATCAACTGGGAGTGATGCTATAGCTAATGGAAGGTTCTCTGAGTGGGAGGCTGTGAGTTAATGGACCATGTTGATGCTAGCTGCTGCCAGAGTAGGAGGACTTTTATTTCCCATCCAGCTTAGTGTCAGCATCCCAAATGGCACCCTATTCTTTCTCTATATAGTGCACTACTTTTGACCAGAGCCCAGCCTGGGGTATGGTCAAAATAAGTTCACTATATAGGGAACAGAGCACCATTTGGGATGTAGACAGTGTTAATAAACTTGTCAGATTGTGCCGGGGGAGGCCAGAGTAATCAATCTGGTTGAGTGGTCTGGGAAAAGAGGGACTCTGTATGGCTCTAGTCTGGTCAGGTACTGGTTGGCCCTCAGGGGCCGGCCTGGTAAAAGGTCCTCATCCAGTTCATTAGGCTTCAGTGTAGAGATATGGGCTGCATCCCAAAAGGCACCCTATTCCATATTCCCTATATAGTACACTACTTTTGAACAGGGCCCATAACGGACGCAGACATGGGCTCTTTTCTAGCTTCCCTCCCCACATCCCACAGCAGAGTAGCAGCACTCAACGCAACACAAAGCAGCCAGGAAAACAGCTAGAGTCTGCTGCTGTGGTGGCTCTCTACAGTAAATGATTAAACAAATATGTTAGGTTCATGATGATTTCAGAGGTGGGTATTCCTAACGGAAAGCTTTCCATGCTAAATATAATGCATTACATCTGTAGTCCATTGAAGCGTTCTCCCATTAATGAGCAGTGCATCCAAGTAACCACATTTACCACAGAGCTGGCATGACAATTCTTATAGAACATTTAATGTGACAGCAAGAGCATTACAGTAGCCTAAACAGGAGGGCCAGAATAAAACCGTTATTTTATCAATATAGCCTATTTATTATTTCGTTTGTGAGAAGATGTATTTATCTAATCAGTATAAGAGTTGGTAAATTTAGAGCTGGTAGAGACAAACAGGCTTTCTTGTTATCAGAGACCAAAACCTACTACAGATCTTAATTTGATCACTCTTTTGTTGCTGAGAATTTTCCTGCATCACAGGAAGTGCAAATGATCTTTGTAATTTACATTAATTTACTGAAAACCCACACTAACACACAGTTATATGAACAGTATTGCACTTTTCATGTAGCCTACTTTTGGCCAGCTAATAGCCTAACTACCAATCAAGCAACATTATGGACTAAACGTTAAAATCCTGTTGCTGCAGGATTATTTTGCTGTGACAATATACAGGTAGCTAGGTCAAATTAAGAGCTTACACCTGTAGCTGTGAGGAGACACAGCAATCTGAACCAGTATGTGACATGTTGGATGAAGACATGCTAGGACACAGCTGGGTAATGGGCCAATTTAGCTCTGTTCCCTGTTCCGCCAGTTGCCATGGTGATGTGTTTGTTCCCTACTCCCATTTAGCTAATCAGAGTAGGAGCTGGAACACAGCACAGCATCAACAACGGATGCCTCGTCTCAAAGAGCACCTGGAGTCTGTTGTTTTACTGAGAGAAAGGGGGTTGGTTTCACCTAGCCAACATCAGGCACTTCTAAGGAAATCATAGTATGTGCTTGTACTAGCAGAATCGTAATGGTTTTATATTAATCATAAATAAACATGCATGGAAATGATCATAAATTGTCGCTAAATTGTGGAACATCTGCTCTCCGCGGTTCTCTATTGTTAGGATAGAATACATTGTCTACGTGTGAGTGTGTGTGTGATCCTACTTGATTGATTGAACATTTTATGCAAACGTACCTTTCCTTCTCAAGCAAGCTAAGCATAAATGGCTCATCCAAAACCATATTTTTTGCAAAGACAGCAAAACTCCAGACAGGTGCATACAACAGAGAGACCTATAGGTCCTAACATAATAACTACAGCATGAACATATTAGTTATACATCTACAACAAGACCTGTCTTTCACAGTTACAAAACCACAATAAGGCCTGTTTTTCAGTTACAAAACCACACCAAGACCTGTCCTTCACAGCTACAAAACCACATGAAGACCTGTTTCACAGTTACAAATCCACACCAAGACCTCAACTTTACTTTGCTTCAATGTTGCTTCAACTTATTCCAAGAAAGCATGAACTAACCAAGGCTTTCGCCGCATTGGGCAAAGAGTTAACCCGTATTAATTCTAGCAACACCTTAATTGATTGAATTAAAATCAGCTTTGCAAAATGACTCCTTAAACAATGTAAAAAAGCACCTAGTACTTTCCTGAACTACAGTCTTTCCTGTATCAGGGAACACAATGTTTAAATTTCACTGCTGAGCACACAGAGGGTGTTCCTTGTGAAATGAAGACAGGCTGAGGAAGCGTTCTGCACTACCTGTATTTAATTATAAGTCACACAGTACACAATACAGCCTAGGAAAATGATTAACATTTACAGAGAAATTAAGCAAACGGAGGAGAATAATCTAGACACATAAAGCATACTTTCAATATCATTGTATAGATTTATACATCAACTATTCATGTAGCAATCATTCAGAATCAGTAAAGCAGAACTGCAGGTCAGGGTTCTCCAACCCTGCTCCTGGAGAGCTACCGTTCTTTAGAGCTTTAGAGCCCTGCTATATGTCTTGAGTGTTTTGTGGTAAATGTATGAAACAGTACTTAATTGCACCACTAGGTGGGGACTAACTGACCACACAAGTGAACTTTATTGTGTCAAATGCTATAGCCTAGAGAGTACTATGGATTTTCCATCGCTACAAATTACTTATGTTTGCCATGCATTGCTGATGAGTAGATTTCAGTCATTTTATAAATATGAATATCCATTCTCAAGTAGCATAGAGCACCCTATTCACCACATATCCTTCCACATATCCCTTTTCCAAGCAGCAATAAAATCTTCAACCCACGTGAAACAAACATGAAATATGAACCCTGAGTGTGTTTTCTGAGAATCCCAGTCAAGCAAAGAAACATTAAGCAAATAAAACAGCAGGACCCAGTGAGTGAGTCTTGCAAACAAACAAACCAAAAGATTAAATGTCTTCCACACATTTCTAGTCTAGTATCCTATCTGAAAGTAATACAACGGCCTCCATGTGTAATCACGTCACTAGGGGAAGGATAATCAATTTCAAGGCTCAATGATCAACAGAAAACATCCAGGAAGTGAATGGGGTGAACATGCACTTGCCTAGAAAATGATTAGTAATGTGTTTTGACAAGTCCGTCACAGAGTAATATAACACACCAAATGAACAAATACTTTTTTAAATCATTAAAAGTCTCAAGAATTATGCATTAAATTAAGACAACACCTCAAATGCAGCTGTTTTTATATCCATATCAAATCATTTCTAGTTAATAATTAAGTACCTTACTAGCTAGGTTTCCATCCAATTGGGACAGATTTTCATGCAAATATTCAAAAATGTGCATAAATATGCACATGGGTTTGCTTATGCACATTTTCCCAGAGATGTTTTCCATGAAAATAACTTGTTGTGGATAAAAGTCTGTGCGCGATGACCTAGTGCACACAGAAATTATGAGGTTAAATTCCCATGTACCGAATACAAAAATACAGGTTAAATGGGTTTTCCATCACATTTCCAACTCACAAAAAAAGCCGCACCAATGTGTTGGAGGAAACACCATACAACTGGCGACCGTGTCAGCATGCATGCGCTCGGCCCGCCACAGGAGTCGCTAGAGCGCGGTGGGACAAAGACATCCCGGCCGGCCAAACCCACCCCTAACCCGGACGACGCAGGGCCAATTGTGCGCCGCCAGGAGCATGGTTAAAAATAACCCAAAATAGCTTCTTAGCAAAGAGCAATTTCTCAATCAAGAATTGTTCTAGGACTGTCTGGGAGTGGGGAGGGGAAAACTGAAAACTAGCTGTTTGGAATTCTAGAGGTTTGGAATTCTCTTTCTTATTGGTCTATTAACAAAACTCCATCCCACCAAAATACGCTGAAATTTCAAACAGCTCTTACACAATATTATTACAACCTGGTGGAAATATATACAAAGCACAGACCAATCAAGTTTTTGACTGCACTGGGCCTTTAACAAAATATGTTGTCATATAGTCAATTACACTGTTATAGGTATATAAGGTTAGGAATGTGCTTGTAAAGTTATGACATACAATGAGAATTCACTTGGCTGCACCCCAACTACAATATTATCAATAATCATTAACATACACTTCAGCAGTGGTGTAAAGTACTTAAGTAAAAATAATTTTAAGTTATTTTGGGGGGTATCTGTACTTTGCTTTACTATTTATATTTTTGACAACTTTTAATTTTACTATCCTAAAGAAAATTATGTCGTTTTTTATCTCATACATTTTCTCTGACACCCAAAGTACTTGTTATATTTTGAATGCTAAGCAGGACAGGAAAATGGTCCAATTCACTCACTTATCAAGAGAACATCTCTGGTGATCCCTACTGCCACATCTTGTAGACTCACTAAACACAAATGCTTTATTTGTGTTGGAGTGTTCCCCTGCTTATCCGTAAATCCAAAAAAAGAAAAAGAACATCATGCCATCTGGTTTGCTTAATATAAGGAATTTGAAAGGATTTATACTTTGACTTTTGATACTTAAGTATATTTTAAACCAAATACTTTTAGACTTTTACTCAAGTAGGATTTTACTGGGTGACTTTCACTTGAGTCATTTTCTACTAAGGTATCTTTACTTTAACACAAGTATAACAATTGGGTACCAATTGCACCACTGCACTTCAGAAATGTTATCTGATCGCAACATCACACCTACCACATCAAACTGAAACTGGGTTAAGCAAATAGGGTGTGCAAAGTTCACACTTTCCACCACCTAAGCTGATTTTCCACAGCTTATTTACACCTAACCTGACCTGACCACTTGAATACCTAGATAGAAACAACACCAGGGTTTTTAGGTCCCCTAACAACATTGGTCATATAAGCCAGGGTTTCTTAAACTATGGGTGGGGACCCAGAGTTGGCCCTGGCCATGTGCGAGGTGGGTTGCGAGTTAGGAGAATATAATCACACACTGTTTCTTATATATAGGCTACTGAAAATCTTGGGTCACATACAACACACAGGGAGCAGTTTATAGAACAACGATTACGTCCCAAATGGCAGCCTATTCCCTATATAGTGCACTACTTTTGACAAAAGTACTGCACTATATAGAGAATGGGGTGCCATTTGGGACAGACCTTGGCTACAGACCCTTCCTGGCCCTTATCTCTCTGTCCATGCTGCTGAAGCCAGGTAACTGAGAATCATGAGATGTGCCTATAATGTCACAGAACACTTGGTCATCCTGCTCGAAATTCAGGACTGCTCAGCCTCAGACAACTGTCACAGTGAAAATGTCAAGTCACTGATCAAACTTAGCCTCTCCACTGCCGACTGACCATTCAGACTGCCCTTTCCTTTGTTATCTATATCAGACCTGTCTCAAATGGCACCCTATTCCATTTATAGTGCACTACTTTTGATCAGGGCTCTATAGGACTGGGAATAGGGTGCTATTTGAGACGCACCCCTGTTGGTGGCGAGATGAGCTCTAGAACTTCAAAATGTCCTCACCCACAAACATGCCTATCTATCTCAGGATCCAGGAAGCTTCATCAGAAGCTGATGTTCAATGTAAACACGGATTCATTTTGCACACGGAGAGAGCATGAAAGCACACAGGGAGCTGTCAGTGTCTCTGATTAATGATCTGCCCTATGGTCACCTTAGTTCAGTATTAAACTACTTCCAAAAAACTGCAGGATAACAAAATTATAACAGTTTACAATAAGTTGCTCTCATAACCCTGTTACTCTGTCAACATTGTATTATTATATAGTAGCCTACTGAGCGGTTGCATTTGGGCACAAACCAAGAACAACCTGTGGTTGCACCAGTGCATTCTGAACTGACCACCTGTTGTGTTGCCACCTGTGCATTCTAAACCATATAAATAGAATGGAATTCTAGTCCTGTGTTCTGAACCAACCATTCAAAGAAGAGAAGTGAAGAGAAAAGATTCAGTTCAATAGATTGTTTTGACTGATATTGTGCCACGAATGTCCACTTCCTTTTAGATTAAATACATTTGAGCGTCTACAGATCGCTTTGATTTGTGAGCTCTGCTTAATAGCTGTATGGTTTCTGAATGAAATTAAAATAGCTTACCGTTGACACAGATCTCGTATGGTGTGCACAACTCGTTCTCAAACAGACAACCTGTTGGAAAAGAGGAGGAAACGATTTGTACATTGAAATGTTATAATATTGGGCGGCAGGTAGGCTAGCGGTTAGAGCGTTGGGCCAGTAACCGAAAGGTCGCTTGTTCGAATACCTGAGCCGACAAGGTGAAAAACCTGTCGATGTGCCCTTGAGCAAGGCACTTAACCCTAATTTGCTCCAGGGGCGCCGTACTACTATGGCTGACCCTGTAGGTAGGCCGTCATTGTAAATAAGAATTTGTTCTTAACTGACTTGACTAGTTAAATAAAAAAATAAAAAAATATATACAGTGGGGAGAACAAGTATTTGATACACTGCCGATTTTGCAGGTTTTCCCACTTACAAAGCATGTAGAAGTCTGTAATTTTTATCATAGGTACTCTTCAACTGTGAGTGACGGAATCTAAAACAAAAATCCAGAAAATCACATTGTATGATTTTTAAGTAATTCATTTGCATTTTATTGCATGACATAAGTATTTGATACATCAGAAAAGCAGAATTTAATATTTGGTACAGAAACCTTTGTTTGCAATTACAGAGATCATACGTTTCCTGTAGTTCTTGACCAGGTTTGCACACACTGCAGCAGGGATTTTGGCCCTCTCCTCCATACAGATCCTTCAGGTTTCGGGGCTGTCGCTGGGAAATACGGACTTTCAGCTCCCTCCAAAGATTTTCTATTGGGTTCAGGTCTGGAGACTGGCTAGGCCACTCCAGGACCTTGAGATGCTTCTTACGGAGCCACTCCTAAGTTGCCCTAGCTGTGTGTTTCGGGTCGTTGTCATGCTGGAAGACCCAGCCACGACCCATCTTCAATGCTCTTACTGAGGGAAGGAGGTTGTTGGCCAAGATCTCGCGATACATGGCCCCATCCATCCTCCCCTCAATACAGTGCAGTCGTCCTGTCCCCTTTGCAGAAAAGCATCCCCAAAGAATGATGTTTCCACCTCCATGCTTCACGGTTGGGATGGTGTTCTTGGGGTTGTACTCATCCTTCTTCTTCCTCCAAACACGGCGAGTGGAGT
Source organism: Thymallus thymallus (assembly GCA_023634145.1). NCBI lineage: Eukaryota > Metazoa > Chordata > Actinopteri > Salmoniformes > Salmonidae > Thymallus > Thymallus thymallus. The sequence goes on along the minus strand of CM042383.1, from coordinate 13,135,110 downwards.
TTAGACCAAAAAGCTCTATTTTTGTCTCATCAGACCACATGACCTTCTCCCATTCCTCCTCTGGATCATCCAGATGGTCATTGGCAAACTTCAGACAGGGCCTTGACATGCGCTGGCTTGAGCAGGGGGACCTTGCGTGCACTGCTGGATTTTAATCCATGACGGCGTAGTGTGTTACTAATGGTTTTCTTTGAGACTGTGGTCCCAGCTCTCTTCAGGTCATTGACCAGGTCCTGCCGTGTAGTTCTGGGCTGATCCCTCACCTTCCTCATGATCATTGATGCCCCACGAGGTGAGATCTTGCATGGTGCCCCAGACCGAGGGAGATTGACCGTCATCTTGAACTTCTTCCATTTTCTAATAATTGCACCAACAGTTGTTGCCTTCTCACCAAGCTGCTTGCCTATTGTCCTGTAGCCCATCCCAGCCTTGTGCAGGTCTACAATTTTATCCTTACACAGCTCTCTGGTCTTGGCCATTGTGGAGAGGTTGGAGTCTGTTTGATTGAGTGTGTGGACAGGTGTCTTTTATACAGGTAACGAGTTCAAACAGGTGCAGTTAATACAGGTTATGAGTGGAGAACAGGAGGGCTTCTTAAAGAAAAACTAACAGGTCTGTGAGAGCCGGAATTCTTACTGGTTGGTAGGTGATCAAATACTTATGTCATGCAATAAAATGCAAATTAATTATTTAAAAATCATACAATGTGATTTTCTGTCTCTCACAGTTGAAGTGTACCTATGATAAAAATTACAGACCTCTACATGCTTTGTAAGTAGGAAAACCTGCAAAATCGTCAGTGTATCAAATACTTGTTCTCCCCACTGTATATATCTTGCTTTCCTAAGACCCATCAACAGTAGCCTATTGTACATTTCATCTTCTATAGGCTATAGCTGAATCTATAAAAAGAGCTGAGATATACATATCCCACTGATGAGCCATCTTCCTGCGTGGGCAAGGCGTCATGGATTACAATGTCATGCAGCACTGGGTTTCACAGCTACAGCGCATAAACAGAGCAGCCATGGGGCCATTATTCTAAGTTAACATTTAGGCCAGTCGTAAAACACAGACTGTTTCCCTAATGGCACCCTATACCCTACATAGTGCACAATGGTTTAACCAGAACCATATGGGCCCTGGTCAAAAAGCAGTGCAGAGAATAGTTCCATTAGGGACAGTGTTCCAGTGTGATCTATCAACACAGAGGAGCAGGCTGCTGGGGGATGCTGTTTCTGTATCCATCTCACTAGGTGCTCTGGCAGCCGGTCGTAACTGACATTTCTGCTTAAAAGGGATCTGGCAGTACACACTGCCCTTAGGCCATTTAATACACATCTTTGTTCCATCCATACAGCTAGAGGAGGGAGGGAGGGAGGGAGGGAGGGAGGGAGGGGGGGAGGGAGAGGAGGGGGGAGGAGATGAGATGAGAAGGGGAGAAGAGAGAAGAGGGGAGGGGGATAGAAAAGAAGAGGGGGATAGGAGAGGAGGGGAGAGGCGAGGAGGACAGCCAGGAGAAGAGCAGGCAGAACGGGGCACAATGTTCTCTCTCCATTTGACAACCCCTTACCTTCACTGTAGGACACGATTTATAACCCTGTCCATAAATCCAATTGATCTGCAGTATTAAATTGGTCTCAGGCTGGGGCCACAGCAGCTACACGACATGGGGATGGGATGTGGACGGCTGCATGGATCCACTTTCCTTGTTTCCTTAAGTTTATATAAATAAATGTTTTGTTATCTCTAGGTTTTTAGTGATTGGTTCCGGAACACATTTTTGCATCATAAGGGAATTAGGAAGATACAATGTTTATTATGGTTGGGAGCTGTTGACCAAAATGGCACCCTATTCCCTATGTAGTGCACTACTTTTGACCAGAGCCCTATGGGAATAGCATGCCATTTGGAAGCCAGTCTAGGATATTATGAAATATTGTCACAGCATCTGGTCCTCGGATGGGGGCTGAGGAAAGGTTCAGGGCCTGGGTTTACAGTACACACTGCCAGCCCAGCCACCATCCCCTGCAGTGTTTCTGGGGGTGTTTTGGGCTCAATATGTCACATTGCTGTCATACCGCAGCAGCACCACTGGTGACACACTCCATTGGACAACCCAGGCAGGGAGGCGTGGCCAATTACCACCCTGACATGATGTAGAGCGAAGACACAACGTGTGCGGTGCATCATACATAAGTCACCACCTTCTGTAGTTGTTTCTACAGCTTTGGTGCTGATGTGACTGTAACCATACTGCTAACAATACAGTCTTTGAAATTGACATTTTTCAAGATCTGACATTGTTATAACGTATTGAAAAATTTTGTCTTTTTGAAGTTGAGTGTGAAAGGAGATTTTGGATGTACTTGTATGACTAAGAAGGGACCCACATCTTTCTTAATCAGACAGACAGACAGACAGACAGACAGACAGACAGACAGACAAACAGACAGACAGACAGACAGACCAGTCTTTCTTAGTCAGACACAGACAGACAGACAGACAGACAGACAGACAGACAGACAGACAGACAGACAGACAGACAGACAGACAGACAGACAGACAGACAGACAGACAAAGTCTGACAGATAGATAGACAGATAGACAGTCTTTCTTAGTCAGACACAGACAGACAGACAGTCTGACAGATAGATAGACAGATAGACAGTCTTTCTTAGTCAGACACAGACAGATAGACAGACAGACAGACAGACAGACAGACAGACAGACAGACAGACAGACAAGACTCCTTTCATCGTGGTCCTGCTACTGATGAAGGAGTCTGGTCTACTCTGCTCCTTCCTGTGTCTGTGTCTGGGTGTGGGCTGGTAGTGTGTAGGCAAAATAGAAGCTTCTCAGAAGGTAACAGCACCAAAACCAAACATCAAGAGGAGAATGTGCCTGGCATACGGATCAACCTAATGAGCACAGAGGTAACCTTGGGGAAAACGGCTAAGTTTGCAATGCTACATATCACCACTAAGTAAAGTGTTACCAAGATGGTTTTTATAGGCACACACAAGTGAAGGATGTAGCTACTAAAAAAGTCATTCTGACAAATTAATCATTTAACAACACTGTTGGTGGTTTTCCACACGGCTGTCTTGGATTTGCACTTTACTTTCAAAGGAATAAAGTTTGTCAATAAAGCTTGTCCAAGACAGATAAATGTCTCTGTGTTTATTGGTATCTTAAAGGAGCATTAAAGATCTCATCCCAATATACTGACCGTTGTCACGGCTACTCCCGTTCCCTCTCGCTGGTGCTAGACGTCGCCGGTCTACTAACCACCGGTCCTTGCAACCCACATTACGCTCACCTGGCAACCATCATTACACACACCTGCTCCCCATCGTTATGCACACCTGGACTTCATTATTACCTTGATTTCTTCCTCTTTATTTAGCCCTCAGCAGCCTTAGTCTTCAGGCAGCATTGGTTTTCTTCCCATTCAATACGCTTCTCCTGTTTTGTTTATCTGCTTATTCTCATTAGTAAACTCACCTTCTACACCTGCTTCCTGACTCCTAGCGTATACACTACAACCGTTGTTGCTCAAATGGCTGCCGCCTGTTGATTGACATTGTCAGACATTTACACTGTGTCTATACAGTATATTGTGTGTCTGTGTACTTAGACTGTCAACATTTGCTTAAATAATTATTGAAGACTGAAAGAGCGTAGCCACGCCTAAACATGGCCTCTCCTACAGAACACACAGAGGCTAATCAAGACAACAAATAACATTTCTGGATACTTCTGAATATTTTACCAAACAAAGTTCCATTAAAAAAGCTGACACAAGTTATACTGTGCACATTACTGTCATAACTGATAAAAACATCTATATCTCAACCTTGATAAGACCTGTGTAGGGAGGCAACAGGGAGAGCGCGAGGGGGTAGAGTAAACCATACTGGGTAGAGTAAACCATACCGGGTAGAGTAAACCATACTGGGTAGAGTAAACCATACTGGGTAGAGTAAACCATATGACTTTCACAAAACATGCGATCTTACGTGAAGTTAATGTGATAACATGTGACAACATGTAAAGCAACATGTGATTACATGAAACTACACATGTTAAAATATGTGATCACATGAGAAGTGTTCCAAAAACCCATTTTCACATGATTTCACGTGAAATTCACGTAAAATTCCACATGTGGTTTTCTGTAAGGGGGAGCTGCAACCATGGTGGTAACTGTTCTGTGGTACGCCCCTGTAACTATATCTGCTGTTGTGATTCAAGGCAGATCAAACAATGACATTGTTCATCATATTTGTCACTTCACATTTAGTTTGAGTCATTGCATTCATGTCCACCCCTTATTGTAAAGTGAATTAATAATAATAGCCACCCTTGTCCCTGAGGTGTGCCCTTGTTTACGAACCATGTCAGTTCCTGTTACATTTTCTCTTGTATTCAACATGGCCCTATTTTTATAGGGGACGCAGTCCATATCCCACGTTACAATCTGCCTATTCTGAACAGACACCTACTGTTCCTGAAGGACAGAGCCCAGGGTCATAATCATTAGGGCAAGGAAGCAAAACGTTTTGCAACGAAAAACAAGATAAGGATTTGCTATTTTTAAGTTCAGAGGTTACTTTATGAAAAGTAATACCTTACTCAGTGTCGTGCCTGTTAGAGACATTCCAATGATGGCTACAGACATGCTTTTTTAACTAAAGTAGAGTACATTCAACTTCATTACACAACACATTGTCTTTAGTTATTATCTTTGTGGAAATTGAGTCAGTCACCCTAAATAACTTAACCCCTCGGCCTGGCTAGAAATACTTAGAATAAAGGGAAGCAAAATCAAATATTGCAATCATTAGTTCACCAAGGCCTCGGAAAAGGTCTTCCCACGCATGCCTGTGCACCTGTGTCCATAGAAACAGGTATTAACAACTTTAATTCTTGCTGATTGTTCAGTTGCATATGGCACGACAGACGACTATCGAGCCTGACATCACCTGGCTGCAGCGTATACGGGGAAACTACATGGAGAGGAGGATATACTCTGACATGACCTCATCACAGCATGTAACAAGACTGTCCTCATGAAATACCAAAGCTGCATTACAGTCTGAGCAACGCGATAAGCCTATTACCTATTCCTGACCAATTTAATGTCAATAATACTGAGTTTAAATGATTAATATCCATAAACCAAACAACTAAAAACTGAAAGCAAAAAAAGGGAATAAATGTGCCTTGAAATCAAGAACAGTGGATACAGGCTTTGGCTGAGACCTCAGAGGATTGAGAAAAGCTTTGTGTATCGTGTCCATGCTCCAGTCTGGTGGATCAATGCTGGAGCTTTGGATCAGGCAGTCAGTCTTAGGAGGTGAGAGGAGGGGATGAGAGCAGGAGGGTGTTACAGGGGGGCATTTAGTCAGGCACCACGAACACACAGATTACTATACATTTAAGGAGCTTTGTGTGACCACACCTCCTGATTGAAACTATTATTTTCCAGGATAGTTCTGGCAAGGTCCACAAACAGTGGAGCAAATATCGGGACTGCTATTTCAAACCACTATCTGTGCATACCTCTAAATTGACCAATGGAAAGTTACACACTGTCAACTTGTTTGTTTTTCACATACCCTATACTTTTTCACATACCCTATACTCAAACAAGTTACATCTCTGTAGGCTGTTGGTTCCCAGTCACTATGGATACAGTGGGGATGATAATACCGCCTCTTCTTTCTCCCTGATGGCATTGGGGAATTGATCCAAGTATGCTTTCACCTTGAGCAACGAACCTAGGAAGAAACTCATTACTTAAAAAAGCAACGCAACAACATAGGTTTAGTTTCCCACTAGGCCTCTTCATCTGATTGTAAATCAGCAATTGAACATAAGTGACACTAAAGCCAATGAAGAAATGCTTTTGATCAACTGACGCAGGAAGCGAAAGTGACTCAGCCAGTGGAGTACAGCCATCCAAAAATAAACCGTTTTTAAATCAGTGTGTTATTGTTCTCTTCTGATTGTGGTGGTAGACCGACCACTCCATTAACTGCAACCCAAAATAAAATGTTGAACCAGACCCTAAAACATAGACTAAAAGGCACACTCAATGGAGATTCTCCATGAAAGTGATTTTAAGTCCAGGACTAGACTTAATCTGTGTCCGGGAAAACGGCCCTACATCCCATGCAATAAAACCAATGGGAAGTGATACAGGCAAGGCAGTGTATTGTACAATACGATTTATAATATATAGAGTAAATACTACAGAGGGTAGAACAGCCAGAGTGAGCTGGTGATACTAAAGCTGCTCTTGTACCTGTGCAGTAACCATAATTACTAGGCTACATGGCTACATGCTTATGCAATATTACTAGAGTAATGATTGAGTTATTACACAGGTGTAATAAGCTGCATAATGTTAAGTGTTACAGATTAGTCCATGGCATTGCGTATATATTTCTTGACTAACACAGTACAATATTACTGTACTTGCTCTTTATAACATAGTATGCAGAACAATTCCCTTAATTATTGTGTGTCAAAAAAGGGCAAGCTATTTTACTCAATGTAAAATCCACACTGTTGCATGGCGGCAGTTATTAAAAATGCAATTACATTTTGTATAGAGGCTACAACATTAAATTGAACGGTGAACAACTGAAATTGAAATAAAGTGAAATCACTGTTTGATATGACACGGTTTGATATATAATAAAATATGGGCTGAGAATTTTATTACGTAGCCTATACAGAATAGTAGCATATGTAAGTCAAAATAAAGCATTTAAAAATATATAACATTTAGCCCACTCAAAGCCTATCTAATACTATAAGGAGGAGGCGTTTACAAATCGTATTTCTTTCTCACTTCTTAAAATGCGTCTCGTTTTAATCATAGATAAGGCTACACACTAATGGGTTTTGGAAGGTTTGGAGCCTAATAATGTTTTGGGTTTCCTCCCAATGAGCATAGCTACCCTCCCTGGTCGCCATAGCAGGCATGTTGCCTCGGATACTATCACCGGTTTTGGCTTTTTCCCTCTGACTCTCACCATCTTCGTGATAGAAAGACAGACAGCAAACGCATCACGATGACCTAACGTGATTCTCTGCTATTTCTCCCTGCATAATAGCTATGCTGTATCCTAAATAATGGCATTTATCCCATTAGAAAACATTTAGGCTACTCAGTGGCTATTAAAATAGTAATCATTAAAAGTAGCAAACACCTGACATTGATAGGTGCGCATTAGCCTGCACATGTTAAAGACGCACATTTAAACAACATGTCTAAACAATAATATAGGCCTACATTATAGATTATTTCTTGCACATTTTCCTATATTACTCCGACCCCCCCCCCCCCCCCCCCCCAATTATAGATATAGCTGTTAGCCTATTTCTTACTCTAAACAAGAGCTGCAGTCGTAGGCTAATCCGCGCCTTTTCCGATTGCCTAACATATTGACACAGACCCATAACAACCATATGTGCGTCTCCTGGCAGCGGATACATCGTGGGAACATTATGATCCTTCAGATAAATAAATGTAGACTACTCACCGAATTTCCTGTCTGCGGAGGCAAAAAAATAGGGTTGCGAAGCAAGGAGGACGAGAAGAATGTAAATCGAATCCATGTTTCTCATTCTTGAGACACATGCAGCAGTTAACAATCCATGTCTATGGTTTCGTTTCGTTTTATGAAAGGAGAGACAGAATCAGGGAGAGAGATGGAGGTTAGAAGGTAGGAGGGGGGATGCAGGGCGATTCAGGCAGCAGCTCCATGGGTCTCGGCTCCTGCAGTGTCTCACTACGATAAACAGCACTAGGAACAGACCAGCGTTGGCCCCTCCTAGATGACGCCAAGGAGAAGCTTACATGCTGAGAGCGCAGATGACGCATCATTGAGCGCACACCATACAGCCTACCTAATGTCTTTATTAACCCATTATAAGAGGCACATGTCAACAGAAGCTAGTCACTGAACATACAAATGGTGATATTATGATTGTAGTTTGGTACTGTACTAAGTAGCCTAGCATGTTTCACTTTGTAAAATCTGGCTGAAAAGTATTGAACAGCCGAATGAATACGTGCCAATATGCGCCTTCTGTTGTAATGCATCTGTTTTTCATCCTCTCCTTCAAACAAGGGACTAATTCAGACCTGGAACACCAGGTGATGGCAATTAACTACCAGATAGAAAACAAAAACCATCAGGTGTTTTGGCCCTCCACGACCAGAATTGAACAGACGCTTCTAAGGATACGTGAAGAAAATCCCAATTGACAGCATTTGTTCTGGAAAATCCTTTGAACATTAGATCTTCCTTTCTAGCATGAATCACTCTCTCTCTCTCATTCCTTCTCTCTCTCTCATTCATCTCTCTCTCTCTCTCTTATTCCATATCTCTCGTGGCAGCACATATGTTCTCTCTCTCTCATGCAGTAACACAACATCACATCTGTTATTGGAGAATCCTGCCTTGGTATCCTCTTTCGATCTGAGACCTTAAAACTGTCCTGAATGCCAAGCGTCACGTCTGGAGGAAACCTGGCACCATCCCTACCGTGAAGCATTGTGGTGGCAGCATCATGCTCTGGGGATGCTTTTCAGCAGCAGGGACTGGGAGACTACTCAGGATTGAGGGAAAGATAAACAGAGCAAAGTACAGAGATCCTTGATGAAAACCTGCTCCAGAGCACTCAGGACCTCAGACTGGGGAGAAAGTTCACCTTTCAACAGTACAACAACCCTAAGCACACAGCCAAGACAATGCAGGAGTGGCTTCTGGACAAGTCTCTGAATGTCCTTCAGTGGCCCAGCCAGAACCCGGACTTGAACCCGATCGAACATCTCTGGATAGACTTGAAAATACCTGAGCAGTGACGCTCCCCATCCAACCTGAAAGAGCTTGAGAGGATCTCCAAAGAAGAATCAGAGAAACTCCCCAAATACAGGTGTCCCAAGCTTGTAGCGGCATACCCAAGAAGACTCGAGGCTGTAATCACAGCCAAAGGTGCTTCAACAAAGTACTGAGTAAAGGGTCTGAATACTTATGTAAATGTGATATTTCAGTTTTTAATGTTGTATACATTTACTAGCATTTCTAAAAGCCTGTTTTTGCATTTTCATTATGGGGTATTGTGTGTAGATTGATGAGGGGGGAGAAAAAAAAAACAATTTATGGGTTAAAAGTCAAGGTGTCTGAATACTTTCCGAATGCATTGGATATTCGGGAGATATTCTGTTTTCTCTCGTCAATAGCTATTAAACCAAGCATGCTATGACGATGAATATGAATTTACCTAGGTTAGATGGCCTACTGTAGACTTTGAAAAGAGAGCTGAGAAAGGTGGGAATGGAGAACTGTAAGGGGTTTTGAGTTGACTGATACATCTCCCTGAAATTAGTAAGCAGAAAAATAAAAGTAAACCAAGGTAATAAAAATGCGTAAATGGTTGACTCATCCAATCAGGGAGTCAGTCATCGTGAGCACACCAACACACCATTTACAAATAACCATCCCTCAAACGTTTGGCCGGCCGGGACGTTCTTGTCACATCGCGCTGTAGCGACTCCTGTGGTGGGCCGGGTGCATGCACGCTGACACGGTCACAAGGTGTACAGTGTTTCCTCCGACACATTGGTGCGGCTTGCTTCCGGGTTAAGCGGGCATTGTGTCAAGAAGCAAGGAAGCTTGGCAAGGTCGTGTTTAGGAGGATAACGGCTCTCGACCTTGCAGCGATGGGACAAGACTTTAACTACCAATTGGATATCACTAAATTGGGGGGAAAAAAATAAACACAAATAATTGGGCTGCCTGTCTAAATGCAGCCCATGATACCAGAGTTTCCCACTTGGGAAGTATCAGAACCAACCAATAGGAAGCTCTAAGCAAATAACATATTCACTTTAACTAGGAGGTCCCGAGTTTGATGGGACATGAACATGGCATCGTTTGCAGTGAGCGAGCTCATGCATCATTATAAGGGCCCACAGGATGGCATCAATACACCTACATCAATTTGATGAAAATTAAATGAAAACAAGGAGACCAATACATTTAAATTAATGAAAACAAGACAAATCAATTAAAACAACAAGCATTAATGCAAAATCAGAGCAGGTTCTACCAATAAAAGTTTGATAACAGTGGGACATTAGAATGAAGCCCATGGAGTCAAAGTAATATACAGCTTATTGCTGTGCAAACAGCAAAAGCTCTTTATTATTTAAAAGACATCAGGAGAAATTCTCAAACATGGAAACTGTAAAAGCTTCTTTATACTTTAAAATATCTGTATATTTGTGGATTTAAGGCACAAGATAAATAAAGTACATGGAGAAGGCGAACTAGTTCGGAACGAGAAGATAGGAACTTGACTTCAAAGACCGTTTTCATTTGATGGCTTATACATAGGTAGGCATACAACTAGTTTAAAAAAGGACAGAGGTGACAGAGGTTTGAGAACACAAATCCTAACTGATACATTAGGTAACACGCCACTACGGTACAAACTAAATGTGGTACAATCTAAAATGCTTTCCATTATGATGCATCATTTACGTGGTAAACGGATACAATACGGTGATACCAATAACGTAAACCAAAACAATTCCTTAATCCTTATCATGTGGTTTTTTTTGCAAGCGATTGCAGTAAAGAGAAGCTTTGAATAAGATATGCATGCTGAAATGTGTTCGTAATACAAAAACATAATTAAGACTGGTATATTTATTGATAACAAACATGATACATATATTTCACCATCCATCATCTATTATCATAAGCCACAATGATTTGAGGAAGGCTGGAATATTCCTGTGAGGTTAACTAGAGCAAGTTATGTTATTATTACTGCTCCTAAACACTATGCTGATGCTTTGAAAGATGTACAAAATGCAGAAATGAATACTGTGCAAACATGCATACATATTTGGCTTAGTTAAAACCCCATATAGGCAATAAAATGAAACACTTGGGTCTTTGGTGGCCAAGTACTGTATTAGGTGCACTATTTAACTTAGAGGCAACTTGTAGTGCCATGCTCTGACATAGTTCACCTTTTTAGACTGTAGAGTTTATATGTAGTTTGTTGAATTATAAAAATGAAATGGTAATTTTGACCAAGCAAAACCTCCCTCTACTAACACTATAATAAGCCTTCTCTTTAGTCCTCATTGTCATCATTGTTACATATTTACATATATGTTGTACATTTCCCACATAAACCGAGGCGGTTAAACTTGCGGTCACAGCTGTAGCAAGAAAATAGATATTTTGTTACGGTCCTCAATACTTTTCTTTTCAAATATATGGATACTCCCTTTTCTTACTATTGCACTGGATCGTTTCTAAGTGGGGAGCGATAACGATGCAACGGATGTGTATAAATGAATATCAAAAGCTTTTTTACAATTGCGAGTCATGTAAATAATAAGGGGAAACAAATAGAAGATTTGCCCATGGGCTTAAAAGCAAATGTATGGAAAAGGCAGTTACGTTTACTCAAGATCTGGGCTGTACGTATCACGTGTCTCAGAGTAGGAGTGCTGATCTACGATCATGTCCCCCCCCTGTCCATGCCATCTTATTTATTATGGATTCATAATAAATCACAATTATTATTTATTGTGATCTAAAAGGCCAAACTGATCCTAAATCAGCACTACTCTGAGATGCTTGACACATACAATGATACACGGGTGAAGACTTGGTTAGGTCCTCCTCTAACTCTCATGGTGTAGTCTATAGCTGCTGAAGACGTTTCTTCAGACCGTCCTCACTCAACTCATACCTAGTGGCAAAGAAAGAAACACATTGTTATAAAGCAGAAATAACACATTTACATTGACTACGCTTAATTCTTTGTACCGCAAAAGGTGTGATGAGAGCAAATAATGTCTCAATCTGTTTGAGAACAAGTAAACATGACTGTATTTTTTTCCAGTTACTTTCACTAACCATTGTGTCCATCCTTTTGCGATATCCTCGTAAGTCAGATCCACTAGAACCTGTCAGGATGACATGGCAGGAAGGAGGAAGGTTGAGACTTGGACAGGTAAATAATAGAGAGTGATGGCAACGTTTCCCTGTGAATCAGCAATAAAGTGTATTCACAGTTATGTCATCCAATAATGGACAATGCGTGCATGTACAGACTTCAGGTCCAGTCTCACCTTCCCCAGTAGCCCTTTGTGTTTGGAAAATATATTTCCTCCGTTCTTTACCGCCACGTCCAGAGTCCGCCTGTGTAGCTCCACGATCGACACACTGAACTCAAATCTGACAACACACACAAACACAATTCAATTATACAATGATTACCAGTACACCACCAGTAAATCCACTGATGTCTGATGGTAAGATGAGTAAAGAGGAATGTTGAAACTTACATCTGGTCGTAGACAGGGTTCAGTGTCTTCTTGTGCGTGTGGGTTTTCCTCCTCCCAGACCTACGCTTGTCAGGTAGAAGATAGAGCCGCACGTACGGATCTGACAAGTGATCTGTGAACACAATCAGGTTTCTGTGGAGATAGAGAGAGAGAGAGAGACATGAAGACACAGAAATAGAGAGAGGGACAGATAGAGACAGACCGATAACGTGGACTATCCAGTGATAGACTAGATCCATTCAGGGAGGCTACTGTAGCTCATGTGCCCTCCTGGAGTCTGAAGTGTAAATCAATGTCCTATTGAGAACTGAGTAGTTTGACACAATTAAGTTATATGGATCACATCCTTTGAGTTAACAGAAAACAACTATCAAAACTATTGAGCATTAATTAAATACAAAAATAGAAAGAAAATAGAAAATTGTGGATACAGCTTATACAACCGACGCCTTGTCCAATACTTAATGTATAGAATAACATGGTCATGGTACGGTCTTGATACGGTCTTGATACAGTCTTGTGTGCGTCCCAAATGGCACCCTATTCCCTATATAGCGCACTACCTTTGACCAGAGCCCTATTGGCCCTGGTCGAAAGTAGTGCACTATAAAGGGAATAGGGTGCCATTTGGGACACACCCTCAATTTCCGTCATGGCGCTTACCGGCAGGCGTGCACCACCACGATGAGCTTGTTCCTCTGAGAGCTGTGTCTGACAGTCAACTGCACCTCACCCAGGGGGAAATGACTGGCTGAGCCACTGTGGACAGACACACACTCACTAGTCTCATTGTTCTGATTACATTATGTCTGTAATATAATCTGAAAGTTAGTAAATATTTCTGTATTTTATGCTTTAATTATGTCACAAGGTGGTGTGTATGTGCGCGTGCCTGCGTGCGTGCATCGATGTGTTTTTGTGTGTGTTTGGTTTCATGCATGCTTACTTCTGCAGCTCTCTCAGCCTCTGCTGGAGCTCCTGTGTGGCGTAGGGGTTGGAGATGTCTGAGGCAATGCTGGGGGTTGACCCCCTGTGGGCCAGGTGTTTCTGAGAGCCAGAGATGGCCAGGTTGGAGGTGCTCCTGCCTGCGTCAGCCAGGCCGATGCCTACCGGGCCCCCTGAGTAGGGCTCGTCATCCCCCCCTCTCCTGTGGAGCTCCTGGGTGGAGGCATCCACAGAGCTGGGGAGGTCTAAGACAGGGACAGGGTTGGTGGGTTCGGAGACTGACGGTCTCTTCATGGGGATGGGGTTACTAGTGCTGGCCTTACGAACCTGCACCGAGGACGTTTGGTCGGACGCTATCAGCTTCTCCAGACACAGAACCTGCACAAGTGGGACAGAGGTTGGAGAGGCTTAAAAATAATCACGAGACACATTGCTTGTCCTTATTTTTTTTATTTTTAAGCAACATTTTAAATAATTGCAGTCAGGTTAAACACTGAACATTTAGCAGGACGAGTACTAAAGGTGAATACGACTACGTCCCAAATGGCACCCTACAGTATTCCCTACTATATAGGGAATAGGGTACTAATTTGGGACATAGACAACGTAAAAGAGCCCTATTCAGACCCTCACGGACCCTTACCCTCAGTGCAATCTTTATCTTGAGGGTGCAGCTGGGCCCAGAGTTCTTGAGAGGGAAGCGCTGGTGTAGTGTCATGTCCTCAGCCTCTAGTAGACGGACCAGAGGCAGGCTCAGAGTCCCCAGGGAACACTCATGTTTCTCATCCTTCACCTGAGGAGAGGAAACGGGACACATCATCATCACACAGCACAAATCAAACGTACTGCATTTAAAATCGCAAAACAATCAAATGAGGCAAACTAGAGGCAAAGATGTCTTAAAACAGTAAAATCACTGATGAAAAGCAAAGCTAAAAGGTGGGGTTTTAAGCGTGATTTAAAACAGCAGACAAAAATCAACTCAATCTCACATCATAGCCACAGGGATCCAATCAGACACAAAAGTCATACTAAATAGCTGACATTTTGAGGTCACTCAGGAGGGAAAGCATGCTTCTGTACCTCGACCTCCAGCTCTTGGCATTTGGGGTTGTGGATGAGGAAAGTAAACGCCTCTTCCCATACAGGCTCGTTGGTCTTATACCTCGTCTGGTTAGGGAAGGAGGATCATGTTAGAGACAGTATAACAACAAGGAAATATTCTATTCATATTGCACTGGAAATACCACTATTTTATGTAACCAGTGGTGGAAAAAGTACCTAATTGCCATACTTGAGTAAAAGTGAAAGTCACCCAGTGAAATACTACTTGAGTAAAAGTCTAAAAGTATTTGGTTTTAAATATAGTTAAGTACTTTTGGGTGTCAGGGAAATTTGTATGGAGTAAAAAGTACATTATTTTCATTAGAACTTTAGTGAAGTAAAAGTAAAAGTATAAATAGTAAAGTACAGATACCCCCCCAAAATACTTAAGTAGTACTTTAAAGTATATTTACTTCAGTACTTTACACAACTGAATGTAACATACAAATCTAGGATCTAGAAAATGTGTTATTTTGGTCTAGACCTTACCTTACTCTCATAGGTTTTGTGGCCGACTGTGAATTGTACAAAGGGACTCGGTACACTGCTCACTTTCTTACCAGACTGTGAAACAACAAGAACAGATATAAAACACACAACAATCTCTAGTCCTGTGAGATGTTAACTTCATAGGTACAACTGTATCACCCTAGCCTAGTCTCATCAAGTTCAGTATTTAAATATCTAATCACTTAAAGATCAAATCCGCATTTGGGGAAACAGCGGCACTGTTTGCCCCCAGCGTCTTTGTTACAGTTTTTGTTTTGTTGATGAAATGCAGAAGAGTGTCCGGCAGCATCGTAGAAAAACTTGCAGTACATATTCTGCTGTTCTATCACACTGCAATGATGTCCGAGCTAAAAAAAACAACAGTGTTCGTTGTTTGCAAATCTTCTTTGTTGTTGTAATATCCCAAACTGACGTGGCAGTTTCACCAATTAGGAATTGTAGCTTAAATAACTTATTTCATTATGTAGAATGGGTATATTCTCAACAATATAATTCAAATCAGCAGATGCTCTATATTTGTTAAATATATTTGTGAAATAAAGATTATGTTTAAAGTGATTTATGTCAAACTAATCATGTGGACTGATCCCTCATTGGCTAAATATGGCAGTATAAAGACTTGAGATCAGGAAGTAAGTCATTATTAAAGTTACATAGATGTCTATAGAAGAACCCCATAAAGAGTTGAAATTGGAAGAGAGAGGAAATGCTAGCTGCATTAATTATCTCATACAACACATGTGTTATGTACATCAGAATGCAGATTTAGTTCACAAACACAATTAGTAGAGTTTGGGGTTTGTTAATTAATTAATTTCACAAAACAAGGAACCCAAATCAACGTGCAAGGTATTTTGAATGCTCCAACTGCAGTGTCTCTCTAGGCCCTGTTCAAATACCTTCAATTCATCGTTAATCACTTATCTATAAGTGAGTGCACAGACGAAAACATAGCTTCTACCAATTGCTTTCACCAGTCTTACTGTATTACAGGAAGGGTGTTTTTTTATTTTTTATTATTTAACAGGGCCTTTAGTCTTCCTCAGTCTGTCTGTCTGTCTGTCTGTCTGTCTGTCTGTCTGTCTGTCTGTCTGTCTGTCTGTCTGTCTGTCTGTCTGTCTGTCTGTCTGTCTGTCTGTCTGTCTGTCTGTCTGTCTGTCTGTCTGTCTGTCTGTCTGTCTGTCTGTCTGTCTGTCTGTCTGTCTGTCTGTCTGTCTGTCTGTCTGACTGGATGGCTCTGCATGCTCGGTTGTTACATTACCTTGATGGCCTTACTGACTGAGGCCTTCTTCAAACCGTCATGGTTGAATTCTAAAGGATTGCGCTTTTTCCCCCAGGGCAGGAGAGAATGAACACACCAGGTTGGTTATTAGGAGAGGGCATGCAAGGACGAGGAGGAGGAGAAGGAGGAAGTTAAATCATGGATGAAGCGACGATGAAGACCACACCAGACGACCCCAAAACCAGGACAACAGGTAGAGACAGAGACAAAAACAACATGATGATGAGCACAAGGTTAATAAATTAAGGTTCCCCCAATGAATCATGAAGAGCATTGACAACGACATACCCAATGAATTCTCCTCTTTATCTCACAATGGGAGATAAAGAGGAGAATTCATTGCGGAGAAAACAGAAGGTCCACTGACAAGGCAGTCCAGTAACAGGAGTGAGATGGTATTTGTGAATAGAGAGTAATAATTGGGGTAAGGTTGCAAAATTCCAGTAACTTACCCAAAATTCCTAGGTTGGAGGATTCCCAGAATCAGGACGGAATCTGGGAATCCTCTAACCAAAAATGGGGATATTCATGTTGTATTTTTTATGTATCTATGACATTCCAGATACTTTATTATTTCTTTATGGGTAAATGGAGTAGTCATTCTCTTGAGTACTTTCGTACAAAACAAACAACATCATTTCTAGCAACAAATACATCTACAGTTAAATGAATATAGTTCATCCACAGAGAGAAGCATTTCATTTAGGACGTAGCATATCCTTGCATTCTGTATCACATTAGCTATTCATGCTCTGTTGTTAAAAATGATATTTTTGTTGTCAGCTATACATCTCTGGAGAATTGTTAACATGTCTTGACAGGTCATTTCACTGACCCCCTTCCCAAATGGCACCCTATTCCTTATATAGAGAAAAGGGTGCCATTTGGGATGCAGACCATGCCTTGACAAGTCATGCCATTGCTTTTGGACTGAGTAGTGTGGGAGGCATGTGTAACAGGATATAGGCTTCGGGAGATGCTTCGAGATGACTAGTTATATCTGGAGTTTGAGACAAGGCGAGGCAGGGTGAGTGTCCTTAGGACGCCCGTGTTACAGGTAAGAAAGCATTTGTTGCTGGGGCAACAACCCACTAACGGTCAGGTAATGGCTGGGTGAGTGGGATGGAGGGAAAGCAATCTACAGACAGGCCTCCTATCACGCCTCTGGCTCTTTTGCACCGATATCTTTCTCAAATCCTGGCCTCATAGTTATGACTGACAGCCTCACTGTATGTTTTATGCAAAATATTAAGAACTTATACGTGCATAAGTCAGTCATACGACAGTCAACATGCTTATTGGAGTTTCTTTTTCATTTCAAATCATCATAATTACAAACAAAAATCACACTGTGAAAAAATAAACTATAACTAGGATGCAAAATACCAGAGGACTCACAAATAAGGTCCTATAGAGAGAGGCCGTATTCTCACAAAAGACTAGGCCCGAAGCTCTCCTCTCTTTTAAGTAGCCAGAACCCAAATTCCCCTCGAACACACTCTTCAGAGGAGGAGGGAAACGGAGAGAAGAAAGCAAAGAAGAAGAGGCTGAAAAGAAGACATGTGAAGCAGGGTTCGCCTATGTTATGCATTTATGCAGATAGAGTCAAAACAAATAATGTCATTTCACAGGTATTATAGAACAGTACATCAAATACAGCTACAATAACGTATCCCTTCGGCAGACTATTAGTGTGAGTGACCAGTTGAGATGGAGAGAGTAGAGGTAGAGAAAACGTCTTAACATTATCACTAGGAGATGAGAGGAGGGAGGGGGATGGCGTTCAAGCAGGAGAACATTCAGAGGAAGAGGAGGAAGAGGAGGCAGATGAGAGAAGCTGGGAGGATCATACTGTCTGATGAGTGGTAGACTGGCAAAATAATGCCTTATGTTATATGGCCTTTGAGGAAATTTGACACAATTTGACATCTCCTAACTAACACATTACAGAAGTTGTGCTGAGTTAAGGCAATGTAGTGTGTTTCCCCATCCAAGTTATAGTGTAAATGGGGCCAATGATTGATGTTCAACCTCTGCTACACATTAGCCCCAGCAGAACGGATGATCAATCTTAAGTATATAGTAGCTCGTGGTTCTTCCTATTCTTCCAGTGAGTTTACCAGAGGTGGAGTGACTTACTGGGATGTTCCTTGCTGAGTCCAGGTAAACCACCAGCAGGGCAGATGACAGGCCGTCGTTAGCTTGGCCTTTATCAGCCTTAATACTGGTCAGCACCTAGGAGAGAGAGCCGGAAGAGGACCAGACCACAATCAATAGTTACAGTTAGTCACTCAATTCAAACAACTTTAGGACAATGCTATTAGGTTTATAGCGGTGGTTCAAACAGGCAGGAAATAGACCATGAGAGACAATGAATGCTGCGCTTTAGGCAATACTGTAGGAGGTGCAAATGTTTATTTAATCTTTATTTAACTAGGCAAGTCAGTTAAGAACAAATTCTTATTTACAATGCCGGCTTACACCGGCCAAACTCGGACGACGCTGGGCCAATTGTGCGCCGCCCTATGGGACTCCCAATCACGGCCGGTTGTGATACAGCCTGGATTCGAACCAGGGTGTCTGTAGTGACGACCGCTGCGCCACTCGGGGAGCCCAAAATGATGTGAGGCATCTATTCTTGGCTTCAGCGCTGATATAATGGACTGCAGAAATGCAGTGTGTGTCCCAAATAGTACCCTATTCCCTATTTAGTGCATTACATTTGACCAGAGCACTATAGGCCCTGGTCAAAAGTAATGTACTGTATAGGGAATAGGGTACTATTTGGGAGACATCCACAGCATTAGGTGTTACAGGGATCTACGAGTGTACTAATGGAACAGATGTTAAATAAGCACCATAGCACTAGTTCAAACATGGTGAGCACTCCCTCTTGGATTCACCAACCTATCCCTCTAATCTGCATGTTTAATTTGGATGTAGAAGAGGAATATGTAGACCTATTCATGTTAAGTGTCTTAATGCTGAAGGACTGAAAAGTCCATTAACATACTGACTGATCTAAAGTAGAACTTAGAAAGACTAGGCTTGTGTACTAATTGGCACCCTACTCCCTATATAGTGCACTACTTTTGACTTGATCAAAAGTATTGCACTACATTGGCAATAGGGTGCCATTTTGGATAAAGAGTAGATAAAGGCGGTACCTGATCCAGCTTTTCAGGAGTGGGGAGCAGAGACAGCCACTCCAGTTTTAAATGCAGCTTTCCGGTGTTCACTTCCTCCATGACAAACCACTGGGATGGATCACAGTGTTCTGGATCATCACATATACTGTACTTACAATTGGGTGTTTTTAATAAGAACAAAATAAGTGATAAAATAAATAAACTTTACCTCATCAACTTTCTGTTCCTTCTCAAGTTCAGCCACATCTATCAGTAAACTGCAAGGGAAATATACACATGCTGTGAGTTCATTGGAGAGAGTGGCTAACACATGATAGCTTTATGTGCTACAGCAGAGGTCATGCTTGATGTTCAAGTGATTTTGATGGAAGGACCCCAAAGGTTTGGGATCTATCATTTACCTCCCTAGGAAATCATCCTGGTCTGTGTCCTCATCAAACAGCTCTATCTCCAGGTTCTGTGGTCCTGAGTGCTCAAACACCATAGCCTGAGGGTCACATCCACACATCCAGTATTACAGACCTTCTGCGTGGCATACAGGACAATATATTGGTAATGTCCTGTAATCATGTATCTAATGTCAGACAACCCACCCACTCCCATTCAGTTTTTTCAATAAGACATTCCCTCTCATACCGTCAAAGATCTAATCAGGGTTTTTTCCTGAAATAACAAATCATCCAAAGAACACTTCTCAAACCTCCTTGTGGACACTTTAAAATGTCTTCTCTACCTCATAGACTTCATTCCACTTGGGATGGAGGTTCTCCTTGACCACCTTGCTCTGGAACAGCTGGTTGCCGATGTGAAGGACACCGTATGGGTCTGACTTGCCCTTGATCAGACCCCCCAGGAACTTATCCTTCCCTAACAGGTCCTGGGCCTCCAGGAAGTGAATCCTTAGGACGCCCTAGAGGAGAGAGAGACAAAACACTGTTCATACATACTGCATATCATAGTGATTTAGTGTATTACATTAACAACATTGGAATTCCATAATGCCATAAGTGATGGGTTGCATTTGAACAGAACAAAACAGTGTAGTGTGTGTGGTTAGTGGGAATCCTCCCTACCTTAGGTATTGGGAAGCGTAGCCGAGCCAGCTGAGCTTCTCCCACCAGAGGAATGGTGATGCGGTTGGGCAGGACCAGGTAGCTGTAGATGATGTCCTGAATCAGGTTATCACACAGCTCACTAACAGGGGATACAGACAGGGATACAGGTTATACGACACACAGTCCAGGGGACACACAGAGACACTGATTGAAAACATCAATTTTCCATTCAGGCTGCTACTACCTCAAACCTGTTTTAACCAACATTCTGCATCTCAAATGGCACTCTATTCCCTATATGGGTCGTTCTACAGAAGTGGTGTAAATTGGGGGTAAAAACAAAAAGAATCACATTTGTATCCCATTTCTCCCAAACTTTCAGCACACGTCTTCCAAAATACACTACATATACAAAAGTCATATGCCACCATTCCAACAAGTCAGTTCGTCAAATTCCTGCGCTGCTAGAGCTGCCCCGGTCAACAAATCTGGGGTTGGCAGATGCCAGGAGAACGCTATCTCCCCCGATGCATATAGGCTGTTTTTAAAGTAAAGTACAGTACAGTTTAGCATATTATACAGTTGAAGTCGGAAGTTTACATACACCTTAGCCAAATACATTTCAACTCTGTTTTTCACAATTCCTCACATTTATTCCTAGTAAAAATTCCCTGTCTTAGGTCAGTTAGGATCACCACTTTATTTTAAGAATGTGAAATGTCAGAACAATATTAGAGATAATGATTTATTTCAGCTTTTATTTCTTTCACATTCCCAGTACAGAGGCCCATTATCAGCAACCATCACTCCACTTTGCCAATGGCACGTTGTGTTAGCTAATCAAAGTTTATAATTTTAAAAGGCTAATTGATCATTAGAAAGCCCTTTTGCAATTATGTTAGCACAGCTGAAAACTTGTGCTGATTAAAGAAGCAATACAACTGTCCTTCTTTAGACTAGTTGAGTATCTGGAGCATCAGCATTTGTGGGTTCGATTACAGGCTCAAAATAGCCAGAAACAAAGAACTTTCTTCTGAAACTCATCAGTCTATTCTTGTTCTGAGAAATGAAGGCTATTCCACGCAAGAAATTGCCAAGAAACTGAAGATCTCGTACAACGCTGTGTACTACTCCCTTCACAGAACAGCGCAAACTGGCTCTAACCAGAAAAGAAAGAGGAGTGGGAGGCCCCGGTGCACAACAGAGCAAGAGGACAAGTATATTAGAGTGTCTAGTTTGAGAAACAGACGCCTCACAAGTCCTCAACTGGCAGCTTCATTAAATAGTACCTGCAAAACACCAGTCTCAACGTCAACAGTGAAGAGGCGACTCCGGGATGCTGGCCAGTTGAGGACTTGTGATTGTGTATATTTAGGGTATATTTTTGTATACTCCACTACATTTGAAAAGAAAGTAATGTAGTTTTTACTCCATACATTTTCGCTGACACCCAAAAGTACATTTTGAATGCTTTGCAGGATAGGAAGATGGTCCAATTCATGCACTTATCAAAAGAACATCCCTGGCATCTCTACTGCCTCTGATCTGACAGACTCACTAAACACAAGTGCTTCCTTTGTAAATGATGTCTGAGTGTTGGAGTATGCCCTGGCTATGCATACATTTAAAAAAAAAAAAAAAAATGGTGCCGTCTGGTTTGCTTAATATAAGGAATTTAAAATGATTTATACTTTTACTTTTGATACTTAAGTATATTTTAGCAATTACATGGACTTTTGATACTTAAGTAGATTTAAAACCAAATACTTTCAGACTTTTACTCAATAAGTATTTTATTGGTTGATTCTCTTTTACTTGAGTAATTTTCTATTAAGGTATCTTACTTTTACTCAAGTATGACAATTGGATACTTTTCCCACCACTGTGTACAGGCAGTTTGTTTTGTTTCGGTATGTTGTATTGAAAGTGTCTAATATTGCGTTGATTCGATCCCAATTCCCACAGTAAAGGGAAACGTTGATAGTGTTAACTAAGGGGGAAAATTCTAGAAAGTTGAGTGAAGATCAATCTCTTGCTCCTCTGCGCGGGCTGATATTTCTTCTGGGGTCACGTCTATGCCCCAAATGGCAACTTATCCCCTATAGTGCACTACTTTTGACCAGAACCCAATGGGGCCTGGTCAAAAGTAGTGCACAATATTGGAAATAGGATGCCATTTGAGACAAACCCTATGTGTAACTATGTGTGACAGCAGAAGACAAGGGCACTGTCACAGTCTGAAGTCCAGAGGCCCAACCTCCCTCCCTGCCCCCAACCCCACCTCTGACTCTGACTCATACCATAGACCTGTGCCAATAGACATTACACTACCATTTGCAGCTGGCACCATCTGTCTGTCTCTCTGTCTATGAATTTGAAACTAGATATGTGACAGTAATGTGCACACACACAAACTTCTCCATTTCCTAATAGTCTATTTATGAGGTCAGTGTTGTATCCCACAAGTTAACCACGACTTCCAATGGCTCCACTACTAATCCTTACAGGAAATGGATATCCTGTATTTAAATTAATATAAGCCCTGTATGCATTTCAATTGGAGCCAAGACAAAGCTCATTGTAAAAGGGGAAACCAAACCACAGTCAATGTTACGTTTTTCTAATGCCCACTAGATGGTAGCATTGTAGTGAATGGAGAACTCCCTAAATGGGTGTGTTATTCCCTCAGAGCTGGGTTTAATGGTGCAGTCGGGCCTCCCCCATCCCGTCCTCAAGATTCCTCTGAGGTTACGACATATTCTATCATGTCTATAAAAGGAGGTTGTTTTTAGTGCTGGGAAAAAGTGTGGATGCGAAATATGTGGAGGCCAGCCCGCCCATTTCTGGTTTTATTGCAGAAGGAATGTATTCATTGCTGGTGTTCAATTATAATTGATAACATATGTTAGTGATATGTTAGTCCTATTTCCTTTCTTTTTGTCTGTTTGAAGGAAAATATAAGCAAAGCTACAATTCCACTTTTCAGACTTAATACTTTCGAGCATGTCTATGTGTTGAGGAAGGAGGAGTGACAACTTTCATTCCAAGAATGAAAAAAGTGGTCCCAGACAACTATGTTTGTGTGTGTGTGTGTGTGTGTGTAAGGCAAGGCTGGTTTCAGGTTGTTTCCTGCAAACCCATAGAACGAGGAAGGCTACATTTCACAGGAAGGTATTGTCTCATACCAAAACAAATAACACACCAGGCACAATACTTATTTGTTTAGTTCTGGACCTTGATCAGGGCACTTAACGTACCAGCTATCAAACCACACCCGCAAAACAACAGTCTCAACGTCAACAGTGAAGAGACGACTCCGGGATGCTGGCCTTCTATGCAGAGTTGTAAAGAAAAAGCCAAATCTCAGACTGGCCAATAAAAAGAAAAGATTAAGATGGGCAAAAGAACACAGACACTGAACAGAGGAAGATATGGCTTTTTCTTTGCAACTCTGCCTAAAAGGCCAGCATCCCGGAGTCGCCTCTTCACTCAGTTGTGCACCGGAGCCTCCCACTCCTCTTTCTATTCTGGTTAGAGCCAGTTTGCACTGTTTTGTGAAGGGAGTAGTACACAGCGTTGTACGAGATCTTCAGTTTCTTGGCAATTTCTCGCATGGAATAGCCTTCATTTCTCAGAACAAGAACAGATTGAGTTTCAGAAGAAAGTTCTTTGTTTCTGGCCATTTTGAGCCTGTAATCGAACCCACAAATGCTGATGATACAGATACTCAACTAGTCTAAAGAAGGACAGTTTTATTGGTTCTTTAATCAGCACAACAGTTTTCAGCTGTGCTATGTCACGGCCCTCTGCATTGGTTGCTGCTTGCCTTGCATTTTTCTTTCAATCCTGCAGGTTGGTGAGGGGTGGAGCCAATTGGGCCTGATTGGAAACACCTGTGGAAAAAGGGATAAAGCTTCCTGGTTCCTGGCCATGCTCTCTCTTTACCTGGGCACTACCTGTTCTGTTAGCCTCCCTGAAGGCTGTGTTGCGATTATAATAAAACAATTGTATTTTCTCTTTAAGTCAATGAGTGACTCCCTCTTTGTCATGGCTTTAGAGCCGAGGTTGTGACAGCTAACATAATTGTAAAAGGGTTTTCTAATGATCAATTAGCCTTTTTATAAAATGATAAACTTGGATTAGCTAACACAACGTGCCATTGGAACACAGGAGTGATGGTTGCTGATAATGGGCCTCTGTATGCCTAGGTAGATATTCAATGTTTAAAAAAAATCAACTACAATAGGTATTTACAACATTAACAATGCCTACACTGTATTTCTGATCAATTTGATGTTATTTTAATGGACATTTTTTATTTTCTTTCAAAAACAAGAACATTTCTAAGTGACCCCAAACTTTTGAACGGTAGTGTAAGCCTAAACATACAGGTAACTGCCAAAATAAAGGAAACACCAACATAAAGTGTCTTAACAGGGCGTTGGGCCAGCAGGAGCCAGAACAGCTTCAATGCACCTTGTCATAGATTCTACAAGTGTCTGGAACTCTATTGGAGGGAAGTGACATCATTCTTCCACGAGAAATTCCATCATTTGGTGTTTTGTTGATGGTGGTGGAAAACGCTGTCTCAGGCAACACTCCCGAATCTCCCATAAGTGTTCAATTGGGTTGATCTGGTGACACACACACACACACACACACACACACACACACACACACACACACACACCCTATGCTCCTTTGAGACCCCTCTTGCAAAGTTACTGAGATCTCGTCTTCTAGCCCTGGTAGACAAAATATTGAGCAACTGGGCATTTTTATACATGACCCTAAGCATGATGGGAAGTTAATTGCTTAATTAACTCAGGAACCACACCTGTGTGGAAGCACCTGCTTTCAATATAATTTGTATCCCTCATTTACTCAAGTGTTTCCTTTATTTTGGCAGTTACCTGTATCTGCATGGCGCTTCATTGAATTAAGTATATTCAATGGCCAAACATTCACTGTAGCATTTGAACACATATCACATCCAAGCTTCAACACACCCACCTATTGAGTCACGTGTCAACTTCTCTGACCACTCAGTCATCAACTTCTATAAATATCAACACTTAGATCAAATAAACAAGTTATAATCCCCATTCTAATCTATTCATTAATTTAATAATTTCAATAGCAGCCCAAAGGGATTCCAGGGGCTTTTCAGGACGAGGCCTAGCTCAGTTTAGATAACTATTTATAGTTTAAAGCAGTCAGAAACAAGGGAAGCTGGGAGGGCTCACTTCATTACAATGGGGATCCTTTCTGCGTGGTTAGGGAAAGAGAAAGGGGGGATACAAGTCAGTTACACAACTGAATGCATTCAACTTAAATGTGTCTTCCACACTTAACCCAACTCCTCTGAATAAGAGAGGTGCGTGGGGCAGACTTGATCAACATCATCGGCACCCGGGGATGAGTCTTGCTCAAGGGCAGAACAACAGATTTTTACCTTGTCGGCTCTGGGATTCAATCCAGCAACCTTCCAGTGGCCCAACGATCCTACCCGCTAGTTAGTTAGTTGCTCATTTCCCAAAATACTTTTAACAGTATTTTCCTGGGAGACTACCCTTGACAATGGTATTTACATTGGTCCATTTAGTTTTGTTTCATTCAATCCCACTTTTGGGATATGTGAGCATATCACTAGCGGACAGTGACAGCACTTGACAGTTAAAACAACCCCAAATGAGAACACTGTTGAACAGAACTTGAATGGTGAAATGTTGAAACAAGCTATGGGGTCCAGTAGTATATGAATGTGATAGCTTATTGTCCTCTAATTGCATGCTCTCCACCACATGGCTGCTTTGTTTAGAGCTGTAAATGCATGACCTCATGGTGCTGTGACCTCACAGTGATGCAGGACTACTTTTAACACGCAGCTACAGGGCCATCGTCCCAAATGGCACCCTTTTCCCTATGGGCCCTGGTCAAAAGTAGTGCACTATATAGGGAATAGGGTGTCATTTGGGGGGAGAGCTATGCTGACCATTCTCCCTCCAAATCCCTCACAGACTGCAGCTCTGTCTGAGTGTGGACTGGCCTGTTAGTCATTTATACCCGCCATGGTGTCATTACCGTCATGCAGTAAAATGCTACTAACACGTACGCATACACGTGCCATACAAGCACGGGCGTGTGCATATGCACACACTCCCTCCCTCCAGCCCTGAAAGCTGCCACCTGGCTTTCTCTCGCCACAACAATGAGTCCTTCATGTTAATGTTCCCTAGCGCCTGTCTGTTTGTGCTGCATCCAAATTGGCATCCTATTTCCTATATAGTGTATGCTTTTGACCAAGGCCTGGTCAAAAGTAGTGCACTGGGGAATTGGGTGCCATTTGAGACGCATCCCGGGTTGTCATCGCTGGAGGGACATAGCTGTTTTCAAGCCTGACACAGGAGCCATAAATAGCCTAGTAAACCTCCGCCTTTAGACTCTCACCGACACAATGAACTTCATGATATAGATACCTTCCCCTCCTCCATCCTCCCTTCACCTCTTGTAAGTGGTGATCACATTAAAACGGTTGCCTCTAATCTATTAGCCTATTTGGACTGATAACAAGGGATCTATCTAGTGCACTACTTTTTTACCAGGACTCATAGAGCTCTGGTCAAAAATAGTGCACACTCTAGGGAATAGGGTGCCATTTGGGACGCCCACAAGGATACAATACAGATGCCCATTTACTATTAATATGTACTGTAACTGTAGACAACACCCTCTGAGCAGACCAATACCAGAGCTCCTTTCCTACCATACGTATATTGTGGGTTAGGCCAGTTCTAAACCACACCAGGATTGGGCGATATGTGGGGAGACCTCTTCTACGATACGCTACTCCAAATGTCGAGATATCCAATATAAATCATTTTGCGCCGCTAATGACAAAATAATTCCAGACTGTACAAATTCTGTGCGTATTCACGATATTATAGTAGCATTCTCATTAAATAATCTTTCTTACGGTAAAAAAAATGTGGCTTAGTTAATTCATTTAGACTTAATTTTCAACATATTAATACAGGCTAACTGATACATCTGCACAGTTTGATTTGTAAAGTTCAAATAGAGTATAGTCTTGCACTTGACAATACATCGTCAATATCAAATATACCAATATTAGATTTAATCATATATTGGCCCAACCCTACACCACACCCCTCTGATACTAGAGAGAGGGAGAGAGAACTTTTGTGTAATGTTTATTTTTTATTGTTTATTTCACTTTTGTTTATTATCTATTTCACCTCCTTTGGCAAGCACTCACTGGCCACTTCAGATACACCTTTTCAACTGCTCGTTAACGCAAATATCTAATCAGCCAATCACGTGGCAGCAACTCAATGCATTTAGGCAGGTCAAGACGATCTGCTGAAGTTCAAACCAAGCATCAGAATGGGGAAGAAAGGTGGCTTAAGTGACTTTGAACATGGCATAGTTGTTGGTGCCAGACAGGCTGGTTTGAGTATTTCAGAAAGTGCTGATCTACTGGGATTTTCCCGCACAACCATCTCTAAGGTTTACAGAGAATGGTCCGAAAATGAGGACATATCCAGTGAGCGGCAGTTCTCCTTGGCGAAAATGCCTTGTTGATAGCAGAGGTCAGAGGAAAATGGCCAGACTGGTTCGAGCTGATAAAGGCAACAGTATTTATTTTAGGGTAACAGACATCTGGAACAAAATGTACAATGTGGACCCAGAGGATATCACTTGAAAGTATTAATTAAAACGCTTGTTTCCAAAGTGGTCCTCGATGGTAAAAACAATAACACTTTAACTATTTGCACAACACTGTACATATACATAATGACACTTGAAATGTCTTTATTCTTTTGGAACTTTTGTGAGTGTAATGTTTACTGTTAATTTGTTATTGTTTATCTATTTCACTTGCTTTGGCAATGTTAACATACTGTATGTTTCCCATGCCAATAAAGCAAGCCTTACATTGAATTGAGAGGCAGAGAGGCAGAGAGAGAGAGAGGCAGAGAGAGGCAGAGAGAGGCAGAGAGAGGCAGAGAGAGAGGGGCAGAGAGAGGCAGAGAGAGAGAGAGATTGAGAGAGAGAGAGAGAATGCTGTGGTAATGGTGACAGAAGCCATGTAATTGAGACCCATTACAAGCAGGGTTTGCGATCATGCAGTTGTCACTTACTTCAAGCCTGGAATGTCCAGCATATTTGTGAGGCCTGTCCAGTTTATATCCAGCAACTGGAAGAAAAGAAGAAACATGCCTTGAGTGACAGAGAAAAAACTCAACTTTGATAAGCCCATACAAGGAGGGCAGCAGCCTGCTCCATGGCACTGCTAATCAATAAGACTAACTATTTCAGTACAATAATGCAGAGGAGACACGTACAGTATATGATGGGTAGGCTCTTGCTCTGTGAGTCTCTGGCCTTGGTCTGCATCACTGGTCTACTAAGCACTGAATGATAAAGCTACCGCAGCACATATTTACGAGGTTTTAATCCAGCTACTGTTCTCATCTAGCTAAATCATTGAAATAAAATGTAATGAACTGATTAGAACTGAGGACAGAATAGACAGACACAATTAGCGCAATAGCAATAGTTCAAATTGTTACATCCAAGTTTAATCCGGGCCGTGACTGGGAGTCCAATAGGGCGGCGCACAATTGGCCCAGCGTCGTCCAGGTTTGGCCGGGGTAGGCCGTCATTGTAAATAATAATTTGTTCTTAACTGACTTGCCTAGTAAAAATAATGGTCAAATGAAAAAACGAAATAAACATTTGTAAAACTGACAAATCGATATTTGAAATTGATGAGTTAGTTATGTTTTAATAGGGGAAGCAATAGAGTAGACAGATAGTAAATCAAAATCCAAACAAAGGAAGTAATTTCAAAGCACTTTAAGATTGGTTCTTAGTGACTCATTATAAGGAGAAGAGGAATTTCCGATGGCTTAACTTGGAAGCAGCTCAACAGCTAATGAAAGCACTCAGTCCATGAGGAGTACAGTTTCCTAATAAAACAACAGTGCACTCATTCACAGCAGAATAAAAAACGTCCCTAAAATACATTCATTTGAGTTGGTTCTAACTGACATTTCAAAATAAAAAAATTGAATAAAAAAATATCAAGTCAAATGTATTGGTCACATACACGTGATTAGCAGATGTTATTGCGGGTGTAGTGAAATGGTTGTGCTTCTAACTCCGACAGTGCAGTAATATCTAACAAGTAATATCTAACGGTTTCACAACATATACCCAAATACACATAAAACTAAGTAAGGAATGGATTAAGAATATATACATAAACGTCAGGGTGGCATTGGACTAAGATACAGTGGCATAGTAAGCTTTATAGTATACAGTATAAACATAAGAGATTGGTGATGCAGTATGTAAACATGATTAAGTGACTAAGATACTGAAGAATAGTATAGCGTACGGTTTAAACATATGAGATGAGTAGTTCAAGATACAGAAACATTATTAAAGTGACTAGTGTTCTATTCTTTAAAGTGACCTGTGATTTCTAATCAGTGTCTATAGGCAGCCACCTCTGGTGTGTTGGCTGGCTGTTTAGCAGTCTGATACAGTACAGGCCCAGGAGACAGATATAATACAGTACAGGCCCAGGAGACAGATATAATACAGTACAGGCCCAGGAGACAGATATAATACATTACAGGCCCAGGAGACAGATATAATACATTACAGGCCCAGGAGACAGATATAATACAGTACAGGCCCAGGAGACAGATATAATACAGTACAGGCCTAGGAGACAGATATAATACAGTACAGGCCTAGGAGACAGATATAATACAGTACAGGCCTAGGAGACAAATATAATAGAGTACAGGCCCAGGCGACATATATAATACAGTACAGGCCCAGGAGACAGATATAATACAGTACAAGCCTAGGAGACAGATATAATACAGTACAGGCCCAGGAGACAGATATAATACAGTACAGGCCCAGGAGACAGATATAATACAGTACAGGCCCAGGAGACAGATATAATACAGTACAGGCCCAGGAGACAGATATAATACAGTACAGGCCTAGGAGACAGACATAAGGCTTCTAAAATTCTCATTACAAAGGGCCAACTATACCGTATCAGTAACTGTTCATTCTGCACAGGTTTTATGGAAGGGAGGACTGTAGGCTGTACAGTATGTGGCAAGCATAGGCTGTATCCCAAATGGCACCCTTTTCCACATGCAGTACTTTGCACTACTTTTGACAAGGGCTTTTGACAAGGGAATAAAGTTCCATTTGGGACACATCCTTAGTGTGGATTGGATTACAAAACCAATACTGTAACGCCAACTATAACATTTCAGGACAATGCCAGAGTCTGTGTGCAGCAACAGTGCACTGCAGCATCACAATACTACACAGACTGCAAAACCACTCAGTACAATGACAAACATTTAGTAGGCTCGGGAATGAGTGTAGGCCTGGACAGTGTTCCAAGGTCGTAAACAAAGGAATCAAACTCTTTGAGGACGCTGTGTCATGACAGTCTCTGTGGGAACGTAGCCTCGCGACACGGCTAGCTATGTCACAGGGTTAGTCTGGCTGGTATGGTGAAACACCATGGCTGCATCCCAAATGGGACCCTATTCCCTATATAGTGCATTACCTTTGCATCCATTTGGGATGCAGCCCATGTCTTTCTCTGTGCCAGTAACCAAGCCAGGAGTCCTGCCCACTGAATCATAGGGTACTGAATGTCTCCACCTAGGCTACGCTCTCTTACTTTATGAGTCATAGTTGCAATGAAGAAAACTTAATGATAGTTAAGCAATCTACGCCCATTACCTGACACATCAAATTCAGTTGTTGTCAGACAACTTAGTGTTTGCTTTATCTAAAAACAAAAACATCGACAGACATAGTGTTTGAATATGGATTAGTCGGCCTGAACCAATTCTAGATAAGAATCATTGCATTGTCACGGTACATTTCCTACCACATCATTTAGGATAGTTGAAACCTATTTACCATTAAATTAGTCAAATTCAATCACATTTTATTGGTCGCATCCACATACTTAGCAGATTTTATTGCGGGTGTAGCGAAATGCTTGTGTTCCTAGCGCCAACAGTTTATCAGTTGTCATGGTTTCAAAATAAAGTAAACCAAACATGGGGTAATATGATGTCATGTCTTATGTGCTAGTGGTCAGAGATATGCCTCTGAACTGTGGGATGTGTGTGTGTGTGTGTGTGTGTGTGTGTGTGTGTGTGTGTTTCTAACTTTGTTCACGTTTAAGCTGCTCACTTAAGAATACCTGCAAAGCTAAGAAACAGGCCATTAAGCAGATCAGAATGTCAACATTTGGGTGATTTAAGACGAGGATTTGACTTGTAGCGTACATAAGCACAGTCGTGCTTAGAATGAAGAGTAAAGCTGTTCAAGTATAAATGTGTGTCTGAGGAACGAGAAAGCCTGATAGAGCCTACAGCTAGATTCAGGCTTGTCAATCATTTGTTCAATTGTCAACGGAAAATTTCAATGACCAGAGGTGACATTCAAACATGTATTCTACCACACCCGAACAAGTCAAGAGCTTCAGGCACAAGTTTTGAAACAATTGTATTCTGACTGCGACACAGCAACATTCTTTCCCATAAAGCTCCAACGGTACCTAGCCGCAGGCTACACTAGATGAACACAACATGGTGAGATCATGTTATTCAACTTTTAAAATCAATCCACAGAACACCGTTAGGATAAACACAGGCATCCTGAATTCTGGTAACATGAGCCCAAGCCAACCCAGTAATGTTCAAATGAGAAGCACACCTACATGCTCAGAATACAACTGAAATTACTTCACAGATAACAAAGGCTGACTGACACCTACAGTGAGCTCAAAGTATTGGGACAGTGACAACTGTTTTGTTTTTCTTTGTACTCCAGCAATTTGAAATGATACAATGACTATGAGGTTAAAGTGGAGACTGTCAGGCATCATGCATATCAGGTGAACCATAATAGAAATGACAAAACTTTTTGTGCATAGTCCTGCCATTTTAGGGGACCAAAAGTAAAAAGTAAAGTATTTGGTCCCATATTCATAGACCTTGTGACTCTACAAATAACTTTGTACTACTTTAATACACATAAGTGCATTTTTAACAATACTTTTGGTCTCCTAAAATGGGGGGTATATATATATATAATACAGTACAGGCCCAGTGCTGTAATTTCTAAACGGTTCACCCGATTTGGATGAAAATACCCTCAAATTAAAGCTGAAAGTCGGCACCTTATAATTTCAAATCTAAATTGTTGGAGTACAGAGCCAAAACAACAAACAATATGTCACTGTCTCCATACTTTTGGAGCTCACTGTATATTTCCTTGTTGTCTTGTCATGCATGGAGTGGCACATGGTACCTTACCCCAAAATGCACAACAAAAAACACAGGACACAAGAAGGAACGTTAGATAGTGATGAAGGGAAGGAACATCAGATTGTAAGCATTAGGTGACGACGTTCTCAGCATTTGTTAAAGACATGGCCATGATGATTTTCCTGTCTCCTGACATTGACCCAAATTAGTTTTACTGCCTGTTTTACAGCCTGCTCCAGTGTTCTGACTGACTGCAGTAGGGACACACTGAGCAGTGGCAGAGTGTGCGTACACTTCCTGTGTGCACCACTTAAGACTTCAGAATAGACCACACCACAACACCAGGCCAGCATTTACAGGAACAGACAAATATGAACACGCAAGGGCTTCTGCACAGGTACTGTGACTAAGCCTTCAGTACAACACTGGAACATACTGTACCTGGCTGTACTAACTAAGCTAAGTCATAACTCCTAACAACAGCCTAGTACCAGTAAAAAAAGAAAACACTGATTATTCAAAGATAATTGTTTTAACAACAACAACAACAACATTCAGTGCTGTTTATAGATGTTAGCACATGATAGATAGGTATCTTGCTGTAATTACATTAGGTTGAACAAATATCCTCCGTTAGTCAGTGGAAAGAAAAGGTGGTTTCCTCTTTGGTTATGACCGCATGGCAGGAGAATGCTGCAGAATCAAACAGTCCTGGCGAGGCCTTTTATCCTGGCTGGCTGCTCTACTTTACTCTCAAACCCAGAGCCGCTACGCTACGTAGCCACAGCAACGCCGCTCACATTTCCACCACACTCTTGGCACGCTCCTCCCTCTCCCCCAGCTCAGACAGGGCACTGGTTACCAGCCAGTCCTAAAGGGTGTCAGTTACCTCACTGATGGTAACTGAGCACAAACATATACACAACTCAGGGGACATATAGACTGTCTGTCATGGTTGAGGGGCAGGAGGAGTATGAAAGCACAGCGCTTTACAGGTAATACCTTCTTCAAAGGGCGGTAAATTCAATACAAATTTCAGACAGGGTAGAGGGGAGGACCTTTCATTCATTCTTTAAAAAGTCTCCATGACTGGACTACAGGTCAGAGGCCATTGTGGACACGCGCCATGGGCTCTATAACAGTCTAGCATGGTCCCAGATCTGTCAAGACAGTACAAACAGATCTTCGACCAGGTTAAAAACAGTCCAGTTGAGGAGAGATAGCAGAGCTCCAGAGGTTAAAATAATAATACTTAGACGACCGTCTGTCGCTCTAAAGGACTCTCATTACACCCCAGTCTTTATCCCAGGACGTCTAACCAGGCCTCTGACTACATCAGGGGGAAATATCACTGGCAGATAGTTACTGTGGCTCTGCCTCAGCCTGGTCTGTGTTTATAGGGATGGTGACAGTCTCTATCCCGGATGCAACATATCTATTCAAACTGTACTGTATTATACTATATAAGTGCATCACAGCTCTGATACTAACAGAGTTGTATGAGATGGTATAGACTGGATGTCCGGCTGACTTACCATAGACCTTTGATGCGTAATAACAAGGCAATGAGCATAGTTCCTCACGGAGGAAAATCTATATAAATCCTACCCAATGAGAAAGACGCAGCCTTGACTGCATAAGAGCACAGAGAAGGCTTAAAATAAAGCCAATCTGCTCTCCCCTCCGAGACACAGAGGCGATACCTGCCAGACACAGAGCCTATATGACCCATATCTTGAGAATAACAACACAGCAATGCTCTATGAGACCCATAACTTCACACCACTAAAAATAAAACATCTATTGTCAAAAAGACAAATGACGTGTGACTACTGGAATGGTAATCAAAACCGCCTGAAACTGAGTCTGTTTAAAATAAGACCTGAGTATTATGACCTAACCAGGAAATATATCCAAGCTATTGTACCACCGTTCAGTATCTTATCAGTTGTAATGAATCCAACAGGAAGCTACAGTGCCCCCTCCTTGTCATTTTACTGGAATGTATCATCCTCCTAAGGGACCCCATATCAAACCCTCAATCTATAACAGATGCTGACCAACAGAAAGACAGCAGTTAAAGAGCAGGGGATGGACTAAGGCTGTGTCTCAAATGGCACACTATTCCCTATAAAGTGCACTACTTTTGTCCAGGGAACATCAAGAGTAGTGCACTATATAGGGAATTGGTAGCCATTTGGGCTGTAGCCTAATTATAATTAGGCTAGGTGGGAATGGGTTTTTTCTGGAACAGAAGCTCAATAAAACGTCCTTCACATCTAGCTGTCTTCTGACCATTTCCTCCTCAGAGGTTCGAACCACTGCAGTAGTTCTAGAATAAGTCAAAATGGCTGCCAATACTTACAGGCTTCTTCAGGAAGAAAACGGACAGGGCTCCAATCAACGGCATGTCTCCGAGCAGGGGCTCCATGACGACCCTCAAGACTCCGTGAAGCTGCAGAAAACATGCCAATCAGTGACTTTTCGATTGCAGAGCATTGTAGCAACATACAATTTAGAGGTATCTTCCTTATTACATAGGAAACAGTGGTACAATTCACTTTTGATTAATCTATTTCACAAATTCCAAATTACTGTCTTCTTGTTTTCACAAGGAAATGTCTGACCTGAGTTATATTACTAAATGTCCCACTGCTTCCATCAGTATCCATCTTGACTGAAGACTCTTTACTCTTAAATGTAAAGTCCCCATATTTGGGGACACTATTTGATTTTTGTTTATTCAATTCAGTCTGGTATGAGGACGCCCCTATCTGCAAAAGCAGAGTGTCTGCGGAAAGCTGAGTTTCTTGTCTATTGATCGGTGCCTTCAAATCTTTGTTGTGGCTTACTACCATATATGGGCATACACATTTATAAGAGCAGGCTGAGCCAATTACCTAATTTCAAGATGGCTGCTACCTACATTCTGGTTAGCGTTGTGTAGCATAAACTAATATGTTGATCCACACCAATAGCCGGGACTCCACAGATCATGAGGATATCTTATTTGTCTGTCTGTGACCTACCGTTATTGATCACCAGCCCTGAGAGTCAAAACGTTTTCACCAAACATCTTACAAGGTAAGTTTGGATTTGGTCAGTGTTTGAGCTACAGCTACATTGGGGTATGCAGTGAGATAAGCTTTACAGGGATATGCAGTTGACCTGGGTGGGACAAAGCAAGGCCTAGAACCTTTTAACATCCAGTGTGCAAAAACAGTGCAATCACCACATTCAAACACTTTGGAGAGGTTTAGGGACGTCCCGTGACCACACCTGACACCACTTACTAAAACATCTGCCCATTTCTAGTTGTTAGGTCTATCAATACCATTTTTTTCTGATATTGTTCATATGTTGTGGAAGCCATCTGATGTGTTTCCAGCTCTAGTCATCAATAATTCACTTTCAAAAAAAATAAAAAAATAAAATGGTTATTTTGTGTGTGCTTGATCTTGTGTATTCTGAACTGTAACTCTTATCTATCTTCTGATCATTTTCTCATAATCTCCCAGATGTCTTCTTTCCAAATATATCAACTATTTGCAGCATGTCAGTATCATGTAATTACACATGAATAGCAGTTACTTTAGGGTATGTCTATGTAGGCGGAAATATACATTTTGCCATTACATTTAAGAGTCTATAATATGGAAATATAGGACGATACTCCTATGTAGTCTTATTCTCACGTTTACTCAAAACAGTGGCTTGATCAGAATCAAAAACAGAACAAATGTGGCAATCCGCAATCTTGTATAAGGGCTTCATTCTGAACACAAATGGTTACTTACAGTGAAAAGCCAGCCATCTAATGGGAGCCAACAAAACAAGTCTGAAACCTGGACTGATCCCGAAACAGCCTACCAGAGTGGACACATAGACCACCTGAGACTGCAGTCTCAAATCTGGCCAATCAAAATGGGTTTGCAGTGATTACTGTAGACTACACTGGATACAACTGTCTCTCTCTGATCTCTGGTTTGCAAGGGGAACCTCTTGCAATATTGTATAATCACCTTTCACACTTATCTATGAAGTGTCAACATATTATGTGAAAAAAAACTGTAGTTTACATAATGCATAGCCAAATATGGAGGTGGCTAATGGTTAGTCTCATGCACCAGACATATTTTCATCAAGCTTGGGAGGTCTGGTATATCAACTCAATAGTGGGAGAAAGTCACAACATTACCAAATAGAAAGTAGTGTACGCATGTGTATGGTATTAAAAACATGACTCTACCTGTATACTTTTAATACCAGCTCTGCAGAAGTATTTCTTGACGTCAACATCAATCTCTGTATTCCCAACAAAGCTGAAAAGATAGACAAAACAAACATGTCTTGATATACAATGATATAAAAAAAAAAAAAGACAATTATCTCCAACTTGAACCACAGTGCATGTGACTATACCTAATCTCCAGGTCCATGATAATCTGTCGTTTGTCCACATTCTCAGTGTACACTTTGACCCCGTTCACCCTTAGTGGCTGTAGAGAGAGAAGGAGAGAAAGATGGAGGGAGAGAGGAGGGGAAGAGGATAGGATGACAAAGTAGGACCCAATGGTTGACAGGTGCCTCTGTGTGCTCAAACCCAAAGAGGAAAACTGTGCTTGTCCAACCATACTTCAAGCATGTGCTCCCTATGTTCCCTTACAAGGTTAACAAGTTTGAAAACGTACATGCAGGAAAAATTGCTGGACATTGTTGATGTGGCTAATGGACTGTAAACATAAACACTTATGAACTATACTATACAGACTAAACACCTTCAGTATATAACAAGATATAGACCCCTTAACACGTCACTGGAAACATACATCATGTCTAAATGCCTGAGTCTCACCTTGTCCCCCATGTCGATCTTGGTGAAGCAGAAGGAGCTGAGGTGAGTGTTAGCCCCCTTCACAGCCGGCTCAATGGTCTCTCTGAACAGCTTGTCAACAAACTGACAGATGTACGGCCACATCTGTTTCACTGTCTGGGGAGGGAGACAGAGAGGTCATATTCTCAAAGCTCAATGTCTGCCAGAGACACTACACAGGTAATGTCCCTGGTCTCTATATGGTTTTATTTAATAAGGCTATCTGTTGAATTAAGATAAGAAATACTTTATTAATCCCAGAGGAAAAATTCTTAGCATAATTTTGTCATAGATAACAGAAAGGAAATGTCCTCATAATTGCCTTCCACACATAACATTACCTCAACTGACACATCTATTTGGTTTGGGTGCGGCCCTACGGTAGTTTATGGGCTCTACTTTAAGTACTGATGGATGAGCTCCCTCCTTATGAAAACATTGTGGACTAAATCCCTCTAAGTCTGTGTTTTACAGTAACTGTAAGAGTAATGTCTCCTCCCAGTTCCTGGAGTTAGAATGGTCCCCAGGGAGGCTGGTACTGGAGCTGGGTTAGCAGAGTTCCAGATAAGGGCCTATTTATAAGAGGCTGCTGCCCGCCCGCCCGCTTCCCTGCCTCCACACTGTACCACTTATCTAGAGCAGGGCAAGTGCTGCTGCCGGGAAAGTTGGTATTAGACCGGGTTCAAATACTATTTGAAATGATTTCAAATACGTTATCTGTGCTTGACTGAGCTTGCCTGGCTTGATGGACCAATAGGATAGTCCAAAAACGGCAAAAACCCACCCATCTGGCACTCTAGGCAGGCTAGATCAAAATTATTTGAAAGATAATTTGAACCCAGGTCTGATTGGTGTACTGTAGGACACTTCACTGAAGATGTTCAGTACCTTGTTGAGCCATTCCACTCTCTCCACATCTGGAAAATGAACCTGTAATGAAGAGAATAATGGATCAGTTCATATTCGTTCAATATGTGGGCTGTATGAAGAGATACTGTGGAGTAGATGAAAACAATGTCATTACTGGTTGGTCAACAGTGTTTGACATTAAAACAGACATTCAATAAAGACCATAGGAGCAATAGACATTAACACAACAGGATCAATCAAATCAAATCTGTCACGTTCCTCGTAAACAACAGGTGTAGACTAACAGTAAAATGCTTACTTACAGGCTCTTCCCAACAATGCAGAGAGAAAAAAAGTAATCATAAAAGGAATAAATACACAATGAGTAACCATAACTTGGCTACATAAACAGGATACACCTGTACCTTGAGTTGTATGATGATTGTATACTACTAATACAATCTAATTACACCTCTATGAAACACAACATTTCACCTTCGTTTGGTTTGGTAGTAGTGTTTTATGGTTCTAAAGTAGCATGTCTAAATCTCAAAGAGGAGGAAAGGGCTGATTCTGTGCATTGATTCAAAGACAAGGCTGCAGTAATTGGTGTAACTGACAGCCTGAGAACAGCACCAAGCCGCTCAGAGATTGCTGAGGCAGGGAGTCAACTGTGAAAGATACAAAGTTGGATTTACATAACTACCAGACCGACAGAGCTTTTGCAGGCAGGCTTAGGCTCAGTCCCACAAAAAAAGTCAAAGGGTCTGAATACAGTTTTTTCCAAATGTATAGTGTACACTATACATTCTAAAATGGATTCAATTGTTTTTATCCCTCATGAATCTAAACGCAACACTTCATTAAAGACAAAGCTAAATCAGTTTTTTTTAGAAATGTTTAATACAAATGTATTAAAAATAAAACTGAAATATCACATTTACATAAGTATTTAGACCCTTTACTCAGTACTTTGTTGAAGCACCTTTGGCAGCGATTAAAGCCTTGAGTATTTTATTATTAATTTAATTTAAATTTATTTAACTAGGCAAGTCAGTTAAGAACAAATTCTTATTTACAATGACGGTCTACACCGGCCAAACTCAGACGATGTGCTTAGGCCTCACTCCCCCCTATCTGAGATATCTACTGCAGCCCTCATCCTCCACATACAACACCCTATCTGCCAGTCACATTCTGTTAAAAGGCCCTCA
The DNA here is from genome assembly GCA_023634145.1 of Thymallus thymallus. Classification (NCBI taxonomy): domain Eukaryota; kingdom Metazoa; phylum Chordata; class Actinopteri; order Salmoniformes; family Salmonidae; genus Thymallus; species Thymallus thymallus. The sequence continues at coordinate 13,095,376 of CM042383.1, read as the reverse complement.
AAGCCCACACATCCCTTGCTGCAGCTAGCGACTTGAACGAGCTGCAACAAACACTCAAACTGGACAGTTTTATCTCAATCTCTTCATTCAAAGACTCAATAATGGACACTCTTTCTGACAGTTGTGGCTGCTTTGCGTGATGTATTGTTGTCTCTACCTTCTTGCCCTTTGTGCCGTTGTCTGTGCCCAATAATGTTTGTACCCTGTTTTGTGCAGCTAACATGTTGTGTTGCTACCATGTTGTTGTCATGTTGTGTTGCTACCATGCTGTGTTGATGTCTTAGGTCTCTCTTTATGTAGTGTTGTCTCTCTTGTCGTGATGTGTGTCATGATTTTGTCCTATATTTTTATTTAATTTATTTATATTTTTAATCCCAGCCCACATCCCTGCAGGAGGCCTTTTGGTAGGTCGTCATTGTAAATAAGAATTTGTTAACTGACTTGTCTAGTTAAATAAAGGTTAAATAAAAAAATATAAAAAAACAATCACGGACAGTTGTGATACAGCCTGGAATCGACCCGGGGTGTCTGTAGTGACGCCTCTAGCACTGAGATGCAGTGCCTTAGACCGCTGCACCACTTGGGAGTCTTCTTGGGTAGCTTGGCACACATGTACTTGGGGAGTTTCTCCCATTCTTCTCTGCATATCCTTTCAAGCTCTGTCAGGTTGGAAGGGGAATGTTGCTGCACAGCTATTTACAGGTCTCTCCAGAGATGTTCGATCGGGTTCAAGTCCGGATTCTGGCTGGGCCACTCAAGGACATTCAGAGACTTGTCCCGAAGCCACTCCTGCGTTATCTTGGCTGTGTGCTTAGGGTCGTTGTTCTGTTGACCTCCCAGTCGGGTCCTGAGCACTCTGGAGCAGGTTTTCATCAAGGCTCTCTCTGTACTTTGCTCCGTTCATCTTTCCCTCGATCCTGAATAGTTTCCCATTCCCTGCTGCTAAAAAACAACCCCACCGCATGATGCTGCCACCACCATGCTTCACCATAGGGATGGTGGCAGGTTTCCTCCAGACATGACGCATTCAGGCCAAAGAGTTCAATCTTGGTTTCATCAGATCAGAGAATCTTGTTTCACAGAGTCCTTTAGGTGCCATTTGGCAAACTCCAAGCGGGCTGTCATGTGCCTTTTACTGAGGAGTGGCTTCCGTCTGGCCACTCTACCATAAAGGCCTGATTGGTGGAGTGCTGCAGAGATGGTTGTCCCTCTCGAAGGTTCTCCCATCTCCACAGAGGAACTCTGGAGCTCTGTCAGAGTGACCATCGGGTTCTACTTTTGTAGTAGTGCACTATATAGGGAATAGGGCGCCATTGGGAATGCACAAACAGTCACGCCTCACACACACACACACTCGGCTGTTCAGAGAGCAACCCTGGGCTCATATTGAGGTAGAGAAACTCAATGTGCACTGGGCAGGGTTCTTAGGATGTACTCGACACAGACTACATCAGTTCATCGATGAAAGGAACCATATCATAGTAGTGGTGAGGTGTTACTTAAACTAGAATTGATGTGTATGTTTGGCTCATCTGAAAGTCTCAGCATGACTCCCAGTCAAAATAAAGGTTAAAGGCCTAGTGCATGCAAAAATTAGATTTTCCTATTTTATATACACAGGGTGTACAAAACATTAGGAACACCTTCCTAATATTTAGTTGCACCCCCTTTTGCCCTCAGTTCAGTCTCAGTTTGTTGGGGAATGGGCTCTACAAGGTCTCGAAAGCATTTCAAAGGGATGCTGGCCCATGTTGACTCCAAAGGTTCACACAGTTGTGCCAAGTTGGCTGGATGTCCTTTGGGTGGTGGACCATTCTTGCTGCTCACGGGAAACTGTTGAGCGTGAAAAACCCAGCAGCATTGCAGTTCTTAACACAATCAAACCAATACGCCTGGTACTTACTACCATACTCCGTTCAAAAGGCACAAATCTTTTATCTTGCCCATTCACCCTCAGAATGGCACACATACACAATACATGTCTCAAGGCTTTAAAATCCTTCTTTAACCTGTCCCCTCCCCTTAATCTACAAGGGATAATAGCTTTCACCTGGATTCACCTGGTCAGTCTATGTCAGGGTTCCCCAACTGGCAGCAAGGTGGTTTTATTTGCCTGAAACTTCAGCCTGTTTTGGTGGCATGTAGTTTTGGCCTTGGTAACAACACCAGGCGGTAAGTTAGTTAAGAAAGAGAGTTCCAAACCACTCTGCCAATAACAGCTTGTTTTCTGTTTTTCCCCTCCCCACTCCTAGACAGTCCTACCAAATTCTTGCTTAAGTAATTGCTCTCGCTAAGAAGCTATTTTTATTTAATTTTTGACTGGAAGATAATCTGTTTATAAAATGCAATAGCATGAACTCAAACCCAAACAGCCTGGCATAAGTCTGCATAATAGTGTATAATCAGATTTCTTTGTTTTCCTTGACAACTCCGATGCTGTGACACAATAAAAGGAAACTGATTCATTCCACAGATAAAAGCAAGAGCTCCCCCTTCAATGACACGTTGTCAGACCACTTTTCGCTCCTTTTTAGGTTCTGTAGACAACAGTAGAGGTTGCCTAGCAGCATATTCCAGCCTGCCTTGAGAGTGAGAGATCCCACACAGCACAGCTAGTGGAAAAGAAATGTAGAGGTTCACAGTAATTCCTCACAGGAGGAAAGCCAGCAGCTCTGACTCATTGTCAAGCTATTTCCTGGTTTGACTGAACAGTCAGTCTGGTGGAATATGGTGTCCTACCAACGGACTCATAGTGCGTCGGCTTTAGTACCCCGGACAACACACCACAGTCAACAACAGAGTAGCCTGAATAACAGAAAACTGTCACACAAGTAAACTGTGTGAAATTGTTAAACAAGTCACAATGCAATTGCCAAAACACCTTTCTGATTCTGAACATACATTTGTCAGATATTTAGAAAGCTCATTCAACCCTGACAATTTTAGCCAGTATGAATATACTGAATAGTTCATGGAGCTATGTCTTATCATTGTATGTAAATATTAAACTAATGCAGAGGGCCTATCTCACATCTCAGCAGCCATGAAGTGGAGCAATGTGGTCATCCCTCTCCTTATGCCAGCTCATGGGAGAATCAAGCTGGGAAGTGCCCCATATGGCAACCTATTCCCCATATTGTGCTTAGAGCCCTGGTTAAAGGAAGTGCACTATATAAGGAATAGGGTGCCATTTGGGAAGAAGCCCTTCTGACAGCCCATGGGAGTCGTGCTGGACTGGTGGAATCACAGTCCCACAGAACAGCCGTTTAGAAATCCAGACCAGAGCAGCTGGCTAGGGGTCATCGTCTCCTTCACACACACACACACACACACACACAAACTGCAATACCATGACATTAACCATTAGAGGAGTAATTTACGAGTTTAACCAACCTGTTTGACTAAGTAGGTGTTCTATGGGATTATACAAAATATGTTTAACTATTCCTTCTATGAAGAGACGGGAAACAGTATAATAACAAAAATGAAATTGTAATATACTGTATAGGGCTAGACACGGCAATACACCAACCGTCTTCGTCTCACCAGCTATTTACATTTAGTAGGAGAGAAAAGAACGTGACTGGTGTTGCCCTCAGAATAGTGAATTTGTGACAGAGGTCAGTATTATTATAGCCTCGTACGGACCATCCTGATCTCGCAAGCTTAAGACAAGGCTAGTATTATTACATCAGATTGCCATGGCTTCGTGAAAATAAAGGTCCTAGTGCCATGAAACTATCACACACACTCATAGCTTCTGTTCTGTTCTGTTCGGTTCTGTTACTTGGTCAAAAGTCAGTAGTAGTAACTGTGTCAGAGGCATTACAGATCATCAGGTCAAAAGGGGCAGCTCCAACTTCCGAGGGAGATTCTCATTTGTCCTCTCTCCTCCGTCCTATCTACTCTGTAACCCGGAAACCGTTAAGTGGTTGAGGAGAGAGTCGATTCGTTAACAGGCAAACACATGACACTGCTCCCCTCCTCCATTACCTACTTCAACAGAGGATGCACAAGAGTATCCTCGCGGCAGGTAGAGAGGAAGTGTTTTATAATCATCCACATCCCCTTTAAAATCAGCTGTTTTCTCAAAGGAGAAAAGCATGCACACATTTTAAAAGTTGGACGCTAATTATCCTTTTATGTATAAAATGTCTTGCACAACTAGCTACAGTACATTCGTTTTGATCATTTTACACATTTCTTTTTGGGATTCCACCCCTGTAAACGTAATTTGCCTGATGACGAACGAGTGGAAAAGGAGAGTAATTTCATACAAGCGCATTGGTTTCCTCTCACCGATTACCTTTGACCTTTTTCAAAGAGAGTTAAGGACAGGAAGGAGGAGTTAGCTAAACCAATTGAGAATCTCCCAAACTCAATCGTGGAAAATAGTCAGGCCAGCCGGTTAGCAATATATAATTGGTGGACGGTCAATGGTGCAGGACAAGTCATACTATATCACAAGACAGTTGTTCCCACCTATATTTAGGCCTTTAGGGTGGTGTGGGGCAGGACCCACAATCACCACTGGAACCAGAGAGAGCCATTGTGGGGAGTATCAAATCACAGACAGACCTTCACGGGCCTTTGTGCACATGACCTACAGTATGGCAATTCCATGGTAACGGAATTATGCTGAGATTCAGATTTTTCCCTTTAAAATGTATACCAAACAAAAACCACTCATTTCAAAGCTTAACAAAACCATACAACGCTAAAAGGAGTACTTTTAACAATTTAGAAAAATTTACAGGAAGAACTGTACAGATAAAAAGTTTGGTAACAGAATAAAACTGAGGGAGATTTAACCATAATTCTGTGACCAAACTTTGCATCCGTACAATTTTTCCAGTAAAATGTTCTTTAAGCTGTGCATAGAGTTGTATGGTTAGTAAAACGTGGAAATCAATGTTTTTTGTTTGGCATACATTTTAAAGTGAACAATCTGAGTCTCGGCGTAATTCCAATAATGTGGAATTGCCCGGTATGTACCATACCATGCCATAAGATCAACTAGAGTAGACGTAGGTCATACACTATGTACAGTACATTCAGAAAGTATTCACACCCCTTTACTTTTTCCACATTTTGTTACTCTACAACCTCATCAATCTACACACAATACCCCATAATGACAAAGAAAAATAGTTTTGACATTTTTGCTAATTGAGATAACATAAGTATTCAGACCCTTTGCTCAGTACTTTGTTGAAGCACCTTTAGCAGCGATTAAAGCCTTGAGTCTTCTTGGGTATGATTCTACAAGCTTGGCACACCTGTATTTGGGGAGTTTCTCCCATTCTTCTCTGCAGATCCTCTCAAGCTCTGTCAGTTTGGATAGGAAGCGTTTTTTTAAGTCTCTCCAGAGATATTGTCCGGGCTCTGGCTGGGGCACCCAAGGACATTCAAAGACTTGTCCTGAAGCCACTCCTGCGTTGTCTTGACTGTGTGCTTAGGGTCATTGTCCTGTTGGAAGGTGAACCTTCGCCCCAGTCTGAGGTTCTGAGCTCTCTGGAGCAGGTTTTCATCAAGGATCTCTCTGTACTTTGCTCCATTCATCTTTTCCTCTATCTTGACTAGTCTCCCAGTCCCTGCCACTGAAAGACATCCCCACGGCATGATGCTACCACCACCATGCTTCCTACAGATGTGAAGCTAGGCAATCAGGCCAGAGTTAAATCTTGGAGTTCTAAAAAAAAAAAGAAAAAGAAATCTAATTCTAAGAAAAAAAAAAGTGAGTTACGTTACGAATTTAACTTTAATTAAATGAGTTGACTCTTCACATGGGATGATTTCACTGAACAACAAAATAAAGGGAATAATGAATGATTCCCAATGATTTCCCAAAAACTTTTTCAACGTACATCTGTAAAATGAAAGTCTAGAAAATAAAACTTTGGTTGTCTTCCTCTCAGGCTTCCATGTCTTCTCCCTGGACCTCCTCAATGTCCACCTCTTGAACATCAGATTCTGAGGCCTCATCTTCACTGTCACTTTCAAACCTTGTTGAGGATGGCTCGTTGTCAGGCTCAAAAAGCTTCAAATTTGCCTGGATGGCCACCAATTTTTCAACCCTTGTATTGGTCAGCCTGTTGCATGCTTTGTTGTGTGTTCCCAAACAAGGACCAGTTGCACTCTGAGGTGGCTGATGTTGGTGGGATTTGGAAGATGATGGAGGCAACAGGGGAAAGAGCCTCAGATCCACAAAGTCCCTTCCACCAGGTGGCTGATGAGATATGTTGGCTCGACTGCCATATTGCATCTCCATCCCAAAGCCCTTGCTTGGAAGTGTACTTCGCCAGACTTCCAAGAACCTTGCCCTCATCCAGGCCAAAGTGGTGAGACACGGTATTGATGACACCATAGGCCTCTGCACCAGACAGGATGCTCTTGCCAGCATACTTGTACGCAGCGGCATGTATGGGTTTCAGGCAGAAGTCTTCACGCTTTTTGATGCATTTCAGAACTACAGTTTCCTCTGCTTGGAGCAACAGTGAAGTGGGCAGGGCAGTACGGATTTCTTCTCTTACATCTGCAAGCAGAGTCTGAACATCAGACAGGATGGCATTGTCTCCCTCAATACGTGCAATGGCTACTGCTATAGGTTTCAGGAGTTTCAGGCTGCTTACCCCTCTCTCCCAAAATACATAATTCAGGAGGATCCTCTTGATGGGGCTGTCCATATCGGCAGACTGTGATATGGCCATTTCTTTTAGACTCCTTCCCCTCCAGGAGGCTGTCAAACATGATGACAACACCACCCCAACGGGTGTTGCTGGGCAGCTTCAATGTAGTGCTCTTATTCTTCTCACTTTGCTTGTTGAGGTAGATTGCTGCTATAACTTGATGACCCTTCACATACCTAACCATTTCCTTTGCTCTCTTGTAGAGTGTAACCATTGTTTTCAGTGCCATGATGTCCCTGAGGAGCAGATGCAATGCATGAGCAGCACAGCCAATGGGTGTGATGTGAGTGTAGGACTCCTCCACTTTAAACCAAGCAGCCTTCATGTTCACATCATTGTCTGTCAGCAGTGCAAATACCTTCTGTGGTCCAAGGTCATTGATGACTGCCTTCAACTCATCTGCAATGTAGAGACCAGTGTGTTTGTTGTCCCTTGGTCTGTAATCTTGTAGAATACTGGTTGAGGGGTGGAGATGATGTAGTTATTTATTCCTTGCCCACGAACATTTGACCAGCCATCAGAGATGATTGCAATACAGTCTGCTTTCTCTATGATTTGCTTGACCTTCACTTGAACTATGTTGAACTCTGCATTCAGCAAATGAGTAGCATGTCTGGTTGGAGGGATATATGCTGGGTGAACAACAATCAGAAATATCTTCCAATACACATTGCCTGTGAGCATCAGAGGTAAACCAGATGCATACACAGCTTGAGAAAGATATTCATCAGCATTTCTCTGACTACGTTCCTCCATTGAGTTAAAAAAAAATAATGAGCTGTTGCTATCGATAAGGTGTCTGATTCATTATTTTCACTTCGAATAGAAGTAGAGGGACTTTTGTCAGAGGTTGCTTGTTGTGAGCGCCGAGGGAACTTTTATGCACTTGGCCAGATGATTCTACATCTTTGTTGCAATCTTCACATATGATTTGGCACAGTATTTGCAAATGTACACTACTGTTCTTGTTTTTGAAAGAAAAGCAAATTTTTTGTCCATTAAAATAACATCAAATTGATCAGAAATACAGTGTAGACATTGTTAATGTTGTAAATGACTATTGTAGCTGGAAACGGCAGATTATTTATGGAATATCTACATAGGCGTACAGAGGCCCATTATCAGCAACCATCACTCCTGTGTTCCAATGGCACGTTGTGTTAGCTAAGTTTATCATTTTAAAAGGCTAATTGATCATTAGAAAACTCTTTTGCAATTATATTAGCACAGCTGAAAACTGTTGTGCTGATTAAAGATGCAATAAAACTGGCCTTCTTTAGACTAGTTGAGTATCTGGAGCATCATCATTTGTGGGTTCGATTAAAGTCTCAAAATGGCCAGAAATAAAGAACTTTCTTCTGAAACTCAACATTATATTCTTGTTCTGAGAAATGACGGCTATTCCATGCGAGAAATTGCCAAGAAACTAAAGATCTCGTACAACGCTGTGTACTACTCCCTTCACAAAACTCTGGCTCTAACCAGAATAGAAATAGGAGTGGGAGGCCCCGGTGCACAACTGAGCAAGAGGACAAGTATATTAGAGTGTCTAGTTTGAGAAACAGACGCCTCAGAAGTCCTCAACTGGCAGCTTCATTAAATAGTACCCGCAAAACACCAGTTTCAATGTTAACAGTGAAGAGGCGACTCCGGGGTGCTGGCCTTCTAGGCAGTGGCTGTGTTCTTTTGCCCATCTTAATCTTTTCTTTTTATTGGCCAGTCTGAGATATGGCTTTTTCTTTGCAACTCTGCCTAGAAGGCCAGCATCCCGGAGTCACCTCTTCACTGTTGACGTTGAGACTGGTGTTTTGCGGGTACTATTTAATGAAGCTGCCAGTTGAGGACTTGTGCTTTTCTTTAAAAAAATAAGGACATTTCTAAGCGACCCCAAACTTTTGAACGGTAGTGTACACAGCTTTTCCTTCTACATTAGCTGCAGTGAAATGTCTCCACACATCAGATAGTGCCGTGGCATTTTTCTGTAAAAATTAGAAAATAATTTGTAAAAGAAATTATAATAATACAATTCCATATACAGATAAATAGTTAAGCAGTTAGATTATACTACTCCTTTGTAAGATAAATGTTTTAAATTTAAACATGTATGGAAACAGGTGAATTAACACTCCTCAGTTAGCAGGCTCAAGCAAGCTAAAACCCACATGGTAGCAAAAACTAACCAGCAGAAATGGTTAACAAGTTGATGATTTAAACACACTTTGCTGTATGCTACTATTTACTAGTTAACAAAAAAATCATGTATGTCATATAAAATATATTCACCCCACCCAGTATTGTAATCAAAACTTACCAGAAAGCATGTAGTCCTTGGCTCAGACAGTGTAGTAGTGTGGGCTCAATAGCACCTCATTAGTGTGCAAGATCTTGAGAATTAGCTGTACATGTGATGGAAGAGTGCACTGCACATGTGATGGAAGAATGCACTGTGCATGCAGAGGGTTGCAATTCCAATGAATTGGGGATTGTTTAACCAAAATATGCCACAAGACCTAGAATTGCCTTATGTGTATCCCACAAAAAAGGTTCACTGTTATAAGCTAACTTTTTTGATGAATTTAAGCAAAATTCCCCAAATTCCAGGGCTTAATGTCCCATGGAAAACTTCTGAAAAAATTCAGGAAATTTACCGGAAAGTTTCCGACCCTTTGCAACCCTAATCTGAATACATATGTAAATAAGGTATTTCATTTATTTTGTTTTGTATACATTTTCAAAAGTTTATAAAAACCTGTTTTCACTTTGTCATTATGTTGAAAAAAATGTAATTTAATAAAGTTTAGAATAAGGCTGTAACGTAACAAAATATGGAAAAAGCCAAGGGGTCTGAATACTTTCCCAATGCACTGTACTGCATACAGACAACTCAGGAAAGGGTTTTAGTCTTATGCTAGTAAATACACATGGTAGGCTAATCTAGCCAGGATTTTAATCACCTTGTAAAACTAACTTCACATAGGCCTTATTGTCACCCCTTTCACTTTGGTGACAACACAAACTTTAATTTGTTTGCTTAAGTTACTGATTTGCCTGCCTGCTTAGAAGACCCTGTGTGGTGACACACCTCTGTTATTGTTAAGTCACAAAGCACAGGGAACAAGCTAACAATACAGGCCTAGCAAATACAACAACATGATAGGCCTTTTGGATCGTTTGAAATGTGATACAAATATCTATCCATTATCAAATCAATAATCGATCCTGTAAAGGCTTTGAGATGCTTCCGTCACAGCTCCTGTGTTTTCCCTACATCCCCCATAAACTCGTCACAGTCACATTATCCAGTGAGTGAGCACTGTGATGACTGGACCGACAGTCTCATCACTCCAATGACAGGAGACCATGTGTGGAGGTGGTCTGGGTCATATGCAACAGCAGTATATGACTTCTGTTTGAACAAATGACTGCAGTTTCGAACGAGTCAAGCAAGGCATATTCTCTACTCCCTTTAGTCAGAGGCAGAACTCAACAGCACAAAGCTCTGTTCAACACTCATCGCTCCCATGAGACTGTAGGAAGTCACGGTCAAATAAAAACAGCACAGGACCTGTACATTTGAAAGAATCAAACAAGGCCTATTCTCTGTGTAGTCAGAGGCAGAGCACGGCAGCACACGGCTCTCTGTTCAACACACTTTTTTTTTCTTTTTTTCTCCACTGGAATGATTGGCCCACCTTTTGGCGCATCAAGGAGGTTGCCCCACCCGTGGCCACGATGACACACCATTAGAGAGCATAACAGAACATGAGAGAGACATTTCTCTACTCCATATAGACCATTGGACTAGATCAGTGTTTCCCAAACTCGGTCCTCAGGACCCCAAGTGGTGCATGTTTCGGATTTTGCCCTAGCACTACACAGATGATTCAAATAATCAACGAATCATCAAGCTTTCATTATTTGAATGAGCTGTGTAGTGCTGGGGCAAAAACCAAAACATGCACCTCTTGGGGGTCCCGAGGACCCAGTTTTCGGAAACGCTGGACTAGACCTATATTTTGATTCACTCTTAAGATTGCCAACTAATAGCTGCATTTTTTTGTGCATTGTCTTCACAAAGGATAACATAATGTGATAACATAAAGCCTCATAGTATATTACATAATGGCAATATTGTAATATGTTAACATGCTATTCTAATATACTGTACATATATATATTATGTATCATCTTAATTTCAGACACTCCTTATAATTGCTGTGCCATCTGCTTTACTCTACAGAACCCTCGCTTATGATTTAGGCTTATTGCTCAAAGGATTATGGCATGACATAAAAAGGCCAGTTCAGGAAATACTGTAGAGAAACATGTAGAAAATACAGTTCTTGAGAAGTTTGTGCTTCTTTCTGTCAAATAGTTTCAACAAAACAATCCACAAAACTACCACACCACACAAGCCTCTTTCCAGGCATATTTGCTGAGACAGCTAGCCTGCTTGTGTCCCAAGTAGCACCCTATTACCTTTCTAGTGTTACAGGGCCTATAGGACTCTGGTTAAATGTAGTACACTATGTAGAGAATAGAGTGCCATTTGGGACACAAGCCTAGTTGTCCAGAGGAGTGCATGGCTCACCAACACCAAGGCCTGCTGCATTTTTTGTATAAAGCTCCAACAATTGTATTGTGAATCAGATCACAATCAATGCCGCCACCACTCCTGACAAACAGTGCTTGCTTGGTACTACTGATTTTCTTAGACTAAGACAAGTTGTGTCTGGAACTGATTGTGCTATATACTTCACCAAATCTACCTGTACTTGCTCTAGCTTAAGAGTGAAATGTAAAAAACCTGTCAGATCTACAATAAGTACCTATTACAGGGCTTATAAATACCTGAATATAGTTGGTGGGAATATAAAGTAATAATCCCATCAGATCACATACACTATCAGAGCCTGTCCCCCATACATAGAACTACTCTGACATAGCAGGTATAGGGGTCAGTAAAGATCTAGATAGCTAGTCTGATTGCCAAGGGCTATATGTACTGTTTACAGTTCTAGACATCTGTAAGGTCCCTCAGTCAAGTATTGAATTTTAAGCACAGATTCAACTACAAAGACCAGGGTCTTTTGAAAGACTCATAAAGAAGGGCAGTGATTGGTGCATGGGTAACAATAACAAATTAGACATTGAATATCTCTTTAAGCATGGTCAAGTTAATTATTACGCTGTGGGTGATGTATTGAACCACCCAGACACGTCAAAGATACAGTCATCCTTCTGAACTGAGCTGCAGGACCGTAATGAAACTGCTCAGTTATGTTACCATGAGGCCATCGGTGATTTTAAAACAGCTAGAGTTCAACGGCTGTGATGGGAGAAAACTAAGGATGGCCTAAATAATAAAATAATGACCTAAATGATAGAATGAAAAGAAGAATACAAATATACATAATTAAAATATTCCAAAACATGCTTCCTATATGCAACAAGGCACTAAAGAAGACAGCAAAGGAATTTGGCCTAAATGCAAAGCCCTGTGTTTGGGGCAAATCCAGCACAACAAACACATCATAGTAACTGCCTCCTTATTTTCAAGTTGCTTACAAAGAAGAAAGTGACTGTTCCTCAGTGGCCAAGTTACAGTTATGACTTAAATCTGTTTGAAAATCCCCAATATCTTGACAGAGCTTGAAGAATTTTGAGGGGGGAAAAATATGGGCAAATATTGCACAATCCAGGTGTGCAGAGCTCTTATAGACACCCAAGAAGACTCACAGCTTATCGATGCCAAAGGTGTTTCTATCATGTATTGACAGAGGGAGCTGAATACTTGTGCAACAACTATATTTAAAGTTATTTAATTTGTATTCATCTTAAAAAATATATATATATAATAATAATAACTTCCACTTTTACATTACAGAGTATTGTGGGTAAATTGTTGACAAATGAAAAAATATGAATCCCCCTTTGTAACACAATGTGTCCGAAAACTATTGCAAGGCACTGTATATGTACTGTACATAGTTACCTTAATTACCTCGTACTCCTGCACATCGACTCTGTACTGGTACTCTCTGTACATAGCCCTAGTTATTTTTACTCGTTATTGTTATTCACTGTATTTATTCCTCGTGTCACTATTTATTTTTTATTTTATCTTTAACTTTTATTATTGGAAAATGACCCGCATTTCACTGTTAGTCTACACCTTTCGTTTACGAAGCATGAGACAAATAAACATTTATTTGAGCATGATACCATATCTTTTTTTTACTTAAGCCAGTTAAAAGGAGTTGGGTGGAGCAGTGTCAGGCGGATGCTATATTGCTGAAAGGAAGCTCATTCTTTTGGAGTTCAGCCGTACCCTTATAGCAGAATGTAAACCAGTCCATTCTCAGAAGGACCTTCAGAACTACTCTGACATAGCAGGTATAGGGGTCAGTAAAGATCTAGATAGCTAGTATGATTGCCAAGGGCTATATGTACCGTTTACAGTTCTAGACTGTCCCTGAAGGGATGGGCGGCAGGTAGCCTAGCGGTTAGAGCGTTGGGCTCGTATTCGAAAGGTTGCTGGTTCGAATACCGGAGACAACAAGGTGAAATTCCTGTCGATGAGTAAGGCTCCAGGGGCTGACACTGTATCTAGACCGTCATTGTAAATAAGAATTTGTTCTTAACTGACTTGCCCAGTTAAATAACTGTAAAATAAGTGTCAACCGCAGTGTGGGGACAATGGCCTGTCAACCACAGTGATGTGGGGATAGTGAACTGCTGTTTTCACAGTTGTGAAACAAACATGTTGATCAGCACAATTAATCTGGCTGGGGATAATATTCATCAGCTATGTTAGAAGCTTTCAAAATGTTTAACTCAACAAAACAATGTCATTCTTACCCATGGTGGCAACCCAGAGGTCGCCAAATTTAGCTTGACAGTTTTCTCTTCATGCTCCAAGAACGCCAGGGCACGTGTCAGTCTGTTGTTTTTATGCCCTTGATTTCTTCTCCACCAGAAAAAGATGGCAAGCCCTATTAAAACCCAACTGAAGCTGAACTCAAAATATCCCAACACATAAATGGGAAAAATAACGAAGAAGGTCTTGGCAAATTTAATCCACATCTGAGTGGCGTCTGTGACGGAGGACTTTGGCTCCAGATCCACCGGGGAGACTGGGCTCGTAGGGCTGACTGGAGGGCTCGGCGTTGCCGGTCCATTTTCCTTGGCTGTTGTTGGTCCTGTGGAAGTTGTCTTTCTAGAATCCGCTCCTTGAGCTCCACTGTTTGCCGCCGCCGCTCTTCTCATTTCCACTCTACAGAGAAGTTTCAGAATAGAAAGAGCAGAATAAGCGACACAGACATAAACATTTTACAGGCATAATGTATATTCTGCAATGTAACAACAACACGCTGACAAACATGTTACAATGTTTCCACTGTCAAAATGTTGCAACCACAGCGTCTGGAACGATTATGATTGATTTAATCATAGCACAGTTCGTTCAGAGCGAAGGGCTCAGCTGAGGTGGTCGACCTGTCAATCTGCTCCGTGGTTTATGGAGGAGTTTCCTAACAGCCGCAAATTAACCAATATTTCACCAAACTTGTGTTTACTTTTTTAATTAAATAACATAAATGCTCTGCCTCACCCGTTTCCGTATTCGACATCCGTAATCCTTTGAATTCAGTGTACCAGTCCCGTACACTGCATGGATTCGTTCGACTAGTTTAGTTTCCAACGTAGTCCAATAACCCCTTCACCACATCCTGCTTCTACACGCACACAACACAGTATAACCAGCCCCCTTCTAATTTTTCTAACAGGAAATTGTCATTGTCAAGATAGGTCAAACACAGGGAGGGATTTTTGAAAAGGGGATTTCCAAGCGCCATCTCGTGGATACTTGGCTCGTTGACACTCGTACAGTGCAATTACCCGTTATTCTGAACCGTACAGCATAGTCTAATAATCTATTTCCCCAATCAAACATTTAGGGTTGCTATACAAGTATGGTAGTACAGCTAGTAGCGAGTATGGGATGCAGCAGTGGCTTTTATAGCATGTCAATCTTGGTGGGGCAAAAAATAAATTAAAAAAAGCCACTACACAACACTAAACAATACATTAATTGCGCTATAACAGTGACAAACGGTGCCCACAAACTGTTAGGTCCTACATAAAGTTGTCCCAACAGCAGTCGCAACATCTTTTCAGCGGAGCCTTGTCTGGCAGCTAAATAGTTCATTCATACTTTAAAAAAAACATAGCCGATATGGCTGACTTGCTTAAACAAATGTGGTTTCTAATGACAATTGAGATGTACAAACTATGGCTTAAGGGGACGACAAGAGGATAAGAGACAATCCATAATTTATTTTGACATTAATGAGCGAGCTAGGATGGATGTAGTCAATATAACTGTTTGTTTAGCACTTTTGAAACGTACAGCGACAGAATTCAGAACATGGGCCGTTCTTACAGTATTCTCCCTGTACACCAAGTCAGAACCATAGGATAAATAAAGGGGGCATATAAGCAGACAATGAAAGCTCTTACAATATTCAATGATGACATTTCTCTAAAACAGGTTATAGGCTACATGTGCACCACCAAGTCAGAACAGAAGGCAAAATTAAAAGGTGAAAATAGATCAAATTATTAGTGTGAGGCACATGGGCTACTAACATCTTACTTAACAACATGCACTCAGTATTACTTTCTTAGCTACAGTATACATATCTCCCTGGCATATTACATAATTTATGTAGCAGTATACAATATATTTTTGGACTCACCTTTTTGTGCTGTGGTCACTTGAACGGGAAGGTGGCATGACGGTCCATCGTGGGCAAATTCTGTCATTCTCTGGATTTATGGTGCTTTCAAGACAACTGAGAACCACCACAGAAAGCACTGAGTTAGGCTGAAACACCTGCATTTTGGCGCTGCCTTACTCAAGAAAACAAAAAAGAGACCATGTTTGTATGCGGCTTTATTAACTCAATGATGTATATATATTTTTTTACATTGTTTGCAAACTGATATGTGACACGTATTAATGCCAAAATAACATGCAAAACCTGCAAGACCTCCCCCCCCCAAAATAAATCACAAATCGCCACTGCTATGATGAAGAAACCACACTGTGCACAAAACATAATGTACTAAGGTATTTTGTCCACTAGATGCCAATAGAGACTTGATACTGTACTGTAGCCTACCTAAAGCCTATGACTAAGCACTCTTGAATGTGCCAATTATCAGTAGGTAAATTGCATGGATAGATAGATAGATGATAGATAGATAGGTACTTTATTGATCCCCCGGGGGGAAAATGTCATTGTCAAGCAGCTACACAAAACACAGGGCAGGTGCAAAATGCCACAACGAAAGTATACAAAAGACAGATACACGGTACATGATACATAGAGCGGCAGTATGAAAAAGTATAGAAATACAAGATATCTGGAGTGCAAAAAAAATAAAATAAAAAGCTATAAAAAAGACATAGCATAGTATTGGTGGTTGGCTGAATATGTACACTATACATTGGTGGATGTTGGATGGTTAACTATACTATACAGGTCGATGGCAGAGAAATACTTCAGTAGCTAAAAATGCGTATGATATGAGCGAGGGTAATAATAGTTTACTTAATAGACAGACTGGGTAAATGAACAGGTAAGTGAAAATTTTGCATGGTTAAATTAGCTGCACAGTTAAGTATACAGTTATATTTACAGATAAGTGAATACTTGTATGGTTACACAAACTGTACAGGTAAATGACAGGAAGAGAAACTTTAATAGCTAAATGTGTGTATGATATCATTTGGGGTAATAATAGTAATTCCCTTAAAATACAGTCCTTAGTGCGCAGGGTTTAATTACAGACAACTGCACGTATTGCACATCCAATATACCAAAAGCAATGAGAAAAAGTGCAATTGACAGGATACTAATATGCATTCCTGAGTGAATGCCTACGTAAGTTAGGTCCAAGAATTACTAGCAATATTGCACGTGATATGATATAACAACTGTACATGAGTATGTATATACAGACCTGTATGAATAAATAGGTCCTGAGTGAATGAGTGCTGACGGACCAGAGTTACTCACGGATGGATGCATAATTGTTAAACTAGGTCCTAGCACCCCAACAGTTCCAGATCTATGTTGCCGACGGCACGGCACCCCGGTGAGGCATTATATAGTCTAATAGCCGCCGGTAGGAAGGACCTCCTGTAGCGCTCTCTGGCACACCGTGGTGGGATCAGTCTGTGACTGAAAGTGCTCCTCTGCGTCATAACCATAGCGTGCAGAGGGTGGGTGACGTTGTCCATGATGGCCAGCAGTTTGGCCAGGATCCGTCTCTCTGCCACCTCCTCTAGAGTGTCAAGGCTCATCCCCAGGACAGAGCTAGCCTTCCTGATCAGCTTATTTACCCGAGAAGCATCACCGGCTTTGATGTTTGCTCCCCAGCACACCACTGCAAAAAAGATGGCACTGGCCACCACAGACTGGTAGAAGGTATGCAGTAGTTTACTGCACACGTTGAAGGACCTGAGCCTCCTCAGAAAGTAGTCGGCTCTGGCCCTTTTTGTACAGGGCCCCGGTGTTACCAGCCCATTCCAGCCTGTTGTCCATATGGACTCCCAGGAACTTGTATGACCCATAATAGGAGTTGTAACAGATAATTCATTACCAAGGTATAATCATACTGTAATTATTAGAATGAAAGATTCCAATGATATAGGCTACAATATAGCAACCCTGTGATAGTATCACCATCTACGCAGTTTTACAACAGTCCATTGCCTATGCCTTATGATATTTGGAATGGGCTATCAGTTCTGAGAGGGTGCTATTACAGGACAGGACAGCAGTCCCTGAATGGTAAACTATGACAGAAAGCCACTTTGATACAAGATGTCAAAGAATCTGATGGGTTACAAATGTTGAAAGGACAAAGATACATCTCCAGCTACATTAACCATACAGGGAAGCTGATAGAGTAGGTTTTTCATGGAACCCTAAAAGGTTCTTCAAAGGGTTCTCCTATGGGGACAGCCAAAGAACCCTTTTAGGTTCTAGATAGCACCTTTTTTTCTAAGAGTGTACAGTACACATGTTGGATGAAACATTAACAAGTTCACTAAGTTGGGAGTCAGTTTCTTAAAGAACATTGAAAACAATATTGTTATGAATTATGCAACCCATTAGGGTAGCAGCGGAGCACAGCATAAGAGTAGAGGATTAAGATTCCATCTGCCTGCCTGTAGGACTACATTTATTAGGGGTTCTTTTATGGAATTATAGAATCTCTATGGTTTCTTTCCTATGCATTGAGGGTTTCCTGGTAAAACGCTGCATCCTTTTCAGAGGAACATTTACTGTGTTCATCACTGATCTCTCTGAGCAGTTCAAGGGCCCTGTGACTGATTGAATTGGAGTTCATTTTATCATAGCTGGAGTGGTTGTCTAGTAGTGTGTGTGTGTGTGTGTGTGTGTGTGTGTGTGTGTGTGTGTGTGTGTGTGTGTATTGGGGGGTAACTTTTGTTTGGCACAATTTAATGGGGATTGTTGCCATAAATGTAATAGTAAATGAGCATTTAGGCGGCAGAGTGTGGGATGAAGGACCCATTCATTATAAAATAAAATAACAATGTGACTAAATGCAATAGGACACTATTAGATCATTCATTTCTGTGTATTAAACTGTCGATGACGAGTAAACAATTACACAAGTAGACAACTCTGTTTCTCACATTGCAATTGATTAATGTTTTCTGTGCTTATTCATAGCATAATCCTCACGAGAACATGATGCTGTGGGAACCGTACCGAGCAGAACACGTAAAAAAAGTTGCCAGTTCAATAAAAAGTAAGCTTCTAATGTAAGTAAAAGTGTTGCTACTGGAAAAATGAGAGTAACATAGAGATACTGTATGTGCTGTATCTATATGGAGTTCTATGGAGACTCATCACGTGACAGTGAAAGGCATGCTAGGCATTCCCATTCGAATCCCATTTTAGAAGGTACATCACGTTTCTGACAGTATGAGAGAGATTATCAAGCTGAATAATGAATAGAGACGTTTTCTAAAGGACAGGCACTGCACATAGACCACCTCATATATTTTATTTAACCGTCCTGTAAAAAAAACATGAATGCATTACTCTTTAACGCTGTATCGTAGTATTTTTGATAACAAAATAGTTTTCTTTACATTGACTATAGCTTACATCGATCACCGACAGTATTACGTTACTAATTATATACAGAAAGAGCGCTCAGCTCACTACGGCACCCTGGGAGATGATTGAGAGGAGGAGTGTGCTCTACGCTCTTTATCTGATTTGAAATTCAGGATTTGGACCTACAATACTACTGCACAGTGTTCCTCTTTGTCAGTCCAAATTGTGTCAGACAGTGTTCCTCTTTGTCAGTCCAAATTGTTCAAATTGTTTTGGCAAACACTTTTTGGCACTTTGAAATCCGGTAATATGGCCAAAGCCTAGTCAACAATAGTGGCAAGTGCATAGTACAACATGTTTCTAACATCAAAGTCATAATGGGTTGCACCAGTAAAAAAGTTGGTCTTAAATTGTTTGCGTAGATTCTAGAATTTACAATTCCATGAAATTGGCAGCAATGTTTGTGTGCAGCGAACTGTGTAGACACAAAGGAATACACTCTCATTAGTTCATACCATATTTTCACAACAAAGAATGGCCTAGTTAGGAAACACACTAAATGTATACATTATGACATGATAGAACAACATGTAAAGAGTCACAGTGTAGCTCTTCCTTCATCGTGTATAAAAGTAATTTCCCCCCAATATTTCAGTGATTCAATGTACACAACCTGGTAGTTTTCAGCTGCCACCTGAAAAGGAAAGGAAAGTAAAAGTTTAGATAACCATAGGTAATTGAAAGTCCATTATCCAGAACTGTTGTTATGTGTGATGTGACTGTGACCCATGTGCATGACCAAAATTACCTATTTTGTATCACTGTTACACCCCTTAGGTTAATGGAACTTGCATTTGTTCCGGAACTTGCTTTTGAAAAGCATGTTTCCGACAAGGGGGCAATAGTGGCATGCTTTTGTAGTTTCGTCTTTTGTTGCTGTTTGTGAAACACATGACAATTTAATTGAAGTCCAATTTCACACATTTTCCAGTTGAATGGAGAATATCTTGTTATTTTATTACCAAAACATTACATTTGGAATAGAAAAGATCCTCCTACAAAGCATGACATGGCTTTCAATAGATGCTTTTTTTTAGGTCATCATGTCCAACACAGAACCGTTTGATTACATTTTATGTCAAATTAATTTCCTCTTTGAACCACTTACTGTACCATTTCAAGCAGCTATGGTCTACGCAAGCGTACACAGTACATGGTGATTATGTTAACTAAGCTTGTAAATTGTGGGGGGAAAACGTCTTCAATTAATTCAGAGTGAATACATTCTATGTGTTAAGTGTTTCTATAGAGTAAAGCACTCAATATAAAGTAGGGCCGTGGGTTTCCATCATGGTACTACTTTCAGCCTCATGCTGAGCATTGATTTCTAGTGAAGTGTGCCGACTGTGTGAACTTGACTTAAAAATATATATCTTTGATGATACAGTATGTAATGTATACTGCTCAGCATGACTGAAGAAAAGTCGATGTGCGTGACATGCATGTAAAGTAAGTTTTCTCAATGTCTACTGAGCTACCCACAACCCACAACAATACCCGATGGAAGGACATCTGTTATACATTAATCTTGGGCTCGGCACCCAGAACCAAATCAACTAGTTACAAATAAAAGTTCCCTCCAGGAAAATAAAGTTATTCTAGTCTATAAGGAACAAAGATTTATTCACCTTGTACGATATACTGATTCTATTTCATAGAGTTCCCTCCAGGAAAAGAATGTTATTCTATTCTCTACAGAATAAAGAGTTGTTTAACATGCACAATATATTTTTTACATGTGCTCTTATCCAGAACAATATACAGTAGTTAGTACACACATTTTCATGTCATACTAGTCTCCCATGGGAATCATACCCACAACCCTGGAATTGCAAGCACCATGCTCTACCAACTGAGCTACACAAGACTACTTGAACTTCTGCCCTTGTCTTTACTTATACTGATACTGTAGCTACTCTATTGAGGAAAGTTTTACTGTGACTGTGATATGTGGTTATCGTACATAGCTACCTTAAGATGAATGCATTAACTAACTGTATGTCGCTCGTAATCTGCTAAATGACTGAAATATAAATATATACTGTTCCTTTTGGAGAAAATACAGTTATTCTATTATATACAGAATAAAGAGATGTTCACCATGTATGATATACCGGTGGTGGTTGGTGCCGTTTTAAGATGAGGGAGGAAGAGCATGGCCTTATTTCTATTACAGCGTATTGGATGACTGATATTTATATCCCATTCACACAGTTCAATGTAACATGGATAGGTTTAGGCTACTACATGATGCTAACATTTTTCCTATACCCATCATGAGGTTGCTACAACCTAGCTTATGAATGAAAGTTTACAACGTAGGTGCACACAGGTCGAGAGAAGAAATTGAGTTGACAGGCAGTGACACATGGACAGACAGTGACATATTCAATTCCGCTCTCACACTCTTGCCTGCATCTAACTGATCTAGGGTGTAATCATTAGTCCAACAGTTGCAAACAAGAGTTTCTGTTGGACAAATTCAGGTATGTTTATACCCTTTTCGTTCAGTTTGCTTCCGTTTAAGAAACGTTTTTTCAACAGAATTCACGGATTTGAATACACCTATGATCTCACGGAAACACAGTTCACTGTCATAACAGCCACGTTGTATTCCTTCCCGCATCTATGCACTCTCCTCCTCTCACCTTTTCCCTTCGCTTGTGCACAACATATAAGCTGTATGTGACCAGGCGAAAAAACATTTCCAAGCCAAACCGTATCATAACCGCTACAGACAGCCTACATTGTTGTCACCATATTGGCTAAAGTAATGTCAGTCAACATAAATAATATGTTTGAGAAGGGTGTTTGAGTAGGCTAAACTAGCTAGCTGCATTTGATAGCTAAGTAAGTGAAACTGAAGCTGAAAGAAACATGAAGAAATATATCTCTCTATATCTCTCTCTTGCTTCTTAATTTTGGAAGATATTAATTAGTTAAAAACTGTTCAACTATTGTCTTTCTCTCTCTTTGAGTCAAGTATATTCAATATGTTGATAGAACTTCGGCAGCCTAGTCCTCAGATTTGCTTTGTTGAAATCCCCAGCTACAATAAATGCAGCCTTAGGATATGTGGTTTCCAGTTTGCATAAAGTCCAGTGAAGTTCTTTGAGGGCCGTCGAGGTATCAGCTTGAGGGGGGATATAAATGGCCGTGGCTATGACGATGGAGAATTCTATTGGGAGGTAATATGGTCGGCATTTTTTATATTTTTTTATTGAACCTTTATTTAACTAGGCAAGTCATTTAACAACAAATTCTTATTTACAATGATGGCCTACCAAAAGGCAAAAGACGGGGGTTGGGATTAAAATAAATATATACAGTATATATATAAATATAGGACCAAATACACATCACGACAAGAGAGACAAAACAACACTACCCAAAGAGATACCTAAGACAACAACGTAGCAAGGCAGCAACACAAGACAACACAGCATGGTAGCAACGTAACATGACAACAACATGGTAGCAACACAACATGGTGGCAGCACAAAACATGGTATAAACATTATTAGGCACAGACAACGGCACAAAGGGCAAGAAGGTAGAGATGACAATACATCACGCGAAGCAGCCACAGCTGTCAGTAAGAGTGTCCATGATTGAGTCTTTGAATGAAGAGATTGAGATAAAACTGTCCAGTTTGAGTGTTTGTTGCAGCTCGTTGCAGTCATTAGCTGCAGTAAACTGAAAAGACGAGCAACCCTGGGTGTGTGCTTTGGGGACCTTTAACAGAAGGTGACTGTCAGAACGGGTGTTGTATGTGGAGGATGAGGGCTGCAGTAGATATCTCAGAGTGAGGCATAAGAGGGAATAATAAATAAGCATCAACCAATGGGTCTTGTGACGGGTATACAGAGGTGACCAGTTTACAGACGAGTATAGAGTGCAGTGATGTGTCCTATAAGGAGCATTGGTGGCAAATCTGATGGCCGAATGGTAAAGAACATCTAGCCGCTCGAGAACACCCTTACCTGCCGATCTATAAATTATGTCTCCGTAATTGGCCTGCAGCTTTGTTATGTGCTGAGAGAAGGACAGTGTACCGTCTAGCCATATTCCCAAGTACTTGTATGATGTGACTACCTCAAGTTCTAAACCCTCAGAGGTAGTAATCACACCTGTGGGGAGAGAGGCATTCTTCTTACCAAACCACATGACCTTTGTTTTGGAGGTGTTCAGAACAAGGTTAAGGGTAGAGAAAGCTTGTTGGATAATAAGAAAGCTTTGTTGTAGAGCATTTAACACAAAATCTGGGGATGGGCCAGCTGAGTATAAGACTGTATCATCTGCATATAAATGGATGAGAGAGCTTCCTGTTGCATGAGCTATGTTGTTGATGTAAATTGAGAAGAGCGTGGGTCATAGGATTGAGCCTTGGGGTACTACCTTGGTGACAGGCAGTGGCTGACACAGCAGGTTTTCTGACTTTATACACTGCACTCTTTGAGAGAGGTTGTTAGCAAACCAGACCAAGGACCCCTCAGAGACACCAATACTCCATAGCCGGCCCATAAGAATGGAATGGTCTACCCTATCAAAAGCTTTGGCCAAGTCAATAAAAATAGCAGCACAACATTGCTTAGAATCAAGGGTAGTGGTGACATCATTGAGGACCTTTAAGGTTGCAGTGACACCTGAGCATAACCTGAGCGGAAACCAGATTGCATACCAGAGAGAATACTATATACATCAAGGAAGCCATTCAGTTGATTATTGACAAACTTTGATTGTGAGGTATTCTAAGTCGGGTGAAAAAAAGGACTTGAGTTCCTATATGTTACTACAATTACACCATGAGTCGTTAACTATGAAACACACCGCTCCGCCCTTCTGCTTCCCGGAGAGATATGTATTCCTGTCTGCACAATGAACTGAGAATTCCTTTGGCTGGACCGATTCCAACAGAGCTACCACCGCTCTGAAATCCAATAGATCTGTATGTAATGACACAAAACATTTCCTGAGCTAATTATGTAAATAATAATACATAAAAAAACGAATACTGTAAAGTTTCCTAATGTCACAAACTTGGAAATGGAGAGACCAAGACGCAGCACAGGGATAGTTAGACAGTTTTCTTATCGCCAGCTCCGTCCTTTCCTTCTCCATTTTTCTCCATTGCTCCATAAACCTTCCACGGTCCTCTGACTCCACCCTAGGCCACGTTGGAAATGGTACTGGCGCTACCTCCTCCTCCTCCTCTGAGTCCGTCTCGAACCCCCCGAGGAGTTCCGTGTCCGTATACCGACGCGTGGCAATCGCTCTCTCCGTCTCTCGCCAGTTGCGCTGCGTGGTCTCAAGGTGGTGGGTCGTTCTGTCACAAACTTGGGTATGGAGAGACCAAGACGCAGCGCAGGTATAGTTCAATTTTTTTTTATTATACTACGTATAACATAACTCAAATGACGAACTCATACACAAAACAAAACACAATATACAAATGTCTCGTTTTACAAAAAACAAACACGAATGAATAGACGTAAATTATAAAACACACTACCCGTGACTGGAGGAATAACTACCCACACAAAGGTGTAGGACCTACAGACACATATAGGATCCCTAATTAGAGACAATGCGGTGCAGCTGCCTCTAATTAGGAATCCAACCCAAAACCCACACAGAAACAGAAAGGAATAGAAACTGTCAGACTCTGACCATGGCTACATAGAGAAGCAAATAGGCTTCTCTATGGCCAGAGCCTGACACCTAAGAGCAAGTCGTGAGGCCGCCATCTCCGTCAGTGCCATCCGTATCACGGCTAAAACACCCGACCACTGTTATTCAAACTTCCGGAATGCTTACAAGACCCTCCCTTGCCCTTTCGGCAAATCTGACCACGACTCCATTTTGCTCCTCCCTTCCTATAGAAAGAAACTCAAACAGGAAGTACCTGTGCTAAGGACTATTCAACGCTGGTCTGACCAATCGGAATCCATGCTTCAGGATTGTTTTGATCACGCGGACTGGGATATGTTCCGGGTAGGAACATATCCCAGTCCGAATTATTATTGGACGAATATACTGAAATGGTGACTCAGTTTATTAGGAAGTGTATAGGAGATGTCGTACCCATTGTAACTATTAAAATCTACCCTAACCAAAAACTGTGGATAGATGGCAGCATTCGCACGAAATTGAAAGCTCAAACCACCGCATTTAACCAGGGCAAGGTGACTGGGAATATGGCAGAATATAAACAGTGTAGTTACTCACTCCGCAAGGCAATCAAACAAGCAAAACATGAGTATAGAGACAAAGTGGAGTCGCAATTCAACAGCTCAGATACGAGACATATGTGGCAGGGTCTACAGACAATCACAGACTACAATAGGAAAACTAGTCATGTCGCCAAGACCGACGTCTTGCTTCCAGACAGGCTAAACACCTTCTTCGCCTGCTTTGAGGATAACACACTGCCACCAACACCGCCCGCTATCAAGGACTGTGGGCTCTGCTTCTCCGTGGCCGACGTGAGTAAAACATTTAAACATGTTAACCCTCGCAAGCCTCCGGCCCAGATGGCATCCCTAGCCGCGTCCTCAGAGCATACGCAGACCAGCTTGCTGGTGTATTTAGGAGCATATTCTATCTTTCCCTATCCCAATCTGCTGTCTCCACATGCTTCAAGGTGGCTACCATTGTTCCTGTACCCAAGAAAGCAAAGGTAGCTGAACTAAATGCCTATCGCCCCGTAGAACTCACCTCTGTCATCATGAAGTGCTTTGAGAGACTAGTCAAGGATCATATCACCTCCACCTTACCTGCCACCCTAGACCCACTTCAATTTGCTTACTGCCCCAATAGATCCACAGATGATGCAATCGCCATCACTCTGCACACTGCCATATCCCATCTGGACATGAGGAATACCTATGTAAGAATGCTGTTCATTGACTAAAGCTCAGCATTCAACACAATAGTACACTCCTAGCTCATCATTAAGCTTGTGGCCCTTGGTCTGAACCCCGCACTGTGAAACTGGGTCCTGGACTTCCTGACGGGCCACCCCACGTGGTGAAGGTAGGAAACAACACCTCCACTTCGCTCATCCTCAAACTGGGGCCCCACAAGGGTGCGTGCTCAGCCCACTCCTGTACTCCCTGTTCACCTTTGACTGCACGCCTCCAACACAATCATCAAGTTTGCAGACTACACTACAGTAGTAGGCTTGATTACCAACAATGACGAGACAACCTACAGGGAGGTGGTGAGGGCTCTGGGAGTGTGGTGCCAGGAAAATAACCTCTCACTCAAAACAAAGGAGATGATCGTGGACTTCAGGAAACAGAGGGTGCACCCCCCTTTCCACATCGACAGGAGGCTAAAGAAATTTGGCATGAAAGCATCCTGTCGGGCTGTATCATCGCCTGGTACGGCACCTGCACCGCCCGCAACCACAAGGTTCTCCAGAGGGTGGTGCGGTCTGCCCAACGCATTACCGGGGGGTCAAACTACCTGCCCTCCAGGACACCTACAGCACCCGATGTCATAGGAAGACCAAAAAGATAATCAACCACCCGAGCCACTGCCTGTTCACCCCGCTATCATCCAGAAGGCGAGGTCAGTACAGGTGCATCAAAGCTGGGACCGAGAGACTGAAAAACAGCTTCTATCTCAAGACCATCAGACTGTTAAACAGCCATCACTAGCACATTAGAGGCTGCTGCCTATAGACATAGACTAGAAATCACTGGACACTTTAAGAAATGAAACAGTAGTCACTTTAACAATGTTTACATATCTTGCATTACTCATCTCATATGTATATAATGTATTATATACTATTCTACGGTATCTTAGTCACTTTAATAATGTTTACATATCTTGCATTACTCATTACTGTATCTCAGTCCATGCCGTTCTGACATCGCTCGTCTGTATATGTGTCATGTCCTGATATGTTTCACCTGTCTGTGTTTGTCCCCTCCCCACACCAGGTGCACCCTATCACCATCATTAATCAGTTTGGGTATTTAGCCTCTTGGGTGCTGTTGGCATTTGCCAGATCGTCTTGCCTAGTCAGTCGTTCCAGCACTCTATTGTGTTACTAACTCTGCCAGTCTGTTTCCCGGTATTTGGACCTCTACCTGCCTGTTGGATTACGTGCCTGTCTATCCCCTCCTGTGCCTTCGACCTTCTGATCTCCTGCTAAAACGAACTCTGCCTGTGTTACGGATTACGAGCCTGTCTACTCCTCTGCACTGCCATCCTGATTCCCGGTACCGAACGCTGCCTGCATTACGACTACGAGCCTGACTCTCCTTATTGGACTATTGCCTTTCTGATTCCCTGTTACGAACACTGCCTGTCATTCACTACGAGACTGTCTTGCCCCATATACTTGATTAAATATTTAATCATATCTCTGCCTCCGTGTCCGCTTTTGGGTCCCGTATATCTGTCGTTGTGTCAATATGTATATATTCTTAATTCATTCCTTACTCAGATTTGTGTGTATTGGGTATATGTTGTGTAATTTGTTAGATATTACTTGTTAGATGTTACTGCACTGTCGCTGCTAAACACGTGTATGTGACCAATAACATTTGATTTGATTTGAACTACTCACCAAAATGTATGCACTGCAGTGCTAGCTAGCTGTAGCTTATGCTTTCAGTACTAGATTAATTCTCTGATCCTTTGATTGGGTGGACAACATGTCAGTTCATGCTGCAAGAGCTCTGATAGGCTGGAGGACATCCTCCGGAAGTTATGGTAATTACTGTGTAAGTCTATGGAAGGGAGTGAGAACCATGAGCCTCCTAGATGTTGTATTGAAGTCAATGCACCCAGAGGAGGACGGAAGCTAGCTGTCCTCCGGCTACACCATGGTGCTACCCTACAGAGTGCTGTTAAGGGTACTGTAGACCTTCATTGCAAAACAGTGTGTTTTAATCAATTGTTTGGTGACATGTGAATATATTTAGTATAGTTTTATCTAAAAAACATATATATATATTTTTTAAATTATGAAATTCACTGAGGAGGATGGTTCTTCCCTTCCTCCTCTGAGGAGCCTCCACTGTGATATACTGATTCAATTCCATAGGTTAACCAGGGGTGAAGGTGCTTACAATATAAGCCATGGTCTATGCAATCTTACACATTCAATTATGATATGTTTAGTTGATTGGCATGACTGATTGCTATTCTATAGAAAAACATACTTTTGACTATAACAAGATTTCCTAGAGGAAATTGAGCAACTGAACTACCCACAACACACAACAATGCTTGAGGGAAGGGCATTAATTACACATAAAGAATAGACTGTCAATTCGTTCCATTCCATAGGTCATCGCTGGATGAAGCAGCAGTGATCTGTCCCTCTCTGTGTTCAGCTACTGTATGTGTGCGTCCCAAATGACACTCTATTCCCTATGGCCACTGGTCAAAAATAGTGCACTATATAGGGAAAATAATGCAATTTGGGACGCACACCGTGTGGGTGACAGGGTTCGGTTAGTGTAGCTGCAGGGGCCAGTACAACGGGACAATCAATGGCCATGGGCTGGTCACATAGACACATAGAGAGTGATTATATTGACCCTTTACACTTTCAATGACATACATCATGTTCATTAGCCCTGATTTGGAAGTCTTATCTTGCTACAGTATATTTTTCTCAGAAAGTCATAATACTGGTTGATGTATGATTATCTGGTAAATCTGTAGTTCACACCAAGTTCATGTGACTCAAAATCAGTAGAACTGTGGATTTATTTAGTGTAGCAATGGGGTGAGGGGACACGTCCCCACCACTCCACCCCCTATTTGATGAAATTGTCAGTTGTCCCAACTTTTATTTATAGCAAGCACAATTAAGTCAATGAATTCCTGTGGAAAATCCAATAGTCCTTCTCCCAGCCACTGAAGCATCTCACGCAAGGTGACCTGTGCATCAAATGGCATATAATACAAATCTGGCACTTAACCGACAGCAGTTAAACAAGATTGGTCTCTGTTACTGTTAAATGTTGTTCACAAATGTTCACCAATGTCTTCATGTTGTTTATTTTACACATACTGTTTAGGCTTCAATACAGTTAAAATGCTATCAGTCAGTTTTACTTTCATCAATGCATGTTTCTTGAAGACGACTTGCTTTTTATCACAAGACAACTAGTGGCCATTCTGGGTACTTCAGATATCTGACCCTCTGTGTGGCCTTGTCACATGTAAAATAAATAAAATAATAAAATAAGATGAGTTTAAAAAAAATTGAATTCAAAAGCTGTAAAACGTTATCTTAAATATAAACCATCAACTTAGTGAATACCATTGGTGTTATAAGGGTTTCAGCATGCAATATCCTTAGTGTTTTTTTAACACACTTTTATTTATTTGACTGTGTCAGTATGTCTTTGTTGTTAATGTTTTTGGCACCAAAAAAATATAAAAATAGTAAATAATTGGAAGATTTGCAGAGTAAATTTTTAAATGTAACCCTACATCTGACCACTAATTTATCTAACAGCACTCTGTGGCTGTGTCACAAACGGCAAACTATCCCCCCATAGGGCTCTGGTCAGAAGTAGTGCATTATATAGGGAATAGGGAGCCATTTGAACACTGCAGCAGGTCCCCCTGTTCACTAGAACATATTCATCACAAGAAGCAAACCTGATGGGACACATCCTTTCTCTGGCTCAGCCACAGGGATAAATTGCTCAATAGAAATTAAAAAGAAGGGACACAAAATACACTGGTTGAACATTCACTCATCTGGAACCACTCTGGAGTCTAGGGCTTTCATTCTGATGACAAGGGGACACAGAAATGATTTTAGATAATGGAGAAAAACAGAGTCTACTTCCTTATGGTTAAAGTAATTGAACACATCATGTGTTCAATTAGTTCCCTAGTAGGAAATTTACTACTTTTGACCACCGTCCTGTGGGTAGTGCACTAAAAGTAGTACACTATATAGGAAATAAGGTGTCATTTGGGATGCAGACATTATCTCATAGCATACATTACTGGGGCTTGTTAGGGTCTACACACTACAGTCGTGTGTATGTTAAAGTGTTGTGGACGATACTGATATAGGAGGATGAGTATACATAAAATAGGTTTATTCATTCACAATTTCCATTACACAAATACACTAGAGTAGTTCATGACATGTCAAACTATGAATATGAACTGTGTTCATGTCTATTTGTCTTGTCTGAATTGTATACTTGTCTGAATAAATACAACCCCTCGTGTTGTTTCGCCCTGGTGGGCAGGCCTGCTGATCCAGCTGAAGAACACGTGTGAAACAATTCCGAAAGGAGATTAATAATATTGTTTGGAGATTTGCATGCTTCCATCCTTAGAATCTCACACGGTATCTCAGCAGACTGGACCTGCTCGTTTGCCAATCATTACATATGTCCTTTAGAGTTTGACATGTTATGTGCTTTATAAATGGCATATCTCAAGTTCAAGTTTGAGGGCCAAATAACGAAAACATATTTGGGAACAAGAATTGTCAACGTCACAAAAACGAATGACATTGAGAAAGGACAAAAGTTTTGGGCAAAATGGTAAGTTGTCTTTTCTTTTTTAGATAACTAGTAGTTAACTTCTAAAATGAGATAGCTAGCTAGCATAATGGATTCCATTCCAAGCACAGAGGAGCTATTCTATTTGACAGAGCAACGTTGTTACTTTCCCTACAAGCCTTTTATTCTAATAGTCAAATATAATATTCTTGACATTCAAAAGATGCACAGCCTTTGGCAGGAAAACAAACTCAGTTGGGAGAATAAAAGTCTCATGCTCACATTGTTCCGTTTCAAGATGTGGACACAAAGACTTGGGTCCCCAGAATGCCACCAGAGGAAAGACAGACAAAAGCCAAATAAAAATATGCCGCTGAAATGAACAAGAAGGCAGTCAGTTCAAATACAGATCACTGTACTTTATACCATAAACTTTTAAAACATTCGTTTAATTGTAATAAACAAATATAATAACTAACAAATCAAATCAAACTGTATTTGTCACATGCGCCGAATACAACAGGTGTAGACCTTACTGTGAAATGCTTACTTACAAGCCCCTAACCAACAATGCAGTTCAAGAAAGAGTTAAGAAAATATTTACCAAATAAACTAAAGTAAAAAATTAAAGTAATGTAAATAGTCCGGGTGGCCATTTGATTAATTGTTCAGCAGTCTTATGGCTTGGGGGTTTGGTCCTAGACTTGGCGCTCGGGTGCAGCTTAACGTGCGGTAGCAGAGAGAACAGTCTATGACTTGGGTGACTGGAGTCTTTGACAATTTTTTGGGCTTTCCTCTGATACCGCATGGTATAAACGTCATGAATGGCAGGAAGCTTGGCCCCAGTGATGAACTGGGCCGTACGCACTACCCACTTGTCGTGACGTGACTTTCCTTAATGCGATGACTGTTATTTATCGAATCAACTAACTATGTTTAATTGTTACTCGATTAACTTAATCATGTAACAATTAACTCATTAGGAATTTGGGGCACCACGGAATAAGTTGTTTAAGGAGTTACCATCTCTAGAAGATATATAACTTATATATCGATAGTCACTTATTAATCATTATTTCATATCAGTCTCATAATCTGAATGGTCGTAGACGTTTTGGATATTCAAGAACTCCAGCTTTACTTAAATAAAATGAAATTAAATCAAATTTCATTGGTCACGTACACGTGTTTAGCAGATTTTATTGTGGGTGTAGCGAAACGCTTGTGCTTCTAGCTCCGACAGTGCAGTAATATCTAACAAGTAATATCTAACAGTTTCACAACATATACCCAAATACACATAAACTGGGGGCCAAAGTTTGGAATATTACTCATTCAAGGTTTTTTCTTTATTAGAACTACATTGTAGAATAAAAGTGAAGACATCAAAACTATGACATAACACATATGGAATCATGTAGTAACCAAAAAAGTGTTAAAAGTGTTTTTATATTTGAGATTCTTCAAAGTATCCACCCTTTGCCTTGATGACAGCTTTGCGCACACTCATGGCATAGCCTAATACATAGTAATTACGGCTTGTGATTACACCAAAACTATGCTCCCATGGGGGGGGGGGGGGGCTTGGGGGGGGGTCTAAGACACTGCATCTCAGTGCTAGAGGCCTCACTACAGACACCCTGGTTTGATTCCAGGCTGTATCACAACCGGCCGTGTTTGGGAGTCCCATTGGGCGGCGCACAATTGGCCTAGCATCGTCCGAGTTTGGCCGGTGTAGGCCGTCATTGTAAATAAGTGTTTGTTAAAACATAAATACATCAAAGTGTCACACAGTGGTGAGAGTTTGTTCTCCTCACGTCTTCGTTAGACTGGATCCTTCAAAGGTATACACACAGTGGTCCTCGGTCGAGTTTAGTAGTTAACAGGACTGACTGAATGTTCCTGTGTAGTCTCCCATCTTCTTCACTCGAGAGTTTCAGAGGGCTAGAACCATACGCCAGTAGCTACCCGGCAATGTACTGGTCTGAGGGTATGACAACTGAAACCACAACTATAAGCAATAGCCTTCTGGAAACCTTCACAGAACATGTTCACGGAATATGGTTACTGTGGATGTAACCATACACACACAGAAGATAATGGATCTGGCAGCCGCATTTAAGCTGTGCTGTAACTGTCATTAATTGTTCTTTAGATAGATAAATGTATAGCATTATCCCCAACAGTAGGTTTATTCTTTCATTGCACTTAATCATGTTTCATTGTGAGGGGATCAGAAGAATAATCTGTGGCAGCAAATATACTCTCTACCCAAAAGAGACACAATGGTGTTATATTTAGTAACATAGTAACAAAACAGCACAGGTGGTATACAAACTTTTACAGATGCACCATTGAGAGCATCCTGTCGGGCTGTATTACCGCCTGGTATGGCAACTTATATAGTCTAATAGCCGCCGGCAGGAAGGACCTCCTGTAGCACTCTCTGGCACACCGTGGTGGGATCAGTCTGTGACTGAAAGTGCTCCTCTGCGTCATAACCATAGCGTGCAGAGGGTGGGTGACGTTGTCCATGATGGCCAGCAGTTTGGCCAGGATCCGTCTCTCCGCCACCTCCTCTAGAGTGTCAAGGCTCATCCCCAGTACAGAGCTAGCCTTCCTGATCAGCTTATTTACCTGAGAAGCATCACCGGCTTTGATGTTTGCTCCCCAGCACAACACTGCAAAAAAGATACCACAGACTGGTAGAAGGTATGCAGTAGTTTACTGCACACGTTGAAGGACCTGAGCCTCCTCAGAAAGTAGAGTCGGCTCTGGCCCTTTTTGTACAGGGCCCCGGTGTTACCAGCCCATTCAAGCCTGTTGTCCATATGGACTCCCAGGAACTTGTATGACCCAACCATTTCCACATCCATCCCCTGTATAGGGACTGCAGTCAGTTGTGCCTTGGTTCTCCTGAAGTCCACCACCATCTCCTTTGTTTTGCTGATGTTTAGCTGAAGGTGGTTCTGCTCACACCACAACACAAAGTCACTGATTGTGCTCCTGTACTCCTCCTCCTGCCCACCCCTGATGCACCCTACAATTGCAGAGTCATCCGAGAACTTCTGTAGGTGGCATGTTTCAGAGTTATATCTGAAGTCCGAGGTGTAGAGGGTGAACAGGAAGGGGGACAGGACCGTTCCCTGGGGGGCCCCTGTGTTGCTAACTGCCCGTTCTGACACACAGCTCTGTAGTCGCACAAATTGTGGCCTACCAGTCAGGTAGTCCCTGACCCAGGAGACTAAGGGTGCTTCCACTTTCATCCTCCTCATCTTCTCACCCAGTAGCAGGGGCTGAATGGTATTGAAGGCACTGGAGAAGTCAAAAAACATAACCCTCACAGTGCAACCTGCGTTGTCCAGGTGAGAGTAGGCCCTCTGCAGAAGGTAGATGATTGCATCATCCACCCCGATGTTGCGCTGGTATGCAAACTGCAGGGGGTCCAGTGATGTACACACCAGGGGTCTGAGGTGAGCGAGGACTAACCTTTCCAGGGTCTTCATGATGTGGGATGTTAGCGCTACAGGTCTGAAGTCATTCAGGACAGTGGGGTGTGCCTTCTTGGGCACTGGGATGAGGCAGGATGTTTTCCACAGCACAGGGACCCTTTCTAGGCTCAGGCTAAGGTTGAAGTGACGCTGGAGTATTCCACACAGTTGGTCAGCACAGACCCTAAGCACCCTTGGGCTGATGCCATCAGGGCCCGCCGCTTTCCACTGATGTAGTCTCTCCAGCTCTCTCTTCACTTGGTTGGTGGTGAAAGCCAGCCCAGGTGGGGGGTGGGGGGAAGGGGGGTGTTGAGGATCAGTCCAGGGGGAGCAGGGGTGGAGGTGTGGTCACTGATTGTCTCAGCAGAGGTGTTGTGAGCAAAGTGTGGGTGGGACAGCCGTGATGGTCTGTGGTCTGGGGAGCTGGAAGGGAGGTGGACAGGGCCAGTATCAAACCTGTTAAAAAATTGGTTCAGCTCATTGGCTCTGTCCTGGGTCCCCTCCGTCTGCCCACTGTTTGACTTTTTGAAGCCAGTGATATTTCTCATACCCTTCCACACCTCTCTCACCTGGCTCTGCCTCAGCTTGTCCTCCATCTTCTCCTTATACACTCTCTTCACCCCAGCAATCCGCAACTTCAGCTCCCTCTGGACGCATTTCAATAATAGTAAGGGAATTACTATTATTACCCTAAATTATATCATATACACATCTAGCTATTTAAGTATCTCTTCCTGTAATTTACCTGTACAGTTAATGTAACCATGCTATTATTCACTTACTGTCACGTGCGCATTATATAAGGGACGGTAGACAGAGCGCTGGTGAAGAGTCATCCTTTTTATTTTCGGAGTTGGAATCACGAAGCACGAAAATACAAAAGGAGAGAAATAAACAAAACGAGACTACAAACAAGACACTGTGACTTACGTGGTAAGCTGCAGGCAGTGCAGACAAACACAAACGAACAATGATCCACCCACAGGTGGCTGTGTGTGGTGACTAAATACTATCCCCAATCAGAGACAACGCTATACAGCTGTCTCTGATTGGGGATGATAATCTCCCTAATAGTGTGTGAGAGCTTGGTTGTGTGCCTCTCTCCTCCCCTAGGTGGGAGTAAGAGGCCTTACCACAACCAAGCCCTCACAGTACCCCCCCCCTAAGGTGCGGACTCCCGACCGCACACATACAATCCCCCCTCTCCTGAAAGAAAAAATGTCCAAAACTAGGGGGGACATGGCGGGGTACTGAGGTGGTTGCTGGTGGGGGCTCCGGTTCCGGTTCCGGGCGTGGCACAGGCTGTGAGAGTAGCTTTCCTCCTACCTCTCCGTTGCACGCCCGGTCCGGTCCGGACCCCGGTGCGGTGGTTCCCCCCTCAGTACTCCCGCCATTCACCAAGTCCTGTCTGGACCCTGGTGCGGGAGCCTTCGACCCTGGAGAGGGGCTGACAACCGGCCCCGGACTGGGCACCGGTGGAGCGGACTGCTCCGTCACTGGAGCGACGTAGACTACCGGCCCCGGACTGGGCACCGGTGGAGCGGACTGCTCCGGCACTGGAGCGGCGCAGACGACCGGCCCCGGACTGGGCACCGGTGGAGCGGACTGCTCCGGCACTGGAGCGACGTAGACGACCAGCCCCGGACTGGGCACCGGTGGAGCGGACTGCTCCGTCAATGGAGCGACGTAGACGACCGGCCCCGGACTGGGCACCGGTGGAGCGGACTGCTCCGGCACTGGAGCGACGCAGACGACCGGCCCCGGACTGTGCACCGGTGGAGCGGACTGCTCCGGCACTGGAGCGAAGCAGAGGACCGGCCCTGGACTGGGCACCGGTGGAGGAGGCTCCAGGCCTTGAGCTGTGGCTGGAGGAGGCGGAACGCTGACCTTCGCTGGAGGTGGCGGAACGCTGACCTTCGCTGGAGGTGGCGGAACGCTGACCTTCGCTGGAGGTGGCGGAACGCTGACCTTCGCTGGAGGTGGCGGGGCGCTGACCTTCGCTGGAGGTGGCGGGGCGCTGACCTTCGCTGGAGGTGGCGGGGCGCTGACCTTCGCCGGAGGTGGCGTGGCGCTGACCTTCGCTGGAGGTGGCGTGGCGCTGACCTTCACTGGAGGCCTCGGGCTGCTGACCTTCACTGGAGGCCTCGGGCTGCTGACCTTCACTGGAGGCCTCGGGCTGCTGACCTTTACTGGAGGCCTCGGGCTGCTGACCCTCACTGGAGGCCTCGGGCTGCTGACCTTCACTGGAGGCCTCGGGCTGCTGACCTTCACTGGAGGCCTCGGGCTGCTGACCTTCACTGGAGGCCTCAGGCTGCTGACCTTTACAGGAGACCTCAGGCTGCTGACCGTCACAGGAGGCCTCGGGCTGCTGACCTTCTCCGGAGACCTCAGGCTGGATGCCGTGCCCACCCTGGGCACCGACGCAGAGGTGGTCTTCAGCCCTGCAGCTGGTCTGGCTGTCGGCCCCAGACTGGGCACCGACACGCTATGGAGCTCCTGCTCCACAGCGGGACTGAACGTCGTGCCCACCCTGGGCACCGACGCAGAGATGGTTCCCAGCCCTCTGGTGGGGCTGGCTGTCGGCCCCAGACTGGGCACCGACACGCTATGGAGCTCCTGCTCCACAGCGGGGCTGAACGTCGTGCCCACCCTGGGCACCGACGCAGAGATGGTTCCCAGCCCTCTGGTGGGGCTGGCTGTCGGCCCCAGACTGGGCACCGACACGCTATGGAGCTCCTGCTCCACAGCGGGGCTGAACGTCGTGCCCACCCTGGGCACCGACGCAGAGATGGTTCCCAGCCCTCTGGTGGGGCTGGCTGTCGGCCCCAGACTGGGCACCGACACGCTATGGAGCTCCTGCTCCACAGCGGGGCTGAACGTCGTGCCCACCCTGGGCACCGACGCAGAGTTGGTTCCCAGCCCTCTGGTGGGGCTGGCTGTCGGCCCCAGACTGGGCACCGACACGCTATGGAGCTCCTGCTCCACAGCGGGGCTGAACGTCGTGCCCACCCTGGGCACCGACGCAGAGATGGTTTCCAGCCCTCTGGTGGGGCTGGCTGTCGGCCCCAGACTGGGCACCGACACGCTATGGAGCTCCTGCTCCACAGCGGGGCTGAACGTCGTGCCCACCCT
This sequence comes from Thymallus thymallus, assembly GCA_023634145.1. NCBI lineage: Eukaryota > Metazoa > Chordata > Actinopteri > Salmoniformes > Salmonidae > Thymallus > Thymallus thymallus. The sequence continues at coordinate 13,058,336 of CM042383.1, read as the reverse complement.
GGGCACCGACGCAGAGATGGTTTCCAGCCCTCTGGTGGGGCTGGCTGTCGGCCCCAGACTGGGCACCGACACGCTATGGAGCTCCTGCTCCACAGCGGGGCTGAACGTCGTGCCCACCCTGGGCACCAACGCAGAGAGGGTTTCCAGCCCTGTGGTTGGGTTGGCTGTCGGCCCCAGACTGGGCACCGACGCACTATGGAGCTCCTGCTCCACAGCGGGGGTGAACGTCGTGCCCACTCTGGGCACCGACGCAGAGATGGTCTCCAACCACAGAGCTGTGCTGGCGACCGTCGCGGTAGCCTCCGTGCGAGGAGTAGGCACGGGGCGTACTGGACTGGGGGAACGCACCACTGTTCTGATGCGAGGCGCTGGCACAGGTCGCACCGGGCTGGGAAACGCACTGTTGGGTTGTTGCGTTTAGCTGGCACGGGTCGCGCCGGGCTGGGGAAACGCACCGTTTGGCTGGTGCGCGGAGCAGGCGCGGGCCGTACCGGGCTGGGGAAACGCACCGTTGGCTGGGTGCGTTTAGCTGGTACGGGTCGCACCGGGCTAGTGTTGCGCACCGATGGTTTGGTGCGCTGAGTCGGTCTCCTCCTCCTCCGACTCTGGACCGGCGCTGGAGGCACCGGACTGGGAACTGGCGCTGGAGCACGACTGTCCCTGTCGTGCCTACTCCACCGCCAATCCCCATCCTGTGAGGGTTCTTCCGGGAACCCCCACGAGTGAGGGAACAGAAGCACATCGTCGTCGTCTTCCTCCGACTCCTCTATGTACTCCCGCTCCCATGGCTGTAGGGGCTCCTCCTGGAACCCCCACGAGTGCAGTGGTCGGGGCTCTTCTCCCTCGATCCCCGACCACCCCCATAGCCCCCCCCCAAAATCAGTTTGAGGGGTTTTCTGGGCTCCAGGCTGGTCCTCAGTTCTAGCCCGGTGACGTGTCCTCCGTCGTTGGCGCCTCGACTGCTCCGGACCCCAGCCTTCCTCCACCGAGCGATAGTAAGAGTGTTCCTCCTCGGTAATTTTCCCCATACCGAGGAGGATATCTCCTAACGTAATCCCCCGTTGCGTCCCAGGGTGGTGGATCATTCTGTCACGGTGCGCATTATATAAGGGACGGTAGACAGAGCGCTGGTGAAGAGTCATCCTTTTTATTTTCGGAGTTGGAATCACGAAGCACGAAAATACAAAAGGAGAGAAATAAACAAAACGAGACTACAAACAAGACACTGTGACTTACGTGGTAAGCTGCAGGCAGTGCAGACAAACACAAACGAACAATGATCCACCCACAGGTGGCTGTGTGTGGTGACTAAATACTATCCCCAATCAGAGACAACGCTATACAGCTGTCTCTGATTGGGGATGATAATCTCCCTAATAGTGTGTGAGAGCTTGGTTGTGTGCCTCTCTCCTCCCCTAGGTGGGAGTAAGAGGCCTTACCACAACCAAGCCCTCACACTTACCTGTAAATGTAACTGTATATTTACCTGTACAGTTAATTTAACCATGCAAAATATTCACTTACCTGTTCATTTAACCAGTCTGTATATTAAGTAAACTATTATTACCCTCACCTATATCATACGCATTTTTAGGTATTTAAGTATTTTTCTGCCATACTGCCGCTCTATGTATCGGGTATCTGTCTTTTGTGTATTTTCGTTCTGTCATTTTGCACCTGCCCTGTGTTTGTTTCGTAGCTGCTTGACAAAGAAATGTCCCCTCGGGGATCAATAAAGTACTATCTATCTAAAGTACTATTTATCGAGCCAGACTAAAGATTGGCTGGATAAATAGTACTTTAGATACACTGTAGGGCCAAGCTAAGCTTAGAGAAATACATTTCCCCTCGGGGATCAATAAAGTATCTATCTATCTATCTATCTATCTATCTATCTATCTATCTATCTATCTATCTATCTATCTGTCTGTCTGTCTGTCTGTCTGTCTGTCTGTCTGTCTGTCTGTCTGTCTGTCTGTCTGTCTGTCTGTCTGTCTGTCTGTCTGTCTGTCTGTCTGTCTGTCTGTCTGTCTGTCTGTCTGTCTGTCTGTCTGTCTGTCTGTCTGTCTGTCTGTCTGTCTGTCTGTCTGTCTGTCTGTCTGTCTGTCTGTCTGTCTGTCTGTCTGTCTATCTATCTATCTATCTATCTATCTATCTATCTATCTATCTAATATTAGGGGCCATTGGTCCCAGTCTGTCCCTGCCACCCACCCACCCATACAGTACAGTCCCACAAAGACAAATTGATTTCAAAGCAATGTCAGAATGTCCCAGGTCGGTAACCAAATACTTGCATAAGTAGTTTGTGACTGCATGTTTGTGTATTGTGTATCTTCCCTTACAATTACCCAGTTTTAGGGCTTTGAAAAGGGTACAAATGTGAACCTCTATATGTTCTACAGCATGTGCCTGGCGAGACAAATGTTCAGACCAATTCTGTTCAGTGAAAAAATATTTTCCCTGGAGATACCAACAATGATATTTCCAAATGAAAACCACTGAACTGTTCACTCCCAGAAGAGTACACACTGTGCAGAAAAACAAGGTACAAAATATTTTCCATTTTGAATTATAACCAGGGACAGAAATAATTGTCCATGTACGTATAGACCGAATAACATAAGAAGTTTGAATTAAAACACTATATGTTTAATGACTTAGGACTTGGATGAGGGACTAACGTTTGGATGGGCTACAAAATAAAGAGATTTCTGACTGAAATGTTGATAATAAATGTGCAGATAAAATTGTGAGTAGGATTTTTTTTTACAATGTTGATATTGGGGCTGTAACTCCATGCACCATAAGTGAGAAAAGCATGCTAGTGTGCTTGTCAACCCTTCATTTCTAATAACTAACATTTATCTCCCTATCTTATGTGGGGGTAAAGTTCCAATAAAGAGTTAGAGTAAAGAAAGGAGAGTCTAGTCCCTCCACCTCAACCATCCCGCGGCCTCATTGGATTATGTGGATTAGAAGAACACAGATGTCGATCAGAAATCAATGCGGTGGAGAGCGGTGTAGAGCTAAATCCATCATTGTGGAGGCAGATGGTCTGTTATGGACACTGCCATCTGGGAGCTGCATGCGCAGCTGAAGTCACAACATACAGACAGACAGCAGTGGCCAAAAATAAAACGTAATACCTTGAATATGAAGTCACAGTGACATAACGAGCATCGGTCAAAATGTCCACATGTATGTCTGCACGAACAATACCAAAAAACAGTCACATTTGGGCTAAACCTTTAGGCTAAGGGAAGGGAACACTGCCACTACTTTGCTCTCCAACCAAGGCGCATGGATTGAGGAGGAAATTGAGGAGGAAAGAGGAAATTCAGCTATTTCTGGAGTACTGTGGAAGTTGATAAAATAGCTCCCACTGAGACACCCTCGGAGAGTATGATTGACAATGTAACCTCTTAGGGTGCTTGGACACTGTGAGCCCAAAAGATGTGCCCAAAAGTCAAATGGAAGTTTATTAAAGGTATCAGAGTAAATGCTGGAATGAAATGAATGGAACCGTATAAAATACATTGTTTAAAACCGTTACATTCTTTCCATTCCAGCCATTAACATGAGCCCATCCTCTCGTCAAATGACCTAGTGGCCTCATGGGTGGAATGTTATTTATATTTTTCATAATCTCATAATTAATACTTTTTTTTCCCCCGCCAAAAATCCAGTGTTTCTGTGTCAAACGGTTTTGATATATTTCAGTCTTCTGTGATGTAATGTACTGTATATAAAGTATAATATTGGAATGCAAACTCAAAATGTAATACATTTAAACTCTATATCTGTGTACCATGAGTGTGAGGTGTATACTTTTGTTTAAAAGTAGATTTGTTTAACACTACAAGAAACACTCTGTGTGACCCTGATTTAAGTTTAAAGTAACTGTCCAGTGTTTCCAGAATTCTATGAAATATGACCTATAATTAATTACAACATGAATTAAAAAGTTGATATTTCCCCCAAACATTATTCATTATCAATCACACCATTCAAAAAGCATATTTTCTGTGTTGGAATGGTGTGGGCGTACCCCAACAACAGAATGGTGAGGGCGTACCCCAACAACAGAATGGTGTGGGCGTACCCCAACAACAGAATGGTGTGGGCGTACCCCAACAACAGAATGGTGTGGGCGTACCCCAACAACAGAATGGGGTGGGCGTACCCCAACAACAGAATGGTGAGGGCGTACCCCAACAACAGAATGGTGTGGGCGTACCCCAACAACAGAATGGTGTGGGCGTACCCCAACAACAGAATGGTGTGGGCGTACCCCAACAACAGAATGGTGTGGGCGTACCCCAACAACAGAATGGTGTGGGCGTACCCCAACAACAGAATTGTGAGGGCGTACCCCAACAACAGAATGGTGTGGGCGTACCCCAACAACAGAATGGGGTGGGCGTACCCCAACAACAGAATGGTGAGGGCGTACCCCAACAACAGAATGGTGTGGGCGTACCCCAACAACAGAATGGTGTGGGCGTACCCCAACAACAGAATGGTGTGGGCGTACCCCAACAACAGAATGGTGTGGGCGTACCCCAACAACAGAATGGTGTGGGCGTACCCCAACAACAGAATGGTGTCAGTCATTACAAATATTCATGCGAGTAGACTGCTGATTGCCAACTCAGCCAATGAGTCAACATTACATTATTTCGGTATGAGTTAACACAATTTGAACTATTAATTAAAAGGGATATTTTCACTTTAAAGTTACAGCCACCACTACGGGGAACATTGTATGCATGGTAACTGAGGGTTCAGGGCAGATTAGACTTAGTTACAAACAGACATTGATCTTTCATGCTGAAATGTAGCAGATACATGGTGTTCTATGTATGCATTATCACAAAAAAAGGAGAGCTCCAACTGAATATAACAATTAGCATTTTTATCAGTTAGAGCAGATGCTCTTATATTAAGCAATCAATGCATTCAATGTTGATATTTTCAACACACAACATGTAGAATAGTTAAGTTTTACCATAATGGTATCTATCAATAAATAGGAACACATCCTGATACATCCTGTATCTCTGATGTGCATTATGGTTTTGGGTGAGGGTGTAAAAGGTCAACTCCTTATGCTTTTGCATCCCAAATGGCACCCTATTCCCTATATAGTGTAATACGTTTGACCAGGGCCCATGCATTGGTCAAAAGTAGTCCACAATATAGTGAATAGGGTGCCATTTGAAACACATCCACTGTATATGATTACAGTTTTTTTTATTAGCTTTGGTACTATTTTCACAAGTAAGGTGTACATTTTCAAAACTCTTAGTACAAAAATCCAAACTGATGCAAAAATCTTTCAAAACCTGATGTAATGCTTTCAGTCAGTTGCACATGTTTTCAGTCCACATAATCATTGTTTCAAACACAAGATTATTGTAATATGTAATGAGAACATTTGGTTTAATCACCGAAACACAACAGTATGATCTTCTTTCAGTTTAGTACTTTTAACAATCAGTTCATCCAACAGCAAACAATGCAAGATACATGTTTCAAATCGGCCTTAGAAGTGCTGAAATGAATATGCTACAGTACTATAAAAGACAGATTACACCGTTTTCCCATTAGGCAATACACTTACATTACCCAACATTTACAGAATCTATCATTTCCAAAATATCCATCCTATGTGTAATCAAGTGAAGGATCAATGAAGACATCCTCTACAATCATTTGGGCAAATTAGGTATACTTTCTATAATGAAATGTAACTAAATGAGAACAAAACATAACATTTAGTGCACACATTACATTAATTTGGATCAAGCCTGTCTTGAGCATTTGGCCATAGATTCTCGTCCACATCACAATGAATGTTATCATTGTTCATGCACCTTGGAAAAAACCTTTTGGCGTGACGAATCCATGCTTGACATTGGTCTACACTGATGTCATCACATGCATCATCCATGGCCTGAAGGAGGGTGGCACGCTCAAGGGGTTGGCGATCATAGTCCTTCCACCTCCATGCTGAAAAATATTTCTCAATAGGGTTGAGGAAAGGAGAGTATGGAGGCAGGTAGAGGGTCATGAATCGGGGATGGGCCTGAAACCATGCTTGAACTACCTCTGCGTGGTGGAACCTGACATTGTCCCACACAATTACATAGGTGACCCCTTCACCTTGACAGGCCGGCTCAATTTCATTGAGAAACTCAATAAGATGTGCAGCATTATAGGAGCCAAGTAATGGCCTACGTCCTACAACACCATCTTCAGAGATAGCTGCGCACAGATGTTTCCTCCACGTTGTCCAGGCACTTGGACAGTGGCCCTTTGGCCGATGATGTTCCGTCCACGGTGACGAGTTCTGGCCAGGTTAAAGCCCGCTTCATCAACAAAAATGTACTTTTGATGGTTCACATCAGCGTCAAGCACCATAACCCTCTAAAAAATATATTTTGGTTAGTTCTTTTTACAGTGTTGTTCCAATATACATATGACGTAAGAGATGCATCAAATAGTAACAGTAATACAATATGTAGTGCTGTACCTGAACATACTCAGCCCTTAGTTGTTTCACCCGGTCATTGTTTCTCTCAAAAGGCACCAGGTAAATGTGTTTCATTGATACCTGGTGCCTCTTTAAAAGGCGGCCTACTGTTGGTAGGCTGATGGATGCCACATTGGCAAAGGTGTCATTGTTCTCCTCAATTGCCTGCTTTATTTCTGACAGCCGTATATCATTCCTGGCCCCCACCATTTCCACCACTGCCCACTCTTGCTGGTCGGTCAGCACACGGCCACGGCCACCACTATGGGGTTTTCTGTCAATTCTAAGCATAGAACAGAGTATACTGTCAAAAGATCATACTGTACGAATACTGTAACATGTCTGATGAATTTACATGCATTACAATTTACTGTAAATGTAATAGTATACATCCTCCACACTTACCGGTTTTCTTGGCGAAAAGTTCAGATGATAGAATTGACAGTTGATCTTTTTAGATTTGAATCAACTAATCTGGCAGCCTCTGCCATGGTAAGGCCTCGGTTCACCACATGATCAACGATGATGGCCCGGACTTCATTAGAGATAACAGTTCTGCCTCCCTCTCTCTGATGACCAACCCTTTGACGGGCCCCATGCCCACCTCTCTGACCTCTCTGTTGGTGCCCATGCCCACCTCTCTGACCTCTCTGTTGGTGCCCATGCCCACCTCTCTGACCTCACTGTTGGTGCCCATGCCCACCTCTCTGACCTCTCTGTTGGTGCCCATGCCCACCTCTCTGACCTCTCTGTTGGTGCCCATGCCCACCTCTCTGACCTCTCTGTTGGTGCCCATGCCCACCTCTCTGTTGGTGCCCATGCCCACCTCTCTGACCTCTCTGTTGGTGCCCATGCCCACCTCTCTGTTGGTGCCCATACCCACCCAGAGCTCTTCCTATTCCTTGCTGTCTATCCTGCTCCATGTTGAAAGAAATTGCCAGTGTTTACACCCCCACTTATAGTGACCAATTGTTGTTACCACTATGTGAAATCAATTAGCAATAACGAGTATTCATCATGTGTGGTTACACGTAATTTATATGTTCGTACAAACACACATTTTATTTCTGTTGTTCTCAGAATCCATATACAGTATATTGCTGAAATGAAAATCTATAGGTTTACCAAACGGTTCAGTGATTAACCATTAAGATCAGTTGGATTAAGTGTTGATCAAATGTATTTACGCAAATCAGATGAGAAACATATCAAAAGTGTTGTGAGCATTGCATTGTGAAAGACAATTACTTCATATGAAAGGTATTTCTTTGATGACACACTGATTAGGTGTGGTGAAAAAGTGAATATGTAATTTTGTGCGTTGTACTTAGTCAATTGAACATATGATTACATGTTTGAAAAAACAGACTTTTTGATGATCTGCTTTGAGTTTTGTACTAACAGTTGTGAGGTTTTACCACATACTTGCGATAATAGTACCAAAGCGAATAAAAAAAACTGTAATCAGAGAACATCTATGATCAGAGTACAGGGTGTTATATACACTAAGTATACTAAACATTATGAATGCTTTTTCCATGACATAGACTGACCAGACTAATACCCTTTTGGTTTAAGAGCTGTTTGAAAAGACCACCTGAAAGAAAGATTTACAATGTTTTCAGTTTTGCCCTCCCCACGGTCCTAGCAAAAGTATTTTTGGAGAAATTGTTCTTTGCTAAGAAGCATTTTTTTGTTTCTTTTGTATTACAAAATTGAAGTTGAAAACAACTGGTTCAATTGTCCAATACTCAATCTTCCCTATCATTTTGGATGCTCTCTGGAAATGGAACGATAACATAATCAATATGTCGTTATCTCTCATTCCCAGATACCATCCATCCATCCAAAACAATTGAAAATACACAATATTTATATATATATATATACATGAAAATGACAGCAAGAAGAGATACTGTCTGGAGGATTTAGACACAGTGGCAGTTAAATACCTATTGAGGTTAATGCCATGTGGCATACATGTCCAAAGGGGCCATGCTGATGTGACAATACCATGTCATTGTCTGCATCCCAAATGGCACCATTTTCCATATAGTGAAAAGTGCACTACTTTTTTTACATTTTTTGTAATTTAGCAGACACTCTTATCCAGCGCATCGCGCTGACAGGAATAAACATCTATCCGGGAAGCAGAAAGGCGGAGGAATATGTTTTATGATTAGCGACTTGTGGTGTAATTGTGATAACATACAGGAAGTCAAGTCCTTCTCTTCACCCGACCTAGAATACCTTACAATCAAATGCCGACTGTATTATCTCCCGAGAGAATTTTCGTCAATTATAGCCACAGCCATCTGTATCCCCCCTCAAGCCGATACCACGTCGGTCCTCAAAGAACTTCACTGGACTTTATGCAAACTGGAAACCACATATCCTGAGGCTGCATTTATTGTAGCTGGAGATTTTATCAAAGCAAATTTGAGGAAAAGGCTCCCAAAGTTCTATCAACACACATGTTGTACTCGCGCTGCTAATACTCTCGACCATTGCTATACTATCTTCCGGAATGCATATATATTCCATCTTGCTCCTCCCTTCCCATAGGCAGAAACTCAAACAGGAAGCACCTGTGCTAAGGACTATTCAATGCTGGTCTGACCAATCGGAATCCACACTTCAAGACTGTTTTGATCCCACAGACCGGGATATTTATACTGATATAGTGACTGAGTTTATCAGGAAGTGCATAGGAGATGTTGTACCCACTATGACGCTCGCTTTGAGGATAATACAGTGCCACTGACGCTGCCTGCTAACAAGGACTGTGGGCTCTCCTTCTCCGTGGCCGACGTGAGTAAGACATTTAAGCGTGTTAACCCTTGCAAGGTTGCCGGCCCAGACGGCATCCCTAGCCACGTCCTCAGAGCATGCGCAGACCAGCTGGCTGGTGTGTTTACAGATATATTCCCTCTATCCCAGTCTGCTGTCCCCACATGCTTCAAGATGGCCACCATTATCCCTGTACCTAAGAAAGCAGGTAACTGAACTAAATGCCCCGTAGCACTCACCATGAAGTGCTTTGAGAGACTAGTCAAGGATCATATCACCTCCACCTTACCTGCCACCCTAGACCCACTTTAATTTGCTTACCGCCCCAATAGATCCACAGACAATGCAGTCGCCACCACACTGCACACTGCCCTATCCCATCTGGACAAGAGGAATACCTATGTAAGAATGCTATTCATTGACTATAGCTCAGCATTCAACACCAGAGTACCCTCCTAGCTAATCATTAAGTTCAAGGCCCTGGGTCTGAACCCCGCCCTGTGCACCTGGTTCCTGGACTTCCTGACAGGTCGCCCCCAGACTTCCTGACAACACAACAGTAGTAGGCTTGATTACTAACAATGATGAGACAGCCTACAGGGAGGAGGTGAGGGCTCTGGGAGTATGGTACTAAGAAAATAAGCTCTCACTCAACGTCAACAAGACAAAGGAGATGATCGTGGACTTCAGAAAAAAAGCAGAGGGAGCAACCCCCTATCCACATCGATGGGACCGCAGTGGAGGACATCAAACCACCCGAGCCATTGCCTGTTCACCCCGCTATCATCCAGAAGGCGAGGTCAGTACAGGTGCATCAAAGCTGGGACCGAGAGACTGAAAAACAGCTTCTATCTCAAGGCCATCAGACTGTTAAACAGCCATCACTAGCACATCATAGGCTGCTGCCTATAGACATAGATTAGAAATCACTGGACACTTTAATAATATATTCGTATCTTTCATTACTCATCTCATATATATAAACTGTATTATTGTCAGGCTCTGGCCATATTTGCTTCTCTATGTATCTATGGTCAGAGTCTGACAGTGTCGTTCTTTTCTGTTTCTGTGTGGGGTTTGGGTTGGATCCCTAATTAGAGGCAGCTGCACTGCATTGTCTCTAATTAGGGATCCTATATATGTTGAGTCTGTCCTTCACTCTGGTGTGGGTCGTTGTCGTTATCTGTCGCAGTCACGGTGAAAGTAAGTGTGCGTTTGTTACGTCCGGTTCTTTCATTCATTCATTCATTCATTCATTCATTCATTCATTCATTCATTCATTCATTCATTCATTCATTCGTGGTTGTTTTCTGTGAACGTGACGTTTTGTCTGTAGTGTTTGTTTCGGTGTTGTTTAGTTCGTCATTTTGTTGAGTTTCAATATACATAGTATTGGAGATATACATAGTATAGCGAATAAAAAATGTCGAACTACTATCCCTGCGCTGCGTCTTGGTCTGTCTCTGCACCCGATCGTGACAGAACGACCCACCACCTGGAGACCAAGCAGCGCAGCGGGCGAGAGACGGAGAAAGCGAGTGCCCCACGGCGGTATACGGACACGGAACTCCTTGGGGGGTTTGAGACTGACTCTGAGGAGGAGGAGGAGGTAGCGCCAGTGCCGTTTCCCACGTGGCCTAGGGTGGAGCCAGAGGACCGTGGCAGGTTCATGGCGCAATGGAGAGAGATGGAGAGGAAAAGGAAGGAACAGGCGTTAAAGGGGCCCAAGGGGAGCATCCCCAGTCCGGGTCCGGCCGTCTACTCTACTCCCGTACCGGAGCAGTCCGCTCCACCGGTGCGCCTCCTCAGTCCGTTACGTCCAGCGCCGGCCCGGAGCCAAAGAAGGTCCGTCGTGGCTTCGAGCACCACACCATCGGTGCGCCGCCAGAGCCCGGAGAGGCTGAAGGAGGGGGATCGCACAAGACTTCGTCTGCCCACCGTTCAGGATCAGGAGAAGCCAGAGGGGTTTCATGAATACCCGGAATGGGAGCAGACGAGGTGGTGGAGAGCCTGAGTTGCGCTTCCGGTGGAGCCGCAGAAGGACCCAGTCCTACGGGAGATAGAGGAGGAGAAGGATTTCGATCGCCGACGGGCACTATTGCTGAGGCTATGGGACAGAGGGGTACCTCCAGCGAAGGTCAGCAGCCCTGAACCTCCAGCGAAGGTCAGCAGCCCTGAACCTCCAGCGAAGGTCAGCAGCCCTGAACCTCCAGCGAAGGTCAGCAGCCCTGAACCTCCAGCGAAGGTCAGCAACCCTGAACCTCCAGCGAAGGTCAGCAACCCTGAACCTCCAGCGAAGGTCAGCAACCCTGAACCTCCAGCGAAGGTCAGCAACCCTGATCCTCCAGCGAAGGTCCGCAGCCCGGAACCTCCAGCGAAGGTCCGCAGCCCGGAACCTCCAGCGAAGGTCCGCAGCCCGGAACCTCCAGCGAAGGTCCGTAGCCCGGAACCTCCAGCGAAGGTCTGCAGCCCGGAACCTCCAGCGAAGGTCCGCAGCCCGGAACCTCCCGTCGTCTGCTCCGCCCAAGAGCCAGAGCAGTCCACTCCACCAGTTCCCATTCCGGGTCCAGCCGTCTGCTCCGCCTCAGTGCCAGAGCAGTCCGCTCCACCGGTACCCATTCCGGGTCTAGCCGTCTGCTCCGCTCCAGAGCCTGAGCAGTCCGCCCCACCGGTGCCCAGTCCGGGCCCGGTTGTTTGCCCCGCTCCATGGCCGGAGCCGTTGGCCCCACCGGTGCCCAGTCCGGGCCCGGTTGTTCGCCCCGCTCCATGGCCGGAGCCGTTTGCCCCACCGGTGCCCAGTCCGGGCCCGGTTGTTTTCCCCGCTCCATGGCCGGAGCCGTTTACCCCACCGGTGCCCAGTCCGGGCCCGGTTGTTTTCTCCGCTCCATGGCCGGAGCCGTTGGCCCCACCGGGGCCCAGTCCGGGACCGGTTGTTTTCCCCGCTCCATGGCCGGAGCCGTTTGCCCCACCGGTACCCAGCCCGGGCCCGGTTATAAGGAAGGGGCATGGGACAAAACTGTCCACTTCGCCGGAGCCACCCCCGATGGACCCCCCCTTGTTTTGTGTGTTTTTTTTGGCGTCCGGGAGTCCGCGCCTTGGGGGGGGGGGGGGTACTGTCAGGCTCTGGCCATAGAGAAGCCTATTTGCTTCTCTATGTAGCTATGGTCAGAGTCTGACAGTGTCTTTCTTTTCTGTTTCTGTGTGGGGTTTGGGTTGGATCCCTAATTAGAGGCAGCTGCACCGCATTGTCTCTAATTAGGGATCCTATATATATTGAGTCTGTCCTTCACTCTGGTGTGGGTCGTTGCCGTTATCTGTCGCAGTCACGGTGAAAGTAAGTGTGCGTTTGTTACGTCCGGTTCATTAATTAATTAATTAATTCATTCATTCATTCATTCATTCATTCATTCATTCATTCATTCGTTCGTGGTTGTTTTCTGTGAACGTGACGTTTTGTCTGTAGTGTTTGTTTCGGTGTTGTTTAGTTCGTCATTTTGTTGAGTTTCAATATACATAGTATTGGAGATATACATAGTATGGCGAATAAAAAAACTACTATCCCTGCGCTGCGTCTTGGTTTGTCTCTGCACCCGTTCGTGACAATTATATACTATTCTACAGTATCTTGGTCCAATGCCGCTCTGACATCGCTCGTCCATATATATTCTTAATTCATTCCTTACTTAGATTCATGTGTATTTGGGTATACAGTCATGTGAAAAAGTAAGTACACCCCCTGGAAAGTTCTCTTTTATTTGACATATTTGGACAGATAGATTTGTAATCTTCACTTCAACACTATTGACAGATAAAGGTTACCCAATTGAACAAATCACACAGAAAAATAAAACGTTGAAAATGTTATGCAATTAAAATGCATTTTCCTTATGGGGATAAAGTTAGTACACCCCTACCTTTACCATCACATAGCATGGCTAAAATTAGAATTAGGTAACAAAACAAGTGCAAATGATTAGAAAACATTAGAGCCATAAATATTAGAAAATCTGGTTTGGTCTTAACCATATGGGTGTGTGGTAACACATCATTCAAAGATCAAAGACCTACGCGAGGCCCACAGAATAAATATTATTGATGCCCATGAGTCTGGGAGGGGTTATAAATCCATTTCCAAGCAATTCGAAGTACATAATTCCACTGTCCGACAAAAATTCCAGACCACTGGCAAACTACCTAGGACAGGTCGTCCCACCAAAGTCAGCCAAAGCTGACCGAAAGATGCTCATAGAAGTCTCTAAGAACCCCAGGGTAACATCAAGGGATCCACAGGCCTCTCTTGCCACAATCAGTATCGAATTGCATGGGTACACTGTCAGAAAGAGACTGCACAAACTTGGCCTACTTTGGAGGTCAGGAAGGAAGAAGCCTCTGCTCTCAAAAAAGAATACCAAGACTGTCGGCACTGTCGGAGCTAGAAGCACAGGCATTTCGCTACACCCACAATAACATCTGCTAAACACGTGTATGTGACCAATAACATTTGATTTTATTTGATTTGAGAGAGACTTGCATGAGCATTATCATTTTTATGTGCAATATATAGGGAATTGGGTTCCATTTCGGATGCAGACATGGTCTCTGCAGTGGTTGGTAGATAATGGAGATATCCACCACCAGGGCCACAGCTACTGTATATATGACGACACCAAGGTCCGGACTGCTGTAATAAAATAAAAAAAGAAACAATAATAATAATAACTTACTGTTGAGAGTTAGAATAGTAGAATACACAAGGTGCAATTTCAAAACTTGGTTGCAGCAGTTTTACTCTTGTTACTGTATATGTCACTCACTGACAGTCATTCAATTAGCCCATGTCAGTTAAAACATTTAGAAAGGTAAATTAGTGTACTTAGTCTAGCCAACTATCTAAACTTGTAGTAATCATGGCCGAATTACTAACCGGCGCACGCAAGGCACGTGCCCAGGGGCCCTGACTTCAAGGGAGCCCTCATTGATTTTCTTACTCACTCTCACTCAGATATTATATTAATATGATAAGTAATTGTAAAATGTGTATATTTGAAGAACATTTGCTTTAAAACTGCAAAAATGTCTCCCCACCCCATGAGAAAATGTGTAACATTGCAGGAAATGTGTTGTAAAACTGTAACAAAACAAAAAAATGTAAAGCAAACTTATTTCTTTGCCATAATCTTTCTGCCAACAGATCCCTTAGTATGTATTAAATTATATTTTTTAATTCCGGTGCCAAGTGAATGTGTAGGGGCTAATTGTATAGCTAATAGGATATGTGTTTGTAGATTGGCTGAGGTGAATTAAGCTTGTTTTTCTGTTCTCCAAATAGCAATTTATTTTTTAAATCTAGATAAATGCAGTAAATAAGCTTGAACTTATTTCAAACCCTTTCAACCAACATGACCTTAATCCGATTCATCCATGATGGCACAAACAGATTGGCAGTAAGGCTAGCCTAATGCCTGTCTTGTCATTTTTACAGTCAGTCTCTAAGATGTGTTCATGTTCTAATAGTAAGGTGAATATTCAGATGACTTAGAAGAGCCAGAACCACTTTGGCTCAATTTGGTGAAGCAGAATGGAGCGCATTGACTTTGATTATTGTACAGGTTAAATGTTACAAAATATGCTTATGAGGTAGAGTTGAAGTTCATTGAAGCAGAGGACTGTGATGAACAAGAGGCCTGAAGATTGACCCTGGCTAGAGAGCAGTGGCCTTGGATGGAGACAGTAATCTCTGCTCTCTGCCTGATAAACAAGAGTGACAGACGGCTCAGAGGGGCGGAAGGCAGCGACCCCTTGTATGTACGTCCACTCTCTGAATGGTACACTGGCTACGTCCCAAATGGCACCCATATGACTTGTTTCTTATTATAGTGAATATGGTGTAATTTGGGACACAGAAAGTGTCCTGAGCCCAACTTCCATACACTGCCACTGACTGTCCACCCTGAGACTTCAATCTTATCAGCAGCCCCCTGTCACCACCAGTGATGCCTTTTCACAGTCATTTAAAAGTTATCTCTTCACATTTTACTGACAGGTAGAGAACACAGTGGGTATATTCTGCTCCCCGCTCCTGTTTCAGTAAAAAGCTGATGGATGGGGCTGAAGAAATTAGAGCTAAGTGATTTTTGCTTTTTGAGGTTGGTTCGGTTTCGGTTAGATTATTTAAGCAATAAGGCACGAGGGGGAGTGGGATATGGCCAATATACCACGTCTAAGGGCTGTTCTTATGAACGACGCAACATGGAGTGCCTGGATACAGCCCTAAGCCGTGGTATATTTCCCATATACCACAAACCCCCAAGGTGCCTTATTGCTATTATAAACTGGTTACAAATGTAATTAGAGTAGTAAAAGTAATAATTTTTTCAAACCCATGGTATATGGTCTGATATAAGACCGCTTTCAGCCAATCAGCATTCAGGGCTCGAACCACCCAGTTTATAATAAAAAAGACTTAGGCTTTAGATTTCAATTTCAATTGTGTTTTACACTTTAAATGGGCGGCAGGTAGCCTAGCGGTTAGAGCGTTGGGCCAGTAGACGAGAAAGGTAGCTGGTTTGAATACCCGATCCGACAAGGTGAAAAAATCTGCCGATGTGTCCTTGAGCAAGGCACTTAACCCTAATTTGCTCCAGGGGCGCCATACTGACCCTGTAGGTAGGCGGTCATTGTAAATAAGAATGAATTTGTTCTTAACTGACTTGCCTAGTTAAATAAAGGTTAAATAAATAAAATAAAAATGCATTATGAAATAATTACATTTAATAGATTTGAGCTTTTTAATGGAAATTTCAAAACCCCAAAATAGTGAACATTATTCAATTGCCGAAACATAGAAAATATTCCATTGTCTCTGTCAGGTCCACATTGGATAGACATCAATAGAGGAATAGGAAATTAATATGAAATAATATAATATTTCAGTTGTGTATATTAGTTTTTATTGGAGGACTTTATCATATTTATTTCCTTAAAGTCATAACCTCATCTCTGCTCAGGCAGCAGCAGCCAGCCAGCCAGACCATCTAACGTTATATGCTCCTGTCATTATGTAGTACATGTGGATGTATTAGCTGACTTTTGTTTTTTTCCCCCTCGTCAATCTACACACACTAACCCATAATGACAAAGCAAAAACTGTTTTTTTAGAAATGTTAGCAAATTTCTTTAAAATAATAAACTTAAATATTACATTTACATAAATATTCAAACCCTTTACTCAGTACATTGTTGAAGCACCTTTGGCAGCGATTACAGCCTTGAATCTTCTTGGGAATGACGCTACAAGCTTGGCACACCTGTATTTGGGGAGTTTCCACCATTCTTCTCCGCAGTTCCTCTCAAGCTCTGTCAGGTTGGATGGGGAGTGTTGCTGCACGGCTATTTTCAGGTCTCTCCAGAGATCTTAGATAGGGTTCAAGTCCAGGCTCTGGCTGGGCCACTCAAGGAAATTCAGACACTTGTCCCGAAGCCACTCCTGCGTTGTCTTGGCTGTGTGCTTAGGGTCGTTGGCATGTTGGAAGATGAACCTTCGCCCCAGTCTGAGGTCCTGAGCTCTCTGGAGCAGGTTTTCATCAAGGATCTCTCTGCTCCGTTCATCTTTCCCTCTATCCTTACTAGTCTCCCAGTCCCTGCCGCTGAAAAACATCCCCAGAGGATGATACTGCCACCGCCATGCTTCATCGTAGGAATGGAGTCAGGTTTCCTTCAGACGTGACGCTTGGCATTCAGGCCAAAGAGTTCGATCTTGGTTTCATCAGACCAGAGAATTTTGATTCTCATGGTCTGAGAGTCTTTAGGTGCCTTGTGTCAAACTCCAAGCGGGCTGTCATGTACTTTTTACTGAGGAGTGGCTTCGTCTGGCCACTCAACCTTAAAAGCCTGATTGGAGGAGTGTTGCAGAGGTAGTTGTCCTTCTGGAAGGTTCTCCGATCTCCACAGAGGAACTCTGGAGCTCTCTCAGAGTGACCATCGGGTTCTTGGTCACCTCCCTGAACAAGGCCCTTCTCCCCCGAATGCTTAGTTTGGCCGGGCAGCCAGCTCTAGGAAGAGTCTTGGTGGTTCCAAACTTGATGGAGTTCGCTGTGTTCAATGCTGCAGAAATGCTTTGGTACCCTTCCCTAGATCTGTGCCTTGACACAATCCTGTATCGGAGCTCTACGGACAATTCCTTTGACCTCATAGCTTGGTTTTTGCTCTGACATGCACTCTCAATTGTGGGACCTTCATATAGGTGTGTGGCTTTCCAAATCATGTCCAATCAATTGAATTTACCACAGGTGGACTCCAATCAAGTTGTTTAAACATCTCAAGGATGTTTTTGCTTTGTTATTATGGTGTATTGTGTGTAGATTGAGGAGGAGAATAAGGCTGTAACGTAACAAATTGTGGAAAAAGTCAAGGGGTCTGAATACTTTCTGAATACATTGTACATGTAATTAAAACCTCTGCTGATTTCCCCTTTAAAAGATCATGTTTATTGTGTTCAGAACTCCACCAGCAGCAGTTGAGAAAGGGTAATAAAATGTGTGACGATAAAGTGCTTTTTGGGAATATACACAGAAAATGGAAAGGTCGACCAAGAATGCTGGATCATGATGAGCAGACCATATCAGCTCCAAATCTATTGGAATTTAAATGCCATTTTCCATTTTCTATGGTAGGTAGCTATCCGTTTCCCTGGAAGAAAGTCAATAATGAGTGAGTATCCTATTAAAAAGGCAGGAAAGTCATCATGAAAGTCTACAGCGTATCTAGGAAGAGAGAGAGTCCTATCAAGGCTAGAAAGATTTTGCAACCTCTGAAGACGTCCACATACAGCGGGTGAAATAAGTATTGAACACGTCACCATTTTTCTCAGTAAATATATATTTCCAAACCAAAACAAATAAGTTCAGAAATTAAGTTATGTGTAATAATGTGAAATGACACAGGGAAAAAGTATTGAACACATGAAGAAAGGGAGGTGCAAAAAGGCATGGAAAAGCCAAGACAACAGCTGAAAACTATCAGAATGTGTCTGTGGATTTGAGTTTCAGTTTGAAGACGATGAAATAAAACATCCACATTTGTGGTAATCCCTGTAACATTTTTCCTCAAGTGCAGATTAAGCTTGAGTGATGGTATTTGCCACCTACCCCTCAGACTTTACCTATTAGCGATCATTCCTGAGGAGCCTCTTGTGTTGCCGCTGCTGCTCGATACAATCCATGAGTGTAGCCAGTATTCAGTAACGTGGGAGGTTCACTCAAGCTGTAAGGAGGCTTCTCAACAGCTTTGAGAATGAAGTACAACAAGAATATCACTTATAGACTGACGGTCACAAAAGAAAAAATAGTTCTCCGCTCCACCAATTCAATTTTTTCTATCCAATTCCTCATGTATGAGTTCACTGTTATGATTTTACATTTTACCTTAAGGTTAGAGGTGTCCATTTGTGGCTCAAATGTATGTTTAATAATGACATTTAGTCCGAGGCCTCTCATTCTTCATCAAAGCTTTGATACAGATATTTTGCCAAAATAATTTTCCATAATAAACAGATTCTCCTTTTGAAGACATAATTAAACCCATTCATTCACATATCCCATCCACTCATATCCCAAACGCAAGAATACAATCCGGATGTGTAGTGAAATAGTGTGGATCAGTGGTTGTTTCTTTCTTGGACAGCATCTTCTCTTCCAATTAGTGCTGCTGCCTCCGCCCCGGAGCAGCTCTGTCAGCTCAGATCACCACAGCTCCTCGTCTCAGAGTCAGCGACACGTTCAGCTAGTGTCCCCGAATCCTGGCCTGCATCCCATTTGGCACTCTGTTCCCAAAATAGTGCACTACTTTTGACAGTAAAGGGAATAGGGTTATATTTGGTATACAGTCCTGGAAACTAAAGTAAGCTAGAGCTCTGACAGTACAACGTCTATGAACCAGCAAAAAGGCCAAGATTTAATCAGAGAACACTTCTACTGTACAATAGTAAAAACAAACGTGCATACATTCTGGTAGTGGGATCTCATTGATAGTGCTATTTTGGCTCTTTGAAAAATGTAAATCTCAGTGTGCGTTGTTTATCATGCAAGAAGACAGATATGATTTAGGGATTATTCTATATACCTATTAATAATCTTTTAACCTGAGATATTCCTTAAATGTGATTAATTCCCCTTCAGAACAAACAAGAATAGATCACATTTATTTCAGTGTGAGCGTAGAACTTACTTGCAACAGAGGAGCATCAACACAGCAATCCAATAATTGGTGCCGATGCAGCACACATGATATTACATTTGAATGTCACCTATTAGATGCAATTGGATAAAACAGTAGTTGGTATATAAGCATAGGAAACTAGCATGGTAGTGCCATAAAACATTTATTTAAGAGCAAGTATCATCAATAAGCAAGTCATAAAAAAGGTTAAATATTGAAAGTCAAGTTTATTCATCATGTGCTCATAACATACATACCCAGACATTAAACAAAGCATCATTCAAAAGCATGTTGCTAATATATAAAACTGTTTGTTATACAACCATACAAAATGTCCGCCATATAGCGGCGAGAATTCAGCTAATGCAAATATCACTTGACCATAAAGGCAAAAATACATTTTGTTCTCACAATGACATCAATACATAGCCTGGTCCCAAATCTGTTTGTGCTCTTGCCAACACCATGGCGGTCCATGTAACGCCAACGACTATGCGTATGACACTTGGCATGACAATGAGTGACAAGGAGTTGGCATGAAAACACAAACAGATTGGTGTTCAGGCTCATCAATAAAAGCATACATCACTAATGTTCACGAAAGCAACACATTAACTGTGGTAGCTATGGCATTACAAATATTAATCCACTTGTCCATCTCCTTAGACCTTTAAGATACACATAGCATGTGCCCTAAATGACACCCTATATTGTCCACTGTTTTTGACAGTAGATAGTCAAAGTAGTGCACTATGTAGGGGATTGTGTGCCATTTGTGAAGCAAGCAGCAACAGGATGTAGAATAAAATAACTCTAACATTAAATAGCAAGTATTAGGCACTGTTAACATTTTGATTGACTACATCAATGACAAACATGCAAAAAAAACACATTCCTGGCAGCATTCTACATGGCAAATATGAAATCCCTTAGGAGATCAGGGAGTAATCGTACATTTGGGAGGATTTTTTTTACAAAATACAAAAGATGACCATGTTGGAACCTAGGTCTCCTTCTAGTATGACCTCAAGTCTAAACATTGTCACCTTCTCAGTGGAAACACCTTTCTGAGGGAAATGCCAAGGTAATCAGCAGACATTTCCTCTCTTTCTGTCACGTTGTATGACAGGATCGGGAGACAGGCGCAGGAATACGTAGTAGGTTTTTTTTAATACACCACCCATACAATACAAAAAGTATACATGTAATGGCATGGGGACGAAGCCCAAAACAACCACGTATACAAAAACACAGGGTTGAAACCCCCAAAAAAGAGCGAGGAGTACCTCAAATAAATACACGGGATAAGACCCGAAATAAATACACGGGACGAGACCCAAAATAGCCAAGGCACAATCATACAGGTAATTACATTTGCACATCAGTACACGGGACGAGACCCGTATTACAACCAGTGCACAAAACACGCAGCACGAGAGCCTAAACAACAATGAGCAATGGACATAGTAACAATAATCGACAACCCAATGTCAGGCTCTGGCCATAGAGAAGCCTTATGTTTGTATGTTCCACACCTAGGTGTGGTTCATTGTATTCTATGTCTTCGATGTAAGTAGTGTTCACGTTTGTTATGCGTTGTTGTTTTGTATAGTTCACATTGAGTATATTGAATATAATTAAAGTATGTCAAACTATCACTGCGCTGCGCCTTGGTCTATCCATACACCCATTCGTGACACCCAATGGTGAACCAAAGGGCACACTTATCTAATCAGGGGGAATGGGAACCAGGTGTGCGTGATGAGACAGTTCAGTGACACATAGAAAACCGGTGACGTAGACCTCCAGAGCTGGTGCACGGATGGAGCAGCAGTACCGGGGGACCCGTGACCCTTTCTTCCATATCTACACGATGCACCTGAAATCAAAGTCTGGTTCAGGGTCAGTTTGTTCAGCTGGATGGATGTGTGTATAGCAGTCCAGACAGGAGCATGTATCTACCACAGAACTCATAACTTGAGTTAACATTTAAATAGACAGCCTAGTTATATAACTTACATAAGAGATGGCTTTGGTTGGTTGTCTTGATGAGGAATTAACACACAAAAAAGCACAACATAACATAACATACGGCAAAAGACAGAGGAAAATGACATTCACATGATGCAATACTAACAAGAGGTTGTTCATCAATCATGTTGTGGTATGACATTCATGGCGTCTTTGCAGAAAATAATGCTAAGTAATATTTTAGTAACAATTACATACCAGTACTTTAGACTTTGTGCTACGTCAATAGACCCTCTAATATACACAATGGTCCTTTACAATTCACCTCTTCTCCACCCTGCTCATGTTGTACTTCTTCTCAACCATCTCATTTAAATCTCTATATCCATTATAATCAACGGCAATACAAAGCAATGTACAGACTGTATATCTATCTATACATCTTTGCCATGACAATCCTATTCTCCTTGTATTCATGTTTGACAAAACTACATCTACTAGAACCACAGCTTAGTTCGAACAACACATTGCTTAATTGTTTAAACAGCAAATAAACCTTGAAGAAAACTAAAGCTATGCTACAGTTATTTTACATTTAGTAGATACAATGTTTGACAGTCAAGATGAAACCATTGTTAACTTGAATCCATAAATCTCTCTTACCCTTTAGTTCTTTCCACTCTGAAATTCATCACAAAGGACTCACAAATGGCACCCTATTCCCTGTTTAGTGCACTACTTTTGACCATGGTCCATAGGGCTTTGGTCAAAAGTAGTGCATTATATAGGAAATAGGGTACCATTTGGGACCCAGATATTAACTTGAAAGACATTGTTCATTTAGACTAGAACACATGGGTGGATGGATGCATGAGGTCGTTAAGCACAGTGTGAAATCCATTTCACCACAGAGGGAGAAGAAGAGAGGGAGAAGAAGAGAGAGAGAGGAGAGAGAGAGAGGAGAGAGAGAGAGGAGAGAGGAGAGAGAGAGAGAGAGAGAGAGAGAGAGAGAGAGAGAGAGAGAGAGAGAGAGAGAGAGAGAGAGAGAGAGAGAGCGAGAAGAGCCTTGCACAGCACTTCTCCCTGGCATCCAGTAATGAAATATTTGTTTAAACAAACCGATTAATTAAAAACATTGACATTACTGCAGACAGCCCAATTTATTCGTATATGTTAAAAATACCCTGTTACACCATCTGCCATAAGTTGCAGGCACAATGAAGGATACCAACTCAATATAAGATCCCAGAGAGCCATTGCAGCAATTGTTCTGGCAATACTGTGGGCCAACCTAACTTTTTAGTGCCCACAACTGTAGCCTATGCATGCTGTAGTGTGTATTTAGGCCAATACCAGAGTTTTATAGCGTTTTAATGGAGACAGATCCCTCTTTACCCACAG
The DNA here is from genome assembly GCA_023634145.1 of Thymallus thymallus. Taxonomy (NCBI): domain Eukaryota; kingdom Metazoa; phylum Chordata; class Actinopteri; order Salmoniformes; family Salmonidae; genus Thymallus; species Thymallus thymallus. The sequence continues at coordinate 13,035,424 of CM042383.1, read as the reverse complement.
CCCTCACAGTACAGTGGTCTCTGTCTGCAGGAAGGACTGGGCACGACAGTTACGTTGGAACTGAGCCATGTTCTCTGAGCCGTTTCTGGAGGCATAGGTGTTGTGCTGGGTGTAGTTTCTGGCCATATGGCAGTTGAGGCATATACTCTGCCATTTTCTCTTCAGTTCCCCTTGAACCTGAAGTAGGAAGATAAATATAATATTGTCCTTGTCGATTTACTACAATGAAAACAAAGCAGACAACATTTAAAATGTCAATTTGTATCAACTGCTAACAAAATACCTTCCTAACTATACTGTAAACATTTCTCTTAATCAGTTAAAACCTTGTTTTCCACAATAGCTTTCATAAAAGCCCTACTTTTTCTTCCCAATTTGACCCAAGGAAGACACTGTCAACACTGATTCACTAATAATTTACACTGCTGTTTGTCTTCTTCATTGAGCCATTAGTCCCCAAGGCAATTCCAGAAAAAACCATCAACAATTAAGGCGAGAGCTTATGCTTTGAACACACCAACTGCGTAATTGCGCAAAATAGTATGCAGCATCATCTAGATATGTGGGCTCCCAAGTGGCGCGGTGGTCTAAGACACTGCATCTCAGTGCTAGAGGTGTCACTACAGACAACCTTGTTCGATTCCAGACTGTATCACACCTGCCGTGATTGGAAGTCCCATAGGGCGGCACACAATTGGCCCAGCATCGTCCAAGTTTGGCCGGTGTAGGCCGTCATTGTAAATAAGAATTTGTTATTAACTGACTTGCCTAGTTAAATAAAGGTAAAATAAAACACCTTCTGCTACCATTTCTGTCAACCCCTTTAAGCAGTTTGATGCATATGTTCGACAAATCCAACATATGCACCACACAGAGCGCACTGCAACTGCCTCTGCAATGCAACGCAATGCTGCAAGGCAAACACAGCTTCCCATTGGTGCTTCTGGTGTACCAACATACAATGGTGCAGTCGGTGTGTTTGAAGCGTTAAAGACAATGGCTTACCTCACTGTTTAAGAAACAGTACAGGATGACAACCACCAGGCCCTGCCAATAAAACATCAACAGAAAGTCTCGCAAACGAGAGACAACCACAAAAACACAAACAATCCATAAGAAAAATGCCAAATATAGCCAGAAGATAATAAATAGGACGAGAATATGCAAAAAGGATCAGTTTTACCTGAAAGGATCCGATGGCGAGGTCAAAGAAGATTTTGTAATCTGACATGGATTCATTGAGAGACACAAAGACAACGTAATGGATGCCAAACAGAGGGATCAGCAGGAGAGTGGATTTGGCCAACCTCCTGAAACCACACACAATATTACAGAGATACTGTATGCAGGGGACCTAGAGACTACACACTGCTTTATATTCAATGATATACTGTATAATATAAGAAGCATTGTTGGTTAGATGTCCACAAAACGTTGGTGCCGAAACTTTACATTTAAATTATTGGGAGCATAGTGTACGTGTACGCTCATAATAATGGAGTGTAATGGCTGGAATGGAGTGAATGGAATGGTATCAAACACTTCCATTTACTCAATTCCAGCCATTATTATGAGCCGTCCTCCCCACACCAGCCTCCACTGACGTCAGGTCAACATCAATCCCCGGCATCGTGGTTTATTTCCACATTGCCTTGTTGATGATCTCTTTACATAAAGTATGTCTGGAGTTTCCCCAGAATCCCATAAATATGCAGCTCCATAATGTGCAATGTCTATAGAGTGGCATGGAGAATATCCTACCAACAACAGGGCACCCAGAATAAACCGCAGTCTTTATCTACGTTTTACCCAGTATTCCACAGCCTTTTACCACAAGAGCGGTCATTCAGATATACATTGTCAGGGATATATTTCTCTGAAGAGGCAGCATCTTTCTAAAAGCTGAACAGACTGTACCGATTACAGAGTGTATTACTCCCTCATGGTGATGCTACCCTTCTGGCTGCTGAGAATTTCCTCAAGGTTTTCAGGGAAGCAGACAGTCAGCAGCAGACTTGTCTGAACTCAGGGATGGCTTTGTGCTGCAGTGAGAGTAGAGACTGCATCCCAAATTGCACCATTTTCCCTATATAGTGCACTACTTCCTACCAGAGCCCTATGGGCCCTGTAGGGAATAGGGTGCCATTTGAGATGGCTCCTAAGTCGTAAAGGGGTACTTACTGCCAAGTGCCAACCTGTGAATATTAGCACTAAGGTGGATTATGCTGTAACAGTAGACAACAGCTCATCCAGTCTTAGCATCACCACCTGCCTCTTACCCCTTAAATGCCATCGCTGACCAGATGGGAATATTTCTCCCTAAAGGCGTGCTGTGAATGCCACCTCTACAGTCGTGGCCCAAAGTTTTGAGAATTACACAAGTATTGGTCTCCACAAAGTTTGCTGCCTCAGTGTTGATGATGGCAATTTGCATATACTCCAGAATGTCATGAAGAGTGATCAGATGAATTGCAATTAATTGCAAAGTCCCTCTTTGCCATGAAAATGAACTTAATCCCCCAAAAAACATTTCCACTGCATTTCAGCCCTGCCACAAAAGGACCAGCTGCCATCATGTCAGTGATTGTCTCGTTAACACAGGTGAGAGTGTTGACGAGGACAAGGCTGGAGATCACTCTGTCATGCTGATTGAGTCAGAATAACAGACTGGAAGCTTTAAAAGGAGGGTGGTGCTTGAAATCATTGTTCTTCCTCTGTCAACCATGGTTTCCTGCAAGGAAACACGTGCCGTCATCATTGCTTTGCACAAAAAGGGCTTCACAGGCAAGGATATTGCTGCTGGTAAGATTGCACCTAAATCAACCATTTATCGGATCATCAAGAACTTCAAGGAGAGAGGTTCAAATGTTGTGAAGAAGGCGTTAGGGCGCCCAAGAAAGTCCAGCATGTAAGGGCTGGATTGTGGTAACCTTTATGTCCATCAGGGGGAACCACAACCCAGTCCTTACATCAGGGAGGGAAGGTGAATGATCCCCAATCAGAGACAGCTGTCTAGCGTTGTCTCTGATTGGGAATGGTATTTAGCCTTCTCTCCCATCCACCTGCATGTGGATCATTGTTTGTTCGTGTCTATCTGCATGTTGCTCCAGACCGTAAGTCACTTTGCTTTTGTTTTGTATTAGTGTTTAGTTTATTCATTTACTCTCCTTTGAAGTGCTTCGTGAGAACATCTCACTCTAATAAAAAGGATGACACTCCACGAACGCTCCATATATCGTCCCATGTTTCCACATCGTGACAGAATGATCCACCACCCGTCCGGGACGCAACGGAGCCTGACATTGGGAGATATCCTCCTCGGTATGGGGAAAATTACAGAGGAGGAATACTCCCATTATCGTGCGGTGGAGGAAGGCTGGGGTCCGGAGCAGCGGCGCCGACGTCGGGGAAAGAGTCGGCGTGCCAAAAAAGCTAGGGACCAGCCTGGAGCCCAGAAAAACCCCCAAACGGATTTTGGGGGGGGGCTATGGGGGTGGTCGGGGATCGAGGGAGAAGAGCCCCGACCACTGCACTCGTGGGGGTTCCCGGAGGAGCCCCTACAGCCATGGGAGCGGAAGTACAGAGAGGAGTCGGAGGAAGACGACGACGATGTGCTTCTGTTCCCTCACTCGTGGGGGTTCCCGGAGGAACCCTCACAGGATGGGGATTGGCGCTGGAGAGACAACGACAGCAACAGTCCTAATCCAGTGCCAGTTCCCAGCCCGGTGCCTTCAGCGCCGGTCCAGAGTCGGAGGAGGAGGAGACCGACTCAGCGCACCCAAACATCGGTGCGCAACAAAAGCCCGGTGCGACCCGTGCCAGCTCAGCGCACCAGCCAAACGGTGCGTCTGCCCAGTCCGGTACGCCCAGTGCCGGCTCCTCGCACCCGACCTCCAGTGAAGGTCAGCAACCCTGAGCCTCCAGTGAAGGTCAGCAACCCTGAGCCTCCAGTGAAGGTCAGCAACCCTGAGCCTCCAGTGAAGGTCAGCAACCCTGAGCCTCCAGTGAAGGTCAGCAGCCCAAGACCTCCAGTGAAGGTCAGCAGCCCGGAGCCTCCAGCGAGGGTCAGCAGCCCGGAGCCTCGAGCGAGGGTCAGCCGCCCGGAGCCTCCAGCAAAGGTCAGCCGCCCGGAGCCTCCAGCGAAGGTCAGCCGCACGGAGCCTCCAGCGAAGGTCAGCCGCCCGGAGCCTCCAGCGAAGGTCAGCCGCCCGGAGCCTCCAGCGAAGGTCAGCCGCCCTGAACCTCCAGCGAAGGTCAGCCGCCCTGAACCTCCAGCGAAGGTCAGCCGCCCTGAACCTCCAGCGAAGGTCAGCCGCCCTGAACCTCCAGCGATGGTCAGCCGCCCTGAACCTCCAGCGAATGTCAGCCGCCCTGAACCTCCAGCGAAGGTCAGCCGCCCTGAACCTCCAGCGAAGGTCAGCCGCCCTGAACCTCCGCCGGAGCCCAATCCGGGTCCAGCAGTCTGCCCCGCTACAGCACCGGAGCAGTCCGCTCCACCGGTGCCCAGTCCGGGGCCGGTCGTCTGCCCAGCTCCAGCGCCGGAGCAGTCCGCTCCACCGGTGCCCAGTCCGGGGCCGGTTGTCTGCCCAGCTCCAGCGCCGGAGCAGTCCGCTCCACCGGTGCCTAGTCCGGGGCCGGTCGTCTGCCCAGCTCCAGCGCCGGAGCAGTCCGCTCCACCGGTGCCCAGTCCAGGGCCGGTCATCTGCTTCGCTCCAGTGCCGGTGTAGTCCGCTCCAGCGCCGGAGCAGTCCGCTCCACCGGTGCCCAGTCCGGGGCCGGTCGTCTGCTTCGCTCCAGTGCCGGAGCAGTCCGCTCCACCGGTGCCCAGTCCGGGGCCGGTCGTCTGCTTCGCTCCCGTGCCGGAGCAGTCCGCTCCACCGGTGCCCAGTCCGGGGCCGGTCGTCTGCTTCGCTCCCGTGCCGGAGCAGTCCGCTCCACCGGTGCCCAGTCCGGGGCCGGTGGTCTGCTTCGCTCCCGTGCCGGAGCAGTCCGCTCCACAGGATCGGGCATACAAAGGGGAGGCAAGGAGGAAGCTGCCGGCAATACAGACGCCACACCCGAGGCCGGAGCCGGAGCCCCCACCAACAACAACCTCCCCAGTATTCCGCAAGTTCCCCCCTCTTTGTTTTTTTTTATATGTTGGACTTTGTGGTTCTTGGTTGGGGGGAGGTATCGCGGTCGGGAGCCCGCGCCTTGGGGGGGGGGGGGGGGGGGGGGGGTTACTGTAAGGGCTGGATTGTGGTAACCTTTATGTCCATCAGGGGGAACCACAACCCAGTCCTTACATCAGGGAGGGAAGGTGAATGATCCCCAATCAGAGACAGCTGTCTAGCGTTGTCTCTGATTGGGAATGGTATTTAGCCTTCTCTCCCATCCACCTGCATGTGGATCATTGTTTGTTCGTGTCTATCTGCATGTTGCTCCAGACCGTAAGTCACTTTGCTTTTGTTTTGTATTAGTGTTTAGTTTATTCATTTACTCTCCTTTGTTATTTGAAGTGCTTCGTGAGAACATCTCACTCTAATAAAAAGGATGACACTCCACGAACGCTCCATATATCGTCCCATGTTTCCACATCATGACACAGCAAGCGCCAGGACCGTCTCCTAAAGTTGATTCAGGATCGGGGCAGGCAGGTGTGAGTGCATCTGCACGCACAGTGAGGCGAAGACTTTTGGAGGATGGCCTGGTGTCAAGAAGGGCGGCAAAGAAGCCACTTCTCTCCAGGAAAAACATCAGTGACAGACTGATATTCTGCAAAAGGTACAGGGATTGGACTGCTGAGTACTGGGGTAGAGTCATTTTCTCTGATGAATCCCCTTTCCGATTGTTTGGGCCATCAGGAAAACACCTTGTCCGGAGAAGACAAGGTGAGCGCTATCATCAGTCCTGTGTCATGCCAACAGTAAAGCATCCTCAGACCATTCATGTGTGGGGTTGCTTCTCAGCCAAGGGAGTGGGCTCACTCACAATTTTGCCTAAGAACACAGCCATGAATAAAGAATGGTACCAACACATCCTCCGAGAGCAACTTCTCCCAACCATCCAAGAACAGTTTGGTGACGACCAATGCCTTTTCCAGCATGATGGAGCACCTTGCCATAAGGCAAAAGTGATAACTAAGTGGCTCGGAGAACAAAACATCGACATTTTGGGTCCATGGCCAGGAAACTCCCCAGACCTTAATCCCATTGAGAACTTGTGGTCGATCCTCAAGAGGCGGGTGGACAAACAAAAACCCACAACTTCTGACAAACTCCAAGCATTGATAATGCAAGAATGGCCTGCCATCAGTCAGGATGTGGCCCAGAAGTTAATTGACAGCATGCCAGGGCGGATTGCAGAGGTCTTAAAAAAGAAGGGTCAACACTGCAAATATTGACTCTTTGCATAAACTGAATGTCATTGTTAATGAAAGCCTTTGGCTTGTAATTATACTTCAGTGTACCATAGTAACTACTGACATAAAGATCTAAGAACACTGAAGCAGCAAACTTTGTGGAGACCAATACTTGTGTCATTCTCAAAACTTTTGACCACGACTGTATAGTTTAGCCCAAATCTCGTTTGCCTTCTTTGGCCTGAGAAGGCAACTAAAATACCACGTCAGTGGCATGCAATTGCATACTGTGGCATTTAAGTGTTGTGACATAAGAACGTTGTCTTTTGCCAAAGTGCAGTAACACATGCCTATTTGGGTATAACAACACATACCTGTATTGTGACTGGTCGTTGCCACCCACATCAGGACACCTCAGTTTCTGAACCAGGATTCTTATAATACTGATGAACAGGAGGAAGTTCACCTGGAAATCCAGTCAACAAATATGAGATATAATATGATATGTTATCATATAAATATAGCACATATTTGTATATTTAGTCAAATTGGTTTACTGCATTGCTTTTGAAGGGAAGTTAGCTCAGCTATGACCAGTAATGGTATACATTTGAGGGAAATTTGATGCAATCAGATAAGAGGAAACAGTAGAAGTCGTTACATATAAATCACTTGCTGTAAAAAACAATTTTGGACAGGAGAAAGGTTGATAAAGCCAAGATCAACCTTGAATTATATCCAGGAACTGCATCAATTCACACGCATGCAGAGCAACTACAATGTAGCATGCCCTTGCTATTGAAGTCCTATCAGCTCCCAGTAGGAGCTAGCTTGACAGATCTGAATATTCTCTGTCTGCATCCCAAATGGCAACCTATTCCATTTTCAGTACACCACCTTTGAGCGGGGCCCATAAGGCTCTGGTCAATAGTAGTGCACTATATAGGAAATGTGACATTTGCTTATCTGGTGGACACCTGTTTAGTTAATGCCTGGATATAGCAGCGGTTGGATCCTGCATTTTGATAAAGGGAATTACAGCAGCAGCAATGGGTCAGTATAGATGTTGGATACCCACCATGATGGAGATTCCTATGGGTACATTGATCACCCACATGGGGATTGGGTTATCATTCTGTTCCCAGCATCTGAAGGAATAGGAAAAACCCATATGAGGATGTTAATTAACACGTTCAATGCATCCCTGCCCAAACTAACCTAAGCACAGCAAGTTGTACTGGTTCAAAATGATAAAGGTTGCGAATGCTTGATTAATTTTATAATCACATGAATCTGAATTCACTAATTCTATCATGCAATCCAAGACAAACAGCACATGTACATTAAGTCTGTCAATCACACAGGAGAATAATCCAACTCCCAATCAATCATGTACATTTATGATTTCCAAGGTAACTCACCCAGTATCCTCAAAATAAACCCTTGTAATAACCCATGCAGAAACAAACACTGTTGGGATTCCTGAAACAGAGAGGAGAATACATCTGAAAGTATGAATGGATTGGATTTTTTTGGTTTTTTTGTTGACCCTGGCTTTACAGTATATATTAATGAGTAGCTCACCCCAGCCAATGAGAAGATAAACGATGAAGTGTCTATTTTCAGAGAAGATGACAATCAGCAGCATATGGAGGTAGAGGCCCTCAACCAGCAACCAGAAGAAGTTGGCCATGATAAAGTACTGAAAAATCACCATGCTTGCCTTGCATCCGATCTGGAACAACATTGTAGTACATCACTTGTGCTATACAAAGAGAAATTAAACTCAAAGAACAACGTGTGTGTCTATATGAATAATGTGCTTTCATGTGCTTATTCTGATAGAAGTATACCATCACAAACATAATGAACTGGAGGTAAAATAACCAAAATATGTGTTCAAAGGAAACTGAATTCCGTACCTCGATCTCAAAGAAGAAGTAAAAAAAACATTTTTCCATGCAAATCTATACAAAGAAATATCAGTTTGGATTGTGAATGAACTTTAAGAACCAGAGACATGCAGGCTGATAAACATCCTGGCTCACCAGAGAAGGCAGCTCAGAGCACTGATTGCTGCGAGAGAAGAGGATGTCGTCCTTAACAAGGACCGCCACCGCCCTCAGGATGAAGGAAAAGAACAGGTTGAGGTGAATGTAGTTCCGCGTGCAGTGGAGTTTTCTATAAAGAGGATGGCAGAGGTAATCGTTAATCAGAGGATCTCTGGCATTTTGATTCAATACCCTGCTGCTCAGAACAGAGGGTGTTCTCTACTGTATTTCAAATGCCACCCTTTTCCGTATATTAAGCACTACTTTTGACCATGGCCCTGGGCAAAATTTGTGTGCTGTATAGGGAATAGGGTGCCATTTGGGATGCAGCCTAACTCTCACCTGAATACACAGAGGATGGCACTCCCGGTTGTGAGAGCGATCAAAGACAGACTGTGGCCCAGGGTGTACAGAGTCTTCACCACCATAAAGAAGACCAGCTATAGGAGCGAGAACATACGGGACAGTCATTGGCAGTATCAAAGCTGTATACAGTATATTCAATTAAATTTCATGTAAAAAAAAAACTATGGGCAATTACTTCACCAACATATATTGAAGGAGGAGAAAGAACATGAAAGAACATGGGCAAGTAATGTGTGATATCAACATTGTGTGTACTTTCAGAGGCAGATGTGGCTAGGAAGAAACCTAGAGAGAAACCAGGCTCCAAGTGGTCATTTAAGGCCAGATCGCTTTTCAAGATGTTCAAATGTTCATAGATGACTAGCAGGGTCAGATAATAACTATGATGGCTATAGACGGTGCAACACTTCAACGCTTCAAGACTCAACGTCAGTTGGCTTTTCATTGTCAGGGATTCAAAGTTCCAAAAGCGGCTTCCTATCTTTAGAGAAATGTAAATATAGAAAGTGACAAAAGTGTTAGAAAAACATCTGGGAGAAAAACATGTACCAAGCATTACTGTCAAGAAGAGCCTTCCCCTGAGAGGAGGCATTGTGAATACAGTGCTTACTGCTTATCATTTCAACCCACTCAAAGAAAGATGAACAGGTTGATTCAAAGGGATTTCATTTGTCAAGAAAAGGACCTGCGTGAGCAGAGGTAGGAAAATCAGAGGTACGATAGCATTGAGACATTTAGAGAGACATTTAGAGACTCATTTTTAGACTCACAAAAGTGTACTGTAGAGACTGGTGAAAAACAGTGCTTCTACTGCTAAAATCATGGAGAGAGCTCCTCTTCTCCGCCTGCACTTTACACGGTCTATTGCTCATTGTTCTTAAAAAAAAAAATCTCATCAATCTACACACAATACCCCATAATGAGAATGCGAAAACAGGTTTTCAGACATTTTTGCAAATGTATTAAAAATAAAAAACAGAAATAATTTATGTAAGTATTCAGACCCTTTGCTATGAGACTCGAACTTGAGCTCAGGTGCATCCTATTTGCATTGATCATCTTTGAGATGTTTCTGCAACTTGATTGGAGTCCACCTGTGGTAAATTCAATTGATTGGACATGATTTGGAAAGGCACACACCTGTCTATATAAGGTCCCACCGTTGACAGTGCATGTCAGAGCAAAAACCAAGCCATTAGGTCGAAGGAATTGTCCGTAGAGCTCAGAGACAGGAATGTGTCGAGGCAAAAGTACAAAAACATTTCTGCAGTATTGAAGGTCCTCAAGAACACAGTGGCCTCTATCATTCTTAAATAGGAGAAGTTTGGACTTCTCCCACCAAGACTCTTCCTAGAGCTGGCCGCCCGGCCAAACTGAGCAATCGGGGGAGAAGGGCCTTGGTCAGGGAGGTGACTAAGAACCCAGATGGTCACTCTAACAGAGCTCCAGAGTTCCTCTGTGGAGATTGGAGAACCTTCCAGAATGACAACCATCTCTGCAGAACTCCACCAATCAGGCCTTTATGGTAGAGTATCCAGACGGAAGCCAATCCTTAGTAAAAGGCAGTACTTTAAGCCAGGAGAGATTGACATGCATATCATTAATGTTAGCTCTCCTTGTACAGTACATTTAATGACCAGCCATGCTGCCCTGTTCTGGGACAATTGTCCCAGTCCCTCTTTGTGGCACCTGACCACACGACTGAACCGTAGTCCAGGTGCAACAAAACTAGAGCCTGTAGGACATGCCTTGTTGATAGTGTTGTTAAGAAGGCAGAGCAGTGCTATATTATGGACAGACCTCTCCCATCCTTAGCTAATGTTGCATCAATATAATTTTACCATGACAATTTACGTTCTATGGCTGCTCCAAGCAGTTTAGTATCCTCAACATGCTCAATTTCCACATTATTCATTGCAATGTTTAGTTAAGGTTTAGGGTTTAGTGAATGATTTGTCTCAAATACCATGAAATATTTAGGACTAACTTATTTCTTGCCACCCATTCTGAAACTGACTGCAGCTCTGCTCTTTGTTAAGTGTTGCAGTGATTTCACTTGCTGTGTCACAGTAGCTGACGTGTATAGTGTTGAATCATCAGCATACATAGACACACAAGCTTTATTTAGAGCCAATGGCAAGTCGTTAGTAAGGCTTGAAAAAAGGGACCTAGACACCTGCCCTGGGGAATGCCTGACTCTACCTGGATTATGTTGAAGAGGCTTCCATTAAAGAACACCCTCAGTGTTCTGGTAGACAGGTAACTCTCAAACCACAATATAACGGGATGAAAAGCCATAACACATACGTTTTCCAGCAGCAGATTATGATCGATAATGTCAAAAGCTGCACTCAAGTCTAACAAAACAGCTCCCACAATCTTTTTATTATCAATTTCTCTCAGCGAATCATCAGTCATTTGTGCAAGTGCCATCAGTCATTTGTGTAAGCGCCCTACACGTTAGACTGAGTGTTTAAGGGTGTTGAAAATCTGTTTTTAATATGTTTACTGTGAAATAGCATTGTATCTGGTCAAACACAATTTTTTCCAAAAGTTTACTAAGGGTTGGTAACAGGTTGATTGGTCTGCTGTTTGATCCAGTAAAAGGTTATTTTTCTATTCTGGGTAGCGGAATGACTTTTGCTTCCCTCCAGGCCCGAGGGCACACAATTTACTGTAGGCTTAGATTGAAGAGATAGGAGTAGCAATATTGTCCACTATCATCCTTAGTAATTTTCCATTCAAGTTGTCAGAACCAGGTGTCTGCTTCATTGTTGATAGACAACAATCCTTTTTTTCACCTCTTCGACACCTAGTTTACTGAATTCAAAATGCTTGTCTTTCATAATTTGTTCAGTTAGGCATTTATGTGTAGGTACAGAATTTGTTTTTGGCATGTCATGCTTAAGTTAGCCAATTGTGCAAATGAAAAAATCATTAAAGTACTTGGCAATATCAGTGGGATTTATGATGAATGATCCATCTGATTCAATGAATGATGGAGCCGAGTTCACATTTTGCCCAAAATGTAAATTAAGGTGCTCCATAGCTTTTTAATATCATTCTTTCGGCTCTATTTTCGGCTGGCGTTAAGGTGGCACTAGTGTTAAACGCACGTTAGTTTTCCATTTCGTCATGTAAAAACTGGCGCACTAGCATTTTCCAGCCCTAACGCCCATTTCGGCAATTTACCTGTCTTATATCAGCTCGCTTTCACTCAGATGGGCAGGGTGGAAATATTTGAGGTGTGACTTTAAAAACATGATCCAAAGTGCTAATTTCAGGTAGGGATATTTAAGACCAACCAAAAGATGGTTTTAGCTGTAACGCAGTTAGTTGGTTATGGCATGAATTTTGAAAGCGGAAACGCAGCCTATCCAGCCGTGATGCACACTGCCTATGTGCATGGAACAAGAATAGCCTAATGGTGACTGTGCACTTCGTATTTAGAAACGTAAAACTCATATTTTTTCCTATTTCGTTTCATTTTATTAAAAACGAAGCATAGTATCCCCTTCTCTCAATTAAGGCTTTTTTTTGTCTGCCCAATGCAACCTCGAAGTAGTCAAGACTGCCGATAAAAGGTTTGGCTCCTGAGAAAGCTTGGAAATAAATATCAAATCATATTTATTAGCTTTATTAAAATATAAAGTTTGAGAGGAGTGAAACATTGAGGTGACATTCCATTTTTATCTATGCATTGTAGGTTGTATCTATGTATTGTAGGCCATGCAGGTCCTGTTTTGGATGTGCGTAAAACCCCCTCCATGATGTTGACTACTTGTCCATGCCAATCATGAAACGAGAGATGAGAACCTTGGTGAATACCGGTGAACCTCGTATTTTGAAGTAAGCTCTGTAACCTTTAAAAATTGCTTGTTTTTCATTTCCTATGTTCAAAACTCATCTGTTCAAAACCCCTCCCTTAGGCCTACTACAACGAAGGCTGGTTCAACAGCAATGAGTGTCTTTTTTATTCTGACGAATTTATGATATCATTACATCTTACATTTACTTATTGTTGTTGTTGTTTTTTTAAAAACAGGGTTTTTTTTGTTAAATTTTACTACAACAAAACTTATTAGAATGAGCCACCTTCCTGGTTTTATGGTGACAACGTCCGTGGCGCGCTTGCAATGTAACTTCTGGAGATGTGTGAATGCGATCTGATCTGTAAAATATTTCCGATTATGCTAATAGAAACTAGGCCTATTTTTTATTTATTTAACTAGGCAAGTCAGTTAAGAACAAATTCTTATTTACAATGACGGCCTACACTAGCCAAACTCAGACGACGCTGGGCCAATTGTGCACCGCCCTATGGGACTCCCAATCACAGCCTGTTGTGATACAGTCTGTATTTGAACCAAGTTGTCTGTAGTGACACCTCTAGCACTGAGATGCAGTGTCTTAGAACACTGCGCCACTTGGGAGCAGTATAACAGTGAGGGAACATTCTCCCTTTCTATTTACATTGGACCTTTGTAAAGCTACTGTGAAAAGTTTAGATGTGCATAAAACCCTCCATAATCTGTGTTGTTTTAATATTATATACCCACGGGGAGAAATGATGGTGCCTGTGTAACCGGTGTGAAATGGCTAGCTAGTTAGCGGTGCATGCTAGTAGCGTTTCAATTGGTGACGTCACTCGCTCTGAGACCTTGAAGTAGTTGTTCCCCTTGCTCTACAAGGGCCCCGGCTTTTGTGGAGCGATGGGTAACGATGCTTCGGGGGTGACTGTTTCAAGCCCAGGTAGGAGCTAGGAGAAGGACGGAAGCAAAACTGTTACACCTGTAAGTGTGACATAGCCTATTTAAAACAAGTTGTTGCTTTCTTTGATTATAATTATTTGTTCTCTTTTTAGGCCTTATCAATAATTAATTTAATCTTGCTTATTGACAATGTTTGGCATCACCATGCTCAGGCATAATGCAATTTACAGTAGGCCTAGCCTGTGAATGCTATGGAAGCCATGCAATTACTTAGAACAATGTGGACTGCAAATGGGTTCAAGTTAACCTATTTAGCAAAGATTTTGTTTCTGTAAGCCATTTAACAAACTATAACGGACTAACATTGGAATTGGAGATTATTCCAAGGCAATACATAAAAGACTGTAAATACACAACTTGAAGCAACCATATATTTCGCCATGGAACACATTCTGATTGGCCAGTGAGGGGCCAAGCCTCGACACACCCATACCTTGTTATTCATCAAACCCAGCCCTTTCGCGCCAATGCCAGCAAATGTGCCGATTATTATGATAGTGAACATAGCAAAAATAGCATGCTTTTTAGTAACTGGAATAAGAGCTTTCATAAATATGTCAAGTGCAGCGTCTGGTTGCTCCTCATTGCACACCACAGACCAGCAAATATTCTATACATCAACATAGGAATCACTACAAAACTTATTGTATGACATCTTATACATGATATTAGGCCCAGCCTTTGGAACTTTGGTTTTTGTAGATATGACTACTATATTGTGATCACTACATCCGATGGATGTGGATACTACTTTAGAGCAGATTTCTGCAGCATTAGTAAAGGTTGAACGGACAGCTTGATGAAAGCCAGTTAATATTTAGGTGACTCTCTACCATTGTTAAGACAAACACAAGGAGATTTAGGTGACTCTCTTCCATTGTTAAGACAAACACAAGGAGATTTATGTGACTCTCTTCCATTGTTAAGACAAACACAAGGAGATTTAGGTGACTCTTTTCCATTGTTAAGACAAACACAAGGAGATTTAGGTGACTCTCTTCCATTGTTAAGACAAACACAAGGAAATTTAGGTGACTCTCTTCCATTGTTAAGACAAACACAAGGAGTGACAAGGAGTTGGCATTATAGCACAAACAGACTGGCACTCAGGCTAGAGGTTACATCCCAGAAGGGGGTTCCCGATGAGCTTGCACTAAATTAGTAATGGCAGAGGCATTGTTTGGTACTTCTGCCCCCACCACTTTCAAGAATTCCTGGCTTCACTATTGCTTGCAGGCATTGCAAAAGTTCTGAACTCTCTGTGTGAAACAAGTCATTGAGGAAAAATATGTTCCTATCTATTTTTCATAGCGAGAGAAGAATTTTCCACTTCGAAAGATTGGACTTGGCCTTAACATGGATGAACTGGGGGAAAGGCTTGGGTGAGAGTACAGTTGTTGAATTAATTGCCACTCGGCTAGAGGAAAACATTTCAGTGCATTAAATATTTAGGAAGGTAGGAGTTCTTTTTTCAGATGTAGATCAGTAGAGTGCCAATGGTGGCCCTGTGATCCAGACCAGTGGTGCCTCTTAGATAACCTCCAAATAGAACAGAGCGAAGAGAGCACAATAGGCTGTTCGAGGTCATGCCTCAATCTGAACAAAGCAAGTGAATCGTAGGGAATCGTGGCCAGCAATTTAACTACAGTCACTATGCAAAATAAGAATTACTGTTAGGAGTACTATTTAAATGACCTTAAATTAATGGGTCATTTGTGAGTTTGATTGCTCTTTTTCAGGGCTCATCTCCGGTTCAGCTTTCTTCAAAGAAGATTGCTCTGATCAAATGCTGGACAGTTTTAATGGAATAGCAGTTTGAATCATCAGTTTTCTTCCTTTTTCCTCCTAGAACATTGCTGCTACTTGGCCTCTTATTAACATCTGCTGTATTGGACCAACCAGGAGAACAGTCATTTGGAGTGTGCGTCCCAGATGGCATCCTATTCCCCACAGGACTCTGCACTATGTAGGAAATAGCAGGGTGCCATTTGGGACACACCTGGTGCAACGTTTAGATTGAGGAGACAGCTGGGTGCAATGGTAAACAGGATTTTCTATTTAGCCTTTAAGGCGCCTGTGTTTCATCTGTATTTCAAGGCATCAGGTGGAATTGAGCACACACACACACACACACATACATACACACACACACTACACCTTCCCTATCAAAACAGACCCAGGTGTCACGAGAGGGTGCATACATCGACCAAGACGCAGCGCAGGGATTATAGTTCGACTTTTTTATTATTTACTATGTATATAAATATCCAAATGAACGAACTATACAAAACAAAACAAACACGATAGACAAAACGTCACGTTCACCAAAACAAACGCGAATGAACGGACGTAACAAATGTGGCACACTTACTGTCACCGTGACTGCGAAATATACGACAACGAGAAAAGAACTGTCAGACTCTGACCATGGCTACATAGAGAAGCAAATAGGTTTGACAGTACCTGACAGCGGGGGGTTTAATAGGGAGGGAAGACTAGTCCGTCGGGGGCGGCTCTGGCTCCGGCGAAGTGGACAGTTTTCTCCCGTGCCCCCTCCTTATGACCGGGCCTGGACTGGGTACCGGTGGAGTAAACGGCTCCGGCCATGGAGCTGGGCAATTAACCGGACCCGGACTGGGCACAAGTGGGGTAAACGGCTCCGGCCATGGAGCGGGACCATTAACCGGGCCCGGACTGGGTACCGGTGGAGTAAACGGCTCCGGCCATGGAGCTGGGCAAATAACCGGGACCGGTCTGGGCACCGGTGGGGTAAACGGCTCCGGCCATGGAGCGGGGAAAACAAAGAGACCAGAGACCTAGAGATCTAGAACACCAGATAGACCAGAGACCTAGAGATCTAGAACACCAGATAGACCAGAGACCTAGAGATCTAGAACACCAGAGAGACCAGAGACCTAGAGATCTAGAACACCAGAGAGACCAGAGACCTAGAGATCTAGAACACCAGAGAGACCAGAGACCTAGAGATCTAGAACTCTCAGAGAACATCACCCTGCTTACCTTATCATGCTTTTCCTCTGCCCCACACACACTGGTTATTTGGGGAAAAACTTCAGACCATCCATCCTCTGTACAGTTCTTACTTATGTTTCCTGTGGGTAGGAGAAAAACAATGCTTTTGTCAGTTAAATGTTTCTATAGCCTCCTCTCTAAAACACGTATAAATGGTTATCCAGACCCTTTACTCCTTCATAAATCATAGTCAAAGAAAATTGCAGCAATAGACACAATTATTTGATTTCTCTGGGAAGTGAGTCTGATGAATTATATTTATTCTGCTAAGATGATCCTACTTTGTATGCCCACTCAAATCGACCGAAAAAGTTTGTGTAATTTGCTACACATGGCTTCACACACAACCCCAAAGTGGTTGCTCAGTGGCTGTGATTCCATTTTGAACATGACGCATGATGGCTTCCATTAAAGTTTCATTCAACTGGTTCTTGTTTACAGTGTTGTCAAATTATTCTAAAAGACATTCAGACAGTCATTTGAGAGAGTTTTTCAACAAAAACTTCTCTCTCTGGGAAGCGAAAGTGTTCCATGTTTAATCCAAAGAAGCTTTCGACTTGTCAGTTGAGTATTAAATGAACCCAGTATGTAATGTGATGTAATGTACTTTGCCACACACTATGTAGGACTACAACCACAGACCTCTTTGTAGGACTACACTATGTAGGACTACAACCACAGGCCTCTTTGTAGGACTACACTATGTCGGACTACAACCACAGACCTCTTTCTTTCTCTGCTCCTTTGAATGTCACACTCTATTAGTCTACTCTAAACAGACCCTGCCACAGCAGCCTACCTAGTCATAGGCTTGACGTGTGCTATATGGATCCCAGAGGTTTCTGTTACAAATAAATATTTAAAGCCGATTTACAAGCCCAACTTGTCCTCTCCAATTCAATTTCACACAGCTACATTTACTTGGAGGTATCTTGAATGTGGGGCGTTCATCATAGGACTGGAACCTGTCTTAATTTAAATACAATGATCTTACAGTAATCTATCATCTATCAGACTCTTTGCCTGGGTAATTTGTTTATAATGAATGAAGTGTCAGTGCAGATTCGTCTATGACTGTCACCAGTAGTGATGGGTAGGACAAGAGCTCCGCAGAATCCTAATCTGCCGCATGGGCCATTGGAGATTGTGGAGTGAGCAGACATGATTCATTTAGCCTCTAGTCCATGCAGTGCAGAACATACTGTGTCATTCTCTGAACTTGGCTTGGTGCAATTCACCATAATTCAGTGGAGAATTGTGCCATAGTATATAGGCTACAAAAGAACGCTATATACTTGGGGCCCATTTATGTCTCTGGCTTTCAATGCGCTCCAACAGTAGAACATCTACATTACACTGGTCCGTGCACCTCTGAACTTCTGTTCAATTAGAAACATTGGTCTGATGTGAATCCAAATCCTGAAAATGGTGAGCTCTAACAGCAAAGATGCGTACATAACATTGTAGTGTAGCTGTAGCATTGGCGTGTATTCATGGATGCCAAGGGAAGCTAGGCGTCCCCCTCAAAACAATGACCAATACTTTTTTATTTTATTTTATCATACAAGATAATGTATCTTTCATCTCGCTGTGTTTCATAAATTAACTTCAATTCGCAAGAGGATGAATGTATCTCACCAGAGAAAGTATCCAAGTCGAACGAAACATAGCCCCTCTGTGTAGCCCATCTATGCTGTCTGGTCAAAAAGAGTCTTGACGTTGTTGTCACCCGTAGCAATGAGTACAAGGAAAGCCTGCAAGCATTTGGCCTCCCTTGATAAAACAATTATAAAATAATAGCCAAACAGTGTTGAGCTAAACTGAGTGAGCTCAGCTTTGAATGATCCTGGCAGACCCCAAAAAAGTCTCAAGGAAAGCCAGTTTGTATTTGGCTTCACACCAATCACATCACAAGCCAAATGTCATCGACAGAAAACTTGAATCGTTGCATCTCGTTGTGTCAGAGTCCTACGGTGGCTAGCTAGCTATCTAAAATCGTCCCTTTCCTAAATTAGCCATGGATGGAGACTCCAATATGTAGCTCCAATAGTTCAATATGTAGCTAGATGTAGTAGGCTAATGTTAACTAGCTGGCCTGGCACATTGTTGCCCATGAAAGGAAGTTAGGCTAGCGAACAAGCATTTTAGCCAGGTAGTCTAGGACAACAAAAACTAAAAGTGTGTACTGTATGACAGAGTCATAGACCATTTAGGCAACATGAAAGAGGACGATGACATTGGTGTTTCTCTACAAGTAGGGTGAGTCTACATGTTTCTTCTACTTGCACAAACGCACACATACACAGACACAGAAATCAGTACCATGTACAGTCACATCATATTTAGCTTACGTTGAATGGAATAAATCGTTTTTGGTATCTTTTAGTTGTCACTGTATTAGACTAAGCACAGGTGATTAGATGATGTTGAAATGGTGCTGGAATAGTGGCGGCAGTGCCTTTTAGTAGTCCAAAATTTGCTTGACCATGCAATATGTTTTGTGGACTTCAACGGTTTTGTGATGAAACAAAGGTGTGGTTGAATTTATTCAGCACAATTATCACAACACGTACGTAGTTTGTAATATGGCTTTTTTTTCCTGGCTTGGCTTCCCTGGTGATTTTACCCACGCGCCGCTACTGAGCTGTAGTCATTCCAGACAATATGAGAACATTGCTTGAGGAAAATCTCAAACTGCTCCAACATATGCATGATGTTGGACACAACATACACCGAAAACAATCCAGAAATGTGACTTTGACATTGATAATGAAATTGGAACTCATATATGAAGAAAAATATAGGTTAAAATACTGTACCATTTCTGCCAAAGAATGTCTTGAGCACTCTGGGGCACTCTCTAGTGACTGTCTCTCCAAACTCTGCATGGCCCCAACATGCTATGTTATCCCAGATAGC
This sequence comes from Thymallus thymallus, assembly GCA_023634145.1. NCBI lineage: Eukaryota > Metazoa > Chordata > Actinopteri > Salmoniformes > Salmonidae > Thymallus > Thymallus thymallus. Next base: position 13,015,943 of record CM042383.1, on the reverse strand, counting down.
TTTGCATCCTGTTCCTGTTAAGAGATCAGACAGCAGAGTTTGAATGTAAATGCAACTATTCAAGACAATTTTTTGGATTGTCTTTCATAAATCATATTTGTGAAATAGTTGTCTACCTCATGCAACTGTCACATCCATTGCATTCCAATTTCCCAAAGCAAATCTACTTTGCCATAGGTGATTCAAGACCATACCCTCCCTCTACAGGTTGTTCATTATGGATAACATCACACTGTAGCAGTATTGAATATGATAAATGCCTCACATACATAGTGTATGCACAGCATACAGTGCACTAGGCTCTTTCAGAATGAATGGTAGTCCATTAGGCTACTGGTGCTATGAAACTGTATAATAGACTCTCCGTGTGGGTGTGAAAGTGGCTAAATGTGGGAATCTATTTGTCTCACCAATGTCAGGAGGAAGGCCAAGGCTGAGAAAGCCTTTCTCTGAAATGTGACTACTGAAATATCTTGTTATTAATTAAACAAAAGGGTGTGAAAGTGCCAATGTCATACAAAAGTATATATTTTGGTATTTTTTTCATTAGTACACTGTTGATACAGTCCCAAAATGTTTTGACTGTCAGCAGTCAAGTTTTCAAGATATTGGACATTAAAAAAGTAAAGTGTCACTTGACACATCTTAGTAGCAAAAATGAAGCACTTAGCCTTAGCTCAGTAAAACGTAGCTCCGCTCCCTTCCATCTGTAAACAACATACAGTGGGGAGAACAAGTATTTGATACACTGCCGATTTTGCAGGTTTTCCTACTTACAAAGCATGTAGAGGTCTGTCATTTTTATCATAGGTACACTTCAACTGTGAGAGACGGAATCTAAAACAAAAATCCAGAAAATCACATTGTATGATTTTTAAGTAATTAATTTACATTTTATTGCATGACATAAGTATTTGATCACCTACCAACCAGTAAGAATTCCGGCTCTCACAGACCTGTTAGTTTTTCTTTAAGAAGCCCTCCTGTTCTCCACTCATTACCTGTATTAACTGCACCTGTTTGAACTCGTTACCTGTATAAAAGACACCTGTCCACACACTCAATCAAACAGACTCCAACCTCTCCACAATGGCCAAGACCAGAGAGCTGTGTAAGGACATCAGGGATAAAATTGTAGACCTGCACAAGGCTGGGATGGGCTACAGGACAATAGGCAAGCAGCTTGGTGAGAAGGCAACAACTGTTGGCGCAATTATTAGAAAATGGAAGAAGTTCAAGATGATGGTCAATCTCCCTCGGTCTGGGGCACCATGCAAGATCTCACCTCGTGGGGCATCAACGATCATGAGGAAGGTGAGGGATCAGCCCAGAACTAATCGGCAGGATCTGGTCAATGACCTGAAGAGAGCTGGGACCACAGTCTCAAAGAAAACCATTAGTAACACACTACGCCGTCATGGATTAAAATCCTGCAGCGCACGCAAGGTCCCCCTGCTCAAGCCAGCGCATGTCCAGGCCCGTCTGAAGTTTGCCAATGACCATCTGGATGATCCAGAGGAGGAATGGGAGAAGGTCATGTGGTCTGATGAGACAAAATAGAGCTTTTTGGTCTAAACTCCACTCGCCGTGTTTGGAGGAAGAAGAAGGATGAGTACAACCCCAAGAACACCATCCCAACCGTGAAGCATGGAGGTGGAAACATCATTCTTTGGGGATGCTTTTCTGCAAAGGGGACAGGACGACTGCACCGTATTGAGGGGAGGATGGATGGGGCCATGTATCGCGAGATCTTGGCCAACAACCTCCTTCCCTCAGTAAGAGCATTGAAGATGGGTCGTGGCTGGGTCTTCCAGCATGACAACGACCCGAAACACACAGCCAGGGCAACTAAGGAGTGGCTCCGTAAGAAGCATCTCAAGGTCCTGGAGTGGCCTAGCCAGTCTCCAGACCTGAACCCAATAGAAAATCTTTGGAGGGAGCTGAAAGTCCGTATTGCCCAGCGACAGCCCCGAAACCTGAAGGATCTGGATGGAGGAGTGGGCCAAAATCCCTGCTGCAGTGTGTGCAAACCTGGTCAAGAACTACAGGAAACGTATGATCTCTGTAATTGCAAACAAATGTTTCTGTACCAAATATTAAGTTCTGCTTTTCTGATGTATCAAATACTTATGGCATGCAATAAAATGCAAATTAATTACTTAAAAATCATACAATGTGATTTTCTGGATTTTTGTTTTAGATTCAGTCACTCACAGTTGAAGAGTACCTATGATAAAAATTACAGACTTCTACATGCTTTGTAAGTGGGAAAACCTGCAAAATCGGCAGTGTATCAAATACTTGTTCTCCCCACTGTAGCTAGCTCTATAAAAATAAAACTATTAAAATCAGATAGAATGAATGAAATTCAAACACATTGTGATAAACGGACAAAAGAGATACATCTCTGCCATCTCTTAGTGGTATAATGTGTGTCTCTCTGCATCTCAAATGGCACCCTATTCCATTTATTGTGCATAGGGCTCTGGTCAAAAGTAGTGCACTATCAAGGGAATAGGATGCCATTTGGGACACACACATGATATTATTTTGAGTGTAGCTCCTGCTTTATGGTACCTCCATATCTGCGATACAGTGTATGACCAACAGTGCTTACCGGCGCTAACAAACAGCTAGATCTTTTTATCATAAATGTTTCATAATCGTATTAGGCTATAGAACAAGAATGAATAAATTATACATTTGCATTAAGGATGGCTTCCTTCCAACGCCAGGGCAACTGATGCATGAAAACCCTGCTCCATTTAATGTTGACCTGGATGCTCTCTATACTTTCGAAGCACAGTTGACTTAGTTGGTAAGAGCATGCAACGTCAGGGTTGTGGGTTTGATAGCGAATAGACAGCGAATATTGTGTTAATATTACACAAATACACACAAATGTAACTTCCCAGAAGGAAGTTACATGTTGGATGTCTTCCACTCACCTAATTAAAAAGAAATTCAATCTTTGATTAACTTGAATTAACTCATCCTTAGTTGTTAGTATTGATAAATGCTAACACAAATACACACAGTACAGTACACTGAGTCAAGTCAGGCTCAGAAATATACACTGGTCAGGTTTAGATATTTAGATATCATTGAAAGAATGCAAAAAAAGGCATGGCAGGAAAAATACATACTTTATGCTAACTGGGTACTTTCCATTCATAGGGCAGGAAAAGTACATACTTTATGTTAACTGGGTACTTTCCATTCATAGGGCAGGAAAAGTACATACTTTATGTTAACTGGGTACTTTCCATTCATAGGGCAGGAAAAGTACATACTTTATGTTAACTGGGTACTTTCCATGTATAGTTGACTTAATATTGTCTAAATAAGAACTGCTTTGTAACTATGCTTTTATGGTGATATTTCCATAGCTAAATAATGTCAACAAAACAATATACATTGTTTTTGTGTCAGGACTAAGTAGAAAACCGAAGACTGAATGTCTTGTCTTTGATAACGTACATTAATTCCCTTGACAGTTCACATTATTTCTTTACCCAATTAGTTTAATTTACGTAGCACAGCCTTGGCTATAACTCACAGTAAAGTTTCAACGTAGTGAGTCGGCAGCATGGTGTGGCTTGCAGGCATACAGTTTTGTAGAATGCTCATAGCCATGAGTTGTAGAACCTTCAACATGTACATTTACTTCAAGATAGTTAAAGTGCAAGCTATTCTGATTTTAATGGAAAGTGTCAATACATCAAAAGTTTATGTTCACACTGAGTTGTGATGCTTATCTGGACTAAAAAACAATTACACAACTATTGAAAGTCTTCATTTAATTTGACAGAGGCAATGGGGAGTAGCAAATTGGGTTTTATTTTCATTACTTTTCAAAGGTACTTGAATAGGTGGCATTTAACATCTTCTTTTAAAAGTTTCATAAAAATAATTTAGGTGAGTGACCAAAAAAATCTATGTAAACTTTCACTATTCACCAAAATATGCAGTCTGTTTCCATTCCTGGAATATTCAGAAATCTATTCACAAGCCACGGTTTATCTTAACTGTCTGATGAGGAGATAAATGTGAAATCAAAATATGCCGTGATTATGATGTCACCTTTGGAGGCATTTGAAGATTCTTGTTCCCTCAGCGTCACAAGACATTCCTCCTGGTCTTTCTCAAGTTCCAGAAGGAAGTTACATGTTGGATGTCTTCCACTCACCTAATTAAAAAGAAATTCAATCTTTGATTAACTTGAATTAACTCATCCTTAGTTGTTAGTATTTTAATTGGTCAGTTGTGTTGTAGAAAGAAAGGTGTACAGTAATTACATTCATGCACATTCATATTCTAAATTCAATTAATTATTCATAGTACATCGTATCTTATAGGCTGCAGAATGGCAGGCAAAGACCACTGAACAAGACATTAATCTACAGCATGGTTCCCCAACTGGTGGCCCTTGGGCCGAATCTGGCTCGCGGGTGATTTTATTTGGCCACCCAAGTTTTCTGAGCCCCCCAAAAAATATATTTATATATGAAAAGTGTTATACATAAAAGACTGTAAAAACACCAGCAAATCAGCTCCAAGTGATTTTAATTTGGGGAATCTGTTCCAAAGTATTCTGATGCATAATAGAGAGACAGTATATGTGATCGTATATAAATGTAAGCAAGGTTTGAAATTATTATGTTTTAGTCAAATGTTATATCTGATTTGACTACTTGCGGTCAATTTGCATTCTACAAATTATTTGTAATTATGTTCGGGCCCCTGACCATCCACTCTGTCCGCTGCTGAATCTAGTTGATGATCCCTGATCTACAGTATCAGGTAAATGTTCAAATGCTTTGATACTGTATCTTCTTTTAAGTTGATAAAAAAATATGGCATCTGAATAATGAGTAGGTTTACTGGAGGAGAAATATTCCCATTATATTACAGGTAGAATCAAATAGATGTGACTTTTGCCATGAGTAAATGGAGAGATGGATAGAATAACCAATATATGGGCATCCCGAGTGGTGCAGTGGTCTAAGGCATGATGTTGAGGCATCATTACAGACCCGGGTTCGATCCCAGGCTGTGTCACAACCGGCCTTGACCAGGAGTCCCATAGGGCAGCGCACAATTTACCCAGCGTCATCCAGGTTAGGGGAGGGTTTGGCGCCTGCAGTCTGACTTCGGTCATCAGTTGAATTAAGCAGGCGGGTGTTAAGGAGTGCGTTTTGGCGGATCATGTTTTGGTGGACGCATGACTCGACTTTGCCTCTCCCGAGCCCTTTGGGGAGTTGCAGCGATGAGACAAGATCGTAATTGGAAAATAAATGAATAATCAATATATTTACGCACCATGAATTTGACCTCTAAATATTCTGTGTAGGTCGGTGGTTATGGGACATATTTCTCGACAAACACGTTCAGCATCCTAAATAGGAGCTGTATACATTCCCTAGATCAGATGTGTGTGATGATTACGTGTGTGTGTGTGTGTGTGTGTGTGTGTGTGAAAGTGTGAGTGTGTTACCCACGTGCTAGCCTCTTCAGGAGGATTCAAGTGCAATACAAAGGTGATGATGGACTGAGTGTGAAGAACATAATATGTCAATCTGGGCAGTGTGCCATTATGAGGTGTGCTGCAGGATGAGAGTGGCTTGAAAACAAACTGTATGTCAGAACGAAGTTTCGATTCACGTTAAGTCTTTTTCTGCTAAATGCACCCAACCCCTGCCAGGAGAAACAAGTGGCATGTGACAGAAAGGGTGAGGGGAACACAGTGTGACACAGAGAGCACACCTCAAGGGGAACACACACACACACAGTACGGCATCAGGCAGCAATGTCAATAAAAAGGCTACAGAAGCGTTAACAAACAATCAGGGGCACCAAGCGGAAGAGACCTAGCACCGGGTCAATGGGCCCTTAGTGTTTCATCCCAAATGGCACTGTACGCCCAACATAGTGCACTAATTTTGATAGTACACTATATAGGGAATAGGGTGCATTAGGACACAGATAATGACTGATATGACCCCCGGCCTCTGTTAAGACAAACACACATACTGTATCTACACTAATAGTCCAAAACACATCCAAAGAAACTACATCGCACTGTGGAACTGACTGGCAACTGGTCCTTCTGGTCCTGTACCCTATTCCCTACATAGTGCACTACTTTTGCCCAGAGCCTTAAGGGCCCTAGTCAAAAGTAGTGCACTACAAAGGAATAGGATGCCATTTGGGACGCCTTTGTCTCCTTTCTCTCCTCTCCCTTCAGCCCTAAAGAAACCTGAAAATCTGTGTTTTCATTTGAAACAGAATGTTTCCCCTGTCTAGCTAGGGTGGGCACTGAGGATACTGCTACCTTTCGTGAGTATGCCGTCTCTGTGTGAGCAGAAATAATGACTCTGACTTGGGACTCTCACAGAGTTGCCCAAAATGCCAGTGATTGTCAGGTCAGTGGCTGGGGCATGCATCTCTGTGAGAGAGTAAGTGACTCACTCCTAGCATGCTAAAGGGCCTTTTAAATGAGGCTGCACTCAGCATTCAACCACTAATTACTGGTTTCACCCAACATCACCTCGGCTGTTACTACTAATGTGTGTGGCCTTAGTTATGTTAATGCATCAATCCTATCTATTTGTTGCTAAACCGAATGCATTTTTGAAACACTTCTTTGCTAAACCAAATTGTGGTACACACACATATTAATTGAAAGGCCATTGGCAGTGTAGGATATTGCTATGATTCATTTTGCAGTATAATATGATTCATACAATAATATAAAATAAAACCTCAACGCTTTCCTCTTTCCCCTAACAGATAAATCTGTGTCCAGTGATCCTTGGCAAACTGTTTATATCTGTCTATAAACAGACAGACTTGTGAACCCAGGACTGGTAATATAATATATACTAAAATACGCCATTTAGTAGGCGTTTTTACCCAAAGCGACTTACAGTCATGCATGCATACATTTTACGTATGGGTTGTCCGGGAATTGAACCTACTACCCACATACTGATTTGGCACATACTGTATTAAATCTGTTTTAGAATTTGAACAAAGGCAGTGTCTAGACCTTATTATTTTCAGGGCCAGATTAACAAACAGGCAGAAAGAAGGTCGGGGGCTTAAATAATGAAACATGATCTCTCAGCCTCGTGTTGAAATGCAGGAAGTTAGCTGTTTTCCTGAAAAAAAATGACTATTGAATGAGACAGAATGGCTTTGTGTGACGGATCCAAAGTACTTTCTACTTGGGAGTCAAGGACATTTCATTGCAATCAGCAACCACTTCAATGTCATATAAAGGTTAATTGCACATATGAGGCAACTGTTGATCTTGATCTGTTGATTGAGATCAAGGTACAAGATAATTATGAGCGTTTGCTAATTACCGTCACAGAATTCACTTAGAAATTAAAAGAGAAGGCCTATTACTATGTCTGATTTGGCAATAGTCTGTGTAGATGCCTACAGACAGTGCTTACAAATGATGCTGAACTAGTTATTTCTGTACAGTACAATACAGTATATCCTTATTTTCATGTATTACAAAGCAAGCACTGTGTTGTATTAAACAATAATACCTACTGTATAAATAGACTATATTATCAATAGCTTCTGTACTTGGTTCAACATACAGTGCTTAAGTATTTCTAAGACATTACTCCACTGTAGACAGATGGGTTGCACACACAACATATGTATAGATAGACAGACTCCGTCTCTTATCTAGAGGTTCTGAAAACGTTACTCAAGTTTGTTCCTGCTTAGTCATTACATGTATTAATTTCAATGTATTAAATATATTGAATTCAATGTATTTCAGTCAGCTAGGATATTAGGCGAATTCCACTCATCAAAAATTCTCAGTATCTACAGAACTTGTTGAATCTCTATTACCCATTAATGAATTATTATTTGCTGATTTGCTGAATCCTAAATCCAGAGAACACTTTGCTCGCATCTGGTTGGTAGAGAAGAAATGTTATTACAGATCAAATGTTCAATATATTTGCACTTTCATGATACAGTTTCTCTCCTGTTTAGCCCTAATTGCATCTAGTATATTGGCACCCTACCAAACAACAGTGATTAGGCTGGGGCACATAGACTGTGTTTATACAGCCATCCCAATTCTGATCTTATTTCCACTAATTGGTCTTTTCACATCAGATCTGCTCTGATTGCAAAATCCAAATTCAGCTTCCTGTCTAAATGCAGCCATAATGGCTCACTACAGCAGACACAAATAGAAGCGCCCATAGAAATACAATTCTATTTCTATGGGAGCACCTGTGTGCTACAGACACTGAACATGCCTGAGGTGCTTTACAGCATTAGGTACCAGTGTGCTAGCTGTTTGTGCTTTTGGTTTTTAGTCATTGTCACAACAAACAGCATGACAATGAGTGGCAATATTTTGGCATGATAGCACAAACAGCCTGACACTCAGGCTACTAGTGTGCTACAGAGAACAAACCTGTGGGGATCTGCATGTCTTATGTCTAATCAGATGGTGAAGTATTTTTGCTATTTTATTAGCATCCCCATTAGCTGTTGCTAATGGGGATGAACATTAATAGGACATCTCAGGACAGAACTACATATAATTTAAAAACAGCACATATAGCCTACATATCAATACATACACACAATATCTAGGTCAAATAGGGGAGAAGCGTTGTGCCATGAGGTGTTGCTTTTTTTTTCAAGATCAAGATAAGACAAAACTAGAGCCTGCAGGACTTGCTTTTTGGAGTGTGGTGTCAAAAAAGCAGAGCAACTCCATTATGGACAGACCTCTCCCAATCGTAACAACTATTGAATCTAGATGTTTTTACCATGACAGTTTACAATCTAAGGTAACACCAAGTAATTTAGTCTCCTCGACTTGTTCAACAGCCACACCATTCATTACCAGATTCAGCTGAGGTCTAGAGCTTAGGGAATGATTTGTAACAAATACAATGCTCTTAGTTTTAGAGATGTTCAGGACCAGTTCATTACTGGCCACCCATTCCAAAACTGACTGCAACTCCTTGTTAAGGGTTTCAGTGACTTCATTAGCTGTGGTTTCTGACACATATATGGTTGAATCATCAGTATACATGGACACACATGCTTTGTGTAATGCCAGTGGCAGATCATTGGTAAAAGTAGAACACAGTAGAGGGCCTAGAGAGCTGCCCTGCGGTACACCACACCCTACATGTTTGACATTAGAGAGGATTCCACTAGAGAAAACCCTCTGAGTTCTATTAGATACCTCTGAATCCACAATATGGCAGAGGTTAAAAAAATCCATAAAACATACTATACGTTTTCTCAACAACAGGTTATGGTCAATAATATCAAAGGCTGCACTGAAATCTAACAGTACAGCTCCCACAAATCTTATTATTATCAATTTCTTTCAACCAATCATCAGTCTTTTGTGTCAGTGCAGTAAATGTTGAGTGCCCCTCTCTATAAGCATGCTGAAAGTATGTTGTTAATTTGTTTACAGAGAAAATGCATTGTTTTTGGTCAAACGTTTGCCAAGAGCTGTCAGCAAGCTGACAGGTCTGTTGTTAGAACCAGTAAATGTCTTAGGCTTCCCTCTAGGCTCAGATTAAAGATATGACAGATAGGATTTGCTATAGAGTCAGCTCCATTCCTCAGTAGCTTTCCATCTAAGTTGTCAGTGCCAGGAGGTTTGTCATTATTGATCAATAACAATCCTTTTTCCACCTCTCCCACGCTAACTTTACAAAATTCTAACTTGCAATGCTTTTCTTTTCTTATTATTTTTTTTAGGCACGAGTACGATGGCTCATTGTTCATGTTGGCCCAACATGTTTGCCCACTTTGCCAATGAAGAAATCATAAAAATAATTGGCAACATCAAATGGTTTTGTGATGAATAAGCCATCTGATTTGATTAAAGTGTTTTTTTTCCTGTCATAATACAGTTTCTTCTTCTTTTTGTTGATATTACTCACATAATTTCTCAATTTGCACTAAGTCAGCCAGTCAGATGTGCAGCCAGACTCCTTTTGCCCCATCTCTTTCAATGATAGTTTTTCAATTCCTCATCAATCCATGGAGCCTTAACAGTTCTAACAGTCAGTTTCTTAACAGGTGCATGTTTATTAATATTTGGAAGAAGCAATTGTATAAATTCATCAAGTGCAGATTCTGGATGCTCCTTATTAATCACATCAGACCAACAAATATTTTTAACATCATCCACATAAGAGTCACAGTAAAATCTTTTGTATGATCTCTTATACACTATTTTAGGCCCAGCAATTGGAACTTTTGCTTTCATGGCAGTGGTGTTTATTCATGGATGCCAAGGGAAGCCAGGCGTCCCAAAATATTTCACCAATAAATACATACAAATTATAAAATAATGTATCTTTAGTGGCTGATGGATGGAGATGGGGATTTGGACTTGTGGTTTTGACTTAATTTTCTGTACAGGCCAACGCCGATTCTGATCTACCCATAAATTAATATGTTGAGCCACTGGCCTGAGACGATTGAAGTTCAATGTCTAGCCTAGATGTAGCCTATTAGGCTAACATTAGCTAGCTAGCTAGCTAGCTAGCTAACTTAGCTGGTTCATTGTTGCCCATGCGAGGAAGTCAGGCTAGTAAGCATTTTAGCTAGGTAGCCTATGACAACAAAAACTAAAAGTGTTCAGGGCAGAGCCCCACTTTGGGTGCTGCTATGGAGTTACACTAGAAGTGTCCATCCAAGAAGTCATTGGCCACAGATTAAAATGACGTCAAATCACGTTATATATACAGTAGCTTTGATTGGACTGATCATGTCAACATCATACTTTCAAAATCTTAGCTAGCAAGCTAGCAGTTATCATCATGAATCAAGTTGACAATCTACTGGCAAATCCTTTTCAATCTTTGTCATATGAAGATAAATTATGAAGAGAAATTATAGATAAAACGTATCGGTGCTCATCTGCCATTAGACATAAACATTACACAACAAGTTGGAAATCAATGAGTGGTTTGGAAGGAATCAGCGGCTAACTGCAAGGATTGCAAAGCAATCGCTAGCCTGCTATTCAGTGGAGTGGATGAGTCCAAGTCTGAGTTTAAGGGTCTATTTTACAAGCTTAAAATGATAAACATTCAACATTGGCCATGCTTTCAATCCAGCATGATTTCTGCCACATTCAAAACAACTGAGAAATCTCAGACTTCAGTGAGTTCAGGACAACTGGGAAAATATGCTTTGAACGGTCATCCAACTCGGAATTCCAAGTCTAGAGCTCCGACCTGAAGATCTCTAACGTCATGACTCGACATTGTTTTTTTCAGAGTTCCCAGTTGTCTTGAAAGCACCATGACAAATTTTGATGACAAAATTTGCCCACAAAGGCCCGCCGCACCACCTCCCTGTTCAAGAGAGCACAGAACAACAATGTGAGTCCAATGTTTTGTATGCTGCTGCATAAATTATGTAATATGTCAGGGAGATATTTATACTGTAGCTAAGAAAGTAATACTAAGTGTATGTTGTGTAGAAAGCTGTTAGTAGCCCATATGCCTCACCCTAATAATTTGGTCCCTTTTCCCCTCATAATTTAGCCTACTGTTCTGACTTGGTGGTACACGTATAGCCTATAGCCTGTTTTAGAGAAATGTCATCATCGAATACTGTAAGAGCTTTCATTGTCTGCTTATATGCCCCCTTTATTTATCCTACGGTTCTGACTTGGTGTACAGGGAGAATACTGTAAGAACAGCCCATGTTCTGAATTCTGTCGCTGTACATTTCAAAAGTGCTGAATAAATAGTTATATTGACTACGTCCGTCCTAGCTCGCTCATTAATGTCTTAATCGAAATTACGGATTGCCTCTTATCCACTTGTCGTCCCCTTATACCATAGTTTGTACATCTCAATTGTCAGTAGAAACCACATCTGTTTAAGCAAGTCAGCCATATCAGCTATGTTTTTTTAAAGGCAGTAAATGAGGCTGAATTAACTAATTAGCTGCCAGAAAAGGCTCCTCTGATAGCCAGGTGTAGCGGTGGTAAGGTGTTGGGACTGCTGTTGGGAATGCTGTTGGGATAGCTTTATGTAGGCCCTAATCGTTTGTGTGCACCATTTGTCACTGTTATAGTCCAAATAATGTATTGTTTAGTGTTGTGTTGTGTAGTTGCTTTGCTGGCATGCATCTTAAAAATAGTTTTTGAGTTTGCCCCACCAAGATTAACATGCTAAAATCGCCACTGGACAGAGCCATAGACCATTTTGCCAACATGAAAGAGAGGAGGATGGCATTGGCATTCTAGTAGGGTGATTCAATATTTTTTGTTTTACTTGAGTGTGCACTCATGCACACACACACACACACACACACACACACACACACACACACACACACATACACACACATAGGTAAATCAGTACTATGGACAGCCACATGATATTTAGCTAAACTGATTGGACTAAATCGATTTTTGTATCATTAAATTTCTTTTCAGTGTATTAAACTAAGCATACTTATAGCCTTGTTGATTTGATGTTTAAATGTTTAAGTTAAAATGGTGCTGGAATAGCGGAGGCAGAGCTCCTGTTGTCTTTCTGCTGACTTGCGGTAACTCTGTGGTTCTAAATCAGTAATTGTCAGTGGTGTAAGGTACTTCAGTAAAAATACTTTAAAGTACTCATTTGTTTTTTTTTACTTTACTATTTATATTTTTACTTTTACTTTTACTTAACTAGATTCTTAACGAAAACGATGTACTTTTTACTCCATACATTTTCCCTGAGACCCAAAAGTACTAGTTACATTTTGAATGATTAGCAGGACAGAAAATCTTTCTAATTCACACACTTATCAAGAGAACATCCCTGGTCATCCATATTGCCTCTGATCTGATGGACTCACTAAACACATGCTTTGATTGTAAATGATGTCTGAGTGTTGGAGTGTGCCCCTGGCTATCCGTAATATAAAAAACAAGAAAATAGTGCCGCCTGGTTTGCTTAATAGAAGGAATTTGAAAAGATTTATACATTTACTTTTGATACTTAGGTATATTTTCAACCAAATATTTTTAGACATTTACTCAAGTAATATTTCACTGGGTGACTTTCACTTTTACTTGAGTGATTTTCTATTAAGGTATCTTTACTTTTACTCAAGTATGACAATTGGGTACTTTTTCCACCACTGGTAATTGTTTAGTAAACTGTCAAAAACATTAACTTGCTTGACCATGCTGGAGGTGATATAGCTGTTTCAATGCAATATTTGCTTTGTGGACTTCAGCAGACAGATTATGCTTTCCGGTTTTGTGATGAAACAAACGTATGTGTAGTTGAATCTATTCCGGCACTGTGTGACTTATCTTTTTGTTGTCACGGCCTTATTGTATATCCTGGTGACGTATGAACGAATGGGTTATAGAACAAGCATTGCAATTATCACAACAGGTTGTAATATGTCTTTTTTTAACTGCTTGGCTTCCTCAGTGATTTTACCCACGCACCGCTACTGTTTCCTGGATATAGCCCCTATGTGATCACTGAACCAATGGGGTACGGATACAGCTTTAGAACAAAGTTCTACATTATTAGTAAAAATGTGATCGATGTCCCTGTAGTGTTTGTAAACACCATGGTAGGTTGATTAATAACCGGAACCAGATTATAGGCACTAGTTACATTGAGAAGCTTCCTCTTGAGGGGACAGCTTGATGAAAACCAGTCAATATTCAGGTCCCGAAATAAAGTAGACCTCTCTGTTTACATCACATACACTATCAAGCATTTCACACATTTTTTAGATACTTACTGTTAGCACTAGGTTGCCTATAGCAACACCCTAAAATAATAGGCTTTAGATGAAGCAGGTGAACCTGCAACCACAGCACTTCAATAACACTTGACATGAGATCTTCCAAGTAAGTCTCAGAATTGGCTAATATTTGAATGTTATCTGATGTTAGAAAGTTATTGATTTCATTAACCTTATTGCTAAGGCTACATTTATTAATATGGGCTATGTTCAGCCATTTCCTGGGTGGCTCCTCTGAGATAAACATAGTCTGGAGCGTTTCAAGTGACCCATATTATGTGCCTCCAAGCAACGTAAAAAATCGAAGTCTGTAACTATAAAAGTCTGTGAGACTGTGCAGACAGTAGAGTCAGACAGTCCTATTTAACTCATTTTCAGAGGTCAACAACATCCTGTGTGAGAGGCGTTCTAACATAGAGTTACATATAGAATCTCTATGGATTCTACTTTCCACGTTGTTGCAGAATATTGTTAAAAATAGCTGTATTTCAATCAGAATCCACTGCATCATAGCTCACACCGAACAGCTGTTATATCTTGTTCTGATGGGTATAAGTTTATTATATGCACTATAGGACTAGACCTCCATTAACACCTGTGTCCCGATTACCCTGCCACACATTGGAGGCACAGACAAGATACTGTAAGCACAGCATGGGTAAATTCAGAGCATCCTGTGAGGGGAAGATACTGAGGATGGTCATTAAATGACCTAGTCTATTATTTGCCCTGTAAAGATGATTTTAAAAAATGCTGCATGCTTAAATCAAGAGTTGAACTTCTGAAAACTGCAGAGAGCAAATTGGTGTAATAAAGAACACTGTTCAGTAGGCTACCCTATATGGACAAAACCCTCTTCTTATCAAATCCATCAATCATATTGCCACACATTTGTTAGTTTATATTTTGAAGCATTAGGAAGCCCTTCTCTTCATCCTTGTGGACATTTATCATCATGCATAGGCCTAACACAAAACGAAATATACAATAAAAGTACTGTTGTCGCACTTACCACTGACAGACACGTTGATAAAGACAGTACAAAAACAATCAAACGTATCATCTTTAATTCGTTGTTCACCTGTTGTTCTAAAAACGGTCTGTTTAAAATTGATGCCGGACTTCATTGGTGAGAGGTCACAATCCCATTCAAGTGACTAACAGGGTTTTTATGAAGAAAAAAAATCCAATATTCCAAGTTAAAAGGAATTAAAACCAGCTATGAAGTTGGTTCAAAGAATGAACCTTGGAAAGGCTTTGATTTGTCAAATCCAAATACTTGGATTTGAGAGAGAGAGAACGCGCACTGCTTGGTTGTCCGCGCGCACTGTTTTGGCAGGACTTGGCACTTCGTCTGGTCGTTGAGAAGTCAGAGGTCTGCAGCAGCCGTATCAAATATTACGTTGAAGTCCCGAATCACCGAACGGAGGCTAAAATGCAGAAATTCCGTTTCCCTGAAGCCATCGAACCAGAGTACCATCTGCACGCACGGGGCAATTGTGTGCTGGTAGGCTACAGCAATACTGGCGTCCGTGGAGGGATGCTTTCTCCTTATGAACTTTGAAATGACTGAAGCCAGCTCTGTGCTGTTACGCAAGTCAAAAACCCGTAAATTATATTGACCTATTGGAGCACATATTATGCCATTACTGCGTTAGTATGGAGGGTGATCGGTGCCAGTTCGAAAATGCTTAAATGCTCAATTGAAATTTAATTTTCATATCAGTGTGCATGATTCATGACACAATACAATTATGTTAATACAATCGAAAATGGCTAATTCAATATTGAAAATGGTTAATGGCAATAATCAATTAAAATGGGAAATGGTTAACAGAAAATTGTAAAAACAATGTGCAAAGTGAAATGTTAACTGGATATTTTCAAATGACCCAATTTAGCATTCTCTTATTTTCATAGGGTATGCAAATTTCTTCCTGGAGGCCTAAACCAAGAGAGCAACAGGACATCCCATGCAGTGATACATCCTAGCCATGTGCATTGATTTTAGACTAGTGTAACTGACATGTTTCAAACCTGGTGTCCTGTCCCCCCTGAATAACATTTTACCCTGCTAAGCCAAAGACTAGGAGATTTAACTTGGGGAGCCAATGCAACTTCTGGTCTCTGGCAAAGTTACTCAACATTAGGCAAAGTTACTCATCACATGTGCGTGGTCACGAACAACTTCTTCCTGGTTACTTGTTCGCATGATGAGTAACCTTGCCTGATACCTGAAGAGTTGAATTGGCTATAGACTTTGGTTTAGCGGGCTAATGTGCTCTTCTGATGTGCAGAAGAGTCTTGTTTAAACCCTGTCAGTCATATTTGTTTCGTGGCTCAGATGAGTCTCTGTGGAAGAGGTCAAAGGATGGTGAATTGTAACTGAGGTCGTTCATGATGAGTAGGCCTTACCTTGTCTGAGACCTGAGGAGTTGCATTGGCTCCCTTAGTCAATTGCTAGGCTTCAGTTTAACAGGTTCTGGTGCACAGCAGACCTGTTTACACTAGTCTAAAATCAATGTACAGTATAACGACACAAGGCGAGACCCAGATGCAGACACAGGAGGCAGATGGTTAGAGCTCCGATATTTATTGCAGTATAGGGAATAGACAAAGGCCAGGTCAGGGACAGGCAATAGTTCATCAACCAACAAAATACACTTACTTCACCCGTGACTGGAAGAATAGTGACCCAGACAAAGGTGTAGGACATACAAACATATATAGGATCCCTAATTAGAGACAATGCGGTGCAGCTGCCTCTAATTAGGGATCCAACCCAAAACCCACACAGAAACAGAAAAGAATAGACACTGTCAGACTCTGACCATAGCTACATAGAGAAGCAAATAGGCTCCTAATCATAGGAGGCCCAAAAAGTAAGATACAGTCAGTTCAGTGAGTGGAGTGAAATAAATTAGTTCAAAAAGTTAGGTTTAGCATTGCACAATTTACAAAGGATGATGTGTTGTTTCGACTCAAGTCCTCATCACTGGCCCATTCAGAGAACTCTGCTGTTGTTCTGTTGGAGGCATTTCACCACTGAAAAACAAGAAAGTAACAAAATACAAAACCATAAGAAGGAGATCAATGTCATAATGATGAATAAATCATTAGTTGTAGTGCTTGATGGGACAATATTCAATCCAAACACCTGTTACTATAACAATAGCTATTTCTTAACAACATTCAATGGGGTCCAAAATTATTGACACCCTTAATAAAGATTAGCAATAATGACTTTATGAAATAATATAGAGAAATTGTATTATTTTATACTAATAAAATTGCTCAGAGAAAGAGATTTTGTTTAACATGAAATGTTGTTTTTTTCTTCAAAAAGGTAGGGGTCAAAATTATTGACACCCCTAAAGATTCTTAACAATTAAGTAGTCCAAAATGTTGTGTTTCGTCCCATATTCCTAGAACGCAATGACTACATCAAGCTTGTGACTACAAACTTGTTGGATGCATTTGCTGTTAGTTTTGGTTGTGTCTCAGATAGTTTTGTGCCAAATAGAAATGAATAATTAAAACTGTATTGTGTCATTTTGGAGTCACTTTTATTGTAAATAAGAGTATAATGTGTTTCTAAACTCTACTACATTATTGTGGATGCTACCATGATTATGGATAATCCTGAAGGTATGGTGAATAATGATGAGTGAGAAAGTTACAGAGGGTCAAAGATCATACCCCCAAGACATGCTAACCTCCCCTGTTATTGGTATTGGTGAGAGGTTAGCATGTATTGGGGGTATGACAAGACATGCTAACCTCCCCTGTTATTGGTAATGATGAAAGGTTAGCATGTCTTGGGGGTATGATCTTTGAAAACATATTACTTGTTAAACACTTGTTAAACATATTACTTCTCTGAGCAATTGTATTAGTATAAACTCATATAATTTCCCCATTTATTTACTTTGCATACAATTATAGCTCAGTATTTTAATTATTTATGTATACAGTCATTATTGCTTATCTTTATCAAGGGTGTCAATCATTTCGGACCCCACTGTATGAACTACATTTTCATCAAATAACCCTTCCTTAAAGGAGGAAAACTTGACCTATTTATCAAAGTAATTGCATCCCCTGGGAAGATATGCAGCTCAGGGAACATGGACCCTTTCCTCTCTGCACCATCTGGTGTCATGGCTGGAAGGAGTTCCCTGTCTCGCTTTCTTCCCTTGTTCCTAAAGTTGAACACTTTTCCCAAATCTAAGGAATTTTTCTGAGTGTTGCTTTAGTGGTCCTGAGACAAAAATACTATGGCTTTAGACTAACCGTTTTGTAGACTTGTCATTGTCATTTAATTTGTACCACATTACTATCATGTATTTTGTTGCTTTGCATTATTCACTGTCTTGAAAAGCTTTGTCAGTCAGTTCAACAATATTTTCCAATGATGAGGTACAGTGTATGAACATATTCACCGCTCCAAAATGTACTTAAAATAACTTTCAATACTAAATATTCAAATTAACCAAGACTCCAATTCAGACTCCTCACTCCTCTCATTTTAGAAAGTATCAATTTTATCAAGCTACCATTTACATAGAAGCTGTATACCTTTCTCGTCAATTGAGTCTCGGTACCTCGGAAGCAGATTCACAAAATGAGCTAGCACTAAATGTTGTATTAAATGTCAAAATATGTAGCTATCTAACAGAGCTAACGTTCCAAGCAGATTACATTTTTATCTCAGCAAAGTACTAAACCATAACACCCTTTTATAGACAGTACTCTTGTATGATATATGGGTTCCTGAATGGCGCAGTGGTCTAAGGCACTGCATCTCAGTGCAAGAGGTGTCACTACAGTCCTTGCTTTGATTCCAGGCTGTATCACACCTAGCTGTGATTGGGAGTCCCATAGGGCGGCGCACAATTGTCCCAGCATTGTCCAGGTTTGGCCGGGGTAGGCCATCATTGTAAATAAGAATTTGTTCTTAACTGACTGGCCTAGTTAAATAAAAATAAATATTGAGTAAGTATACAGTAGTCTGGGAGAACACTATAGCATGTACTGAGTGAGGTCCACTCAGGCAATGACCAGTCCAGATTTTCATATCATCATGATAAAATGAATTTCCATTGTACTTAGGCTTATCGTTATGACAACAAGCAATGAAGGCCTGCTATTCATGTTGGGAAAAATAATGAATGTGCTTGTCCTCTACGGGAAAAAAGTAAACAAAGAACATTTCCTTTCTCTATTTCAAAGCAACGTAGACACAGCTACAGTATCAGAGGACATGGAAATAAAATACATCTGAAGAAACCTTGAGAAAGCAGGAGGTACATAGCTGCCCTTCAACATAGGAGGTAATCTTCTGAAATGGTGTGACACAAACATAGTGACCATCATGAACAGACATGTGGGCTATGTACAGCACTGACTATACAATTGCATACACCATTTACATAATAGATTAAAAAAACTGGGCGAAATCCTAAATTCCATTCATTTTCACTTCGTCATGCATTGATATCAATGGGAGACATCTATGGTAGTGAAAATAAGATTCACCACTGAATAGCTCAAATATACCCAGTCTGAATATAGTTTTTTGGGCTTGATAATACTAGACTATTGCCTGTCTAAGCACTGATCGCTCTAGCTGCAACTAGCAAATACCACTGCAACATCACAAATGATCAGACTTTCTCTACAATGCAATACATTTTGGAACATAGAGGTTGTGGAATGAACAATACTCTACTGTCTTTGTCTGGTGACGTGCAGAGGATGTCATGTCTGGTGACGTGCAGAGGATGTCATGTCTGGTGACGTGCAGAGGATGTCATGTCAGTCCACAGGAGGTTGGTTGCACCTTAATTGGGGAGAACGGCCTCGTGGGTAAAGGCTGGAGTGGAATAAGTGTAATGGTTTTCATGTGTTTGATGATGCCATTATTATGAGCTGTTATCCCCTCAGCAGCCTCCTGTGTGTCAGTCTGACTTTTGAATGAAGTCAGATTTTTCAACAGAGAGATACTGTCACCTGCTTAGTGCTTTGCTTACACCCTCTAACATAAAATTATTTGCATGTTTCCTAAGTGCTATACACCTTGTTTGGAGAGTGAGGTAGCGGCAGTGTTCCGACCCTAAGTACTATAATAGAGTATGCCCATGACCCTAACTATGGGTGCAAAACTCCAGGAACTTTCAATAAATTCCCTGGTTTTCCCGAAATCCCGGTTGGAGTATTCCCGGAATCAGAAGGGAATAAGCAGGAAATCTGTAATCCTTCAACAAGGATTTCTGGACAATGTTGCAACCCTAACCCTTATACTTCAGCTACCCATCGCATTGCATTTCCACCAGCATTTTGTCAATGGTACATTCTACCTGCTACACCAGAAACCTACAAAAACCAACCTCATTATTTTAATTCACAATATAGAATTAACGTGTGCGTCAGCCATCGAGAATTGAACCTTGGCGACTCTTGAGCTTGGAACCTGCCGTTGAACATGACGCAACGCGGGCAGTATAGATAGCAGCTTTCATTGACTATAATAAGTTCACATGTCTCAATGTGAACTGACCAAATGGCTTATATGAAGTTCATTGCTCATTAGCACATTAGAAACTTTGAAATTCTGCACTGTGGAATACAAATGACTTGACATGTCAACCAACAGTGTAATTTAACACTCAGGTATGATTTACTACAGGTTTCGGTGTTCACTGTAACACAGAGCCTTTTGAATTTTTTATTGTCCTGTGAGAAAAGTGACAAGTTTCATGTAACATGTCTTTCTCACAAACAAGCTGAGCACAAAATGTGGCACTATGTCAATTAGTACTTTGCATAGATAGAGGGCTTCTGAAAGACCCAGAAATACTTAACAGACTGGGTTCCCATTTAAGCTGTGTGTGTGTGTGTGTGTGTGTGTGTGTGTGTGTGTGTGTGTGTGTGTGTGTGTGTGTGTGTGTGTGTGTGTGTGTGTGTGTGTGTGTGTGTGTGTGTGTGTGTGTGTGTGTGTGTGTGTGTGTGTGTGTGTATTGTGTGTGCCTCAGTCAGACACCTCTGAATAGCATAAGGAGACAGGAGACACAATGGAAACACAGACACATGAATGTCAAAGAGATGACTTGAAACCCCCCAAAATTACTTGCGAATCAAATGTTATTGATAAATATGTCAGTATTAATATGAAAACTGTGTACTAAAGACGTCTGCATGGGTTTCATTTCCCTGTCCATTTAGTCTCTGCTCAAATTGCTTCACTTTCTGCCCTCACCCACCTGCCATATGTGGCTGCGTGAATTAGCTAATACTGCAGTTCACCACATCTCTATGTATACAGTTTTATGTTGTTTGTGTATACAGTATCAAGCTGATGAAAGCATGATTCATGATGAGTTAATGCACGTACTACTGCAACAAAGGGCCGTCAGTCTTTAGGAAAACCATGTCCAGAAGTCTTGCCATGGGCTGAAGTATTAACATTGCATCTGAATCGTCTTGTAAAGGCTTTAGGATGTCAGTCTGATTAAAATGCTTTCAATTATTTTTTACAAACTAGTATTTTAAACATTCTTAAGTGTAAACATAAACATTCTGTTCATCCCTTCCTAATACTTATTATTTTGTTGAAAGATTAATTCAGGTTTGTGTTTTTGTATTACAACATTGTAATACAATGATTGCAAGCAAAACACAACAGACGTAAAAAGCCATAGCATTCATAATCAGTGTGAGATGGGGGGAAAACTGTTCAAAGAGCACAAACACAAGGAAAGAACATGCTTTTACAGGCTGTGTGCCAGAGGAAGAAACTTCAACCAATAACGGGCCTGACCATGGAAGAGGCAGGACCCTAGAATTAAAATGAGGGAATTCTGTTCTATAAAATCTAATTCAAATTCTATGGGTATGACCAGAAAGAATGTCAGGGATGGGGTTGCCATGGGACCAGAGTAAACAAAGATTGAGTGGATAATCTACTCCCCATCCATCATTTTACGTCAGATAGCGCAAGATTCCGCCTGCACTGGTCGGGGTCGTCACTAGATACCACAGCAACAAAGTCATAAACCCTGACTATTTCTACAATTTCTCTTCTTAAAATCTGATTTTAAAGCTAACCCTAACCCCAACCCTAACCTTAACCACACTGCTAACCTAATGCCTAACCCTAAACTTAAATTAAATTAAGACCAAAAATATTTTATTTTCACATTGTCCTTTCCAGCACAGTTATTCGTAATCAGGGCAGTATCTATCTTAGATAGATAGATAGATAGATAGATAGATAGATAGATAGATAGATAGATAGATAGATAGATAGATAGATAGATAGATAGATAGATAGATAGATAGATAGATAGATAGATAGATAGATAGATAGATACTTTATTGATCCCCGAGGGGAAATGTATTTCTTTAAGCTTAGCTTGGCCCTACAGTGTGAGCCAGGCTAAAGACTGGCTGGATAAGGTCTTCACCACATAATGTCTTCACCTCACTGCTTGGTTGGCAAGCAGCAGGCCGGGCTTATGAATCTGACAAACTGTAAGCATTAGAGTGAATAGATATTCACCACATGAGGTTGGTGGCACCTTAATTGGGGAGGACCAGCTCATGGGAATGGCTGGACCAGAATCGGTGGCTATGGTATCAAATACATCAAACACATGGTTTTCATGTGTTTGATGCCATTCCATTTACTCCAGCAGCCTCCTGTGTGTCAGTCTGACTTTTGAATGAAGTCAAGGTAAGTAGTCAAGGTAAGTAGGAATCATACGGTTGAAAAGTTTGCAAAAAGAAATGGACTGATTTTAGCATAGTGATTTCCAATACAACAATAAAGAACTCCTAATACCAGGGGTGTATTCACTTGGAACCAAACGGAAGCAAAACGAACTAAACGGGAAGGGAGCTCACCTACATTTGTCCAATAGAAACACTTTGGACTAATGATTACACTCCAGGGGAGTATTCAGTCGGATCCTGTTATAAAACGTTTGGTAACAGACATTTACATTTTAGTCATTTAGAAGACGCTCTTATCCAGAACGACTTACAGTTAGTGCTTTCATCTTAAGATAGCTAGGTGGGACAACCACATATCACAGGCATAGTAAGTACATTCTTCCTCAATAAAGTAGCTATCAGCAAAGTCAGAGTCAGAGCTGGAAAGGGGGGGGCGGTCAAGTACAAGTGCTGGTTCAGTACGAACAGACGGAACGTTTTGCAACAGCATCTGACTGATCATTAGTCCAAAACAATTTGCAACAGAAACCATTTACTCCAAACAGAATGTTTTGAAACGAAAACGAGTTGCTATTGGACAAATTCAGTTAGGTCCCTCCCGTTTCGTTTTGTTTGTTCGGTTTGCTTCCGTTTGGTTTCTAGCTAGAGTAAACAGATAAAACATTTTGCAACAGAATCCAACTAATGAATACACCCACAAGCCACATTTTGTTGCCAAATGTTGCCTAACGTTGCAGATAGAAATGCTATGAAGAGGCTACATGATTCCTTGTTCTACATGTCAGAGAGGCATGTTTATTGTACATACCATATTTCTATCTGAACATTCCAAAACGTTGTGTCCTGCTGAATGTGCCCCATGTGCAGTGTAATGTGTCATTCAGTGTTACTCTATCGCCGCCCAGTGGTGATTGATTCTCTCATGAGAATCCCTGTTAGTTCAGCTTTAAATAGAAGGGCAATTCCATGATGACAGAGAGATGCTAAGACTCAGATTTTTCACATGAACAGTACCAGTCAAAAGTTTGGACACACTTAGTCATTCAAGGGTTTTTCTTTATTTTTACAGAGCGTGTAGGCTTCTCTAGGCTACCTGCAGCTGTGGTTCTTATCAGTAGGCTACAGTTGATTAGACTGAAGCACAGATTAATTGTGCACAAGTTGACAAATATGAGGCAAATCAGTCTAAACATTAGTACTTTGCCCCTCTTTTCAACGCTTTGTGTCAATATTCTTTTATTCAACTGAATCAAAAGTGTTGGTGCAAATGCCAGCTCGCCACATGTTTGCCGGCGGCCCTGCTATGTAGATCTCTGCAATGTGGATAGATGGAAATTGCCAGATAATGTCTAGATACTAACTAAAAATTTCAAGATAGTATCTTGAAATTCCAAGTTAGTATCTTGAAATTTCGAGTTAGTATCTAGACATTTTGAGTTAGTGACCCAAAATGTTGACTTAGTATCTCAAAATGTTTACAATACACCCCAACGAGCCAATAGGATCTCGCGTGCTCTTGCTTGGCTCTGCCCAACTCCTTGTTTGCTCTGCACACTATGACTAATTTGTTCCCATTGGAAACGACAGGCTATTGTCTATCTTGGTTTAGTTATACAAATCTTTGGTATCTCATATTTTGAGATAGTATCGACATTTTTCATTTTTTTCGGGTGGCGGGAATGAGCTTCCATAGTTTTCCCCTAATATCTTTCATAAAATGTTTACGTAATTATTTCCTGATATGTTGCAATGTACAAAGCACTTGCCATTGCTATGTAATCTATTAAAAGTATTGATAATGTGAGACATAATGTTAATTGATTAAATACCTGTTCAGGTTGATATTATATATATATTTTTTACAACATTTGAACAGATGCCCGTTCAAGATACTACAAATCAATGTACTCTCAAAAGTTGACTCACAAAAATAACAAAAACAAAAGAGGACGTGTCAAATCGTAATTCCACCACTAGAGTTATCCTGTGTAAAAATCAGTCCTGCTATTTTAATGTTGGCGCTGTGTTTACCTCTCCCCAATCCTGTGCTGTGTGGCCAGGCCAGCTGGACGTAAACCTTGCCGTAATCCAGACAGTCTAAACTGTCCCGGAAATACAAATGTAAGGTATTTTACATTGAATCCTTCGCGGATTTATACAGATACATATTTTATTAATACTGTAGTGACGGTAAGTTAGACATTTATTTATTAAAAACATGTGTTACTTCAATGAAAATATTACGGTTAGCTAACACCTAGCTATCTACTGTAACGTTAGTTTATGTCGCTGGACCAGTTTTATGAACATGGCGCGTTCTGAAAACAACGGTTCTAACTAACGTTCATATTTTCAGTGCACGTTTTGGTAGTTTCTTTGCTACTGTCTAACAACTATATTTTATTTGTTTACGTGGCTAATACAATCATGTTTAAAAGCTAACGTTAAATAGCTAGCTAGCTCATAGAGAACTGCTTTGCTTTCCAGATCCTGCTAACTAACGTTAGCTAGCTTGCTAACAATTATGTTGTCGAACCATTTTTAGGTTGATAGCTTCAGCAGTTTATAACAAGCCATGATTATTTAGGTATTTTAGCTAACTAATGTTTTGACAAGTTTTATTTGACACACGCATTGGAGATGACCTTAACCAAACGTTACCTAAATAGCTAACCCCATATACGTAGTACTAGCTAACTATCAAGCTGACAACATTAGCCAGCTAACTAGCTAGCAAACTGGGAGTGGGAGCTACCATTTAGCAAGTTTCGTCGTGAGGCCTTGGCTGTCTTTGTTGAAATATCCACGGACTGTGTTGAATACTTAATCTGGAAATGAGGCCAGGGATTGGTCTGGGGAAGAGGCACATTTACCCGCTCTCCCCAACTACACTATCAATGTGCGAATAGTTGGCCGGACAAAATTTAAAACAGCCACGATAAAGCTCATTAATGCATCCAACAAAAATAATCCTTAATCCTTTTTTTATATCTTCAAAATAGTATTTATTGACTAAGTTTTAGTTAGCCCATCAGCTTTTTCACAGCCACAGGACCTCCTCCTTTAGGATGTTTGTCTCGCATACTATTATTCGCGGTGATTGTATTAGTGAATTGATTGTTTGGCTAATTTATCTATTCAGTAGATTAATTTCAGATTGTATAATTAATGTCTGCATCCTCTGTTGAGCACTGATTGTGTTGTAAAAGTGGAAACGGAGGTACAAAGGCTCTAAATAATAAAGTTGATCTTATTGCCACTACTAGACCTACCTTTTATGATTATAAACTCTGATTTTTGATGATGGGAGTGTTGTGCTCCTGGACACCTAGCAGCCTAATTGATGGGGGAGTGTAGAACCTCCACCTCTGTTGTCATGACATTATGTAGTGTCAGTCCCTAGAAGGAGGTGTGTGCAGGTAGCAGCTGTGAGCGCTTGCTGTTACCTATGTTGTGTCCCAAATGGCACCGTATTCCATATTTAGTGCTCTACTTTTGACCAGGGTCCAGGGCTTTGGTCCAAAGTAGTGCACTATATGGGGAATATGGTACCTTTTGGGACGCAACCTTTGTAAGGTGCCAGCGGATGTAGAGTTGGAGTGCAAAGTAGTGCCCTGGCACCAAGGCACAGGTGACTCCTATTAACACCTACTCTGGATTGCATAGCATGGGGTATCACATTGCTCACTGTCACCTCTACTCCTCTCAGCTCTTATTCACCTTCTCTCTGCAGGCTGCTAGTCAGACATTGGAAAAGACATGATTTTACAGTGATTTACAGTCTGTCGTCAATCCTCAAGTTTGGATTGCATGACCATCAATGGTTCGTTCCGGTCTTAACGGGGTGGCTCTCCCATAGGCACCAATGCGATAGCAGCTGGGTCTGGTCTGGTCTGCTTAGTTTATTGGGAGGGGCTCCCGAGTGGTGCAGAGATCTAAGGCACTATCTCAGTGCAAGAGGCGTCACTACAGACCCTGGTTTGATTCCAGGCAGTAACACAACCTGGCCGTGATTGGGAGTCTTATAGGGCGGCACACAATTGGCCCAGTGTTGGCCGGGGTAGGCCATCGTTGTAAATAAGAATTTGCCCCAATAAAAATATTTGAAGCAGAAAAAAGGAGTAGGATGTCTCGCTTCCTCTTCCTTCACTGACACAATTTCCTCTCAGATTATAGCTGAACTATGCCTCTTTGAGCCTCCATCCAATAGACTAAAATCTCTTGATTAGGTGGTTAAGTGTTGAACTAAGATAGCTTTTTAAACAAGGTCTACTTTTTTATTTGTATTCGCTCGCTTGAATCACTTAAAAAAAAAAAAACATGTAGGCTTCACGTACAAGATGACATGGTTATTGTAAGCACTGGATGTGCGGGCCTTAATTTGTGAAATTTGGCTCACATTTCAATATCACATGCTTTTTAATCTGACAATGATCAGTTGAAGCCAAATATGAAGTAGGCTACATTATATGTATTTATGCTATTTCCTCATGTCTGGCCCAATGAAGTGCCAAAATGTTCAGTAAACTGGTGTGAACAGTTAGTAAACCATGCTCATTATTTCGTCCTTTGGTGTTTAAATGTTAGTTGAACAAAAGTATTTATGGATTTGCATTCTGTTTGCGAAGTCTGTGGACTAAAATTAGCACATGGTGAGCTTGGAACAGCTGTTTTTTATATTGACATTTTACATTTCGTGGAAAGTTACTTTCATTGTTAAAGTAAAATAAATCGCTGGAGGACGTCTTTAAGAAGAGCAATGCGTAAAATTGGATTTGAAACAATTAACAGGATGCAGAGAGGAGGCAAACTGCTATTGTTCTTGAGTAATATTATATTTCCTTACAGTTTACTGGTTTTATGACAGTGCTGTGAAATGGCACTCCTTTCATTGTTTCTTTTGCAATAACAATGTTTTTTTTTTAGGAGTATGTTTTTCTTCTCTCACTGAATAGCCTAGAACAGGTGGAGGCAACCCTGTTCCTGGAGTGCTGCAGGTATCGCTGGATTTTGTTCCAACTAAGCACCACACCTGATCAAATGAGCTAATTGCTGCACTCCAGGACTAGGGTTGCCTTCTCCTGGCCTAGAATCTTGATGTTGGCCATTTCTACTTCAGCTGATTCCTCTTACGTTGCAGTGTTTAAGGGAATGATAAAAAAACGAAGCCCAATAGAACTAGACTTGGCCATACAGAATAGTGTATTTTAGGATTACATTTTACATTTAGCAGACACTCTTATCCAGAGCGATTTACATGAGCAATTAGGCCTAAGTGCCTTGCCCAAGAGCACATCGGCAGAGTTTCCACCTAGTAGGCTCTGGGATTCAAACCAGCAACCTTTCGGTTACTGGCCCAACGCTCTTAACAGCTAGGCTACCTGCCGGCCATGCGAAGCCCCCTGTGTCACTCGCATGATCAGAGCTGTGTTGTGTCATCATGGACAACGGGCACGTTTCTGAGGTCAGGAATTTCTGAGATGGAAATAGACATGATTGGGTTGACCAATCTTGGTCCTGGAGGGCTTTGGAACCTGCAGATTATTTTAGTTTCTTATCCTGGAAGATGGCTGGAGGTAGCCTGATGGAACCAGCCTGATTGCTGCGTTCACTGTTCTGTTGACGTCAGTGAAATAGAATAGTGAACGCAGCGATCAGGATGGTTACACCAGGCTAGTCTGAAGGTTTCTTCACTTGGGCTGAAAGGGGTGAAAAAAAAACGTTCACTGTTCATTTCCTGATTTTGAAATTGACGCATTCCAAGTATGTTCCACAGTGTTTTAAAGAAGTAGCCTAATGGTTTGAAACATTACTCCTTTCCCATTCCTTGCAGGTGTCATGAATAAAGAGATCATGTCACGTGTGGTGAAGAAGAGGCAGGCGGATCCAAAGGTGGTCCAGTACGTGTGGGCCGCCATTGAGGTCATCCGCAACCAGAAACAAATTGCCAACATGGACAGGATCTCAAAGTAAGTATTCCAGTTTATTCTAATTCTCTTCCAATATGCTTGGAAAGTGGAGACGTCACAAACACCCCCCCCCCCCCCCCCCCCCCAAAAAATTGTCTTAAACATTGGAGACGCCTTGCCTTTTTGTAGACAAAATGACGAGGTGTCTCCAGTTGTTTACATTTGTGATGCACCTTCCATGCATATTCACTTTCAATACATATTGAGTGTGGATGGCTGGATGGATGGTTGTTGGTCTTAGCCACTGCTTTCAGGGTCATGCTTGATCAGTAGGTGAAATGATGACAGTTTCATGGTTCAATACTTGATATTGAATTCCTTTTGCTTATTGCCATTCAGACCATAAATGAATTCTAATAACCTATATTGCAGCTTCCATTGTAGCATCAGACCTTGATTAATATATTATTTGATTTAGACCGATTTAGGTCATATTATATTGTTTTATTCTATGTCTTCATCACGTAATATTCTTACTGTCTAGTCTAAATTAATTAATGCTGAAACCCATGTCTGATCAGTCCTTATTATGGAATAGGAATATGGCTAATTGAAATCCTCAGGCAGACAGAGAGCCCTGGGAGTTGGCCACAAGCAGAATGAATGGCACAGGGTGGCTGTTGTCATGGAGATAAAGCAAAGAAATTCAATGGCAGGCCCCTGCTGAACTGTCTTAAGGTCTTAAAATACATTTAGTATTTGAATGGATGAGGTGGTGACATTGAGAGCCCAGGAAAATACAGTTAAATATGAAAATGAAGGCAGTTGGTACAGGAGGGGAGATTGTGTTATAATCTCTTTACATTAGATGTGAAAAGGCTTCGTCTGTCTTTGTCGGACAAAAAGGGTTGGCGGCACAGTCATTAGTGGTATTGTCCCAACTAGTCCACGTAAGGGGTTGCACTGTGATGATGTGGTGTTCCCAATGCAGGTAGCAGTATTCTTCTGCAGGATAGGATAGGCTAGGCTCTACTTCAAGATTTAAAATGGGCTATCTTTGGCACTCTTGTCTGCTTCTGTTTTGTTCTGTTCTCCCCATTTCCTTGTAAATTGCATATTTGGCTGCTCCTTCTGATGTGAATGGGTTTCCCCTTGGTTGAGTTGTTAAGAGAATGCAGGCAGGCAGAGGCAGTGATGTTGGTGTGTTTTGCCTGTGCAGGTACCTGAGCCGTGTGTTTGGCATGCACCCCAAGGAGACAGCCAGGCAGCTGAGTCTGGCAGTGAAGGATGGCTTGGTGGTGGAGACTCTCACTGTGGGCTGTAAGGGCTCCAAGGCCGGCATCGAGCAGGAGGGCTACTGGTTGCCTGGAGACGAGCAGGTAAGAGAGGGGTTTTATTTACCCTGTAGTGATAACCCAATCCCCAGCAGTCCTTGCTGGTTTCTTCATCATCAACACCTATTACGCCTATCTCCCTCATCAACACCTCTATGGTTCAGAGGAAAATGTACTTAGTTTCATATTTACTTCAAGGAATTCTGCCTTTATTCAATGTTTTTTTATTTGTAAGGAGTTTTTGCTTATTAATACATCAGTCATTCAGAGGTGTTGTGAACTATAGCACTGAATTCAGCAGTGATTATAATGACCTGGTGATTCAAGTCATGCTGCTCTCTTACCAATTTGTATGTGAAGCTGACTCATAGGTTTGATGACGATGCACACATTATTTTAGTACTGTAGCTCTGCTATGCACCAAACACACTGACCCCACACAGTACAGTCAAAGTTAGCACTGCTCAAAGAGAACTCAATTGATTATAGCAGCAGGACTTTAAACACTGCTTTCTGGATCACTTGCAATCACACAGGAGCCGAAGGCTGAAGGAAGCAAGGTAAGGTTGCATTTTTGTTTTTTTTATTTTTGTTTGATTTGTTCTGCTTTTATCTCTTTTTATTTTACTAACATCATTCCGCTACAAATCACTTCTGCCACTTCCGCAGCGCATTCTGGGATTTGATGGAATCTTTTTAGAGCCGCATACTCTTTAACATAAAATCAGACAACAAAAGACTAATTGAATTATCTGTTTAAAAATATGATTTATGAAGTATTTTCAGTTGTAATGGTTAACCATTTATGTCACACCCAGTAGCTTTAACACGAGATGCTGGTATTAAATGTAAAAAGCTTCCAGAAAGCCCAGTGTAGCGCTGTGTCTCGGTGGCCCAATTTCTTGCGGAATGGATCAGTCACTTCCTTTTAAATATTTGCTCGCTACTTATCTACACATGGAACGTTGCTTCAAAAATAGCCAAAAAAAACTAATAAACACTGCCAGGGTTCCATACAGTGAAAGCTGTTATCTTCATGGCTTTGTTTGACACATACTTCAAAATAATTCTCCAAAGAGAGAGTCTCTGAAGAAAAGTTTCAGAATCATAGTAGCACATTTCAATGTCATGTCTTTTGCGTGAAATTACCAGCAATGCCAACATAGCTGCAGGTTTGTAGCAAGCATATATGATGTGTGTAATAGATGTAGTTTTGCTGATGGTGGTGGTAGTAGTAACTCCTCAGGGAGGGGTGTGTAGCTTAATTCCTCTGTGTTATGATCTCTGTGACTCCAGCATGACTTTGGTTTGATGAACAGGGTGTATGGTGGTGTGTTGTCTATTCTATGGTTGCATCCCAAAAGGCACCCTATTCCCTATGTAGTACACTACTTTTGACCAGGACCTATGGGGGTCCCTGGTCAAAAGTAGTGCGCTATAGAGAATATGGTGCCATTGGGATACAGCCTTATATATGCCTGACTGTCCTTAGAAATGTTAGCTGACTGATTTTCATAGGTCAGCATCTCTGATGTATTGTCTGCCTGAAGAAGGGCGACGCAATTACAGTACATTTCAGAGTTCCATTGTCTCACTTACACTACATTACAGAGTTCCATTGTCTCAATTACACTACATTACAGAGTTCCATTGTCTCACTTACACTACATTACAGAGTTCCATTGTCTCACTTACACTACATTACAGAGTTCCATTGTCTCACTTACACTACATTACAGAGTTCCATTGTCTCACTTACACTACATTACAGAGTTCCATTGTCTCAATTACACTACATTACAGAGTTCCATTGTCTCAATTACACTACATTACAGAGTTCCATTGTCTCAATTACACTACATTAGAGTTCCATTGTCTCAATTACACTACATTACAGAGTTCCATTGTCAGTTTTATGAACATGGCGCGTTCTGAAAACAACGATTCTAACTAACATTCATATTTTCTGTGCACGTTTTGGTAGTTTCTTTGCTACTGTCTAACAACTATATTGTATTTGTTTACGATACGTGGCTAATACAGTCATGTTTAAAAGCTAACGTTAAATAGCTAGCTAGCTCATACAGAACTGCTGTGAATTGATCGTTTGGCTAATTTACCTATTCAGTAGATTAATTTCAGATTGTATAATGTATGTCTGCATCCTCTGTTGAGCACTGATTGTGTTGTAAAAGTGGAAACGGAGGTACAGCTGAACCTTGAGGAAAACAACATTCATGATGCATAGCTACATTTGATAAACAAAGGCTCTAAATAATATAGTTGATCTTATTGCCACTACTAGACCTACCTTTTATGATTATAAACTCTGATTTTTGATGATGGGAGTGTTGTGCTCCTGGACACCTAGCAGCCTAATTGATGGGGGAGTGTAGAACCTCCACCTCTGTTGTCATGACATTATGTAGTGTCAGTCCCTAGAAGGAGGTGTGTGCAGGTAGCAGCTGTGAGCGCTTGCTGTTACCTATGTGGTGTCCCAAATGGCACTGTATTCCATATTTAGTGCTCTAATTTTGACCAGGGTCCAGGGCTTTGGTCCAAAGTAGTGCACTATATGGGGAATAGGGTGACATTTGGGACATACCATAGGTAACAGCAAGCGCTCACAGCTGCTACCTGCACACAATTGGCCCAGCGTTGGCCATCATTGTAAATAAGAATTTGCTCTTAACTGACTTGCCTAGTTAAATTAAGGTTCAATAAAAATATATGAACCAGAAAAAATGTGCGAGTAGCATGTCTCACTTCCTCTTCCTTTACTGACACAACTTCCTCTCAGATTATAGTTTTTTTTTTTAAAGGTCTTATTTTTTTGTATTTTTTTTGTATTCGCTCACTTGAATCACTTAAAAAACAAAAACATGTAGGCTTCACGTACAAGATGACATGGTTATTGTAAGTACTGGATGTGCAGGGCCTTAATTTGTGAAATTGATTACACTACATTACAGAGTTCCATTGTCTCAATTACACTACTTTACAGAGTTCCATTGTCTCAATTACACTACTTTACAGAGTTCCATTGTCTCAATTACACTACTTTACAGAGTTCCCTTGTCTCAATTACACTACTTTACAGAGTTCCATTGTCTCAAGCGCCTGAATTCAATCCAACTGTCGTGTTTCTGTCCTTGAAGTGACCA
Organism: Thymallus thymallus; assembly: GCA_023634145.1. Taxonomy (NCBI): domain Eukaryota; kingdom Metazoa; phylum Chordata; class Actinopteri; order Salmoniformes; family Salmonidae; genus Thymallus; species Thymallus thymallus. The sequence continues at coordinate 12,983,006 of CM042383.1, read as the reverse complement.
GGGCTTGCATCCCAAATGGCACCCTATTCCCTATATAGTGCACTACTTTTGGCCCTGGCCCATAGGGGGATGGAATGTTTCTTTCCTCCCCAACAACAGCAGTATTCGTTGATATTCCTCACCACTGATCATAAACTTACATGCTGACCAAACCGTCTCTGTGTCTGCGTGCGCATGCTGGTATCCCCACCATGACACACAAGTTAAAATACCAAAACCAACTATATTAATTTGGGGACAGGTCGAAAAACAGAACATTCATGGGCATTTAGCTAGCTTGCTGTTGCTAGCTAATTTGTCTTGAGAGACATTGGGTTGTTTTTTACCTGAAATTCATATGGTCCTTTTTTCTTTTTGCTGGATCTTTTGTAATTAACAGATATTTTTTAGTTAGTTTTCTTTGATTAATCATCTTCGGATTTTATAAATGGTCACCAACTTTAAGGTGCATTTCCACCACCTGGACTGGAGTGTGGACCTCGTTCATACAGTATTTCAATCACCCATGTGGGAATATGAGTAGATGGAAGAGGTGTGGACTTGCAGCGGTTCAAGTGTCTAAAATAGAACCAAGTTCTATTTTAGCACCTGGCGACGTTGACGCGTGTGAGCAGTTTGGATGAAATGATTGAATAACATGTTTGTGTAAATGTATCTTGCAACACTCGCTCACACAACGAGGCCGTTTTGGTCAGCATGTTGGAGGATCAACGCTTGATAAATACATTCCGAAGTAAATCCATAATGGACCAAATTCATATTGGATTTAATCCAGGCACGCCCATTTATTATTATTTAGACTTCTTGTTTACGATATTCCATATCCTGAACTGTGCATCTTAGTTCTGGTTTGCTCAGTTAATCAGAACAGAGTGGCAGAATGGGTTGTTGATGGATGTGTTTGAGGTGAAGCTCAGTGGGGAAAGCCAAATAGCACCCTATTCCCTAGTTAAAGCACGACAAGGGCCCATAGCACTCTGGTCAATAGTAGTGCACTTTATATAGAGAATAGGGTGCCATTTGGGACACAGGCAGTGTCTTCAGGTCTGGCCTTAGCTAGTAGCTACATGCTTATGTATTTTGAATGCAGGGAGGGCAATGTGGCCTGTATTTCTAATAATCTCTCCTGCGAGGAATGGGTCTGTGGTGTGTCTATAGGGAGGCTGGCTCAGCTAGCCTGCAGCAGTGCAGATTGCTGGTGCCTGCATAATGGCACTCTATTATTCCCTATATAGTTCACTACTTTTGGCCAGGGCCCATAGGGTTCTAGTAAAAAGTAGTGTACTATGTAGGGAATAGGGTGCTATTTAAGAGGGAGCCCTGGGCTGGCTTATGTAATAGATAGACCTGTGCTTCCAGGCACATCTCTGCTCAGCCTGCTCTTTCTCTGCCTGGCGTGTCCCAGCTTGAGACTGTTGACAGTGTTATTGGGGTTGGGAGACAGCGTGAGCCAAACTGAGTCGGCCTTACAGGTTCTAGCTAGAACCTCCCCTCCCCTCCTCACAACCCCTCTGCTCTTGTTGACCGTTTAGACAAGGCTCATTCCCCCTCCAAAAAGTTTTTCCTCCGCAGTTTTAGGGAGTCAATTATTACAATTCTACAAAATATATATATAATTGCTTTGTTTAGTAATGTCAATCAGGCTAACATATTATATATTTCTTATTTAAACAAATTATACTCCCTTATGTTATTGTACATGTGCAACAGCCTTTTTTGTTTTCTTACATGAGGATGTTGATGTCCTTCACTTGATTTAATCTCTGCAATAACCACCACACTGTAACATCATGCCAGTGTGCTGGTGATATTTAACACCAAGTGAGGTAGGCTATGTTACACTGTAGGAAGCATCATCGGGAATAGACTGCTTCCCCATAGGCCTCACCTTTTGAAGTCACAACCTTTTCATTCAGAATACAATAGGACAGGGACACGGCGTGGACCGTGAAGTACCCTTCTACACTTGACTTGACTGTGCAGTGTGATTGGGCCATGCGCATATAGCAGAGCTGAACACCACCAACAGACTAGGTCTCACCTGGAAAGAGCCGTCCAAAATAACCCTGGATAGAGAACGGAGGGACCTTGTGGAGGCCTTGGTGGGATGAGGCCTAAATAAAAACGTATTGCCTCTGGCAGAGCTTGCTTCACATCAGGCTCTCATGGCCCACTAGGCTGCCGTTGTGCACTCTCCTTTTGTCCTTCCAGACAGTATCACAACCGGCAATGATTGGGAGTCCCATTGGGCTCCCAAGTGGCGCAGTGGTCTAAGACACTGCATTTCACTACAGACAACCTGGTTCGAATCCAGACTGTATCACAATCGGCTGTGATTGCGAGTCCCATAGGGGGGCGCACAATTGGCCCGGCGTCGTCCGAGTTTGCCCGGTGTAGGCTGTCATTGTAAATAAGAATTTGTTCTTAACTAACTTGCCTAGTTAAATAAAGGTTCAATATGGCTATTTGGGCTCCTCCTCTCTGCTCCCCTGTGATGGAGTGCTCTCCAGCTCACTAGGTTTAAACAGAGCACGTGCAACAGAGCCTAGATAGAGTTTGAGGGAAGGACACTAGGATTCTGCACTGATGGAGTGTAGTAGGTTAGGTTGTCCTGAGTTAATCACCTCGACTAGGATGCTTTTATTCCTTCCTTAATCTGAAAGAAAGGGTTTTGTGGGAAGGTGTTGGCTAGTTGTTGACATGTTGCAATGTTCCTCTACCACTCCAGACTATGAGGAGGAGTGTGACTGTTGGTTTGAATCGCAGGCAGGCAGGTGGTTTCTAGTTATATGCCTCTTAGTGAAACTTGTAACAAGACTATAGTAAATCATGACTAATGCTTTGAGCCGCAGGTTCAGGTTGGCAGGAATTTGCCCCACCCTTCCCTAGCTTCCATCAGCCTTTCATGCATGCATGATCATATCAGGATTTAATATAAACTTTGGTTGCTTCCTAAAAGGCACCCCATTTCCATTTATAGTGCACTACTTTTGACCAGGTGAATAGGGCTCTGGTCAAAAGTTGGGCACTATATAGGGAATAGGGTGCCATTTGGGAGGCAAGCTTCATCTAGCCTCAGAACACAGAGGGGGAACTTGATGTGAAATATAAGATATGTGTGCTAATAATTACCTTCCAGTAAGCAAACGTTTCCCAAATGGTCACACATTAGCCTCAGGCCTACAGATTAAGTCGGAAGTTTACATACACTTAGGTTGAAGTCATTAACTCATTTTTCAACCGCTCCACAGATTTCATGTTAACAAACTATAGTTTTGGCAAGTCGGTTAGGACATCTAATTTGTGCATGACACAAGTAATTCTTCCAACTCTTTACAGACAGATTATTTCACTTATAATTCACTATATCACAATTCCAGTGGGTCAGAAGTTTACATACACTAAGTTGACTATGCCTTTAAACAGCTTGGAAAATTCCAGAAAATGATGTCATGGCTTTAGAAGCTTCTGATAGGCTAATTGACATAATTTGAGTCAATTGGAGGTGTACCTGTGGATGTATTTCAAGTCCTACTTTCAAACTCAGTGCCTCTTTCCTCGACACATGGGAAAATCAAGGCCTCAGAAAACAAATTGTAGAACTCCACAGGTCTGGTTCATCGTTGGGAGCAATTCCAAACACCTGAAGGTACCACGTTCATCTGTACAAACAATAGTATGCAAGTATAAACACCACGGGACCACGCATCCGTCATACCGCTCAGGAAGGAGACGCGTTCTGTCTCCTAGAGTTGAACGTACTTTGGTGCGAAAAGTGCAAATCAATCCCAGAACAACAGCAAAGAACCTTGTGAAGATGCTGTAGGAAACAGGTACAAAAGTATCTATATCCACAGTAAAACGAGTCCTACATCGACATAAACTGAAAGGCCGCTCAGCAAGGAAGAAGCCACTGCTCCAAAACCGCCATAAAAAAGCCAGACTACGGTTTGCAACTGCACATTGGGACAAAGATTGTACTGTTTGGAGAAATGTCCTCTGGTCTGATTTAAACAAAAATAGAACTGTTTGGCCATAATGACCATCGTTATGTTTGGAGGAAAAAAGGAGGAGGCTTGCAAGCTGAAGATCACCATCCCAACCGTGAAGCACGGGTGTGGCAGCATCATGTTGTGGGGGTGCTTTGCTGCCGGAGGGGCTGGTGCACTTCACAAAACAGATGGCATCATGAGGAAGGAAAATTATGTGGATATATTGAAGCAACATCTCAAGACATCAGTCAGGAAGTTAAAGCTTGGTCGCAAATGGGTCTTCCAAAGTTGTGGCAAAATGGCTTAAGGACAACAAAGTCAAGGGACCTCAATCCAATAGAAACTGTGCGCAGAACTGAAAAAGTGTGTGTGAGCAAGGAGGCCTACAAACCTGACTGTTACACCAGTTCTGTCAGGAGGAATGGGCCAAAATGTATTGTGGAAGGCTACCCGAAACGTTTGACCCAAGTTAAACAATTTAAAGGCAATGCTACCAAATACTAATTGAGTGTATGTAAACTTCTGACCCACTGGGAATGTGATGAAAGAAATAAAAGCTGAAATAAATAATTCTCTCTCCTATTATTCAGACATTTCACATTCTTAAAATAAAGGATTGATCCTAACTGACTTAAGACTGAAATTTTACTAGGATTAAATGTCAGGAATTATGAAATACTGAGTTTAAATGTGTTTGGCTAAGGCGTATGTAAACTTCCGACATCAACTGTATATACTCTCAGCCTTCCTTCCAATGAGGTTTATTTAAGAGATTGCCCTTTAAATCATTGGCTTGCACAGGGGTTATGTTACACAATCCACTGTACACACACTGTTTATTTGATAGTTAATTAATCAATGATGGGGGTGTTTAATTGCAGACGGAGAACGAGCCGCAGGAGGAGGTCAGTCAGAATTCACTAACTAAACATTCAGTAACTGTTGTTGTGATATAATGTTTGTATAGGCTACCAGTAAAAACATGACGATTGTGATTTTGAATAGTTTTTATTTGATTTAACATTGATTTATACAGGAAGTCCAATTGAGGTCAGAAGACCTCTTTTCCAAGGGCGACCTGGATATAAGATAAATATGTATAGATAAAATAACTGTGGTGTGTGTTGTGGAACAGCTGGTGAAAGTGGGTCCAGGAGTGGCCCCCTGGCTGGGGGTGTAGACTAGTCTCTAGCAGCCCAGACAGCAGGTCAGGTCGGTGCGGAGGGGGGGCACCGATCACTGTGCTCCGTATGTTTCAGGAATGGGAGGCGGAGAGCCATGACTGGTACTGCTTCGAGTGCCACCTGCCCGGAGATGTGCTGGTGTGTGACAACTGCTTCCGTGTCTATCACCTCAAATGCCTGTCTGAGGAGTACAAGCCCCGGGACAGCGGATCCAACTGGCAGTGTGTCGTGTGCAGGGTAGGTACTCGATGTTGGCCTGCTGGTGCTGTCTAGCCTGTCTGTGTGTAAGCCAGACATATAGTACCTTTTAGAAAGTTAATAATTGATCATACTGTTTTTCACTTATTAGATAAATATAATTTAATGGGACCAGTACTATCCCTGTGACCTAACCCTGTTCTGTCTCCTGTCCTGTCTTCTCTCCTTCCTGTCTGTTTTGTCTCCGGTCTTGTCTGCTCTGTCTCCTGTCTTGTCTGCTCTGTCTCCTGTCCTGTCTTGTCTCCTTCCTACCTGTTCTGTCTCTTGTCCTGTCTTGTCTCTTTCCTGTCTGCTCTGTCTCCTGTCTTGTCTCCTTCCTGTCTGCTCTGTCTCCTGTCCTGTCTGCCCTCGCTCTCTCGTCTCTCTCCTCTCTCTCCACTGTATTGCAGACAGTCTATTTCCTCCTCTTATTGTTGGCATAATTTATGATATCCAATATACTGTACACAGTCAGCTCTCATCAGTTATAACCCACTGCTGATTCCATATGGTTTGAATATAGAGCTGGATGGGTTACATACTGTTCTCTCTCTCGCTCTCTCTCTCTCTCTCTCTCTCTCTCTCTCTCTCTCTCTCTCTCTCTCTCTCATTCTGCAGGGTAGTAAAAAGAAGAACCTGAACAAGCAGGAGATGTGCAAATACCTGCGTTTTATCATTCAGCGCATGAAAGAGAGGGTGAGTGTTCCATGGAACAGTTAGTTTTGTGTTCAGCGTAGGTATGTAGGACCAGGCTTTGGCACTGGTTGCATCCCAAATGGCACCATATACCTTTGACCAGCCTTCCCATAGGGCTCTGGTCAAAAGTAGTGCACTATATAGGGTATAGATTGCCGTTTGGGAGTCAACCACCATATTGAATCAGAGCACGACCATGTTTCATACCACTTTAAATCAAGTCCTCTTCGTCCATAAAAATGGTATTAAATCTATTTTTGGGGGCGGGCTTGCAGGCCGTGGACCTGAACAAGAAAGGCAAAGACACTAAACACCCGATGTACAGAAGGCTCATCCACACCGCGCTGGACGTCACCAACATTCAGGAGGTAACTAAGTAGCCATAATACACTGCTGAACACAGGGTTTCACACTGGATCTGTCCCAAATGGCATCATATTCCCTGTGTAGTGCACTTATTTTGACCAGAGTAATTTGGGACACATTCAGGATTTCACACTATTATTTAGTTATGGAAGACCGAGCCAGGACAGAGACAAAAAAACAGCTTCTATCACCAGGCCATCAGACTGTTTTAACAGCCATCACTAGCCGCCTACCAAGTGATGCACACTCACTGACACAAAACACACACACGCAAACTACGACACACACACACAGCCAACACTGCTGTCCCATGTTATAGAGACATTAAACCACTGGACACTTCCCGTTTCACACTGTATTTAAATACTGTATTCTCAACATGGCGCATTCTAATATCTCTACTACTGTACATTGTATTTTAGTTACACTGTTTATACACCGCATTTTTATGTATATGCTGGATTCTTGACATAGCTCACTGCTGTACATATCATTCTTAGTATCTTGTGTAAATTAATCGGTGTATACACGTATAGATTGCATTTGGATTACTGTTACACTGCTATTTGGGTTGTTAATTAGATTCCTTATGACGTTTCTTGATTTAAATTGTTTTAATTATTTATGTACATGATTGACATTTTACTGCATTGTTAGGAGCTATTAACATAAGCATTTCGCTGCACCTGATAAACTGTGTATGCGACCAATAAACTTTGATTTGAATTACCTGCCCTTTGAACCTTTCATGATAAATTGTATACTGTTGAATCCTTTAGTTTGTCCAATGTCGAATGTAGGCTACTGTCCGAAAATACCACTGTCCACCGGCGTCTTCTGACATCCGATCTTCCTTAAGATCTTTTTCATGTTGTTCATAATGTAATAAGCATCCCCATGGTTGTCTCAAATGGTACCCTATTCCAGGTCAAAAGTAGTGCACTACAGTGCATTGGGTTATTTTCCCTCATCAATCTACACACTACCCCATAATGAAAAAGCAAAAACAGGTTTACTGAAATGTTTGCAAATGTATTAAAAATAAAAACTGAAATATCACATTTGCATAAGTATTCAGACCCTTTACTCAGTACTTTGTTGAAGCACCTTTGGCAGTGATTACAGCATCGAGTCTTCTTTGGTATGACGCTACAAGCTTGGCACACCTGTATTTGGGGAGTTTCTCCCATTCTCTACAGATCCTCTCAAGCTCTGTCAGATTGGATGGGGAGCGTCGCTGCACAGCTATTTTCAGGTCTCTCCAGAGATGTTCGATCGGTTTCACGTCTGGACTCTGGCTGGGCCACTCAAGGACATTCAGAGACTTGTCCCAAGGCCACTCCTGCGTTGTCTTGGCTGTGTGCTTAGGGTCGTTGTCCTGTTGGAAGGTGAACCTTCGCCCCAGTCTGAGGTCCTGAGCGTTCTGGAGCAGGTTTTCATCAAGGATCTCTCTGTACGTTGCTCCGTTCATCGTTCCCTCGATCCTGACTAGACTCCCAGTCCATGCCACTGAAAAACATCCACACAGCATGATGATGCTGCCACCACCATGCTTCACCGTAGGGATGGTATTAACCAGGTGATGAGCAGTGCCTGGTTTCCTCAAGATGTGACGCTTGGCATTCAGGCCAAAGCGTTCAATCTTGGTTTCATCAGACCAGAGAATCATGTTTCTCATGGTCTGAGAGTCCTTTAGGTGCCTTTTGGCAAACTCCAAGGGCTGTCGTGTCTGTTACTGAGGAGTGGCTTCTGTCTGGCCACTCTACCATAAAGGCCTGAATGATGCATTGATGGATGTCCTTCTGGAAGGTTCTCCCATCTCCACAGAGGAACTCTGGAGCTCTGTCAGAGTGACCAAGCAGCCAGCTCTAGGAAGAGTCTTGGTGGTTCCAAACTTCTCCCATTTAAAAATGATAGAGGCCACTGTGTTCTTGAGGACCTTCAATGCTGCAGAAATGTTTTTTTTAAACTTTTGCCTCGACACAATCCTGTCTCTGACCTCAATGGACAATTCCTTCAACCTCATGGCTTAGTTTTTGCTCTGACATGCACTGTCAACGGTGGGACCTTATAGACAGGTTTGTGCCTTTACAAATCATGTTCAATCAATTGAATTTACCACAGGTGGACTTGTAGAAACATCTCAAGGATGGTCAATGGAAACAGGATGCAACTGAACTCAATTTCGAAATCTGTTAGCAAAGGGTCTGAATACTTATGTAAATAAGTATTCTTTTAAATAAATGTGCACATTTCCAAAAACCTGTTTTTTCACTTAGTCATTATGGGGTATTGTGTGTAGATTGATGAGAAAAAATTATATAATCCATTGTAGAAATAAGGCTGTAACGTAACAAAATATGGAAAAAGTCAAGGGGTCTGAATACTTTCTGAATGCACTGTATATAGGGAATAGGGAGTTATTTGGCCCATGATGTTTGGTGAGGGTCTGTGTAAGGGCATGTCAGATGTAGCCCAGTATAAAGCTGTGATTGTGTAGCTGAGGTTACAGGCTATCAGATGTCTTCTCCTCACAGCGAGGGGGGTCAATAAGGTCTCCTCTGCACTGTGATCACTGGTGCATCCCGCCGGCCAAGCCCTGCCTGCCAAATAGGCTGGAAAACAGCACAGTGCTCCCTGCCATTGGCCCAGGGACCTATTCATTAGTGCACAAAAAAACTGGTGTTTCTTATTGGACAAGTTCAACTTAATCCCTCCCTGTTTCACTCAGTTTGGTGCTTAGTGAATATGGCCTCTGGAAAACAGCACTTGGGTCTCTGGATGTGTGGTGCACTCCCCTCCTCAGATCTCTTATGGTACTGCAACCACAACACACAGCCCCCTCTGCCCTGCCCAGTGTGAATAGGCCTCTTTGTGCTCTCTTGCTTGCTCTCTCTCTTGCGCGCTCTCTCTTTTGCAGAACCTCACAGAGGGGAAATACAAGAGCTTCGATGAGTTCAAGGCAGACGCCCAGCTGATCGTGCACAACACCGCCATTTTGTTTGGAGGTGGGGGGGGCGTTCACAACCACTCTGTTGTCATGGGTTGAGTCCCAAATGGCACCCTATTCCCGTTATAGTGCACCATAGTGCTCTGGTCAAAAGTAGTGCACTATATAGGGAATAAGGTGCCATTTTGTACACAACCATGAAGAGCATATTACTATCAGATTTCCCTCCTCTTATTAATTGTAGCTGTAACATAAGACTGTATAGTTGTTGCAGAAATGACATTTTAGTAAGACCAAAAAAAACAAGGACAACCAAAGCTCTCCATGTAGTTGGAATGCCGTTATTGTGATGGCATGTTCAATAGAACAAAATCTTTAAAATGTACCCGAGTGGCGCAGTGGTCTAAGACACTGCATCTCAGTGCAAGAGGCGTCACTACAGTCCCTGGTTCGAATCCAGGCTGTATCACATCCGGCCGTGATTGGGAGTCCCATAGGGCGTCGCACAATTGGCCCAGCGTCGTCCGGGGTAGGCCGTCATTGTAAATAAGAATTTATTCTTAACTGACTTGCCTAGTAAATAAAGGTTAAATAAATTAATGTTTTTTTTATTTTCCCAACGTTAACAAAACCTGTTTTTGTTGCAGTGCATAGTGACCAGGCTGAAATAGCACGGTTGCTCTACAGTGACACATGCCATGAGGTAAACTGTTTTTAAAATATTCTGCACACAATATGACATTTGTCATCTGGTATTCTAGGTGGTTGTGTCTGAGTGGCACGGAAGCTGTTATCTCTCTATTCTCTTCTTCATTTTCTCTTGTCTCCTCTCTCTCTCTCCCCAGTTAAACGAGTTAATGCTATGTAAGAACTGTTTCTACCTGTCCAACGCTCGACCTGACAACTGGTTCTGCTACCCCTGTGTGAGTATGAATCCGTATTGGCGGATTGTTGAAGAACCACTATAGCCCAATAGAATTGCCCTAAGGGGACAAATAAAGTTGATTTGAATTGTATGTGTGTATTATCTTTGCTTGCGCTTGTTGTTGCAGACTCCTAATCACGAGGTGGTTTGGGCTAAGATGAAGGGCTTTGGCTACTGGCCGGCCAAGATCCTGCAGAGAGAGGACAATCAGGTGGACGTCCGCTTCTTTGGCCACCAGCACCAGAGGTCAGCCATCACACTGGACACTGAGCTGTATACAGAAACACAGTCGATCATCTTGCACTTCTTATCCAGAATCTCTAGCTGTAATATCCCCTGGCTATGGAGCTATGAGGGAGCCCTAACTGCTCTGACTGTTGTCTCCCCCCTCTCCTCGTCCCCAGAGCGTGGATCCCGGCAGACAACATCCAGGACATCAAGGTGTCTGTGCAGCAGCTGCAGGTGAAGCGCAGCGCGAGCTGGAAGAAGGCCTGTGATGAGCTGGAGCTGTCGCAGCGTTTCCAGAGGGAGGGCCGCTTCTGGAAGACCAAGATGGTGGAGAGGCTGGAGGAGAGGAGAGGAGACGGAGAGGAGAGGCTGACAGAGAGGCCGGAGGAGGCCGAGTCCTCCATCTCCTCCACCAGCAACAACAACGAGCAGGTCAAACATGTATGTATGCTGTGCTGCAATCGCTCACACACACACACACACACACACACACACACACACACACACAAAGATGCCTTTTTGCATATAGGCCCACAGCTCACTAACAGCTACTCTGGTAGTTGTGTTTATCAGCTCCACCTGGTGGCTGATTGATATAACAGGGCCTGTAATTTAATGACTTTTAATGATTGAGAATGTGAGGATCAACAGAACTTTTATATCCCTACACCATATGTGTAGTCATGGCTCTAGCTCTGGTGACAGAAACAGTGTACCTAACAGAGGTGTTAGAAATCTGTTAGATACGGCAGTTCTGTAATTTTTTCACAGCAGAAAGCAGACAGACAGGCAGACCGAGACCGACAGACAGACAGTCAGGAGCCTAAAGCAAAGAAGAGCCGTCGCAGTCAAGCTCCTGATCCCAAAGAGGAAGCCAGTGTAAGTATCCTAACACACTGCTGTTGTGTGGTCACTTCAGCCAGTGTATTACTAGTGTGGGTTTTATTGTGTGTGGGGGGGGTTAGTGTGTGTTTGTTTTAGTGTCTGTGTGTGTCCATTTCTCTATTTCTCACCCCATCCCCGTCCTCTCTCTCCCCCAGGACCCGGAGCCTGAGATGGAGGCTGTGAGCAGCAGCCAGGAGATCCCTGTGACGACGCCCCACCAGCCAGAGAAGCTATCGGTCTCCACGCAGACCAAGAAGGCCTCTGCCGCCTCGCCACGCACCCTGCACCGCAGCACCCAGACCACCTCCGACGGCGCCTGCCAAAACATGTGCCACGAGAAGTACACCAAGATCTTCAACGACGTCAAGGAAATGATGAAGGCCGACAACAAGAGGGAGACGGAGCGCGTGGTTCGAGAGGCCCTGGAGAAGGTGAGGGACTGGGTGATTGAGACGGAGGGGGTCCGAGAGGCCCTGGAGAAGGTGAGGGACTGGAGGATTGAGACAGAGGGGGTCCGAGAGACCCTGGAGAAGCTGAGGGACTGGGGGATTGAGACGGATGGGATCTGAGTGGAGCTGGGGCCGTACCAGGAGAGACAAGGGAAACATGGAGACTGACTCTGAGAAAAGCTTTTATTGAATTATTTGTCAAGAAAGAAACTAGCTAAAACATATGAGTATAGGACATCAATGTTTTAACCTGCACTAAAATTAGAGTTCTGACCACTGATCCAAAAGCTCAGAATATGCCTGGGCTGAGGGTCATTCTCTGTGGTGTCTCCTACAGTAAATTCAGAATATGCCTGAGCTGAGGGTCATTCTCTGTGGTGTGTCTCCAGTTACGTTCTGAGATGGAGGAGGAGAAGAGGCAGGCGGTGAGCAAGGCAGTGTCGGGGGCCCAGGCTGAGATGGAGAGAAAGTGTAAGATGGTGAAGGAGAAGTGTAAGGAGGAGCTGGTGGAGGAGGTGAAGAAGATGGTGGCCCAACACAAACAGCTACTCTCCACCACCAAGAAGAAGCAGTGGGTGAGTGAGACCCTTCTCTTTCCCCCGTTCTCTACTACACACAGCTCTATCTGTTAACACCAGTGTCTCACTCATTGAGACCTGAGGGGCTAAATCATAAAATATTTTGACACAAAGTTCTTTCATTGTGTTAGCTACATTCAGTGCAGAGGACACCACTACCCTGCTAAGCACATCCTTGACCTTTTCGTATTCTTAACTCCATAACCAAAAGCACATAAGTACTAGACATAGTAATATATCATGTATCAATTAAATACGACAATGACAGAACAAGGGAAAATGTGTTATTGTTATAGTGGTATTCACAAATTATCATAGTAATGTGTGTGTGTTTGTGTGTGTGTGCGCGTTAATCTTCCAGTGTTATAACTGTGAGGAGGAAGCCATGTACCACTGCTGCTGGAACACCTCCTACTGCTCCATCAAGTGTCAACAGGAGCACTGGCACGCTGACCACAAACGTACCTGCCGTAGGAAGAGATGAACAACCCCGCCCCCTATCCCAGCACGCATTCCCATTAGCTCTCCCCACTGTCACTCACCCAACCAGAGCCCTACCTGCCTTCCTGAACACTTTGTGGACCGAATCTTTGCGCAACATCTGAAAAAATGGTCTCTTCATTTTATTTCATTACTTTATTATTTAATATACCCAGTGTATTGATTTTTTGTTTTTTTTTCAGAATCAAGACCATGGCTCGAATGCATAGCATGGTATGATTTAGTGTTTTTTTAATTGTATTAATTTGACCTTTGTTGGAGAATGTGTTATTTAAGTGTGTAATAACTGATGAGCATTAACTGAATACATTTTATTACCTGAATTTTTTTAATCACTTTTCTTACTGTAAATGTTTAACAATGAATATTACAGTCGATTTTAAACCGTAAGTACTATTTCAATGTTGAATAAGCTCTGCTTTCATACAGAAAATATTTTAAAAAATGATGAAAAACATGAAGAAAAAACTAACTGCAAAAAAAGCTAAATGTAGATGATCCATGAACATTTAGCATGATTTTATAATGAAAATAGTTTGGTGAATAGCACCTTTTTTTTTTTTATATATTGTTTTCACATTAATCTATCATCTTCAAGTCACTTAAAAATCATTGGGAACAGGGTTAGGAAGTCGGCTATAAAGATGCTGACAAAAATCTTCCGTTTGTTATTATGCACATTTTGGGTTAACTTTTTGAATATATTGTAATTTTTATGAATCAAAGAAAAAGGAAAAAGTACAACATTTCTTGGGGGAATATATAGCAATCTTTACTGAGCTGGATCTTAGAGAGGTTCCTTCATAATTTGACAGTTTGCACATTTTAATTTCTTTTCATAACCCAAATGCTTGTAATATTGCCAAAAACAACATTTGTTGAACCTTATCTTAACAGAGAAACTGTGTTGAGTGCTGTTCCCCCCCCTCGTTTTAGTTTTTTGGTTGGCGTCAGTGTCATAGTTATTGTGATGTTCACTGTAAGTACGCTTTTAGGATACTCAGTCACTGCTTATGCTGTAGTTGGTGGTTAGTATGTTTTTTCAACACCATCCTCATATTCTGAGGAAAGAGATGTGCATGTTGATAGTTTCACATTTTTATTACTAGAAAAAAAGCTTGTAGAGTATTTTGGTTTCCCATAGACAATGAATACGGATGGACCAATATAAAATATATGCAAATATGAATGATCAGGCTTGTTATCTTTGAGTCGTTTTTATTTTTCTCTTACTGAATGGAGTCTGAATGGTGTGCAATGTGTTATCCTTTGCTTGACTTGTCTTGGATCATTTATTAAAGGGTAATGTAATTGCCAATTTTATTTTGAAAAGAAGTACTAACCAAGAGGCTACTTGGGAAGTCGGACATTATTGGAAGTCCATGTGACTGTTTCCTTAGTTATGAAGAGCCGACTGAACAGAGGAAATGTCATCCATTCATTTTATTGCCTGGTTTTGGACACTGGGTTTTCAATGATGGCAACTCTCTCTTCCGTTAGCTCTGACAAGTGCATCACTTGTCAGAACTAACACACTTATTTGTATTAGTTAGAACAATATAGATTTATTTTTTCAATGTATTTCTCTTTCCTTAACCCTTATTCTGTCTTGTTTTTTTTTTTTCAATCAGAGAAGCAGCGTAATGTTTAGATGTCATTAACAAACTGCTTGATTTGCCACATGTTTAATCCTGATTCCCTCCCTCAGCCCATGAACAGAATCATGCATGCCCTGCACGAATGCCACAATCTCTCTTTCTCTCATGGCGTTCTTAACAAAATCATATTGTTTGTCATGGTTGCACTACATGTAAATAAACTTGTTCTCTTACACCATGTAGTTCTCATGAGATTATAAACTACACACACTGATGGTACATTCTAATGGAAGTTATTTACATGGCTAAGGTTTGCAACTCTAGTTCCCCAATGGCCCGTTGCAGGCTATAGTTAACTCTTAGCTTTACAAATAGAGAACAAACAAGATAGGACTAATGTAATTGGGAATTAAGCTATTTATAGATATGTTACCTGCAGAACCGTGCAGTTGTCCCCTCACATATGGTCAACACGATTACTGAGGTGACTGATTGTCCAGACCTCAACTTAAAAACATATACGTTTGGTCTTCATTGTTATGAACACTTCTTTGTCTGCACTTTGGAAAGTGTTACATACGGGGTTAAATCCGATCTGAGAATTATGGGCTTACTTCTACAGTATGTATTTTATATTTGTCCATCCCTGTATGATGATCATTTGTGATATTTTCCCTATGTGGAAATATTTTGATGTCATTCCAGTTTGTGTAAAGTATTTCTGGTAACTTGCATGAGTAAGATGTGTGTATTAGTCCTTTTTTAATGTTAAAAGACAGTTGCACTTCCTGAAAATGATGCAATATGACAATGTTTCCTTTTCCTCTGAAATTGCAGTCTAATTTTCTCACCATTTAATTGATTAAATACCTACTTTTCTGGTGAGAAAAGTAAAGTTTACCCATGACTACATCTATAAGATTGTCTTTGACCTGGTCAACTTTTTCCTGTCCATATGCACACTGTTAATAGTGGCTTCACATTTTCTATACTCCCGGCATTTTGTTTTATGCTTTAGCTAGCAATATGTATATACATATATTCTATGTGCTAACATGGAAAAATAAATGTATCAAGTTCCTGTAGTAGTCAAGTATTCGTTTTTTTTGGGGGGGCCCTGGTCAAAGTAATGCATTTTGGGACTCATTCAATGAAGCCTTGGTAATATCAACGTTTACAGGATAAGACCGAAAGGACAGAGTTTGGGAAACCTTGGCTTAAGTGTCTATTTGTACAAAAAAGTTAATACAACCGCACCATACAAAATTAGGACAGGATAAAAGCCAATCATGGCTTCTAAAGGTAATGCCTGATTGCAGTGTTTACCATGAATGCGATCTCCACAAGGAAAATTCAAATCAATATATACGAATCAAACTTTTGTCACATGCACAGAATGCAACAGTTGTAGGTAGACCTTACCATGAAATGCTTACTTACGAGCCCTTAACCAACCATGCAGAGTTTTAAAAAAGTAAGAAAGGTTTGTTAAACTAAAGGAAAAATACTAACACAACAAACAAAATGGCTAAAAAGGCTATATACAAGGGGTACCGGTACCAAGTCAATGTGCAAGGGTATGTGTGGGTTAGTCGAGGTAATTGAGGTAACATGTAATACATACACCCCCGGTCAAAAGTTTGGAATATTACTCATTCAAGGGTTTTTCTTTATTTTAACATTGAAGAATAAAAGTGAAGACATCAAAACTATGACATAACACATATGGAATCATGTAGTAACCAAAAAAGTGTTCAACAAATCAAAATATATTTTATATTTGAGATTCTTCAAATAGCAACCCTTTGCCTTGATGACAGCTTTGCACACTCATGGCATACTCTCAACCAGCTTCGTGAGGACTGCCACAGGAATGGAAGACCCAGAAATACCTCTGCTGCAGAGGATAAGTTCATTAGAGTTACCAGACTCAGATTGCAGCCCAAATAAATGCTTCACAGAGTTCAAGTAACAGACACATCTCAACATCAATTGTTCAGAGGAGACTGTGAATCAGGCCTTCATGGTCGAATTGCTGCAAAGAAACCACTACTAAAGGACACCAATAATAAGAGACTTTCTTGGGCCAAGAAACACAAGCAATGGACACTAGACCGGTGGAAATTTGTTGTTAGTCCAAATTTGAGATTTTTGGTTTCAATCGGACTGCAGTGAAGGACTGCAGATGAGTCGGACTGCAGTGAAGGAAAAGCAGACAAGTGCTCAGCATATGTGGGAACTCTGATGGAAAAGCATTCCAGGTGAAGCTGGTTGAGAGAATGCCAAGAGTGTGCAAAGCTGTCATCAAGGCAAAGAGTGGCTATATGAAGAATATAAAATATATTTTGATTTGTTGAACACCATTTTGGTTACTACATGATTCCATATGTGTTATGTCATAGTTTTGATGTCTTCACTTGTCTTCTACAATGTAAAAAATAGTGCAAATAAAGAAAAACCCTTGAATGAGTAATATTCCAAACTTTTGACCAGGGGTGTACATGTAGGTAGGGGTAAAGAGACTATGCAAAGATAACAGAGTAGCAGCAGCAGCGAATGTGTGTGTGTGTGGTTAGAGTCAAGTGAGTGTACATCGAGCCTGTGCAAGAGGTTCAATGCAAATAGTTATTAAAAAAAATCCCCTGCCAACATGTTTCCTTTCGTTTGAAAGTTTGTTTCTTAAATCCTTTGTTGTTGTAATGAATTATTTAGTCATGTTTTTTTTCAATCATACTTTAAATAACTTTCATGAAGATTACGACAATCCTGTCATTTAACTTGGACTAAGAAAATACACTTTATGACACTGTCAAGAAGCATTATGACCGTCATAATCATATAAGGCAGATAGGCCTATCATTTACATGCCCTTATATCAGTCCTCAGTCAGAAAGAGGGTGTCTTGTCCTGCTCCTGAAATCCTGCATTCAACCCAGTCATCAGCAACAGAGCATTGAGGTAGGTGCATGTCTGACATCAATGTGTGCGCAATTACAATGACAATTTAATAATGTCAGTTAAAACATATATAACAATAACTGTTGACACGTAAGCTATGGTGTAATGGAATCTTTTGCCTTGTGTGATGGGTTTTGTCATAACCAGCCATAAAATAATGCAATATATGTCACAACAGATCTAAATATGTGTCATGACAGAGTTATGACCATATTATTACAGGTTATGACACATTTTGTCAGCTGTTATGACATTATGACATGGTTATGATTGTGTCATAACGCTGGGTGTCAAGTAAAGTGTCTACCCAAAATGTTCATTTGGGTAGACCTGTGTCCAGCTTTCATAACAGGAATGGCTCAGATCTATACCTCTAATGAAAGCCACCGAATATCAGTAGTGTACCAGATGGATTTGAGACAAGTAGATTAACAGCACTGTGATGAGTATAGGATTTTATAATTTTTCAATGAACAGATATGATAACCAGTTTAAATGTGTATCTGAGCAAAGCACACACTCATCTCACAGTTACTTTATACATTTCCGCAAACTGTACCCTGTTCACTGTAATGTTTGTTAATTAAATTGTGTTGACTTTGATGAGATAAGCCTTTGGCTAATACAGTCACGTCAAATAGTGCAGCTAGAATAACAGCAAAGTAGCCGCATAAGCTGTTTTCTAGTGATGTTTATTGTATAACAATGAGCTAATAATGCGCGATTTCACCTGGTATATAGGAAATGTGCTCTCTCGTCAGGACACTGTTGTTCAGAGGAGCTCACCAACAACACAGCTAACACAATCACTTCAAACTGAAAATGGAAAGACTGCAAACTATCTGCATTTTGTTTCGTTTAACCTGTTTTATATCAACATTTATTTGTATAATACCCTTAATTCATGATTTTGACTGGCTGAGAAAGCTGCCTGTCTGTCTGTCTCGTCCCGACCCCACACATTCATTACTATGGGACAGTTGAAGATATTGAAACAATGTTGCAAATGTCAGAGACAGACAGCAAGGTTTATACAAATCTCCGCTATTGAAAAACAATTGCTAATCTAAAGGAAATGGGAGATAATGTCTAGATGCTTTTTACAGTGGAGATCTATAAATTGCCTGGCTGGGCTGATAACACAGTGAATAGTGCAATGAGATGGAACAGAGTAAATAGGCATTTCAACATCATAGCTTTAGCCGATGGGAACTTGTGGAATAGACACCGGCTGGAATGCGATTTTAACCAATCAGCGTCAAGCATAGATACTCTTGTACCTGTTTCCTCCAGCATCTTCACAAGGTCCTTTGCTGTTGTTCTGGGATTGATTTGCACTTTTCGCACCAAAGTATGTTCATCTCTAGGAGACAGAACGTGTCTCATTCCTGAGCGGTATGATGGCTGCGTGGTCCCATGGTGTTTCTATTTGCGTACTATTGTTCGTACAGATGAACAGGGTACCTTCAGGCATTTGGAAATTGCTCCCAAGGATGAACCAGACTTGTGGAGGTAAAAAAATAATAATCTGAGACAGAACGTGTCTCATTCCTGAGCAGTATGATGGCTGCGTGGTCCCATGGTGTTTCTATTTGCGTACTATTGTTCGTACAGATGAACAGTGTACCTTCAGGCATTTGAAAATTGCTCCCAAGGATGAACCAGACCTGTGGAGGTCTAAAAAAAATGCAGAGGTCTTGGGGTGGCAAGTAGCTGAGTGCTTAGAGTGTTGGGCCCGTAACTGAAAGGTTGCAGGATCGAATCCCCCAGCTGACAAGGTCAAAATCTGTTGTTCTGCCCCTGAACAAGGCAGTTAACCCACTGTTCCTAAGCCGTCATTGTAAATAAGAATTTGTTCTTAACTGACTTGCCTAGTAAAAAAAAAGCATTAGACCCACCTGTTGTATAATTCCCTATAGTGTACAGTATAATTCAATGGCTATGAAGTTCATTCTTATGTTCTATGTTTGAGCTGATTTTGAATGCAACATTCGATTTGAAAACATTGCCATTGTTGAAATCGATTTCCATAATAGTAAGCTAGGACTGATGGTTTGGTTAGCTAAGCTAGCATGTCTGTTTGGTTACCAAAGCAACTACTGTAGCTACAGTTGAAGTTGGAAGTTTACATACACTTAGGTTGAAGTCATTAAAACTCATTTTTCAACCACTCCACGGATTTCATGTTAACAAACTATAGTTTTGTCAAGTTGGTTAGGACATCTACTTTGGGCATGACACAAGTCATTCTTCCAACAATTGTTTACAGAGATTATTTCACTTATAATTCACTATATCACAATTCCAGTGGGTCAGAAGTTTACATACACTAACTTGACTGTGCCTTTAAACAGCTTGGGAAATTCCAGAAAATAATGTCATCGCTTCTGATAGGCTAATTGACATAATTTGAGTCCATT
Source organism: Thymallus thymallus (assembly GCA_023634145.1). Lineage (NCBI taxonomy): Eukaryota > Metazoa > Chordata > Actinopteri > Salmoniformes > Salmonidae > Thymallus > Thymallus thymallus. The sequence continues at coordinate 12,963,039 of CM042383.1, read as the reverse complement.
GGAGGTGTACCTGTGGATGTATTTCAAGGCCTACTTTCAAACTCAGTGCCTCTTTGCTCGACATCATGGAAAAATCAAAAGAAATCAGCCAAGACCTCTGAATTTTTTTTTTAGACCTCCACAAGTCTGGTTCATCCTTGGGAGCAATTTCCAAATGCCTGAAGGTACCCTGTTCATCTGTACGAACAATAGTACGCAAATAGAAAACCATGGGACCACGCAGCCATCATACCGCTCAGGAATGAGACTGTCTCCTAGAGATGAACATACTTTGGTGCGAAAAGTGCAAATCAATCCCAGAACAACAGCAAAGGACCTTGTGAAGATGCTGGAGGAAACAGGTACAAGAGTATCTATATCCACAGTAAAACTAGTCCTATATCGTCATAACCTGAAAGGCAGCTCAGCAAGGAAGAAGCCACTGCTCCAAAACTGCTATAAAAAAGCCAGAGTATGGTTTGCAACTGCACATGGGACAAAGATCGTACTTTTTGGAGAAATGTCCTCTGGTCTGATGAAACAAAAATAGAACTGTTTGGCCATAATGACCATCGTTATGTTTGGAGGAAAAAGGGGGAGGCTTGCAAGCCGAAGAACACCATCCCAACCATGAGGCACAGGGGTGGCAGCATCATGTTGTGGGGGTGCTTTGCTGAAGGAGGGACTGGTGTACTTCACAAAATAGATGGCATCATGAGGAAGGAAAATTATGTGGATATATTAAAGCAACATATCAAGACATCAGTCAGGAAGTTAAAGCTTAGTCGCAAATGGGTCTTCCAAATGGACAATGACCCCAAGCATACAAGGACAACAAAGTCAAGGTATTGGAGTGGCCATCACAAGGTGAGTGTACAAGCAAGGAAGCCTACAAACCTGACTCAGTTACACCAGTTCTGTAAGGAGGAATGGGCCAAAATTCACCCAATTTATTGTGGGAAGCTTGTGGAAGGCTACCCGAAACACTTGACCCAAGTTAAACAATTTAAAAGCAATGCTACCAAATACTGAGTGTATGTAAACTTCTGACCCACTGAGAATGTGATGAAAGAAATAAAAGCTGAAATAAATCATTCTCTCTACTATTATTCTGACATTTCACATTCTTAAAATAAAGTGGTGATCCTAACTGATTTAAGACAGGCAATTTTTACTAGGATTAAATGTCAGGAATTGTGAAAAACTGAGTTTAATTGTATTGGGCCAAGGTGTATGTAAACTTCAGACTTCAACTGTATCTAGTAATCTTGCTAGCTACTTCAGTGGTTGAACACATTTTTACCGGCAAATTAGTTCAATTATAGCCGTGGTATAAGCGGGATAATCAACAAGGGGCTTTGCATAATATGTGAAATAATGCACAACGTGGAAGGTGTGCCACAACACGTAATGTGCAACTTGCTATGTAATGTGTGTATGAGAAAAGTGAACAAAACTAAAATCTCAAATAAACACTGAGTAAACCGAACATTAGGAACACCTTCCTAATATTGAGCTGCACTTACATTTTTTGTCTTGCCCATTCACCAACAATGCCAAACATTGTTCAATTGTCTCAAGGCTTAAAAATCTTTCTTTAACCTGTCTCCTTCCCTTCATCTTCACTAAAGTGGATTTAACAAGTGACATCCATAAAAGATCATAGCTTTCACCTGGATTCACCTGGTCAGTCTGTCATGGAAAGAGCAGGTCTTAATGTTTTGTATACTCAGTGCATTTAACATATGAAATATGCTTGAGCGTACGCTAAAATTACATTAAGATGCAACCTCTGTGAAACAACGTGTACTGCTGCAAAAATAAACAAAACAAATGTCATTTTATAGTCAAAATCATTGAAATATTTATTTAATTGAAAGACTTATGCCAACTCAGTTAAGACATTTCTTAATCTTTAAAAACATGTCCGGGTCATTCTTGCCAATAAAAAAAATGCTGTGCAGAAAGTGCTTTTAATGATTCTTTTAATGATACTAACGTTTTTATTAAAACATTCTTAGTCTTGAACTTTAACCTCAGATCATGTATGATTCCCCAGATTTAAGGTTTCACGCTTCCCCAAAGCGGTTCTTCCACCTTGACAGTTCCGCCAACATTTATTCCTTTATACGGTTTCCGTAAAAGTGTTCTTTTTTTTCTTGAACTTTTTCATAATTTTTCCTCTGTGACATCAATATAGGAGCCCTGATTGATCTCTCACTGTAAAAATATGAACGACTAAACTTTCTATTTACAATTCTGGCAACCATCTACAACCTGTTGTTTCAGATACAACTGTGACACGCCAGCACATACATATTCATCATCATTCCCACCAGAGGTTTTTAGTATCATCGTCCTCCTCACACACACATCATTTCTTGCTTTCGATCCTTTCAGAGCTGTTCTTTGTCTGTGTGCAGTTATTTAGAGGACAGTCTGAATCCTTATACTCATCACCTTTGTGTCCTTCAAACAACGCAACTACTTCAGCTCTGTCTACACATCAGACACCATGCAAGTGAGAAGTACTGCATTTAAAATGTTTTCATTGGTGAATCCTAGGCCTTTTTAATTAATATAGATCTATATTTTATATACTTGATGTGATACTAGTATTCACTCAAGATAATACAATGCTTTGTTTTTATATTAGCAAATATTCAAGATTAAAACATTCTTGAATGTCTTCTCTCATATACTTCTAAAGAGAACAAAATAAATTAAATCAGTTTTGTACATACTTACATGATATAACGTAGTGCTTTCCTTTAATTTATGTATAATGATATGGAACATGAGTAAAAGATTGCTGTAGTTGAAATAATCCCACTGGTTCCCCTTGTAGTCGGGACAGTTAAAAACGTTGTTTAAAAAATGAACCAACAAACATAAAACAACATACTGTACTTCATATTGTAAAGTTCAAGGACAACATTGATATGTCCTGTATCAAAACATATCTGTATTTGTAATGATTGATATCATTAAAAAAGGTGAACATAAAATACCATTTGCCACAGTTTGTAAATATTCTTAAAAAATACCCTAACCTCTTAGAGGGCAGATAAAAAAAACAAGCAATTTCAGCAATACGCAACATGAAAATATATACACACCTACTCCAAAAGCAATAACTAAAAACACAAGAATCTGAACTAGACTGGGACTCTCAAGAATCTGAACTAGACTGGGACTCTCAAGAATCTGAACTAGACTGGGACTCTCAAGAATCTGAACTAGACTGGGACTCTCAAGAATCTAAACTAGACTGGGACTCTCACGAATCTGAACTAGACTGGGACTCTCAAGAATCTGAACTAGACTGGGACTCTCAAGAATCTAAACTAGACTGGGACTCTCAAGAATCTGAACTAGACTGGGACTCTCAAGAATCTGAACTAGACTGGGACTCTCAAGAATCTGAACTAGACTGGGACTCTCAAGAATCTGAACTAGACTGGGACTCTCAAGAATCTGAACTAGACTGGGACTCTCAAGAATCTGAACTAGACTGGGACTCTCAAGAATCTGAACTAGACTGGGACTCAAGAATCTGAACTAGACTGGGACTCAAGAATCTGAACTAGACTGGGACTCTCAAGAATCTGAACTAGACTGGGACTCTCAAGAATCTGAACTAGACTGGGACTCTCAAGAATCTGAACTAGACTGGGACTCTCAAGAATCTGAACTAGACTGGGACTCTCAAGAATCTGAACTAGACTGGGACTCTCAAGAATCTGAACTAGACTGGGACTCAAGAATCTGAACTAGACTGGGACTCAAGAATCTGAACTAGACTGGGACTCTCAAGAATCTGAACTAGACTGGGACTCTCAAGAATCTGAACTAGACTGGGACTCTCAAGAATCTGAACTAGACTGGGACTCTCAAGAATCTGAACTAGACTGGGACTCTCAAGAATCTGAACTAGACTGGGACTCTCAAGAATCTGAACTAGACTGGGACTCTCCTATCTCATCATCTACACGTGGAGCTCCTCCCATTCCAATCCTACACTTCACTAACCCGTCAACTGCTCTTGCCAATTTTAGGTGCTTTGTTATTGAACTAGCAACAACGTCACACAAAATCAGCAAGCACCTGGGTCTAGGACTCACGTCGCCTCCTCATCTCTCTCCCTGCTCTCCTCAGAGACCAGAGGTCCTGTTGCATTGCAGTATGTACATAAAGCACGGTCCGTCCATACAAGGCCTTGTCTACGGTTGTCTATGGCAGGCTATAGGCTACATGTTATAGGCCACGTATATGGGGTCCAGCTGGTCAGCCAGGAAGCCGTCCCGGAGGTGCATCCTCTGCTTCTCTCCCCGAGAGTTGATGGGGATGACCCCGATGTCCACCACCACCACCACCCCCACGATCAGGTAGTGTTCCTCCAGAACCACGTTGGTCACCAGGGGAACCAGGTCCAGGGCCTCCTGCTCCGAACCATCCAACTCCACCACCACCACCAGGAGGTTGGTCCATGTGAACACAGCACTGAAACAACATACAGTACTTAGTCAACACGCAGGGTTGGGTAGGCTACTTTCTAAATGTAATCCGTTAGTTACAAGTTACCTGTCCAAAATTGTAAATCAGTAACTTTTGGATTATCCAAACTCAGTAACGTAATCTGATTACATTCCGTTACTTTTAGATTACTTTCCCGTTAAGAGGCATTAGAAGAAGATGAACAACATCTATTGCAGGATAAATCAATGTTAAAGTTTACATAGCTGGACACATATGGATGTAAAATTTTAATTTATGGTTTGGTTATGTAGGCTTCTTATAACCCATCACTTTCTACTACATATAATAGTATGATTAAATAATATCTTGACATTAAAAACAAAGTCTATCAGAATTCCAGTCATTCCAATAAACCCCTTGAACTTCAAGAATAGGACTTGGAAATACGGAAGTATAGATTAGCCAAATAGTTTTACCTGAGCGTGACTTATTAGCCAGCCCTACTCTGTTGATTTATTTTGATATCATGGAGGACTGATTGGGCTCACTGATTCGAGTTGAAAAATAAATGCTACGCTCATGGAATGGCAAGCTTTGCCAAGAGTGTGCAAAGCCATCAAGGCAAAGGGGGGCTACTTTGAAGACTCTAAAATATATTTGTTTCCTTATGTGATTCCTTATGTGCTATTTCAATATAGAAAATAGTAAAAAATAAAGAAAAACCCTTGAATGAGTAGGTGTGTCCAAACCTTTGACTGGTACTGTATATAATTTATAAGTCAAAAAATGGATGTAGCAACTACAGATTGCCCCTTTAAGTCTATCAAAAGTTTGAGCATTCAGAGACTTGTCCCCGAAGCCACTCCTACGTTGTCTTGGCTGTCTGCTTAGGGTCGTTGTCCTGTTGGAAGGTGAACCTTCGCCCGTCTAAGGTCCTGAACGCTCTGGAGCAGTTTTTAAATCAGGAAAAAGGATCTCTCTGTACTTTGCTCCGTTCATCTTTCCCTCGATCCTGACTAGTCTCCCAGTCCCAGCCGCTGGAAAACATCCCCACAGAATGATGCTGCCACCACCATGCTTCACCATATGGATGGTATTGGCCAGGTGATGAGCAGTGCCTGGTTTCCTCCAGATGTGACGTTTGGTATTCAGGCCAAAGAGTTCAATCTTGGTTTCATCAGACCAGAGAATCATGTTTCTCATGGTCTGAGAGTCCTTTAGGTGCCTTTTGGCAAACTCCAAGCGGGCTGTGCCTTTTACTGAGGAGTGGCTTCTGTCTGGCCATTCTACCATAAAGGTATGGTCTGTCAACTGTGGGACCTTATATAGACAGGTGTGTGCCTTTCCAAATCATCTCCAATCAATTTAATTTACCACAGGTGGACTCCAATCAAGTTGTAGAAACATCTCAAGGATGATCAATGGGAACAGGATGCACTCTCATAGCAAAGGGTCTGAATACTTACGTAAATAAGGTATTTCTGATTTAAGTTTTAATACATTTAAAAATATATATCAAAACCTGTTTTCCCTTTGTCATTATGGGGTATTGTGTGTAGATTGATGAAGATTATTATTATTTTTTAATCCATTTTAGAATAAGGTTGTAACGTAACAAAATGTGTAAAAAGTGAAGGGGTCTGAATACTTTCTGAATGCACTGTATTTAGCCTTATGAAATTAGTTACAGTTCTCACCATTCTGTGATGCTCTTGTGTGTCCTGATGACAGAGGTCTCAATGTCGATGGGGTGGTATCTCATTCCCCTCAGCTCCATGGCCTCATCCAGCGCCCCCACCACATAGAGGGCATCGTGTCGCTCTGCGCGAGCACACACACACACCGGTTACAAAAACGTATGACAATGTGTGTTGACCTCGCCAGTAAAACAGTGAAAGTATGCAGTAGTGAAGGGAACAGTTAACGTACCCCCGCTGGCGTCGGTCAGTTCGGTCCTCCTGAGGAAGCCCAGGTAGCCAGTGCGGGCCCAGATTGTCTGTGTGTCTCCAAAGCTCAGACGGGAATTAAAGTGATCAGACTGCAGCGCCTCGTCTCCATACACCGTGAAGTAGCCGCTGGCATTGTGTCCACTGCACACCCAGATCTATGGACAGGACAGCAATTAGATGTTATTTGCAATTCCATTGAGGACCACTTTTGTTTCAATGCTATCATGTGCTATCCTCTGGGGATCCAATACACATCTTGTTAAATGTTTTTTTAACCCAAATAAATTCAGCACAACTCTGCTCTGGACTTCTATTGTAGTGCATCTGTTCACAGACCAATCCAGCGACAACTGTGTACTTTTAGTCCAATTACATAACACTTAGACTGCATAGATCGAAGATATTAATGTGCGTGGATATTAAAGTTGTAGTTTAGTCTAATGAGAGAGTACACTTCCAATGAGGTATGACACTTAAAGTATAGAGATAGACTGTTTTGTAGCCTAATGTATTGTAGTTTGTATGGATTCTAATGAGAGAGGGATTATGTCTGAACTGACCTCTCCAAGATGCGAGTCTCCCAGCGGTCCCTTGGTCTCCGGGTTGGCGATGATAATTCGAACCCCAGGTAGAATCTGATGACATTAAGGAAGAGACGATTAGTGCATTCCTCTCCCTCCCTCCCTCTCTCCCCCTCCCTCTTTCCCTCTCCCTCCCTCTCTCTCTCCCTCCCTCTCTCCCTCCCTCCCTCTCTCCCTCCCTCCCTCTCCCTCCCTCTCTTCAGTGAGGCCATTTATATAACTGATTTACCGCAGAGCCCCGAGTAGAGTGGACTGAAGTGGCCCACTCTCCCAGTATGTGGTTCAAATGGTACCCTAATTCCCTTTATAGTGCCTAGGGCTCTGGTCAATAGTAGTGCACTATATAGTGCCATTTGGGACAGAGACAAACTGTGTAACAATGTTGCAAGAAATAAAAGCATTTTTATTGAGTAACAGACTGATATTGATCTCCTTGCTGGTCCCTGTGAAACACAGAGCAGAGCACTGTCTGACCCGGAGCACAATTAACTCACCTAGGGTTCTGGTGTTCACAAAATCTTGCCAGCCGGTGATTGTCAAGCAAATAACTGCCGGTCTCACGGTAAACACATTTAGCATCTCCTGCCACTGATGCAGACCTTTGGATTCAGTCATTTTAAAAAGTCTAATAAATCCATGTAATATAGCCTACACCTTCACAATAAATCCATTATTTATTTTAGACAGGTCTAACGAAACATTAAGAAAATGTAGTCTATTTCAGAAGAACAGAATAGCATACTCTGAGTTGTCCTTATGTTAGATCCTGATCTGGCTATGCCATATGGCTTAGTTCATTTAGCAGACAATATTTGCTTACAATTCTGGGGCATTATTTTATATTTTTTTATAGTATGAAGAATACAATTGAACAAAGCTGAATAAAATAGAAAGGATATTTGAGGGAGTGTGCACATGTGGCTATTCTGTATTAACAAAGAAACAGGTACTCCTATATGCTTAACTTATGTAACTTTAGTTGTGACACAAACATTGGGCTATATGTTTTGATTTTTAATACATTCTAAGGCTGCATGATGCGACTAATGATGATTTGAAAAAAGTTGCATGAAAGTTGCATGAAAGGCATGAGCTCTGCTTTGTTTATTGTGCTGGCTGTACACACTTCATCAGTCTCTCATTCACAATTTGTCAAGCACTTGATAATGCCTCAAATTTCTCAGCAGTATCCCCTTTGTGTGGCCCTAATGCCCCCTAAAAAAATCGATGCCTTTTGAGGCCAGTGGCCGTTGTGCCCTTGGGCTGAATATAATAATTTTAATTCCCTTCTCCCTGCGTGCTCTGAAGCACCTCTCACTCATATGGCTCTCCGTCACGTGATCAGGTATTTTTCTCCCCAATTGGTAGTTACAGTGTTGTCCCATCACTGCAACTCCCGTATGGTCTCGGGAGAGGCGAAGGTCGAGAACCGTGCGTCCTCCGAAACACAACCCCGACAAGCCACACTGCTTCTTGACACAATGCACGCTTAACCCGGAAGCCAGCCTCACCAATGTATCGGAGGAAACACCGTACACCTGGCGAACTGTGTCAGCGTGCATGCGCCCAGCCCGCCACAGGAGTCGCTACAGCACGATGGGACAAGGCCATCCCGGCCGGCCAAACCCTCCCCTAACCCGGACGACGCTGGACCAATTGTGCGTCGCCTCGTGGGTCTCCCGGTCGCGGCCGGCTGCGACACAGACGGGGCTCGAACCCGCATCTGTAGTAATGCAGCTTGCACTGCGATGCAGTGCCTTAGAACACTGCACCACTCGGGAGGCCCGTCCTTATCCAATTTTGAGGCGCTTATTGAAGATATTGGAAGAACTGTCCACATTTACTTTTCATCAGCCAACAAGATGAGTAGGCCTAATGAACAGCAAAAGCACTAGACTGTCAATCTACTATCCCTCATAGTACAAAAGTTGACCTATTATATTCTGTGCGAGAAATAAATATTCCAAACATAGTGTGGGACAGTTGTGGGATGTGATAGATCCCAAATGAATACAACCACTAGCATAAAATGTTTGTTTTTTACCCAATGACGCTTACGCAACAGATCAGAACATTTAGCTTAACATTTTTATAAAATGCACACATGGCAGTAGGCTATAAGTGCAAACGTTCCATTAGCGGGTTAAAATAAAAACAAATGTTTTTATTATAAAGGTTCATTTTAAACTTGAAACTCACACGCTGCATATGTATGCCAGGTAGGCTCTACACTCGTTGTAAAGCAAATTAATGTGCTTAATTTTAAGAAGTTATTTGGCCACGTTAGTTGTGATACAAACCTTATCAAAACATATAGGCCTATGGGCTAGGCTACATGAGGTGTGCGACTATGATTTGAAAAAGTTGAAAAAATATTAGGTATGCATTGTGTCTTGTCTTACGCTGGGCATCATTCACAAGTGATAATTTATAATTCGCAAGTGATAGGCTAATATTATTACCCATCACTCTTTACATATACTAAATAATGTGTTAAATTTGTTTTGATTTAGAATGACCATTATCATTCACCTGTATTGAAACAGGGGCAGGGGAATAAATACATGTCATCTCTGCACTTAAATAGTGAATGTTGAAAAATAAATATAGTAGGCCTAGCCTATAGAAAGCTGATGGGATCCTCCTATTGTTAGTAGAGGCCGTCACTCTGTTTTCTCACACAATTGCATAGCCTATAGAAATGTTGTCCAGCATGAGCTCATGGCTTCTCATGAAGTGATTAGATTTTTGATTACATTTGCATTGATGTCAGTGATTAGAGGGACAATAGAGTACTGAGTACCAGGCAGTTAGCGAGTTTGGTAAGCTACTAATGACCATCAGCAGCATCAGAGCTTGGAGAAGCCTAATTAACATGACTAAACGGTCACGTGGAATTTGACTGCCGCCATGACTCGTGACCGCCGGTGTGGCGGTAATACGGTCAACATAACAGCCCTACTCTTACCTACACTTCCTCAATTATGGGGACGGGTTACTGTGGAAACTAACTACACGACTAGACTAATCAAAGCACAGCACAAACAAACAGTTTATACTACAGTTTAGTCTCAGTGATTAAAAAGACTTCATAGTGTACAGTATGTCTATGTCACCAAGTCAGCCAGGGACTCACCTTTCCAGATTCCATGAGTGGTAAGCTGTGTGGAGACCCTCTCTCTACCAGACGAACCCTGTGAGGGAGGAAGGGAGGAAGAGTGTGCAAAGCTGTCATCAAAGCAAAGGTTGGCTACTTTGAAGAATCTAAAATATATTTTGATTTTTTTAACTCTTTTTTGGTTACTACATGATGTGTTATTCCATAGTTTTGATGTCTTCACTATTATTCTACAATGTAGAAAATAGTACAATTAAAGAAAAACTCTTGAGTAGGTGTGTCAACTTGGAACTGTATGTAAAAACAAAAAAACACAATTTCAAGTGTTTAAATCACTATCGGCTGCAGGCTTGATGCAATTGATCTGTTGATTGGGTGTGGGTTCCGAGTTCTGATTCTGAAGAGTTATCATTTGTAGGCCACTGACAGATGATATACTATGGATAATTCACCACCAACTTGATTACTATATAGCGAAGTTGAAAAATAATTGATGATAACACAGTTAAACACGGACTTATTCAACAAACAATCAAAAGGATGTTCAGATAGTATGCCCTTACCTGTCGTGCCTCAGTGCCCTCATGTCCACATACACCGTAGTTGGGTCTGGTCCTGAAGTACCCTGCGGAATGACAACATGATAGGGTTAGTGTCCGAGCTAGGATGTCTGTTACACTACATTACCACTAACACAGTACTATCTAGATGCTACTAGCATGTTAGTAGTCAACAAAAAGCCTACAAGTTCACACTGGTTGTGAATGGAAGCTTTGAGACAAGTCCAACAAACAATATAATAAAGAAACTATTCTACAAAAGATTCATACTGGGCTACTAGCTACAAAACTCAGGATGAGATCATGGTGGTGGAGGAGCACGGTGAGGAAGCACGAAGGCATTCAAAGTCAACCAAAAGAACAGGACAGAGCAGAAGTCAAATGAAAAAGGGCATCACAAAACAGTCAGAGGTCAGATCCAGTATGATCCACATCATGCAAACAGAAAGAAGCCACAAAACTAAACCAAAAAAATATTAGTTTTTTTTAAGAGGAAAGGTAGGCAGGGAGATGTGAAATTCATTGAGGTAGGAGAAGAGAATAGAGAAGGTGGGCATGGTGATATACTGAATCATGTCTGAATCACACTTCAAATACATGAACATACACAATCTGTATTTGTCCCTTTCAATAGACCGTAGAAGACTTTGAAACCTGGTAGTTCAGTAGAGGCTTGACTTGCCAGACACGAGAGTCAAAGGCCACAGTAGAAAACCCACAGACAGACAAAACAACCTAATGTCAACATACATTACAACAGGCACATAGGCATCAACTTGAACAGTAGTGTGTGTAGCAACAGTATATTTATATCTAATAGGTTAGTGAACAACTAAAAAACTAATTGGAACAATAAAGAGAAAAGCGCAAGCAAACACAGAATCTCAATTGCATTTCCTTGATTCCACTTTTCCCCAGCTCTCCCCAGCCTAGCTCTGGTCCAAGGCGTTACGTGTGGCTTGCTGATGCAGAGCCTTCCACAACGCACTGGAGCAGAGCTATCCCAAAGCCGGCCCCCTCCCCAGGCAGATTGCATTACACCCTTGATTCAGTAGCATGTATTAATAGTGTGGCTAAGGATTTGGCAGAGGAAGTAGCACCACCCAACAACCGCCACCATAGCAGAGACCAACATAGAGCTGCACATGCTAGACTGATTCAGCCCAGCCACAGACAGCCAGCCATAGAGCTACACATGCTAGATACTGTTCCAGCCCAGAGCACAAGGCATCATCATAAAGCAGTATGGCAGTCACTCACATAATATAGTCACTCCAAAAGTCACTACAGTCACTCCAAACCATACCCATTCCTACTAATGTAGGACAATACTACAATACTTCTTATACAGCAAATACTGCAATCATACTACTACTAAACTTGTTCATATGTGCTTTAGCCAACTATACTGAACAAAAATATAAAACACAACATGCAACAATTTAAAAGATATATATATATTTTTTTTCTCCCCAATTTCATAATATCCAATTGGTAGTTACAGTCTTGTCCAATCGCTACAACTCCCGTACGGACTCGGGAGAGGCGAAGGTTGAGAGCCGTGCGTCCTCCGAAACACAACCCACCAAGCCGCACTGCTTCTTGACACAATGAACGCTTAACCCGGAAGCCAGCCGCACCAATGTGTCGGAGGAACCACCGTAAACCTGGCGACTGAGTCAACGTGCATGCGCCCGGCCCGCCACAGGAGATGCTAGAGCGCGATGGGACAAGGACAACCCGGCCGCCCCAAACCAAAAAACCGGACGACGCCTAATCTATGGATTTCACACGACTTGGAATACAGATATGCATCTGTTGGTCACAGACACCTTTAAAAAAAAAAGGTAGGGGCGTGGATCAGAAAACCAGTCAGTATCTGGTGTGACCACATCTTCTTCTCATAGAGTTGATCAGGCTGTTGATTGTGGCCTGTTGAATGATGTCCCACTCCTCTTCAATGGATGTGCGAAGTTGCTGGATATTGGTGGGAACTGGAACACGCTGTCGTATACGTTGATCCAGAGCATCCCAAACGTGCTCAATGGGTGTAATGTCTGGTGAGTATTCAGGCCATGGAAGAACTGGGACATTTTCAACTTCTAGGAATTGTGTACAGATCCTTGTGACATGGGGTTGTGCATTACCATGCTGAAACATGAGGTGATGGCGGCGGATGAATGGCACGACAATGGGCCTCAAGATCGCATCACAGTATCTGTGCACTGAAATTGCCAGCCATCAATAAAATGCAATTGTGTTCCTTGTCCTTAGCTTATGCCTGCCCATACCATAACCCCACCGCCACCATGTGGCACTCCGTTCACAACGTTGACATCAGCAAACCGCACGCCCACACAATGCCATACGAGTGGGTCTGTGGTTGAGAGGCAGGTTGGACATACTGCCAAATCTCTAAAACGACGTTGGAGGCGGCTTGTGATAGCTTAATGATATGCCACCTTTCAGGTGGATGGACTATCTTGGCAAAGGAGAAATGCTCACTAACAGGGATGTAAACAAATGTGTGCACGAAGTTCGAGAAAAATAAGCCTTTTGTTCACATTAATTGTTTCTTAAATCTTTCATTTCAGCTCATGAAACATGGGACCAACACTTGTACATGTTGGGTTTATATTTTTGTTCAGTGTACATGGCAGTACAATACTAGTTAGAAGAGTTGGCTAAAGAACATACTGATTTGGACCAGACTAGTACTACACTACAAGGCTAGAGCCAAACGGTGTTGTTTAACACGCAGTTCCTCCGTAGTTAAGAAGTTATCCCCTCTCCAGCTCTCTGGGTCTCACAGACAGTCCCTTAAATCAGGGTTTCTCAACCCTCTCCTCGGGCCCCCACAGATGTTTCACATGTTTGCTTTAACTAAACTGGCACACTTGATTCGATTAGTCAAAGGCTTGATGATTAGTTGACTAATTTAATTAGGTTTGCCAGTTTGGGGTTGAAACAAAAATGTGAAACGTCTGAGGGGGCCCAAGGAGATGGTTAGGAAACCCTGCCTTTATGTGTACTAAGGAGAAGCAGTCTGAATGAGCCGTGGCAGTATCTATCCCAGGGCAAACTAGAGGCCATTACTGATATGACCACACTTGACAAGTTGCCCCAGCACAGGTTAATGTTTCTGTGCTGCAGTTTTAATATTAAAGAGCTGACCTTTTCTAAGTGCTACGAGCTTTGCTAAGAGTCTCAGATGGCACCTTTAGACAGTAGAACAGGGTTAGGCAACCCTGGTCCTGGAGTGCCACAGCACTTTTAATTTAACCTACCTGGAAGACCAAGTGTGTTGAATTTAGGCAATCACTGAACTAATTACATTTGCTCAGTTGGTCTGGTGTGGTGCCTGCCTGTGAACAGTCTTTCTCTTACAAATGACCATAGCTGGCCCTGTCCTCTACCCTGTCCCTCCTGCCCTGTCCTCTACCCTGTCCCTCCTGCCCTGTCCCTCCTGCCCTGTCCCTCCTGCCCTGTCCCATCCTGCCCTGTCCTACCCTGTTCCTCCTACCCTGTTCCTCCTACCCTGTTCCTCCTACCCTGTCCCTCCTATCCCCTGCCTGCTTGTAACACCTGATGAAGAGGGTGATTAGGGAACATGAAAATCCCCTACCTGGTCAGCAAGCTTCCCCAGCCTGTGAGGCTATAGCAGCAGCAGGAGGAGGAGAGTGAAGAGGAGGTAGGAAGGAAGGAGAAATTAGGGGGTGGAGGGAGGGAGGGGGGGTGAAGACAAAACCAAGTATGAGATATGAGGGTGGGATTATGCAAAAAAACAGGCGGGCGGGGGCTGAAAATTATCAAATATAAAATTGAAAAATCTTTTTGAGGGGAGAAGCAGTCTTAACTAATAAGAAGTTACGCTACGAACTAGGCTTATTAATGTTAGTCAATAGATCAATTTTAGGTTTGAAAATTTGGGGACATTTAAAATACAATAACAGTTACATTTACATGATTACATCCATGTACACTCAAGTTAAGAAGCATGCCTCAGAAGTATAAAGAAATACAACAAACATTTTCAACAGGCTTCTCGATTTGGCTTTTGATCGATCCATTCATATTTCATTGATTGATTGAACAGATATGTACACCTGAAACAGGTGCAAATGGTATACTTTTCTCTATCTCGTTAACATTTGAATAGTAAAGCTTAGAATTTGATATAATGTAAATAATAAAGCTTGCAAAGTAAGTTGAATCACGTAAAAGAATGAGCAGCCCAAAATGAAAGCATGACATAGCAGCATGTGTAATGCTTATGAACAGCTGAGGTCCAGAGACATAGGGTAGAGAGAGTGAGATATGTAGAGGATATCTATGTACTGTATGTTGGCTTTTCATCATGTAAACCCTGATAGGAGGATTATTACTGTAGGCCCTATAGGGCATAAGGCCTGTAGCCAAATACCTGCTGGGAAAATGTCTACACTCCAAGCTCCAGAGGAAATCTCAGACATCTCCATTTTCAGCTAAATCAGCTGGCATTATCTTACAACCCACTTGGTACATCCCAAATGGCAGCCTATTCCCTATAAAGTGCATTACTTTTGACCAGAGCCCTATGGGCCCTGTGTATATAGGGATTAGGGTGCCACTTGGGACTAAGTAAAGCCAGTGTAGAGAAACAAGGAATTCCCCAAACCAAAGCAAATTCTGCCTGCATCATGACCAGATGTGGAGAATACTTATCTTGTTGGAGAAAATAACCTGTGTTGTGTTTCCAAGGTATCATGTTTCTCATCAGAACCGCATGGCTGTGTGTGTAGGCTCACAGAGAATACTGTTGCTTCCCAGGTTAAGTCACACAAATACAGACTAATGACTATACTCCATTAAATTAAATCAGATGAATCTCTCCCACCCCAAAACACAAACAAACCGCAATACAACTAGGGAGTTAACAAAGTTTCTAAATAAAACAAACACAACTAATTTCCAACTTGAGGAAAAGGCTTTGCAAACGATACTGAAGGCAGAGAGAATGACAACAAGAAACAGTAGCACGCCTTTCAACTAACACAAGACTGCAACAGAGCCACAATAGACACCCACTGGCTAACATGTATCAAAGAGCATGTTGTCTACCGTGGGTAGAAACATTGGCAATATGATCCATTAAATGTGGGACGTGTCGACATCACCAGCGTGCTGGAGTTTTCCTTTTTATTCAGTCTATCAAAGTTCCACAGACAGAGACGGCACCCAAAGGCTCACTGTCAAATACTGAACAATGAGCTGCACATTTTATACAACTTTTTGAAGGCCAGAGAGGGCATGGGGTTTGTGGACTAGAGCAGAGGAGAGGAGGAAGGGACTGACTGTACCTGCAGACATATGGCCAAGTTGACTCTGCAGCCGAACGAGGTGCTGACTGCTCGTGGGTGGAGGCCCAGGTCTTTGAAGAGCTTGGAGAAGGACTGAGTCAGAGCTATCCTGGGTCTCTCCTCCGCCACCACCACACACGTCCTCACCCGTGACAGGTCCAGGCCTCGAGACTGATGGAGAGAGAGGAGGGACAAAACAAAATGCATTAAATTGGATCAAACTAGAACTAACCAGCCTGGATGAGTCTGGGCTGATGGACTTGATTGTAATCAATTAATCAATCAATAAGTCAATCAATCAATATTTTTAGCAGTTGTCACAAAGTGTTTTCCTCTCAGATCATCACATTGCAATAACATTTGATCTCATCCGAGTATCTTTGTTGTGGTGATTTGGCGAATGGATACTTACCTTGAGTGATTCGGTCTGCAGGCCCAGGCCCTTGGTGCACAGCTCCATGACGCTGTAAGAGCAGAAGGTGTCCCTGACCTTGTATTGGCTGACCGCCAGCAGCCACAGAGCAGGGTTCACCTCCAACTCTGAAGGTGGGATCAGGATGGACTGGTGGCCGGAGTACACACTGCAAAGTACACACAGGAGACATAAAATATGAGCATGCAAGTACACACTGCACACACAGAGAGTGAGTACACACTACACACAGGAGATGGAAACCGAGTTCTACACGGAGTTCTACATAGCCTGTGTGCACATAAAAACGTTACACTCTTCACACTAGTGACATGAGCCATTATGTACTTACGACCCCTACCAATATAAACAACATACTTCACTACAGTAAGTGTTCAGTGGCTCCATTTTACAATGCAGGTCAGCGTCATTTCATCAAGGCCGAACCAACCTCTGTAGTGCAGCTAGCTAATACATTATACACGGTATAACAACTAGGTCTAGCTTTGCATAGGCATCAATCAGAAACACACGCCTGGCATATAAACCAGCTTTGTTCTTCAGCAAGGTCCTGGTTTCTGGACAGCATCCCGCTGATCATATTTCCATATGAAGATTTCACACCTGACGGAGAGAGAGAGCTTCCACTAGGAAGGCCAATAGACAGAGAGCCAGTGGAGAGTGGAGCAAAGCAGAGCGTTGTTACATCATCACAAGGAGACGGACGGCTGGGCTAAACCCAGAAGAATAATGCAAAAGGCTGCAGAGTTGCAAAGAAAAATAGATATGGCTTTTTCTTTGCAACTCTGCCTAGAAGGCCAGCATCCCGGTGTCGCCTCTTCACTGTTGACGTTGAGACTCGTGTTTTGCGGGTACTATTTAATGAAGCTGCCATTTGAGGACAAACTAGACACTCCAATGTACTTGTCCTCTTGCTCAGTTGTGCACCGGGGCCTCCCACTCCTCTTTCTATTCTGGTTAGAGCCAGTTTGCGCTGTTCTGTGAAGGGAGTAGTACACAGCGTTGTACGAGAACAGTTTCCAGCTGTACTAACATAATTGCAAAAGGGTTTTCTAATGATCAATTAAACAGAATGTGCCATTGCAACACAGGAGTGATGGTTGCTGATAATGGGCCTCTGTACACCTATGTAGATATTCCATAAAAAAAAAGAAATCAGCCGTTCCAGCTACAATAGTCATTCACAACATTAACAATGTCTACACTGTATTTCTGATCAATTAGATGTTATTTTAATGGACAAAAAATGTCAAAAACAAGGACATTTCTAAGTGACCCCAAACTTTTGAATGGTAGTGCAGGTGCGTGGATAAAGCAAAGCAGAGCTAGATGTGTGTGTGACATGATGAGTGGGAAGTGACAAGGTTAGAAGGATCCATCTCTATCTCGGTCTCACCTGCAAAGGCACCAGATGACGAAGCCCAGGCCACAGTAGGGGTCCAGGCAGATAGCCACCTCACGGGAGGGATACAGCTCACACTGAAGCTTGATAGAACGGCAGAAGGCACTGGTGGCAGTGTGAGACATCTACACAGTTGGGAAGACAAGAACAATCACATCCAGATTACAAATATAGTTTTATCATTCTACTTGGCTATAGTCGGGTCCTAGCCGATTGATATCCTTGTCAAAACAAAAATGACCACCAGTGACAAGGGGTTGGCATGATGGCACAAACTAAATTGGCTACATCCGAAACCAACAGATACAGCCTACATATTGGTATCATTTATACCAATGCTGTCATTGCACGCTCTTTACTAAACAACAGCCATGTCAACAACATAAAAAAATCTTTGTTTAGAGTTTCAAATTGAACCGCATCAGAATTAGGGAACACATTCCAGAAAACAATTCATGCAAATATTCTCATGATCAGCTACTGTGAGTACCACTGCCTGAATCCTTGATCTTAATGAATGACAAAACAATGACTCAACACAAGCGGCTGTATATATGGTGGGTTAACTCTGTCAGAACTGTGTGTGTGTGTGTGTGTGTGTATATGTCTCCTCTTCAGTAGATATAAGCTGTTATTGTCCCATTATTAAACAGTAGTTCCACTCCAGCCTGAGACCTTGTTCAAGTGGCATGCAATCCTACCTTTATCCCAAATGGCACCCTATTCCCTATATAGTGCTCTACAATTGACCAGAAACATATGGGCGCACTAGTGCACTATGTAGGGAACAGGGTGCTATTTGGGACCCACTCCAGCGGTAGGAGCAAACATATAGTCACACGGAGGCCCAGATTCATGGTTGTATTACGTTAATTAGTGTACAGCACGAAACACATTGTTATTTAGCATGGCTGAACATCCCAACGAGGGCATTTTGTCTTAGTAAACTACATAAAAGAGCCCCACACACCACAACAATTATCCCCTACCACCTAAGGCAACATTATTCTTCATTGTGTTTATAGCAGAGGGAGGAACAGAACAGACTCTTGGTGAAGATTAATACTTGCTTACAAAACAGGAAGAAAATCCACTAAGCCTTTGTCCACTGAGGAACTGATAGCAAATGTCTTCCCTTATTAGCCAGTGAAAAGATACATCTTTCACAATATGTTTTTTTCCCCCCACTGGATTTCCTACTGAGCTTTGTCAGGCAGATGAACTGTGAACAAGACCTTTCATTGTATGGGTTTGGATCTGTGGCGCCAGGGAGAAAAGGCATTCGGAGTGAGTACTGTACAGTACAGTGAGAGATTCAGCTATTCATCCACAGCAGAGGAGGGCTGGGATCAATAACTGTTTCATGTTTTTGAAATGTCACTATCTTTTCAGTCAGATGATCACGTTCAAAGTGCATGTAACACAGCTTGTTCCTGTTTCACTTCATATGCTTGTAGAGATTTCAGCCTCCCTGATAGGAGAACCACATTCTGGTTAGAAGTGGTTTACCTTCACTCCTGCTAACATCCCTGTGGTGGACACACTGAAGTCCAGGTAGGCCAGTGTGTCTGGATTGGAGGGCTTGTACAACAGAGGAGGCTTCTTCTTTGGCAGATCATCTAGAGGAGAGAGAGAAAGGACAAGACTTATCATCAATACCATCATACAGTGCATTCGGAGAGTATTCAAACCTGTTGACTTTTTCCACATTTTGTTACGTTACAGCCTTATTCTAAAATTGATTAAATAATTTATTTTCTCATCAATCTACACACAATACCCCATAATGAAAGTTTTGCAAATGTATAACCCCCCCCACTGAAATATCACATTTACATAAGTCTTCAGACCCTTTACTCAGTACTTTGGCAGTGATTACAGGATTGAGTCTTCTTGGGTATGACGCTACAAGCTTGGCACACCTGTATTTGGGGAGTTCCTCCCATTCTTCTCTGCAGATCCTCTCAAGCTCTGTCAGGTTGGATGGGAAGCGTCGCTGCACAGCTATTTTCAGGTCTCTCCAGAGATGTTCGATCGAGTTCAAGTCCGGGCTCTGGCTGGACCACTCAAGGACATTCAGAGACTTGTCCCAAAGCCACTCCTGCATTGTCTTGGCTGTGTGCTTAGGGTCGTTGTCCTGTTGGAAGGTGAACCTTCGCCCCAGTCTGAGGTCCTGAGCGCTCTGGAGCAGGTTTTCATCAAGCATCTCTCTGTACTTTGCTCCGTTCATCTTTCCTTCGATCCTGACTAGTCTCCCAGTCCATGCCACTGAAAAACATCCACACAGCATGATGCTGCCACCACCATGCTTCACCATAGGGATGGTATTGGCCAGGTGATGAGCGGTGCCTGGTTTCCTCCAGACGTGACGCTTGGCATTCAGGCCAAAGAGTCTTCAATCTTGGTTTCATCAGACCAGAGAATCTTGTTTCTCATGGTCTGAGAGTCCTTTAGGTGCCTTTTGGCAAACTCCAAGCGGGCTGTCATGTGTCTTTTACTCAGGAGTGGCTTCAGTCTGGCCAGTCTACCATAAAGGCCTGATTGGTGGAGTTAAGAGGTCTGAATACTTTCCAAATGCACTTTAAGTAGATAACTTATATTTCTGACATTCTCATTCGTCTCGTTTGGTTGCAAGATCCTTGCATCGGTGCCTGTTGTAAAGAAGTGCGGTCTTAAGAAAAAGTATTTCTTAAGACCGCACTTCTTCCAGAGCCTCTGGCTGAAGTGGGTAATGGATTCTCTCTGAGGTGAGGGATGCAGCGTGGGTAAATGTAGTCTCTTACCTGTGTCCAGGACAGGAGGCCAGGTCCTGACGTCCACTGCTGCCGACGCCTCCTTTGACCTCAGCAATTTACAGATCACCGCTGTGGTCATCATACACGCCGAGCGGCTAACCTACACACACGCATTAGGAAAAACACACACGTTGAGACATAAACCTGTTAAGACACCCAAGCACATGTTCAGACACACAAGCATGTTTTACCTTTATTTAACTAAGCAAGTCGGTTAAGAACAAATTCTTATTTACAATGACGGCCTACCCCGGCCTCCCCTAACCCGGACAACGCTGGGCCAATTGTGCGCCGCCCTTCATGCACACACACACACACACACACACACACACACACACACACACACACACACACACACACAGTAAAATGCTCCAGAAAGAAATGGCCTATGATGTTTGAGAAGGGAAACTGTCATTTAGAGAATCCTGCTCTAATATAACCTCCTCCTTACAGGATCCTGCTCTAATATAACCTCCTCCTTACAGGATCCTGCTCTAATATAACCTCCTCCTTACAGGATCCTACTCTAATATAACATCCTCCTTAGAGGATCCTGCTCTAATATAACCTCCTCCTTAGAGGGTCCTGCTCTAATATAACAACCTCCTCCTTAGAGGATCCTGCTCTAATATAACAACCTCCTCCTTAAAGGATCCTGCTCTAATATAACCTCCTACTTAGAGGGTCCTGCTCTAATATAACAACCTCCTCCTTAGAGGATCCTGCTCTAATATAACCTCCTCCTTAGAGGATCCTGCTCTAATATAACCTCCTCCTTAGAGGATCTTGCTCTAATATAACCTCCTCCTTAGAGGATCCTGCTCTAATATAACCTCCTCCTTAGAGGATCCTGCTCTAATATAACCTCCTACATTTTCATTTCCCTTAATGAATAAAGGTCAGTTGTGATGCGACAACGTGATACATGGATGTCAACGAGGCACTTACCTCTACGATCATCTTCACCGTGGGCAGAGTGGTGGAGATGTTCTGGGGATGCGGAGGTCGCACAGTGATTGGCACACAGCCCGCGTACAGGCACCCGTAGAACGCTGCGATCAGGTCAATCCCTGCATGAAGGACACACAGAGACAGAGACAGAGAGAGAGAGAGAGAGAGAGAGAGAGAGAGAGAGAGAGAGAGAGAGAGAGAGAGAGAGAGAGAGAGAGAGAGAGAGAAGAGGAGAGGAGGGAAGAAGGCGTAAAGAATATTAGTCCCTGTCCCTCCGTCCATGAGATCCCGTGCTGAATCGGAGCCAGCCTCCAGACAGACAGACAGCTGCACTCTTAGGACAAGGTGTAGTATTGAGTTGGCTGTGCTAGAGACAGTTAATTGAATGGCACTCTTAGGACAAGGTGTAGTATTGAGTTGGCTGTCCTAAAGACAGTTAATTGAATGGCTCTCTCAGGCAATCACCCTTGTCAGGATTTTTCCTGCTTGATTGAGTTTCTTCATTATGGACCTATGGTTCACTCCTAACGCTTGAATGTCTCTGGCTCCCAAATACTGATGTAGTTCCAAATTAGAGTTCTAACTTTTAAAACTTGGAACATCCAGTCCTGTCTCTCGCCAAATGCCTTAAAAATGTATTTGTTTGC